>CM042239.1:3869951-4609951 GCA_023566225.1 Romanogobio albipinnatus
ATCTAAAGACGTAAGAGGAACAACAATACAAAACGTGGAGATCAAAAGCAACATGGACATCTAAAAAGGAACAAACATACAAAGTATACAATATAAAACGAGACAAAGAAATCTATAAATTAAAAAGTGTATATAAAATATATGTAAATGTTCTATATATGGGAACCAATAAAAGTATAAGTATATAAACATAGGAATAAAGAAAATATAAAATGGAACAATTGAATATTAAAATTATAATTATAAAATAATTGTGACCAACTCTAACACAATGTTGTTTGAGTTTTGAACATTTTTTCAAACTGGCATGATGGGCTGGTGATGTGACACGTAGTGTGGGTCAGTCTAGTCTGGTTTGTAGTAGCTAGCCTAACCATCCACACTGGCCTTCCATCAACAACAGCATCATCTTCATCAGACATCAGGTCTATAGTTGCGGTCTTCCACAGGTTCTGTGTTGGTTTGTGCAACCCTGGACCTGGTCTCCAGCAACTGCAAAACATGACAGTAAATTAACCACTAAAACTCAGAGAGGAGTATAGTAACATTCTGGGGGGAAAACTGCTTAACCGGTTTCTTAACTTACCCGTCTCTTTCTCTGACGGTTCTGTGTGATGTTCTTCATAGTGTTTCTTTTCTGGGCCTTTTCAGACTGAGCCAAAGAATACTTCCTCAGCAAAGTCTCACAAAATAAAATACATCTTGCGACCTGACAAATAATACATTAATAATATATAGTTAATGCCAATAAAAGTAAAACAATTCAATTAAAATGTATTTGTATAGCGCTTTTCACAATACATATTGTTTCAAAGCAACTTCACAGAAAATGCATGCGTCTACATTACAGAAAAAAACAGAGAACATTAAAATAATTACAACATTTTTAAGATCACCTTTTACACATTCAGGGTCAACATCTGTAAAAGTTCTTCAGGATCATGGATCCAAAACTTCTGGATCATGAGGGGGGAAGAAACATGCACACACATAAATGAATATTAATTTGTTTGATAAAACATTAATATTAATTATCAACTTACGGACATGGACTTGCAAAACATACTCACCAGGCCCATACAAAAACTTTACAGTAGATCCAAAATCCTGGTTTTCCTATAATTCTTCAGAGTCCAAGTATGGTGGTTTCCTGTCCTCTCTGTTGAACAAGTGTACATGACAGTGTTCTCAGATTACTCATTCCAAAACTCTGTTACATTTTATGACAAGCTTGATCTTAAAACTAGCTGACAGTAGGGATGGGCATTATGACCATATAATTATACATACATGAGAAATTTTATTTTACAATAACGATATCACAATATATTTATTTTGATGGATATTTTATTAAAATGCTACAGAATAATACTGCTTTAAAAGTCTTCACTGTATGATATTCAATTAATTAATATCACTTGATTCTTAAAGAAGCAGAAGGTCTTCTCTATTCTTTTGTTTTATTAAAATTACGACAAAGCTGCAGCCCCTTTAAGAACGGATGCACAGAATGACACACATCCGGGTTTCCCCACGTTAACTTGAACTGTTTGACTTTACTTAAGACATAACTGACTGTTTAAATCAAGTGAATACCTCACATGACAAGGTTTCTGAGATAATTGTGTGCATTTTACAGAAAGATAATTGATTTCGGGATCGCCTGCTGTCTGAGAGAGGCTTATTTTAACACATGCATGTCCCGTTCATTATTCTACATTCATGCATGTTTCCTTGTCAAAATGTCAAAAAGTTTTAGTACAGTCAGTGCTGCGTTATATACGCTATATTCCCATTCCGCAATATAAAAAGGTAACGTTAATGTTAACGTTTACAGCAAAATCGCTAACAATAGTCAGTATCATCAGATCGCCATAACACCCAGCCCTATCTTAACAATATTACAACACAACAAAACACAGAAACAGAATATGTAAGTTAATCACGATTAGCATATGACTTTAATGCACTAACGTTATATCTTGATGAGCAGTAGAAACAATATAAAGGGATTTACGTTACCTTCTGCGGTCTGTTGTCCGCCATTGGAAACTTAGCCTGTTCGTATTCATGTTTTTTCGTTCTCAGTCGACATCCCACAATCAAAATTCGTCCAAAATAAGATTTTAACAGGTTTAAATGGTCCATGTAATGCCATTAATAAGACCGACGAAGCAGTCCTGTTGAAGATTAGAAGCCGCGATCGCGTCGCGTCCCCGCGAGCCACGAGCAACTCCAACGACAACGGGTGTATAATTCAAACTGAAGGCGCGCACTGTCATTGGCCAGATTTCTGGATGACGTTCAGATTGACCAATCACGCTCAAAAGAACACGGAAAGACAGCAAACAGCCTTGCAAATATAGAAAAAAACTTGTTTTAAACAACAGTTAGAAGATGTGTATATTTATTTGTATTTGCTGTTATATTTAATTAATTGGTCAAATGGTGTTTTGTGATGTGGGCAGAGGCCTGGAAGTTTCAACCTGGAGAGCAGTGCAGATTTGTACTCTTTAAAAACAATTATTGTTTGATATTTAGTTTGCTATATATTTTGTATATTTGTATCCAGAATTGAATGTAAAACCAGTTTGAATGTAAAAATACACCTTCACTGTAAAACAGAAAATTAAAGTAAAATATCTTAATTTAAATAAGGAAAAATCTGTAAACTAATAGTGTTTTCTTTAAAACGTTTAATGTAAATTTCTGTGAAGTTTTTTAACTTTATTTGACTTAAGATATTTGACTTTAATTTTACGGTTTTTGTTTGCAGCTGTAGCTGCTGTTTTTTTAGGTTTTTATTTTTACAGTGTAAATATAAAACTAAGATTTACTTTAAAATGACAAAGAATAATGTTAAATTGTTAGTATGGACATAAACCTTTAATATAATGAGCTAAATATTGTATTACAGTTGTTAATTTACAGATATTGTTTGTAATTTTGCATGAATTTGTTATTTATGAAAACAGAAAAATAATACAGTGATGTTCCTGTATAAAAAAATGAGAATTACTGTAATTTGTCATTAATGATATAATCCTTAAAATAACAGTCAAGTTGTTTATTTAGATATTGTTTGTAATTTTACATCGTTTTAAACATAATTCAAAATTACAAGGAAATACTGTAAAAAAATGAAGTTTTTTTCTGTAAAATTAGGATTACATTTACATTTATGCATTTGGCAGACGCTTTTATCCAAAGCGACTTACATTGCATTCAAGGTACACAATATTTTTTTTTTCTTCACATTTTGTCAGTTCTTGCTTTCCCTGGGAATCAGACCCATGACCTTGGCGTTGTTAGTGCCATTGCTCTATCATTTGAGCTACAGGAAAGCTAGGATTATTTTTATTGGTTGCCTTATTTTTATTGGTAACCTTATTGGTTGCACCTACATCTATTGTGAGTGGTGGATTTCAAACCTCAAAACGCCCCTCTTTTGCAGCGTGTTAAAGTTAAGAATCTTGGAGTGACACTTTTTGTGAACAGTTGCAGAGCTGAAAGATCTGCTTGTGTTTCTGTGTTTCTTGAGCAAGTGAATCCCTGCTCTTTTTTATTCCACATTTTTATTTTGAGCATATCAGTTTTTGGTGTTTTTAAAACAAACTTTTTCATTTTCCACATTTCATCTCCTTTTTATTTAATTCTATTATTGCCTACAATTTGTAAAACTTTGCAAAAATTGTTTGGGGATAGTCTAAAATGTTTGGTTAATTATCCTTTGTTAATTCCATTACATTTCTTTGTTTATTTCATTACATATTCAGATTTTTTTGTGAACGTATATGTTCAGACAGGGTTTTTATTTTGTACTGTTTTTATAAAAAATATTTGATTAAGAGACTCTTTTCATGCAGTGGTTTTAAGGCCCTGACACACAATTCTGATGGTTTGGCCCAGACCCAGGCAACGTGAACCAACCCCACAGTCGGCTTTAGTCATTGCTAGTTCAGTTTAGTGTTTCAGGGCCTTAAGAATTCTTTTTTCCGTGCAAAAAGCTTGTTTGCTGTAGCCTACAGTAGACCAGAGATAATTCTCAATCCTGAAGTCATCCCCTGCCCCCCCTCCCTCTGAGAACAGCCAGCACTAGTGTCAGTCATTAACATATGAAAGGTCTTCTTCACACCTAACAGTCTTCAGTCCTAGCACACCCGGCAGTGTTTCAGCTGTATATGTCCGTGAAATTTCACGGATTCCTGTATACGTCCGCATACGTGAGGTTTCCGGGTTTTTCTGGAAATATACTGTTCCGTGTTACTCTGATCCGCTTTTTCCCACATACATCCGGTAAACATCAAATTACACAGGAGTATACCATGCCCGGATAGTGCCGGATTTCAGTGTTTTCATGCAGTGCTTGAAGCAACAACATACATAGCATCATTTTTGGAATGACTTAGTTTTAGTCACATAACATCAGTTAATGATTACGTTTCTCTTGTCCCGCCTCTGTTCTTTACCCCATTCAGTCCGTTCGATCAGGTTTCTCCATATATTCACAGCTGTGGCACATCTCCACAGATAATGCTGATGTAGATGGCTCACTGTACCTTGATTTCTTTACACTGCCAGTTTTTATCCAGGTGTCCATTTGAATGAATTTAGTAAGCAAACAAATGAATGAATGAATGAATGAATGAATGAATGAATGAATGAATGAATGAATGAATGATCACTTAGTGCCTAATATGAAAAGGGCGAGGTGATGCAGACGCGCTTGTAAAATAAAATGAAAATATGAATAATTTACTACAGCTTGTAATGTGAATTTTTTATTTATCAATAATACTCTGACATGTGAAGTTTACCTAAGTTAAATACGTAAACATTAAAAAGAGACAATTTTTCTGCCATTACAAACATTCTCTCTCGCACCCCCAGTGGTCAGTTTGGGAACCGCTGTTCTAGAGAACACTGAATATTACCCAATTGGCCTTTTTTCCCTTAAGTGTAAATCTAACAACATACTATACTTTACTTTGTTTCAAATAGAGATCACGATTCTCTCAGGATTCTGACAAACAACTCAACAATAGTTTGCATCATTGATTCTGTTATTTTTATGTTTATTACTGTGAAGTTGCTTTAGAACAATCAGTATTGAATATAAACTGCTATGTAAATTAAGATGACTTGATTTTAATTTTAATTACATTTAAGTCTACTAATACTGCCCATCATTCTGTGTTTCTCATTTTAAGGGTTTTTCTCAGTTCAAATCGAGGCAGAAGAAACAGAAGGTGAGATTTCATGAATTAAACACTATTACATCTTTTGTTAGTTAGTTTGTGCCGCTGTGAAACATTTTTAGGGCTCCACAATTTCACCAAAGTGTATTCATTCAGAAGGAAACACTGCTGTGTTGCTCAGAGAAACACATTAGATCTGCTCTGGCTTTAATATTTTCATCTTATTTTCAGTCTGTATGTATATCCTCTCATCACTGATGAACTCTCGTCTCCAGGTGAATCAGATGCTCTCGGAGCATCTTATAATAAAATGTTTTCAGTATTTTCCTAAACACCCCAAAGGACCTCAGTCTCCTCAGCCAATGGAGGCGACTTTGGCCCTTCCTATACAGAGCACTCATGTTATTTGACCAGTCCAATTTATTGTTTTTGTGAACACCCAAATATTTCACGTTCACCATCTCAATGTCCAACCCCTGAATGTTTACCGGTAGAGTATATGAAGGACACATGCAAAGGAAATGTAAATACCAATGGATTTAAATGGATGAAAATAAAGTAGGTACAGAATAATTCAATCATTAGAAACAAAGCAGGCGTTTTTGTGACTATAAGGATATTTAAGATTTCTTATTTCTTTTACAAAGTATGATAGATGCCAGTTTGAAAAATTAAAATAGGCATTTGTAGCGCTCGTTCCTCTGCGTTGTGTTGAATTGTATGGTAATAAAAAGGATTTTCCACACAAATCTGTTTTTCCAAAGGCGATTTTATTTAAAACACACAAACAGACAGGCACTGCTATCTGCACCATTCTCTTAGCCGTGCCTCTCCTCTCGTGTCATTGCAGGGAAGAGCAACACACACACACTTTACAACACACATACACCATTATATATATATATATATATATATATATATATATATATAGTATGAGTAATAGGGCTGTCACGATATTAGATTTTTCACACCACGGTTATTGTGGCCCAAAAAAAAAAAAATCACGATATCGATATATATCGCGATGTTGGGGTAACAGCTTAGGACCCAGGACCAGTAGTGAAAAATGAAGACCAAGAGTCAGGAGTTAGATTAATTAAAGAAAAATGTACTGAAGAATAGTTTGCAGTTTCATCAGCAGAAGCCAGCTTCAAGTCTCACAAGGAGTTCTTAGGCCGCGCTCCCTCTAACAGTCTCCCCACCTCCGCCTATCGTACATACAATTTTTTGAACAGTTATACTGTTTTCAAGGTCTAACCACGTCATTATTGTCATGTGGAATGATTCTGATTGGCTCAGAGAAAATGCAGTCACGGTCAATTTCCACACAAGGATAGATTGCAGAGCATATCACTAAAATGGGTCGACTAGTTGTCGCCCCATGACTAGATTTAGATCACAATGACCTCGGAGGTCACAGAAAGGCATCTCTAGGTCTGACATCGTCTGCAGAAAAGCCCATCTCCAACACTGGATCTACAAAAATCATACAACGCACACATACAAAAGCTCCAGAGAATAACATATTCCTCAAGGTTGAGAACATCAACAAGACACTTCTCCAAAACATGCTGATACTACATCTAGTACAGAAGTGAATTTATTCAATTTAGTAAGAAAAGCATATAAAAGAGGTACATTTCTCTGAGTCACCAAAATGTCCTGTAACATATGTGACCCTAAGGTCACTTTAGGAAGACATATAGCTAACACATGCTGAGGGGCCTTCTCACTCCCAGGGTGTTTCACACACCAAGGACAGTTGCCTGTCAGCACGTCTTGACACACACATCAGAGCTGCACCTAGAGAATGTGGATCCAAAAGCACACCGCAAATATAATACTAAAATCTCCAAAATCACTCATTAAATATAGAGAGGTTATAGGTGAACTGATTGATCAAATGTAGAAAATGGTTATAACTTGATTATCATTGATTCTTATTTTAATCTTATTTAAAATAATTCTTGAAGGATATGTGTCTGATGAAGAGACAAGTGTAACCACCCAAAGTTTGGTTACTGTTTTTTTTGTAGTACCACTACACTGCAGTAGGGGGCTCTATGGGTCATACTCCTTTGTATATAGCTATGTGGGAGAAGAAGTCAGGTTATGGTGTGGAGAGGGAAGCATGGTTCTTCTCTCCTAGTTCACCCAATCTGTTAAGAGTCCAGGTTGAGAAACTATTGTTTCAAGCTCAATCATGTAAGTGTTTATCTTTGTATGATTTATGTCATCTGTGGTTATTTCTTGAGTAAGCTGTATTTAGTTTGTTGGGTTTTATGGTTGTTGTTGACCACATGACCAGAGTTCATTATGTTGTGGAGAATGGGTTTCTATTTCGCAGCGTACCTGATGGTAAAAAAGGGCAAAAACTCCAATTGATCATTCCTTCGGCACTACGGCAATCCTTCCTGCAGTATGCCCATGATAACCCTCTGAGTGGACATTTGGGAAAGCTTAAAACTCTACTCAGGCTACTTGAAACTGTGTACTGGCCTAGCATCAGGGCGGATGTATGGAAGTACTGTAAAGAATGTCAAACCTGTCAAAAATACAAACCATCTATGACTAAGACATCTGGGGCCTGTTGCACAAAAGTAGAATTAAGACATCCGGGATAAATGACTGAGCTGAGCTCAATGAAGCCAAAACATGTGCGTCCAGGCTTAATTGGTTGCACAAAGACCAAGCCAGGATGAGCAGACACGGATTCATTAAGCCAGGTGAAACCAATCCTGGATAGGTGCTCGCTCACGGCTCACTCAAATAGACCCCGCCACCGATCACAGATTAACTGATTCACCATGGCAACTAGAGCCGCGTACTTTTCCCCGTCGGAAGCACAAATCCTCATGGAGGCATACGAGGAGGTAAAAGATATAATTAAGAAGAAAGGCAACACCGCCACAGTGATAAAGCAAAGAGAAAAAGCGTGGCAAAGTATTGCAGACCGCCTGAATGCGCAAGTAGTGCACAATTACACACTCACCGCTCCGCTGAAACATCACAATTACAATTCAAATATTTAATTCACATCTCCAAAAACGCAGTTGTACTGTAATTATGAAAAAATTAAATTAAATTTTTAAAGTTACATTTTTAATTGAAATGCACTGCAGATATGAGTGAAATTGTGTAAAGTAACTCCATCACACTGTATAAAGCTATGATAAATTATTATTAAAGCCTTACATTATTATTTAACGTTAACGCTCAGTACGGTTTCATCTTAGCCGTTGTACTCTGCTTCTTATGTTGTCCACCGTTTTTTTTTTTTTTTTGTGTTTCTCCTGCTTTTATTAATGTAAAGCTGCTTTGACAGAATGAAACAATTGTGAAAAGTGCTATATAAATAAAATTTAATTGAATAAATAGATGAGCTATAATAATAATCACTTTAATTTATGTAGCGCCTTTCAAAGGACCCCCAGGCCTACAACCATGCCCATGCCGGACCAGGGCCAGAGTTGAAATGACCTTTGGCCTCCTGAAGGCACGCTTTCACTGCCTTCACAAATTAAGGGTCAGCCCTGTTAGGGCATGTGATATTACTGTGGCTTGTGCTGTCCTCCACTCCTTCCTGCCTGAGGAAGGAGAGGGCCCTGGCCCCAGAGGGCCACCAGCCATGGACTGGGACAATCCGGCAATCTTCCCTGATGACGACAGTGGTCGGCTGCTGAGGGACCAATATGTGTTGAATTATTTTAGTTAGTATGTGTGCTTTCAATTTTGGTTAAATATGTCCTGCGGTGGCAGAGGAATTTGGTTTTTTTGGGTTCGTTTTTTTACAAATTTGGCCTCTTATGATGTTTGTGCGGTATACTGTGTGTAATACAAGGCTGCAGGGAGGACACTGCATCCATTCATTTGATGTGTATGGATTTGTCCTGCATTTATTTTAGTGTGCAGACATGCAGGGTGTGTTATATACAGACCTTTGAATGTATCATTTTGTATAATATGCTTTGATTCTGTGCTTTCCATCTTGTAGAGTCACTGTGACTTCAGTTTCGAAAGGAGCTGATGGTTTACCTGCTTTGTTTTGTCCTTATTCAATAAAGGAACATAATGTTACACATTGTGTTTTTATATTCATATGGAATGTGTATTTGTTTATATGACCGAGTACTAGGGCCACACTGAAGAAAAAGGATAAAGTCATACATTTATGAGGCTGGTTCTTTCTGCAGAAAAGCTACATATTCTTTTTACAGTTTTGATACTTAATATTCTGGCACATCAGCATGTCTTTGTTTATGAAACCATACTGAAGTACAATTTCACGAAATGCCCCACATCTGTCATTGTAACAACTGTCCTCCTTTAAAACCACTGGTTACAATATTATGACTTGTCTTTTTTTCCCCTCTGTGGCCCTAATATTCTATCATTTTATATATAGCCTTATAGTCTATGGGAAACTGTAAATTATCTAATGATAGCAACATCATCTAAAAATCATTATTTATCCAAAATGATTGAAATTAATGAGCACAAACGTTTAAATAATGACAGTGGGTCTAGTTATATGTGATAACAAT
This sequence comes from Romanogobio albipinnatus, assembly GCA_023566225.1. NCBI lineage: Eukaryota > Metazoa > Chordata > Actinopteri > Cypriniformes > Gobionidae > Romanogobio > Romanogobio albipinnatus. Next base: position 3,879,694 of record CM042239.1, read on the forward strand.
GTATAGTGAGCAGTGAAATAACTATTGGTTTCCGTTTGTGGTGACTGCTGACTGACATTAGGGATGAGATTAAATAGATCCTGGAATTTAGCCTGGTCTGGAGCAGGCTAGCTCCACAGAATAAATCTCCATGGTAATTTATACCATAACATATCCTCCTGCCCCCTATCCAGCTTTAGTGCAACCGGATTACGGATCAATTGAGCCAGGATCACCAAGATATCCCGGCTTAATCCCTTATCCTAGTTTTGTGCAACAGGCCCCTGGGCCCGGTTTCACAGACAGGGCTTAGACTAAGCCAGGATTAGGCCTTAGTTCAATTAGGACATTTAAGTAACTTTTATAAACGTCCCCATGAAAAAAACATTACTGGTGTGCATCTTGAGACAAAACAATGCCACTGACATATTTTAAGATTTGTCAGTGCAAGATTCTTTCAGTTAAAATAGCTCAAACATGCATTTTAGTCTAGGATTAGCTTAAGCATTGTCTGTGAAACCGGGGGCAGGTTTGTTACAAAGTACTCCTATAGTTGAACCTGGATTTATGTTGGGAGTGGACCTTATGGGGCCTTTCCCGAAGAGCAATAAACAACACGAGTATCTTCTGGTTGTCGTTGACTACTTCACCAAGTGGGTAGAGTTATTTCCTTTGAGAACTGCCAGAGCATCTCACATTGCCAAAATCTTAATAGATGAGATCTTTACTAGATGGGGAATACCAACCTACCTTGTGTCAGATAGGGGTACTCAGTTTACCTCCCATCTCATCGACAGTGTCTGCAAACAGTGGGGGGTAATTCAAAAATTGACCACTGCCTACCATCCGCAAACAAACTTGACAGAGAGAGTCAACAGAAACTTAAAAACAATGATTGCTTCCTATGTTGAGGATCAGCATCGACAGTGGGATAAATGGTTGGGCGAATTCCGGTTTGCCATTAATTCTGCCTGGCATGAAAGTACAGGGTTTACGCCAGCAGAAATAGCCCTAGGACGGAAGTTGAAAGGGCCGATGGAAAGAGCCCTACAACAGCTACCTGATCCTAACAGTCCAGTTTACCCTATATTGGAACGGCAGAAGGAACTAGTCAGCTTGGTGAAGGAGAATGTGGAACGAGCCCAGATTAAGCAGAAAAAAATACTACGACCAACGTCACAAACCAATACAATTTCAGGTTGGCGACGTAGTGTGGATACGAACGCATCCCTTATCCAAGGCAGATGACGGTTTCATGGCAAAACTATCTCCTAAGTGGAAAGGTCCCGCTAAAATTGTAAAGAAGTTGGGTCCGGTGAATTATCAAGTCTCCCTGGTATCTGTTCCAGATATTATTGACACATATCACGTGCAACACTTGAAGCCATGTCATGGGTATGTTATTTCTTCTAATGAGGAGGGAGATATGTAACCACCCAAAGTTTGGTTACTGTTTTTTTGTAGTACCACTACACTGCAGTAGGGGGCTCTATGGGTCATACTCCTTTGTATATAGCTATGTGGGAGAAGAAGTCAGGTTATGGTGTGGAGAGGGAAGCATGGTTCTTCTCTCCTAGTTCACCCAATCTGTTAAGAGTCCAGGTTGAGAAACTATTGTTTCAAGCTCAATCATGTAAGTGTTTATCTTTGTATGATTTATGTCATCTGTGGTTATTTCTTGAGTAAGCTGTATTTAGTTTGTTGGGTTTTATGGTTGTTGTTTGTTTTGAAGCCAGCGTGCTAATGCTAGTTTGTATGTTTTGTTTGTAGAAGGACTTTTTGAGTATCATCTATTGTCCTTTTGTCAATGAGGCTCAAGATTGAAGTTCGAATAGAGACATGAATTCCAAATGGACAGGGGCATCCAAGCCCAACTGCATTCAATTGGGATTTGGAGCCATTGTGGATGGTTACTAATTGCAGCTTCACCTCTGTCACGGGACTAATATTCTATTCCTCTCCATCACTGCAAATGGAACAAATGATGCTAAGGCACAAAACATTGGATGAACTCTGGATCACAGGACAATGAAAAACTAATATTATCAGTTCTTTTTACTATACCATCAATGACAGTCTTGCTTCTCTGTGAATCTTTGGGGTTTATATTATTGTATATTGAGTGTTTGCTGGGTGGTGTCTATACTTGTATGAGTCATCTGATATAAATTGAAAGCATTCTATTGGTGTGTTGAGGTTTATCTTTGAGCTGTTTACACTCTTTATATTCTTAAAACCAGTTTGGTCTGTGAGTCCCTCCCTCAAAATTATCTTGTAGCCTGTCTCACTAGGAGTGGATAGTGAGACGGTTACACAAGTGATGTCGGCCTTGACCCTTCAGCGATATCTATAGAAACCTTGGGGGGAAAGTTATCAAATTAATTTTTACTTTGTTTATTTTGTTTTTCTTTTTTACCCAACAAACATAATTGAATACTGATAAACACAGGGTAATACTCTGTTACTGATACATCTTCTATGAAGCTCCCTATGAAATAACAAGAGAGAAAATACTGTCAAGTTCAACAGTATGATGAATAAATATTAACATAAATGTTATTGGCCATGACTAGATTGCAAATACAAATACAAGAAGACATTATGTAAATAGACATTAATTAATTAAAAGAAACTATGAGATGTGCTGCAATGGTGGAAACAACAGGAGCCCATGCCACTGCGACCGTCAGACTGGCCCTGACTGGTGTTTGAGACCCCGTCAGCAGCAGCAAGTTGCATCGTTCCTTCAGCGCAGCTGCAAGAGTTATGGCCTTTTTACACCTGCTCACTTCATTCAGAAATCTATAAACAAATAAATTACAGCTCGAATATTTTGCTTTCGTTGACGTGAACTGAATTTGCATAGCCGGCGCGGGCATTGAATCGGACTTATATTCATTTTGCGGAGAGGTGTGTAAGGTAAGACACACTGCATGTTTATATTATTTTGTTAATTAGATTGCACTATAGCCTGTTTCGTTCGCAAGCGCCGATGCGAGCTGAACAGCATCAGCCTGCCTCAGCTTGTCAAAAATGTGTTTTTACTGTGGTGGTGATTGTAAACATGTAAACTAACATTGTGGTATGCTTGAAGTGTTTTATATATATGGATTTGATTATAGGCAAGACAAGTCAAGCGTTGATTTGAGAGGATAAATTTATCAAACTCACTGTCGGCCGCTTGGTCGTAAGCCTACTTTAAAAAACAAAAACTTTAATTTAACAAACAAAAATTGCTCCAAACATTTTTTCTAAATTAACTTTATAAATAAACGAAACGAAACAAAACAAAACAAAATATAACTACTTTGACATCACAAACAAAGCTAAACTATTTTTATGGCTGCAAGAGTGTGTAATAGGGAAGGAGAAAAAAAACACGGCTCCATTCGGACTCGGGACACTGGAGTATTTACGTGTCATGTTATCATAAGAGGCCTATTCATTTTAAATATTGTGGTTATCACCAATACCGGTATATTGTCACACCCTAAATTAAAGTCACCTGCAACAATAAACGCAGCTTCCGGGTGATCAGTCTGTTGTTTACTGATGGCTGCGTGAAGTTCTTTCATAGCAAGCTTGGCATCAGCATCCGGGGGAATATAGGCTGCAGTGATAATGGTGGAAGTGAACTCCCGCGGGAGATAAAACGGTCTACATTTAACCATGAGAAACTCAAGGTTAGCTGAACAATGACTCCCAACAATAGCAGAGTTTGTGCACCAAGCTTTGTTAATATAAATGCACAATCCACCCCCTCTACTCTTACCGGAGCCATCTAATGTTCTATCTGCTCGGAGTGTGTGGCGTCCCGCTAGCTCAATAGCGGTGTCCGGTATTCCGCTGTTTAACCAGGTTTCAGTGAAGATTAGGACGTTACAGTTCAAAAGTTTCTTACTGTGTGTGATGCTGAATCGAATCTCCTCCATTTTGTTCACTAGCGATCGTACATTGGCAAGGAAAATGCTGGGTAAAGAGAGCCGATGAGGAGTAAGCGTTAGTTTAGCCCGTATTCCTCCGCACTTCCCCCTCCTTTGTTTACGATCACGCCTCCTCCTGCGTGCACTTCCGCCCGGCCACGTAGAGTGCACAGCCTCGGGTGTCCTAGCGATCTCAGGAAGGAGTCGAAGATTGTCCATAAAACTGTCGGAAATTCACAAACCAATATCCAAAAGCTCACAACTGGTGTACGATGTAAAGGCACAACTGTTCTGTACGAACAGACCCGAGATGAACAAGAAAAATACCGCAAAATTGCAGAATCTGGAGAGACGCTGAGCCTCGCGATCGACTCGCGCCGCCATCTTGGTCATAAATTATAGTTTGTAGAAAATATTTAATTGAATTTGAGTAACTGAGTAACTATTTATATGTCAAGCTGTATTTGTTTCTTCAACCCCGTCACACCTACATTTTTTATTAATTTTTTTAAGTGTATAAAAAAGTAAATACATTTTTGTTGAACTCAATCGTAAATGTTCAGAGCAATCATAACAATACTGATTTTAGTAAAAATTCTGAAGTTAAGATGCATCTTTGATAAAAAATAAAGAGGTTCCTGTCACAAAAAGGGCCCATTTCAGGCTTTAGTACAGCTAAAGTATGACATTTTATACAACTTTTATATTTGCAATTACTGAATTAGTGTGAGGGACATTTGATTAATAGGAAAATTGATAGGTTTTTATGTACATCTCAGCATTAACCCTTTAGTTAATCACCCAAATTATCCTCATTATTTTAATCCTCTTCATATGAATATAAGTGTGGCCTCTCTCTCTCTCTCTCTCTCTCTCTCTCTCTCTCTCTCTATCTCTATCTATCTATCTATCTATCTATCTATCTATCTATCTATCTATCTATCTATCTATCTCTTTAAGTGGAACAGACCCTAGACATATGGTTTTCAATAAGAAGGCTCTTTTGGGTCTCATGGTGGAATGGTGGAAAGTTTCTCTATTCTTTGCATTTAGGAGAGTTGCAGGATCTCAGTGTTCTCCTGGTGGAAATAATGATTACCTGATGTGTTGTTTACATTATACTGATATCACGTGGCTCACGTTCTTACCATGAGATATATATGATGTAATTATTTTCCATTGGTTGAATCCATTGATTCTTTTGCATATATATTTGAAATCCTTTGTCTTTGAATCACGAGAAATGCTGAGAAGGGCACTAGACGGGACAAGATTTAATTGTCTAATTAATTTTTATCACAACTACATTTTATAATCGCATTCAGTGAGCTCCCATAGTGTCCATAACGGGGTTGAGGATTAATTGCGCCCATATCTTGAAAAAGTAACCAATAATAATAATAGGGATTTGATGCCTGAGATGGGAAAATATATTTTTCCGCAAGTTAAGCATGTCATTATGTTGTGGGGTGTTCAAAAAAGTAATACATTTTGGTAAAAAATCTAAAAATGTGTAAATCCAAACCGGACCGGTTTCGTGGAATGACTCATAAACCAACTGCTGATGATCTCTATCTTATTTTACTTGTAATTTGTTTTACATTCCAAAAAAATGTCAATAACTTACCCAAATTAATACCAGCATCATCCCAGTCCACAGGTCTCATTTCGGGTGGATGATGTTCTTTATCACATGCACTCGCTTCCAACTCTGTGTCGTGATTTGTCGCAGCTGTAATCCAAGCTCCATTGTTAAAAAAAACTTTTTTGTGACGATAAAAATGTGCATGGGAAACATTCTCGTTGCCGTGGTCGCAAAACCAAATTAAATAGATACACCTGCGACGCGTCATTCCGAGGGCGTGGTTTGAGTGGTGATTAGCAAGCAAACAAACACTCTGCAAAAAGGGGGCGTTTTGAGGTTTGAATTCCAGCACTCACAATAAAGGTGGTGATGTAATGGAGGTGCAACCAATAAGGTTAGTGTATTGCTTCAATCGCGCAAAAAATATGTTAAAACTTCAGCATTGTTTGCGGAAGTACAGAGAACGGATTTTTCTTTTTGGTGTTTGGTTGAGGCTCGGAATCATTCTTTTTCGATATGGCGTGTAAAAGGAACCTTAGTTTTTCTACTCCACTGAACAGAGGCGGACAAGCAGGCTCAAGCCCAAGCCAAGTCACTGTGAATGACTTGATGAAGCAGCTGATCTCTGGCCAGAATGCTATATCTCGTCAGCTTACTACTTTGATGGCTGCACAGCATGAACAGGCTGATCTTCTCCGAGAGGCTCTCCAGCGTCTTAATACTCTTGAGCAAAAGTATGAGCAGCACGGACTACATGAAGAGCCTAACCACGCTGTGAAAAGAATTAAAGGATTAGTTCACTTTTAAATCAACTTTTGCTGATCATTTACTCACCCCATGTCATCCAAGATGTCCCTGTCTTTCTTTCTTCAGTTGAAAAGAAATTAAGGTTTATGATGAAAACATTCCAGGATATTTCTCCATATAATGGACTTCAATGGGCTCCAAACGGTTCAAGGTCCAAATGACAGTCTCAGTACAGCTTCAAAGGGCTTTAAACGATACCAGACGATGAATAAGGGTCTTATCTAGCCAAACCATCAGTTTCTGTGAGAAACCGAGCAGTATTTATGCTATTATTATCGAACGTGATCGTCTCTGAGCTCCGCCATAACTTCCGATAAGTGAGGTCAAAATTGAGCATGGTCATAGATATATCGATCGTAGATGCCTCATTCTACTGATCCGTGCAGGCGCTAATGAGGCATCTACATATACATCTATGGCCACGCTAACACCGTCACTCCAACTCCGTCAAAACCTTGTTAGGATGATCACTTTCGTAGAGATGGCAGCAGTTAAACCATATTATTTCACAAGGCATTTGCTGGAAGAAAGAAAAAGGAAAAAGGATCCCGAACCGGACTAACACGATTAACAAATCCAGCAGCCGGCCAGTGACCGAGGATGAAGCTACACTCGGAGCTTCATGCACTTGTTATGAGAAACGTAAGTTAGGTGGCTGGCTGGATGTGTTGTTAGCAATGCCCTTTATTGCTTTCCCTGTCTTTTTTTTCAAGGTGTCGGTACTGAAGTTTTGGGGGGTAACACCTCAAAAGATTTGTTTACAGGACTGGGTTGTGTTCCAGGAGTCCACCACATTCAGACAAAGCCTGGGGTCATGCCAGTGATTCCTGCTCCTAGGAAAGTTCCAGTGGCTTTGAAGAAGGAATGGCGTCATTGGCTAGAGGGGTCGGGGGTACCTTTCATCGTGTGGACCGATCATAAGAATCTGGAGTACATCAGATCTGTCAAAAGACTCAACTCTAGGCAGGCTCGGTGGTCTCTTTTTTTCGGACGTTTTGATTTTACTCCCAAGTGCATTTTACCTGAGAGACTTAGTATCTCCACACTCACATGGGAGGTCGAATCGAAGGTTAGATCAGCCTTAGAATATCTAATTGCGATTTTTATTTATTTATTTTTTACCAATATTGCGATTGCGATTTAATATGCGATTATTTTTTAAACTCTCTATCTTCTGTATTATTCAACAATACATCATTGTATAGTAATGGTGGAAATCTTTAATTGGTATCTCACGATCCGATTCCGATTCTGGGAGTCACGATCCGATTCCAAACCAATTCTTGAACTTTTTTCCTTACTAATTATTAATATTAAGCTTATTAATTTATTAAAAACTTAAAGTGTTTTTTATTATGATATATGTAATTATAAGCTTTTTGAAATAACTACACATTATAACATTTTAATTAAAACAATTGCATGTTAATAATTTTAAATATATAAACTAATATAGCTGCAAAACATAAGCTAGTAAGAGGAACAAAGAAACATATTACAAGCAAACAAAGAGTGCTTTCAGTATTTAAGAGTGTCTGAACTGTGAGTGATTTTTCTTTTTCTCAGCTTTACTGTTGTTTGATTATTAATGATGACATCATCATAGACAGCGGGAGACCTGCATTCATGCACAGATCTCTTTTGAAATATAAGATGTTTTTGCCCTGTCTGTTTAATTCATTAAGACATTACTGATGGTGTTTACATTAATTTTGCGTCATAAAAGCATTTTGAGACGCACACAGACGCGTGCTCGCGAGCACTCTTCACAAAGCGCCGCGTGAGCATTTGAAATGGAAAGCCTTCTGTAAGTGAGTTTCTTATTTTTTATATACAAGCACACTGCATTCCTAACGACATGAATGAAGCCTTCGTTGAGCATTTGTAAGGAAAATACAGGCGGGCGAGAACACACACTGTAAGCGTGACATCAAGCAAAGTTTCTCACAGCGCATATCCCGTGCAACCTTTTCGGAACGTTATGAAATATTATTTATGGTGTGTGTGTGTGAGAGAGGGAGAGAGAGGGAGAGAGAGGGAGAGAGAGGGAGAGAGAGGGAGAGAGAGGGAGAGAGAGGGAGAGAGAGGGAGAGAGAGGGAGAGAGAGAGGGAGCGAGAGAGAGAGAGAGGGAGAGGGTGTGTGAGAGAGTGTGTGAGAGAGAGAGAGAGAGCTCAGAATCGATCCAGAATCATTGGAGAGAAGATAGTAGCCTATAGTATGAACAACACAATATTAGATAGATTCTTTTAGGCCAGGCATATGATATGTGTAACGTGCCAAGTTGCTTCTTCTTCTACAGACTTTACTCTCGCGTGTCACGTGACCATACTGTAATCGCAGCCTTTGCGGTTAGGAAATCGTGTTTTTTCATATCGCGATATTATCGCAAATGAAATTAATCAAATGCAATTAATCGTCCCGCCCTCCCAGGGCAAGGCGGTCGTTTTAACCGTCGTGGACCGGTTCTCGAAGATGGCTCACTTTATTCCCTTACCTAAATTGCCCTCTGCTAAGGAGACAGCGGTAGCTGTGGTCGATCACGTCTTTCATTTACATGGCCTCCCGATGGACGTGGTTTCCGACAGGGGACCTCAGTTTGTGTCCAAATTTTGGCGAGAATTTTGTAAATTACTAGGGGCGACGGTTAGCTTGTCTTCGGGTTTTCATCCCCAGACTAATGGCCAGACTGAGCAGGCTAACCAAGACCTGGAGAGAGGGTTACGATGTCTGGTTTCCAAGAATCCTTCCTCCTGGAGCCAACGCATCTCATGGATTGAGTACGCGCATAATTCGTTACCAGTGTCAAGTACGGGCCTGTCGCCATTTAAATGTAGCTTAGGGTACCAGCCACCAATTTTTCCCAGTCTGTAATCCGAGGTCGCGGTCCCCTCCGCTCACGCCTTCGTCCAGAGGTGTCGTGACACCTGGAGCAGAGCCCGTGAGACTCTGCTTCAGGTGGGTAAACGCACCAAGGCCCAAGCCGATCGCCACCGGTCTAAGCCTCCCGTCTACTTTCATCTAAGAACATTCCTCTCCGCTCCGTAAGTAATAAGTTAGCTCCTAAATTCATTGGCCCGTTCACTGTCACCAAGATTCTTAGTCCGGTGGCAGTCCGCCTCAAACTACCTCCCGCGTACGGGAGGATTCACCCTGTGTTTCATGTTTCCAAATTAAAACCTGTTTTTCATGCTCGTATTAATCCGCCTGTCCCGGTTCCCCCCCCACCGCGACTCGTAGATGGGGAACCTACTTATTCGGTAAATCGTATTCTGGACTCTAGGCGGAGGGGACGCGGATTCCAGTACTTGGTGGACTGGGAGGGTTACGGTCCGGAGGAGAGAAGTTGGGTTCCTGCCATACTGGATCACTCCCTTATCGATGATTACAATCGACAGGTAGGTCCTCCTGGGAGCTCCAGGAGTTGCTCCTAGGGGGAGGGGTACTGTCACGGTTCATCAATTCATGGTCTCTTTTCTCTGTGTTTGTGAGGTTGTGTGGAGGCGTGGTTACTGTTTACGGTGCTCATCACTTCCACCTGCAGCACGTTATCACCAGGCTTTATTTGCAGCTCTCTCACCCACACTCACTGTCAGTTCGTTACAGGCTTCCCTGGTGTTGTGTTTGTGGCTGTGGTTCCTGTTCTCTGTGTGTCTTCTTCGTTCCGGTTTCCTGGATTCTGCCTGGCCATTTGCCTGCTGCATTCCCTGCTTCGCTGCCTGCACTTCATCGCCTGGGTTTTGCCTGCCTGTCTGCTGCACGCAGTACTCTGCCTGACCTGTTGTCCTCTTCATCTCTTTTGACATTGTTCTACTTTTGAGCTGGTGTCTTACCTAAATAAATAAAGCTTTTTCTCACTACGCTATTGGTTCCATTGTCTCTGATTCACAGCCGTAACAATCACACCAAGATTCCTGACTTGATTTTTTGTTTTCAGACCTTTAGCCTCAAGATATGCATTCACCTTGAGAATTTCATCTTTGTTTCCAAATGTAGTGATTTCAGTTTTGTCTTTGTTTAACTAAAGAAAGTTTTGGCACATCCAACTGTTAACTTCTTCAATGCATTTACATAGAGAGTCAATGGGGCTGTAGTCATTGGGTGATAGGGCTAAGTAGATCTGGGTGTTGTCTGCATAGCTGTAGCGAGTGGCAGCATATACAGGTTGAATAGGAGTGGTGCAAGAATTGACCCTTGTGGGACTCCGCATGTCATGGATGTCCACTCAGACTTATGGTCACCTATACTCACATAATAACCTCTCCCTTCTAAGTATGACCTGAATCATTTGAGGACCATTCCAGAAAGCCAACCCAGTTTTCCAGCCTGTCAAGAAGTATGTTGTGATCGACAGTGTCGAATGCAGCACTGAGGTCGAGTAGTACCAGAATTTATGTTTTGCCTGTATCTGTGTTGAGGCAAATGTCATTTATTATCTTTATGAGCGCTGTCTCTGTGCTGTGATGCGGTCGGTAACCAGACTGAAAATTGTCAAAGTATCCGTTTGAGCTCAAGAATTTGTTCAGCTGATTGAAAACAACTTTTTCTATGATCTTGCCTATGAAGGGGAGATTTGAGATTGGTCTGTAGTTGCTCAGTATGGAGTTATCCAGGTTTCTCTTTTCCAGGAAAGGCTTAACTACTGCGGTTTTAAGGGAGTTTGGAAAAGTCCCAGAAAGAAGTGAGGCGTTTACCACTTCTAGGAGATCTGCTTCTAGACAGTTAAACACACTTTTGAAAAAAGAAGTGGGGAGTGTGTCAAGGGCGCAGGTTGATGTTTTTAGGTGCTGTACCGTTTCTTCTAAAATTTTACCATCAATTGCTTCGAAATCAGTCATAGTAACTTTCTGAGGTTGTGGTCTGATCTGACTCACCCCAGAGCAACTCAAGGATGTGCTGATCGCATTTCTTATATTATTGATTTTCTCGGAGAAGAAGGAAGCAAACTCACTGCATTTGTTGTCTAGCTTTGCCTAGTTCGACATTGATAGATGTTATAATGGACTACAAGTTTTGTCTTTCACCACATGCGTTCAGATTTCCTGCATTGTCTTTTCATTAATTGCACTGCTGTTGAGTTTCTCCAAGGTGCTTTTTGTTTGCCACTCTTTTTTTCTGACTTTCACAGGAGCAATATCATCAATTACACTCTTAACTTTTGAGTTAAAAGAGTCAAGGAGAAAATCAACAGAGTCTGCAGATATGCTTGGTGTTAGAGATATAGCCTTCATAAGCAGCACACTAGTGTTCTCATTTAAGCATCTCTTTTTGACAGAGACAGATCTAGTTTCAATGGCAGGAGAGATTGATATATCAAAGAAAATACAGAAATGATCAGACAGTGCCACATCCTTAATAACTATCGATGAAATGTTTAGCTCCTTACTGATAATTAAATCTAGAGTGTCCACGATCATGTGTGGGTCTGTGTACATGTTAGTGATGTCCGGTTCGCAAACGATTCGTTCTTTTGAACCAGTTCTTTTTAGTGAACCGGTCGAACCAGTTCACCAAATCGGACTGAATCGTTCTAAACAGTTTGCATCTCTAGTAAGCACTAATCCACAAATTTATAAAGTTAATCACTTTTTGACGTGTCTGACTGTCCCTCTGACTCGAAATAAACCAACATCCTGGAGTTATTCAGTTACTCCAACAGTACACTTAACCTACTGTAAGAGAACTGATGATGACGAGCACGCCAGCGAGCAGAAGCTGATGATACTGAGCATGCGTGCAGCGCACGCGAACGAGTGTAGCCTACATGGCCTGTCACAGTTCTCGTTCTCGACTCTCGAGTTAAGAATCGGTTGCAACCGGTTGCAGCAGTTTTCGGATCACCAGTACACTGAATCGAGAACGTACGCTGACTGGTCTGTCACAGTTCTCGTTCTCGAGTCAAGAATCGGTTGCAGCGGCTTTGGGATCACCAGTACACTAACCGAGAACTGTTTATTTCGGACATGTCCGATTTGAGAACCGATGAACTGATACTGACTGAGCATGCGTGTGATTTTTCAAGAGAACGAAAAGCAAGTTTTGTTGAACATCGAGACGTGTTATAATATAAAACATCGTGGAAATATGTTTTCATCATTTCAAGTTCATTACTGTCTTATCACTGTATGAGCATGTGATTGACTATTTATGATTGAAGTATTTATTTATTTAAAAGATTAATGTTTACGTGTAATTATAGTTAATGAGGACACATTTACAAATTGGGTTAGTATTAAATAAACAATGTTTTAATAAAAAAATATTAAAGTGTTCAAATAATACTCACATTTTAAAAAGAAAAATTGCTGGAAAAGTGCACTTACACACTGTAATTGTCTTACACACTATATTTAACAGGTATTGCCTGTTGTTTGTAAATGAAAAAAGTTATTGTGCTTTATCAAAAATAATGAAATAATAATAATAGCAAAAACAAAGGGCAAAGGCAGTTTTACCATAGTTACCAAAGTTACCATATGCAGCTTGACTGTCTCTTATAATAGGTTTGAATTCAGAACAATCTGCCTAACTTTGTTAGGACTTCATTGTATTTAATTTGTAAACAAGGTGATATAAAAATAAAAATGACGTAGCCTAATCAAACTACAGCGAAGGTGAAGCAAGCGACTCCTTTTGAATCGCTCTGGCGGTTCTCAAATCTCAGTTTCGTTCTCGTTCTCGAGTCGAGTTCGGATCAGCAGTACACTGAACCAAGAACTGTTTATTTCGGACGTGTCCGATTGAGAACCGATGAGCTGATGATACTGAGCATGCGTCGAGCTGACTGCACGGCGAGTCTCTCTGAACCGAACGAACAACAGCTGATATGAGCGCGTGTCTGTGAAACGACTCCGAGCACATGAATGAGGGGAAAATCTGACAGACCGTATTTATTTAATTACAAAAACATAGTAAGTGAATTATGGTTTCTGCACTGATGAAGACTGAAATATTGATTTTATAACTGTAAAGATCGTTTGCATCACTGCATGTGTTTGGATGCTTTAGATGTAAAACTTTGTAATAAACTATCAGATTATGATGATATTTTATCTGACTGATGTTATGATTACTCACTTTATATATTTTAATGTGTAAAGTGTGTTTATCCAGCCCGCAATAGACTTGACATAATTACGTAATCGCAAAATGACGTCATTACGTTTGAGTGCAAAAGAACTGGTGAACCGTTTTTTTGATCCGGTTCATTGAAACGAACTGTCCGAAAGAACCGGTTCGCAGAAAAGAACCGAACTTGCCATCACTAGTACATGTTGTGTCAAATCAAAAGTGTTAAAAACAGTCATGAGATCTTTTGTTGTACTGGATTCAGCATTGTCAATGTGAATGTTAAAATCCCCAGCAATAGCAAAACAGTCATACTCAGATGAGATTGCTGATAACAGCTCTGTAAAGTCCTCAATAAAGGCCTGAGAATATTTTGGAGGCCTGTAAATAATGATAAGCAGGATGCGTGGAGCACCTTTTAGCACAATGTCCAGATATTCTAGAGACAAATAGTCACCAAATAATACTTGCTTACATTGATAGACATCTTTAAATAGAGCAGCTAAACCTTCACCCCTCCTGACTGCTCTGCAGACACTCATAAAAGTAAAGTTAGGAGGGGCTGTTTCATTCAGGACTGTTGCACTGCAGCTGTCTTCTAGCCTCGTTTCATTTAGAAGCAAAAAATCTAGGTTGTTTGTGGTTATGTCGTTGACTAGAAATTATTTTGTTTTTAAGTGAACGGATGTTTAAAAGTGCTAACTTAACAGTATTAATTTTATTTTTTTCCCCCACAGTAATCTTAGTTTGACAAGTAACAGGCTGCAGATTAGATGGGTTTGCCATACGGCCTGAGAAGGCCTTAGACTTTCTATCACGTCACAGAACAGAAATAGAGAAAGAGACAGGCACTCTGGGTTCCCGCTTGTTTTGTAAACATTTGATAAGGTTACTGTTGACATTGCGAGGACCCATAATACATCACTGAGAGCTGGTATCAGTTGTTTTTGGTGCAGATGGAGGAGGGTGTGTGCCCTGCCGTTGTGACCGAAGAAATCTCACAGGAGGAGGGGCAGAGCGAGCTGGGCCCACAGTCTTTGGTGGCTGTGGGGCTCGACGCTCTTTGGTGGATATCTGGGGGCTCGCAGCGATCGATTGTGATTGTCTGGTTCCAGTATAAACAAAATCCATTTTCTCTGAGAAGCTCAGAAGCGGGGATGCTGTAGAGAGGAATAACATGTCTGGTGAGGGGGGCTGTTGCTCTGGTGTTACCGGAAGCTGCAATATGTTATCGTCCAGTTCATGGAGTGACTTAGACATTTCTTCCAGCTTATTGCTGAGACCACACATAAAGGTGTAAAAGTTCACCAGCAAAGACGGACTGAAACCTGACAAAGAAAAACTGAGAGCTATTCATGATGCAAACTCAATGAGCCAATAGGGCTGGGACAATAAATTGATGCATCGCGATTCTCTCTCCAATCAATTTTGAGCGTAATTTTTAACAGCAGATGGCACTGTAGGCTACTTTTTAACCACATGTTCAAATGCTTATGAAGAAGAGTGTTTGTGCATTTGGCTGTGTGCAAGATGAGTAATTGGTTAAATGTACTTGCACCTCAGAATGCTTTTATGACGCAAAATTAACCCTCTGAACCCGACAAATGCACCGGCGAAACTAGGCCAAACCTTTTTTTAAAGAAATTATAAACCATTTTACTGTGTTAAAATAAATATTTTACTTTACAGGAATATTCCAATCAATGTAAAGATGATGATGCATTACATCAGGGGTGGCCAATGTCAGTCACAGTCCTGCAGAGTTTTGCTCCAACCCTGATCAAACACATCTGCACATGCTAATCATGGTGTAAAGGGTTACCAGAAAAATACAGGCAGGAGAGTTTTTACCAATGTTAGAGAAAACCTCTGCAGGACTGTGGCTCCCCAGAGCTCTCGACATTGGGCCACCCCTGCAATAGATTACAATAGATTAACACTATTTCAGAAGTTTTTTGTCTTTCTTTTTGTCTTTTTAAAACATATCATCTTATGTCAGATGATCTATATGATTTACAGGATTCCTCAAATCCAGCCCTGGTATGAGCTTGATAAAAGCCAAGTGACAAAAATTGACCAACCAAAAATAATTTGTGGTCCGAATGCAAACAGCCACTTCAGTGTCCATCTTTGTTCCACCAGCACATCACATCATCTCATCTACATTAAGTTATTTTCTTAGTTTCTTTCCAAAGAAAAGATGACACAAACATTATTTACATATAGGAATTACAGCCTATTCAAATGTCTGCCTATTCAAATTATTCTTGGAATGCCTACTCAAATGACAACAAGTCTATCGGGGCACAAAAAAAAGAACACTATAATCAGACATTATTAGAAATAAAGATAAAACTTTAGAAAAGTTATGCCATTAATGAATTACTACACAGGAACAAATGAGTAAAACATTATTACTCACCTAAAAGGAAACTCTGATTAATTAATTAATAAGTAATAGTGCTTAGTTGAATGTGGTAGTTCACTATTAGTTAATAATGTCAGGCGTTGTGTTTGGCAGGAAGACGAAGATGGGCAGGTTCACAATCAAAAGGAGACTTTAATATCAAAGGTTCTCAGGTGAGCTATACCATTATTTGCACAACACATAAACACGCACAGAACATGACAGAGATCAGACACAGACTGAGGAAACAGTGAGAACTAAATAGGAAATGAGAATGATGACACACAGCGGGGACACTGCAGGCCACTGTGGAGCCGGACCGACCGAACCCCGAGATGGAGTAGGAGGGGGCGAGGACCCCGACTGAGCCCAGGGGACGGAGGGAGGAGGTACAGCCGGACGAGTGGAGTCCCAAGGCAAGGGCAGGATGACAAGTGAACAAGATGACATTGGAGGTGAGAGGGAGACCGGCGGAACTGGTGAATTGGTCCAAGGCGGAGCAGAGGGAGGTGAGAGCCAGGGCATCGTCAAAGGCTCGACGGGCTGAGGTGGAGTCCTGGTTGTGGAGGTCGGAGGAGGAAACCATGGATCCGCCAGCCCAGATTTAGCTGTGGGCTGGCAGACCCACGGCGACCACCCCACTCCAAAGGTGGATGGAAGGGAAGCAGAGGGGCTGACAGACGGTGGCGGAAGACAGGCTGGAAGGCTTCCTATATGTGTATGCCATAGTAAAGACGTGTTTTTAGTCTAAATTTAAAATTACAACGTGTGTCTGCTTACCGAACAATGCTAGGAAGACTGTTGCAGAGTTTAGGTGCGAAATAGGAAAAGGATCGACCGCCTGCAGTTGATTTGGATATTCTCGGTATGATCAACTGGCCAGAGTTTTGAGACCGCAATAGACGTAATGGAGTATAATGTGTTAAGAGTTCGCTCAAGTACTGGGGGGCCATACCATTTAACGCTTTGTAAGTAATAAGCAAGATTTTAAAATGTATGCGATGTTTAATAGGGAGCCAGTGCAGTGTTGACAGAACCAGCTAATATGGTCACACTTCCTGGTTCGAGTAAGAACTCGAGCTGCTGCATTTTGGCAGCTGGAGTTTATTTATTAACCGAGCAGGGCAACCATCCAGTAGAGCATTACAATAATCTAGCCTTGAGCCAATGCACATTGGCATGCAATGATTACACCAGCTGCTCATGCCACACAGCACGGGTATAAATGAGGCACAGGCGCTTGCATCAAATTAGCTTTTTTCTAGTAAGTAATAATGTTCAATTGAATGTGGTAGTTCACTAATAATTAATCAATAACTACTATTTTTCCACACCTCCCAGAGGACTGATGACTACTCTCACACTGAGAGGAAGCCTAATCACTGCGCACAGCGAAAATGCGCAGTGGCCCAACCAGTGAATTCACCAAAGGAAAAGCCAACGCATACTAACCCTAACCCAAATGTACGAATGCTATATAACTGGTGTTTCTATTAAATCGTTCTAGCCACCAAACAGGGTAACTTCAGGGCCCTAATATCCCTTCCTCTTAAGGAGACCTACCCAGCTCAACCTGCGGTGTGCAGAGTGAAGACTCACCAACAATATAAACATGAGGTCCATACATGCCTGAAAGGGGTGCTCTCACTAGTCAAGCCAAGGTTGGCCGCCAGAATATTGTTTCCACTCATTATGGGCCCAAACCCAGGCCTGATATAAGAAGTGCCTGGGGAATAAAAATGAAGGGGGCGAGGGTTAGGTTTTTAGTTCACCCTCAGGGAGCAGACCCATCACCAATGCTGACTATGTTTGTTATGGATCACCTCCCTTAAATCATTCTCCTTCCAGGAGTCCAACCTCTTTTGCGCCCTAATCCTCCACAGAGGGGGTGGCAGTAAGTTTTGGGGAGTTAATTTTTAGTCCTTCTCCTATCCTGAAAAAATGAACTCCCAAAACTTACTGCCAGATTCTGAAAGATTAATTCTTCAAACAGTGGTACAAGTGGATGTGGTGCTGGTACTTCAAGAGTCACTCTCAACCTATCTGTCTATAAAGCCTAAAGTCTTCTGTATTCACAACATGGCATGTTGATTTTCTGATCATATTTTTTTCCCCAGCCACATTTTACCAATTCCAAACCACATTAATCCTATTAACTACTATTTAGAATTTAATCATTTATAAGTGATATATAATTATTCATGAAGGCTGGAAATGAAAAACATCTTGAATTCTTGTGGGATGTGTCAACCGCATGTCCATTCAGATGCTGAAGTGAAGTTCTTTTGTCATTCCTACTCTGTAAAGTGTGTGTGTGTGTGTGTGTGTGTGTGTGTGTGTCATTCAGGTTTAGTGGATTGCCACACACTACTGAAGGGTGTTTGAGGGAGAAGTTGATATTGTCCTTTAGCACTCTTGCACTTCCTTTTGCTGGAAGTGGTCCACTGATGAACGACTGAACTTTCAGTCTTCTAAGTTTTTCAAAAAGTTAATTGAAATCCCTCTTAAGGAGTTCTGACTGCTTTTTCTGAATGTGCAGTCTTATGTTGCATCAGAATGTTCTTAAGTTCCCTTTTTATGTCAGAAACGGTTGCTTGTGGAAGGCAGCTTGTAGTTGTATCCCTACTACTAATGTTTCTGATTATGGAGTCACCCACTATCAGAGTCCTAGGCATGGCTGTGCTCTGAGCTGAGTACCGCTTTCTGCTCGACCTTGAGTGCCAGTTAGCATCAGTGTTAGCTGCTGACTGATTTGATCTGTGTCCAATCACATTTGGAGATTTCTCACCAACATACAACACATTTGGGGATTCCTCTCCCATATTCATTGAAACTTCAAATCTGTTCTCAAGATGTATAGGCGGTGGTAGGGGGGTAGAGCATGCTTGTCAGAATAAGAGACTTAGATCCAAATGCAAGCAAACAGTTTATTGATGACAGGTTGTAACAAGGATAATACTCATAACGCCACGTATAGCAGATGGGCGACCAGGATACACAATCACTGAAGAGGATGACAGGTTGTAACAGGGGTAATACTCATAACGCCACTTATAGCAGGCGGGCGACCTGGATACACAATCACTGAAGAGGATGAGTGATCTGAATACGTCCAGCGCAGATACCAACTGGAACTGGAATGAAGAACCTCCAAACAATCTCCAGAAGTCTGGGAACACAGACGAGATCGCGGAAAGCTCCGAAAGGAGACCCAGGTACCGGAACTGGGTAAGGGAGCACAAACAAGAGTGACGAACCGACACCAAGCGATAATCACCCCCGCTAGATATAGGCAGCTAACAAACAGAAATAACAAGCTGCAGCTGTAGCTGCTAAAGAGACCAGCTGGTTACTAAGCAACAAACAAGCACTACACACTCAGACTCCACAACCACCAACACACACACACAAAATGAACACACAGATTGATGAACCGTGACAATGCTACTGCAGCAATGTGATACTCGTGACTCGTCTCAAGTGCCTGTAGATCTCGCTCCCTGTTTGTGCCTGTTTGTGTTCCATTTGGTAGTTCCGCAAGTAACTTTGTTTCAAGAACTGCAATCATTTGTAAAAGTCTGTGGCAGTTTGTGCAGCAAGTAGAATCTTGATCTAGAAAATGCATTTTCTTTCTTATCCTTTCGAATGTAGGCATCTGTGTTTTCCCTTCTCCAGAATGTAAGCTGTCGGTGGGAGGCTGGTCGGATAATAATTCCCCTTTTTTGTAGTTTCCAGTAACAAACATTTCTAGTTTTACCGTTGTTGTTGAAGGAATTGAAAATAATCAAAGATACATGATATTTGAAATCCATTTTCTTTACTGTTGTCACCCCCCATTTGCTTATCAGAAGGGCCATCTGGAAGACAACAGAGAGGCCTGTAGGCCACATGGGGTCACACCTTTACAGTGGGGGAAGTTTGGTCTGATTGGTCAGTTTGAATGTCATGTTTGAGTTTGGTCTGATTGGTCAGTTTGAAAAGAATAAATTTGGTTTCAGTCACATGGTCAAAGAATAGATAAAAGAAGATTGGAACTGTTGCTCTCTCTCTTTT
This sequence comes from Romanogobio albipinnatus, assembly GCA_023566225.1. NCBI lineage: Eukaryota > Metazoa > Chordata > Actinopteri > Cypriniformes > Gobionidae > Romanogobio > Romanogobio albipinnatus. The sequence goes on from CM042239.1 coordinate 3,899,514, forward strand.
CTCTGGCTCTCTTACTCTCTGGCTCTTGAGGTCATTGGGGCTTCTCTTCTTTGCTCTCTTCTTCTCTCTCTCTCTCTCTCTCTCTCTCTCTCTCTCTCTCTCTCTCTCTCTCTCTCTCTCTCTCTCTCTCTCTCTCTCTCTCTCTCTCTCTCTCTCTCTCTCTCTCTCTCTCTCTCTCTCTCTCTCTCTCTCTCTCTCTCTCTCTCTCTCTGGTAACATTTTATTCATGCTGTGTATGATTAATGGTATAAGTTTATCATCTCATACATCCATTTTGAAGCTATTTTAAGTATAACCATAACCAGATTTTGTCATTAAATCCTTCCTATTACCAATACTGTGAAAACTAGTTTTGATTTGGAATTGATGCAGCAACGCTCTCCCACATATTTTGCTATTGTAACTGCACTTATCTCCGTCGTTGGCATAAGTTGCAGTGGGTGGAAATAGACGAGAAATGTACAGTTTTCTTCCATCTTTCTGAATAACGTTTCTTTAGTCTTCTGGCAACCCTGCAGATTGAACCATCTGCAGGAGTCCACTCTTACAGATGGTGCCGAAACCCGGGATCCCTTGCAGTGAATTGTCTAAAATTTACTTTGATCTGTGTAAGAATGAGGACATTTTTCACAGTTGATCTTGTGAATGGATTAACCCTTTAGGCGCCAGAGGTTTTTTCCTAAAACGTTTGATTTTGACATCTTTATTTGAAAAGGCTATATCTTAAAAGTGATAAAAGATAGAGACTTTCTGTAAATTAGAGAAATATTAAGGATGACCCAAAGTTTATGTAGGGATTACAATGTCCCATCTAATTTGCATATTATGACGTCATATGGTGGTGGCCACCTAGGATTATAGAATTTTCATGAAAAGTCACATGTTTAAATGATAAAATGCAGAACTTCTTTCCCCCCAAAATGTCCCTCACCTTCTGTATGCTATATTGCACAATACTGAATGCTCAGGTAAATAGTAAATAGTAAACAAACTGTGTAAATCGTTACTAATCAATGGTAGAAACAAACCGAATGCATGTAGCGGTTGGCCTTTTGCTGTAGAGATTTTCCATTTACTACACACAGTAGACACTCTGATTCCATGTATGGGGCACATGTATATTATTCATATGACACACAAACACAAGTAGACAAGTATGGAATGAAATTTGTGCCATAATTAAACAAACAAATCCAGCATTTTGCAAACAAACACTATCTGCTTCGCAAAGGAAATCTCGACTCGCAAACAAATAGAAAGTGATGTGCAAATACAAAGTCAGTTTGAGCGAAAACGCAGAGGAGTAACAAACAAATGTACTGTGTTTTGCAAATAATAAATGAGTGAGTAAATGACAGCATATCTCACAAATAAATACAAACCATCCTACAAATGACATGTAACATTTGAACAAATCTAGTCCATACAAATGCATATCTGTCTGTTACAAGACTCGCGCAGATTTTCTCACAAATGCAGCTCGCGCAGATTTTCTCACAAATGCAGCTCGCGCAGATTTTCTCACAAATGCAGCTCGCGCAGATTTTCTCACAAATGTAGAGCAACTTCCTCTTCCAAACAGCAGATGGCGCTTTGGGTCAACACTTTTCCAGCTGACGAAATGAGCGGTGAACAGCTGAGTTTCTGTTTTACTTAATCTATTATTAATCTTTTTGAGATTTTCACTATACCGACCCTATTTCAATATAAGAAAAAAAATCACAATAGTTTAAAGATATTATTGTTTTATGTATTATTATCAGTGCAAAATCAGTAGTGACATGGCTGAAAACATTTAAGCTAGGCCTATTTTTTCTCATTAAAATCCATACAATTTATCCACTGTAGTGTAACAGGATATAAAAACTATTCACTTTTCTGTAATGTTATGTTATTTGAAATAATGTAAGGGTGTATTGTTTCACAATATAATGCAATACAAAAATACAACAATATGTATTGTTTATTCAAGTTTAGACAGATTTAGATTTAGCTTGCCTATAGAGTTGTTAATGTCACATCAAATATGGTAAATTTTGAAGGGCACACGGTATAGTGAAAATCTCAAAAAGATTAATAATAGATTAAGTAAAACAGAAACTCAGCTGTTCACCGCTCATTTCGTCAGCTGGAAAAGTGTTGACCCAAAGCGCCATCTGCTGTTTGGAAGAGGAAGTTGCTCTACATTTGTGAGAAAATCTGCGCGAGCTGCATTTGTGAGAAAATCTGCGCGAGCTGCATTTGTGAGAAAATCTGCGCGAGCTGCATTTGTGAGAAAATCTGCGCGAGTCTTGTAACAGACAGATATGCATTTGTATGGACTAGATTTGTTCAAATGTTACATGTCATTTGTAGGATGGTTTGTATTTATTTGTGAGATATGCTGTCATTTACTCACTCATTTATTATTTGCAAAACACAGTACATTTGTTTGTTACTCCTCTGCGTTTTCGCTCAAACTGACTTTGTATTTGCACATCACTTTCTATTTGTTTGCGAGTCGAGATTTCCTTTGCGAAGCAGATAGTGTTTGTTTGCAAAATGCTGGATTTGTTTGTTTAATTATGGCACAAATTTCATTCCATAGACAAGACCTGTTTAGTTCAAAAGCTCACTCGCCACGGCAAGGCAGAGATCATGAGTGAGATGACGAGACAAGATGAGAGACAGACGCACACGTGCGCGCACGCCCGCCGAGTGCACAGTTCGGACTACTGTCATTGTCATTTTGACTCCACACCCTGCCTCCACGTTGCCCACTAACTGTATTTGCAATACACGAGCCGCGGTTCAGCTGCGTGAGACAAACGCTGCCAGTGTGAGTGCAAAACGGCCGCGCGCGGCTCCCGCTCTCCATGCGCACCACTGCCCTGCCAACGCAAAAACGCGTGCGGTGTGAAGCCGGTGTAACACGCTTGCTAACTTCGTGATGAACACTCCGACCCCGTGAAACACCACTGTGTTCCCACCACTGACATTGGGCAAATGACCATCTACATTGGGCAAAGGATTCACCGTTTGTGCTTGGTGTAGGACTATACTTTCACTTTCAGAATCACTGTCATCCGATATTCCCCTTCAGAATCAGGGTCCGCGAATAGAAGACCCAACACTTCATTGCGGGTAAGCTTAATTGATGCCATTAGAAAATAATAATCTAAAGGACTGTACACACCGGGACGAATATCGCGCGCGTTTTTTTGCCAGCGTTTTTCGTGACGTTTTTCGCCGCGTCTTGAGTGTTCACACCCAAGCGATTTTCACTCGCGATGCGCCGAGTGAACGTGCAATTTCACTCCCTGACATTAGATGGCGCTTATTGAAAAACAGAACTAGCCCGGTACACAAGGTGGCGCTGCGCTCGCTGCATCCCTTGTCACACAGAAGAAGAAGAAGAGAGAGAGTATTTACATGTTAGCCGAAACACACATAACTTTCTCACATACTAGAACATGGATTTCTCAAGCAGCAGCAGCAGCTCCAGCGATGAGGACATTGTTGTTCTGTTGAACGAGGAAAGACAACAGAAAAGACGCAGATTTTGGATACATCCCATAGTTAAAAAAAGAGAAGAACATGGGGAGTTCTATCGACTGATACAAGAGCTAAAAATGTATCATGAACGTTTTCGGGGGTATTGTGTAAATAATTTTCTCTTTAAAAAACAATTTCTTTGTGAACTTGAATAAATTTTTTATCATATCTATTGTGCCCAAATGTCTTTTTTTTCCCCATCAATTTATATACCAATACTCACCACAGCAAATTACATATTCATTTAATAGTTAAATATAATGTAACTTATTTCAATAAGGTCAAGAATACTTAAATACAAATATGCCAGTGTCAAAATTGTAACATCATTTTTATAGCAGGTTCATAACCGCTTTACTTAATGGCTTTTAAAATTTTAATCATAATTATTAAATAGCACAGCCACCTTTACAAGTGGACATGTTAAATTGTTTTGTAATAAGAGCAGAGAGAAAGTGTAAGGTAAAAATCTTTTATTTTTTTGACAATGTATTCACAATTTATTTTTGTGAATGAAGTACAGTTTACAATAATAAGAAACATGACATTGGTATAAGAGTCAGAAACAGTAGTGCAAACAAGTCACAATGATAGTAGTGCAACGTAAAAGACCGTAGTGCAAGTATAAATAGACTTTTTTTTCTTAAATCTTTCCGTTATAAACACAAAATTTTTTGAATGTAAAAATAAAATAAAAACACAAAAAGGGCAAATATCTTTCCGTTATAGACTCTAAAATAAAATATTTTTTGAATGTTAAAATAAAAACACAAAAAACAGCAAATATCTTTCCGTTATAGACTCTAAAATAAAATATTTTTTGAATGTAAAAATAAAATAAAAACACAAAAAGGGCAAATATCTTTCCGTTATAGACTCTAAAATAAAATATTTTTTGAATGTTAAAGTAAAAACACAAAAAACAGCAAATATCTTTCCGTTATAGACTCTAAAATAAAATATTTTTTGAATGTTAAAATAAAAACACAAAAAACAGCAAATATCTTTCCATTATAGACTCTAAAATAAAATATTTTTTTGAATGTAAAAAATTAAATAAAAACACAAACGGTTCCGGTTTAGCGTTTACGATGTAAAGTCGCAAGGTCGGGAGCTCTGCAAACTAACTGTTATAATTACTTTGTATACAAGTTACAACACAAACTTACTCACTCTTAACGTATGTCAATGTGCTCTGAGGGACTTTTTGGCACTTTGCATCAAAATGTCGAAGGCTCCGCGACAGAAAAAGACAGATTCTGCGAGCTCGGGCGGATCTGCAGAGTTAGGCAGAGACGAAACTAGCGCCACCGACGGTGCTACTATTATGGAAGCGATTAAGTCGCTAGAAAACGGAATCCACCACAAGTTTGATGCGCATGCAGCCGAGTTTCGCAAAGAAATTTCATCTCTGCGAGAAGAGGTGCATAACTCGCTAATGACGCTAACGTCGGAGATGAAAGCACACGAGGAGAGGCTAAATAGCCTTGAAAATGCAACATCGGAATGGACGACTAGTCTACAAGTGCTTGAACCCACCGTAGCCTCCTTACGGAGCGAGATTACAGCTCTTCAGGCCAAGTGCACAGATTTAGAATGCTGTTCCCGCCGAAGTAATCTACGTCTTGTGGGAATTCCCGAGGGTATGGAGGGCCCCCAGCCCACAAAATTTGCCACCAAATTTCTAATTTGTTATGCCCGATTCTGCTCTTAGTTTTCTCTGAAAGCCTTCAGAATGGCAATTTACCTTTAAGTTTTTCTCAAGCAACTATCTCACTGCTTTTAAAGAAAGACAAGAATCCACTAGAATGTGGTTCGTATCGTCCCATTTCTTTGTTAAATTGTGACTACAAAATTCTTGCCAAACTTCTGTCTATCCGTCTTGAAAATTTTATGTGTCAAATAATTTCACCAGATCAAACTGGATTTATTCGGGAAAGATATTCCTTTTCTAATGTTAGACGTCTATTTAATATATTGTACTCCCCTCATTCAGACAATCCAGAGGTGGTACTTTCACTTGATGCTGAAAAGGCGTTTGACCGTGTTGAATGGAACTATCTTTTTCAGGTCTTAGAGAAGTTTGGATTTGGTCCTATTTTTACTTCTTGGATTAAAATTTTATATGCAGCCCCAAAAGCTTCAGTACGTACCAATAATGTCTATTCTGAGTATTTCAAACTACAACGGGGCACAAGACAAGGTTGTCCCCTCTCCCCATTGCTATTTGCCATAGCGATTGAACCCCTGGCAATCGCCCTACGATCCAGTTCACAGTTTTGTGGTATCACCCGTGCCGGTATAGTGAATAAAGTCTCTTTGTATGCGGATGACCTTCTTTTATTTGTATCTAACCCTCCTATCTCAATTCCTCAAATTCTCTCTATTTTAGATACCTTTAGTAGTTTCTCAGGATACAAACTAAATTTCAATAAAAGTGAACTGCTCCCATTAAACTCATCTTCACTTCAATTATCATATTCAGATTTTCAGTTCAAGATTGTCAGAAATCGCTTTAAATACCTAGGGATTCAGGTGACGCGCAAATTTTCAGACTGTTTAAAGCTAACATTAGTCCTCTCTATAACTATGTTAAGTCCCTATTCGTGTCCTGGAAATGTCTTCCTCTATCTTTGATAGGAAGGGTTAATGTTATCAAAATGAATGTGCTGCCTAAATTTTTATATATTTTTCAGTGTCTTCCTATATTTATCCCAAAATCTTTTTTTACAATTTTGCAGCGGGATATTTCATCATTTATATGGAATAAGTCAAAGCGAATCAGCCAACGTCATCTTATGAAGCCAAAATGTCTAGGTGGTCTGGCTTTGCCAAATTTTCAAACCTATTATTGGGCAGCAAACATTAGAAATGTATTATATTGGGTGCAGCAAGATTTGCGATTAAATAGCTCTCAATAGGTACTGATGGAAGCCGCCTCTTGCTCTCCGGCAACTTTAACATCCTTCCTATGCCTACCAATTCCCTTTAAGCGCATTGCTTCAATAAAAAAAAACCCAGTTGTTAAACATTCACTAAGGATTTGGTCTCAGTTCCGTCTTGCTTTAAATCTGAAAGACCCTTGTACTATAGCGCCCATTTTTTGCAATGTGTCATTCCCACCCTCCTTGATGGATGGGGCCTTTAATATTTGGAGGGAACATGGCTTAGTTACAGTTGGCCAACTATACATAGACAACAATTTTGCATCCTTCACTCAACTTCAAGAAAGATTTGACCTTCCCAGCTCCCATTTATTTAGATATTTTCAGATCCGGAACTTTATTCATAAGCAGTTTTCTAACTTTCCCCTTTTGCCGCCTAAAAATATACTTGAAGATATATTAGACCATCATACATCCTTGAAAGGGGCTATTTCTAAGATTTTTACTGTAATTAACACAAAACAATCCCCCTCAATGCGTCCATTGAGGACACTCTGGGAGGAGGAGCTAAACCTGACACTGGAGGAAAATATTTGGGATTCAATTCTTGCCCGGATACACTCATCATCAATTAATGCAAGACACACTTTGATTCAATTTAAAGTAGTGCACAGAGTTCATTGGTCCAGAACTAAACTAAACCAAATATTTCCTGACCTTGACCCAACCTGCCTTCGCTGCACAACTGAACCAGCCACACTACTGCACTCTTTCTGGTCCTGTCCCAAACTGTCTGATTTCTGGGGGAAAGTCTTCAAGAGTTTTTCTGTCATTTTCTCTTCACCAGTAGATCCTAATCCCATAACAGCACTGTTTGGTATTTTGCCAGAATCTGTTGAATTAAACTCATTACAGGCCGACAGTGTAGCCTTTGCTACTTTACTGGCTAGACGACTAATTCTAATGAACTGGAAGTCAGTAGCCCCCCCCTCCCTATCGCCAATGGGTTTTTGATTTTCTACACGCTCTCAAAATGGAAAAGATTCGGTTTGCTTTGAGACAAAAACCAAAACTGTTTTTGAAAGTCTGGAGCCCTTTTCTGAAATATTTTAAGGAGACAACGACATTCATTTGAATGGTTTCAATTACATATATATATAATTATTTTTTATTTCTTTATTTTTGCTTATGTATTCATTTTTTTTTATTATTTTTTTTTATTATTATTATTATTTCTTTTTTTTATTATTATTTATTATTTTTCCTTCGTTTTGTTTATCCTTCTTTAGTGCATCTAGTGTATTTTTTATGTATGCCTGATATTTTTTAATATATATTTTATTTTATTGGTAAATATTATTGTGTGTATGTATGCATATGTATGTGTATATATTACTATATATGTGTATACATTATTTTACCATTGTAACTATTATTTGTCAATCCTAAACTGAAAAAAAAAAAAAAAAAAAAAAAACCACAAACGGCAAATATCTTTCCGTTATAGACTCTAAAATAAAATATTTTTTGAATGTAAAAAATTAAATAAAAACACAGAAGCTGGCATATAATGCTCATCTATTGGTGTGACCAAGAACTGGCAGAGCACCCATAGTTTGTAGGGGTCTGTGGGGTGACCTGATGGTAGGACACAGGCGACTGGTGAGGGAAAAGAGCAGAGGAGGGCTGGACAAACTCAGCATCGTGCAACAGCTGATGTATTTTGAGTTTGACTGAAGACTGTTGGGCTGGGGACAATCTCCTTAGTATTGGTAACAAGCCAAGCGCAAACAAGTAATTGTCATCGTTCTGTTGCTCTTGTCTTTGCTGTCTGCGCTCCTCTCTCTCTCTTCTGCGCTCCTCTTTCTCATTTTCCCTGGCTTCTTTGGATAAGAGGTACCTCTCCAAGAAGTCTGGGATCTCTGACCGCTTTCTTTTCTTTACATTGGACCTCATCACAGTTGGGCTGGTGATGGATGATCCTGAAGACGTGCTCGTTTGTGCCTCCTCACTTTCACTCGCATCACACACTTCATCCGTTTTTTCAGGTGAAATATTGCTGTGAACACTGTAAAAATAAATAAAGTTTACATCAGAAACAACATTTTAGAGCCAATGCGTTACATATCTGTGGCAAGAGGGGCGGGGCTCAGAACCATTTAGTAATTTTTCCGCTCGTAAGTTCTAATGATAATACGTTACCTTCGAAATTCAGTTGATGGTGCGAGGAACTCCATAACCTTCATAAATTTCCACGGCTTCTTGTTTACAGCATGAAGAAAAATAGATTAAATTAAACTCACCATCGAGTCCTATTTGATCTGCGATTACTCTCCATAACAGCTCCCTCTTTTCAATATTTTTGTAGTCACTGTGGCGTTTGTCAAACAACTCTCTGTGTTCAGACACCAACGAGACCAGCAGCTCGACGTTCATCTTTCCTCGTTGCATTGTCTTCTTTGCCAATGTGTGCTCGGCTAGACCGTTTTGTGCATGAGCGCCACCAAGTCGTGTTTTACTGTAACTTCAGCAGCTTCAGGCACGTGAACAAAAGCGCCGATCTGATTGCGCCGCGTCAAAAAAAAAAAACGAACCCGAGGCGGTTTTTTAAAAATGACGCTTTTACGCCTGACGTTTTACGCGTCGGTGTGAACACTCACATTGGCGTCCATTGTTTAGTCACGAGGCGTTAAACGTCGGTGATAAACGCGCGCGAAAATAGTCCCGGTCTGAACAGGCCTTAATGCAAATACTTGCTGACATTGACAATATTGCTCTGATAAAGTGGCTCACGCGCACACCAGCTCCGCGTTTGTTCGCACTGATTCAATGTGCTCTTGCTCGAAGATTTTGTATAGAAGCATGATGTTTTTTTGAGTCGGGGATGAAGTATGACATGTCTGACATCTAGTGGAGGGGAGGTCAAACGAAATTTTACACCCTATTTGACAAAATTGGCCGTTTTATTCAGTGCCGTGTTCTTGTCGAGTAAACTGTTTTAAAGAGAGCTTTTAAGTCAGGATCATTTTTATCAGGCTGACAACTTCTACCACATGAGTTTTTTCTGCATCTTTGTTGCCGTTTACTTTCTTAGTCACAGAAGATAATCTAGTACGGAGCTCTTTGATCTGTTTCTCTAGCTCTAAGTTGCGCTTAGACTGTTCTGTAGCTAGTGTTAAACCAAATTCTCTGTGACAACAGATAATACCTTTCACATTGTTCTTGCGAAGATTTTCTCCTAGTACCTTCTTACAATCTTCGATTGACCATACTTTGTCTGCATCAATGCCAAATTTCTTTGTTAAATTCAATCTGACTGGCTCAGTCACGATGGAGTCCATGTGCTCTGTTAACAAAGACTTGAATTCACTATCTGTCCAAAAAGGTGTAATCTGTCTAGTACTTTTCCTAAACATTTTGTGAATTTCTGTTACCACAAACAAACACTAAAAAATAACTTCTCTCTATTGTCTTGCAAACAGAGGGTACAATCTTATTAGCACATGATGCTAACCTTCTCTATGAAGAGGCAGACAAAACAATTCTTCCCTGCCGAAGACAGAGGCTAATTTTCATCTCTAAAACAAACTTTTTAGAGGATAACTTTAGTTAACCAAACCTACAGCTGTCTGATAACTCTTCTCTGATGGTGCAGAGGATAACAAATTTGTACTGGTCTTAAAGGTTCTTTTGGATAGAGTGACACTCACCAACCCATGGTTGTACAGAAAGAATTCAGTCTGGAAATCTTTGTTCAGCTGGAAGTTTCGAATCTTTATTCCAGTCTGGAACATAGGCAGATCTTTGAGCTTGAAGTTTCTGGATTCTGGAGTTCAGGTGAGGAGCTCTATCCGGGTCACGGCACCAAAACTGTTGTGAACTTTTATCTTCTAAAGTGTATGAAACTCAGAAGTAATATTCTTTTTAATGAGAACTCTCTGTGATGCAGGTCGTCCGAAAACAGTCTGACTCAAACAGCAACAAATCTCCTGCTGGAATCCCCAGAATCATTATCTATACCTTAAATGCTAAATACAATGTACTTTATTAAAAAATATAATCTTACAATGGTAACTTGCATACTGCGTACTGCTGAAATCTGTCATGTTGCGCCACGTTATCGACCAGGCAGAACAATCATTCCAACCACTATAGATAGATTCTCAAATAGCTTACCTGATCTGTCTCAGCTGCTCAGTGAACCCAAACAAACAGATGAACTAGAGGAAATGACTAGCAGTATGAGCACTATTTTCTCTAGCACATTAGAAATTGTTGCACCAATTAGATTAAAAAAGGTTAGAGAGAAAACTAAAGCACCATGGTACAACAGTGCTACACGTTATCAAGAGAGAAACTCGTAACTTAGAGCATAAATGGAAACAAACTAATTTAGAGGTCTTTAGAATCGCGTGGAAAGATAGTATGTCACGTTATAAAAAGGCCCTAAAAGCAGCCAGGGCTGAGCATCTCCGCAAAGTAATAGAAAATAATCAAAATAACCCAAGGTTTTTATTTAACACCGTGGCTAGACTAACAAATAAACAAGCATCGCATGAGCAAAATATTCTGTTACAGTTTAGTAGTAATTATTTTATGAATTTCTTCACTGAGAAAATAGAAAGCATCAGAAACAAAATTGTAAATGTACAATCTTTAATGAGGTCTTATGCTTCAACCGCAACTATCGCCCCTCACGAACTACTACACCGCTTTACAACTATAGGACAGGAAGAGCTAAATCAACTTATCATTGCATCTAAACCAACAACATGTTTATTAGATCCAATACCCACTAAACTACTGAAAGAGTTGTTACCTGTAGTGGAAGAGCCTCTTCTCAATATTTTTAACTCGTCTTTATCTTTAGGTCATGTTCCAAGAATATTCAAGTTGGCAGTCATAAAACCTCTCATTAAGAAGCCACAATTAGATCATAATAACCTAGCAAATTACAGACCAATTTCAAATCTTCCATTTATGTCTTAAATACTAGAAAAAGTTGTGTCCGCTCAATTGTGCTCTTTCTTGCAGGAAAATGATATCTATGAAAAATTTCAATCAGGATTCAGGCCGCATCATAGCACAGAAACTGCGCTTGTTAAAATCACAAATGATTTACTTCTAGCTTCTGACCAAGGCTGTATCTCAATACTAGTTCTACTCGATCTTAGTGCTGCGTTCGATACTATAGATCATAAAATACTCTTAGATTTACTTCAAAATTATACTGGTGTTCAGGGACAGGCACTAAACTGGTTTAGATCGTACTTATCAGACCGCTACCATTTTGTCTGTCTAAATGGGGAAAAATCCAAGATGATGTCAGTATACTATGTGCCGCAAGGATCCGTGTTAGGCCCTCTGCTATTCTCAATATATATGCTGCCACTTGGTAATATTATAAGAAAACATGGAATTAATTTCCACTGTTATGCTGATGACACTCAATTATATATTTCATCATGACCGGATGAAAACGCTAAATTATCTAAACTGACAGCGTGTGTTGAAGATATTAAATACTGGATGACGTGTAATTTTCTGCTATTAAATTCAGATAAAACGGAGGTATTACTTATTGGTCCAAAAAACTGCCCACAAAACCTCTCACAATACAACTTTACCTTGGAAGGATGTCCTGTCACTTTATCCACTACAGTAAAAGACCTGGGTGTTATATTAGACCGCAACATGTAATTCGAAAATCATATTTCATATGTTACAAGAACAGCATTTTTCCACCTTAGAAACATTGCTAAGCTACATAACATGCTATCTATGAAGAAAAGTTAGTTCATGCATTCATGACCTCGAGATTAGATTACTGTTGTAACAGTAATGATTCAATCAGTAATCATTCAATGGCAGGATAGACCAAAGTCTGAACTCCACACAGCCCTTGTGACTTTCCTAATCAAATCACACTTAAACAAAGGGCCTGTGTGTTGATGTAAGCATCTACGCTGATTAGATCCGAGGCGTCATCGTGTAGCCGCAAGAGATTGGAGCGTTGAACTCTTTGGGCGGCGGCCATCCCCTCTATAAAGACAGGAGCGACCAACAACTCTTTGCATTTTCGCCATTGGGAGAAGGAGCCCGTGGCATTCTGCCACTAACAGAAGGACCTCATGGCATTTTCGCCATTGAGACGAGTCCTGGGCCTTCTCGCCACCATAAGGAACGGACCTCTTGGCATGTCGCCATGGAGTGGGAAGTCCAACCCTGGTCTCCCCGCACGGAGAGAGAAACCGGCAGACTTCTGGAGCGACTTTCCTAAACTTCACAGAACTTCTCCTAGGACCTGCAAATCCTTAGCGAACTTCCCAGACGATTCGAACTCACACACTTACACGAGAAAGCCTAATGCAAGTACTCTATTTCACATTTAAACTGCTTGTAAAAGGTTGTCTGAATTATTCCTGATCAACGGGACTACGAAGTTCTTGAGGGCTCTGGTGAAGATGCTGCGAAGCTGTCTCTCTCTCTCTCTCTCTCTCTCTCTCTCTCTCTCTCTCTCTCTCTCTCTCTCTCCCTTGTTAATTCTCTCTTTCCATCATTCTTTTTCCCTTATTCGTTAAGTTGCATGTTTCCTTGTTTGTACCATATTGTTTGTTTTCTCCTACATATATATGCAGCTTTGTAAACTGTAGTTGTTTTATTAAAACCCAATGATTGCATTGAAGTGAATCCGTATTGTTTTGCTCACAAATATCGAAGTCAATGAGACGTAAGATTTTAGCTACCCATTTAAGCTTGATTTACCTGTATTACTACTTCAGTAATACAAATTGTACAAACATAAGACATATTATTTGTCCTGATCAAACAGATTAATGTTTCTTAAGGTTTGTAAGATTGATAATTGATGAAGAAATCAATTTGGATAAGGGTTACTTTTAAATGATTAAAGGTTCCATTATACGTTAATATTGTCTGTACAACAAGCAAATCATATTCATAGACCCATGAATATTGATACCATTTGAATTAATTATTCCCCGAAACTCATTGTTGTTACACTGTAATGCTTTATTAGCTGGTTGTCCTGCATCCTCAATAAACAAACTACAGTTAGTCCAAAACGCAGCTGCTAGAGTTCTTACTAGGTCAAGAAAATATGATCATATAACACCAATTTTATCATCTCTACACTGGTTACCTATTACGTTCCGTATCAATTACAAAGTATTGCTACTGACCTATAAAGCCCTAAATGGTTTAGCTCCAGTGTATCTAACGGATCTTCTATCGCCCTACAATCCATAGAGCTCTTTAAGGTCACTAAACTCTAGGCTTCTGGTCATTCCTAGGATATCTAAGTCCACTAAAGGAGGGAGGGCTTTTTCACATTTAGCTCCTAAACTCTGGAATAGTCTTCCTGATATTGTTCGAGGTTCAGACTCGCTGTCCCAGTTTAAAACTAGATTAAAGACGCATCTCTTTAGCCAAGCATTCACATTATAATAACCTTTTATACTACAGTTAAATCGGAAAAAAAGCATTAATATAATATACTGAACAGCAGCTATGCTAATTATTTCCCATCTGCTTTTCTGTTGTTATCTCGGGACACTAGTCCCGAGGTAAATAGTTTGTCAGCTCCAGTTTGTGCAATGTATGCTATTTTGCTGTTTGTTGGGCTGTATGTTACAGGATTCCTGTTGCTCGAGTTCACCTCCTGTGTTCTGCCTCAGAAAGAGAGACAAGCGTTTGTTCTCAACGTCAGTGACTGTTCTTGAGGGCTGCAAGGAGAACAAAGACTGAAGACTGACAAACTGCCTTTTCAACATGCCTGGACGACAAGTCTGAAGATGACATCTACACACAACTGAAAGCATGTCTTTGTGGACTGTGGCCCTTTATGAACGTGGCCAAATGTGCCAAGGGGGGACTGAAGGAATTGAAAATAATCAAAGATATTTGATATTTGAAATCCATTTGCTTTACTGTTGTCCCCCCCCCCCCCCCCATTTGCTTATCAGAAGGGCCATCTGGAAGACAACAGAGAGGCCTGTAGGCCATATGGGGTCACACTTTTACAGTTTGGTCTGATTGGTCAGTTTGAATGTCATGTTTGAGTTTGGTCTGATTGGTCAGTTTGAAAATAATACATTTGGTTTCAGTCACATGGTCAAGGAATAGATAAAAGAAGATTGGAACTGTTGCTCTCTCTCTTTTCTCTTTTCTCTGGCTCTCTTACTATCTGGCTCTTGAGGTCATTGGGGCTTCTCTTCTTTGCTCTCTTCTTCTCTCTCTCCCCCACTCACTCTCTCTCTCTCTCTCTCTCTCTCTCTCTCTCTCTCTCTCTCTCTCTCTCTCTCTCTCTCTCTCTCTCTCTCTCTCCTCTCTCCCTCTCTCCCTCAGGTAACATTTTATTCATGCTGTGTACGATTAATGGTATAAGTTTATCATCTCATACATCCATTTTGATGCTATTTTAAGTGTAACCTTAACCAGATTTTGTCATTAAATCCTTCCTATTACAATACTGTGCTAACTAGTTTTGATTTGGTATTGACTTTGAAGTGCTCCCTATTTTAATACAATATAGTCACATTATAGCAACACTCTCCCACATATTTTGCTATTGTAACTGCACTTAGCTCCGTCGTTGGTATAAGTTGCAGTGGGTGGAAATAGACGAGAAATGTACAGTTTTCTTCCATCTTTCTGATAACGTTTCTTTAGTCTTCTGGCAACCCTGCAGATTGAACCATCTGTAGAAGTCCACTCTTACATTGTCAAGCTTTATCGTTTGAGCACTGTAAAATAAAATATAAAATATAAAAAGCAATAGAGCAAAGCTTGGAGGCATCACTTAGTATGATTTTGTTATGATAAACTGGACGGAAGCAAATGCAAGTTCAACAAGTCTTTATTAGACCAAATACTCAAGGGAAAAGATAGATCGATGCAAATAACAGTCCCAACGGAGATGACAGACGACCAGGAACACAGCTTGAGAGCGTGACGTAAGGACTGAGATGGGAATCCCGGAGTGCAGAGTGAACGTGAAAGTGAATCCGTGGTGAGATCGGGAGTGAAGTCATCCAAGGTCCAGTACACAGGAAACAACGGGAGAACAGGACAGGCACGAAGACGGGAACTCAAACAACGATCTGACAACATGAAATGGGAGAGGGGGCATTAAATAGGCTGAGACGATACAACACAGCTGGCCGCTGAACAGCATGATGAGCGGCCACGCCCAGAAGTCTCCAGAAGTGTAAGGTGTCAGGATCTCAGAGACTTAAGTTAGGTAAAGAATGCTAAAAAAATTGGATCTTGGATCTTGAATATCATTTAAATGTTGGCCTTATTGCTGGGGTCACCAAAAGACGGCAGCACAGAGAGAAATTTGGGAACATTTGCATGTAGATTTACATTCATTTTTTTACATAAGCAAATAACTTCAAGAAAACTTGGCATGCAAGCAGAAGCTGTTAAATCTTAAATTGACCAACATGAAATTAGATTTCAAATATGCATGATATAAGAAAAGTTTAAATAAAATTACAGTGGCAATGGTCAATGTTGGCCAAACACATGAATCCATAACATGCTCATAAAAATAAAAGAAAACCACAGGAAATAAGAATAAGGAAAAGTAATGTTTAATGAAGTGGACAGAGCAGCACCCAATACATCACTATATGAACGTTTCAACAGTTTTATGTATAAGTCTTTGTATCATCCCTGTTAGAAACAGAGCTTCCCCGGTGACGAACAAGATATGGGATGGCTTTCGCCATGCATTATAAATGCCTTGTGAAACAAATCTTGTAATATTGCAGTGTCTATGAAATGGGAAAGGAAAAAACACTTTAAAATGACAGGTGCAACACTCAAGAGGAAAAACAACATTCAGTATGATGGATATAGGCTTGGAGAATATGAAACATTTATGTTATGCTATTTGGCATTTGACAGCCTCAGTCTTCACTCACTTCAAACCTTGGTATTTCACTGAATATAAAGAATGCCATGAGAGTGAGTAAATAATGACAGAATTAAAGTTAGCATGTTAAAATTTGAATAAAAAAGGGACCTGAACTTGGTGGGACATCGGGCGAACTGAATCGCATAGCCGAGTCTGATGGTGCGAACGAGCCAGCTGGACAGGCTGGGAAGTGCTAGCCAGGCTCCCAGCGACCATTCCAGTGGGGCCAAAGGAACCACAGACGTACCCACGGTGGGGCAGCGAGGTGGAACACCTCGTACGGTTTAGCGGCCCGAAGTGAGGTCTGAGTTTGCGGTGCAACACTTACCTGGTTCCACCATTGGGCAGGGGGTGTGTGAGAATGACGCCCTTGGCAATGCAGAAAGAGGGGCAGCCCGCGAGTGACTCTGATAGGACGTCGGGGCAAGCTCTTGCCTCGGCCTGGTTCTGCACAGCTCTCGACAGTGTCATCGAAAAGGCCACCTTGTGAGATGGGAGCATCCAGAAAGCCTACTTTTACAACCTCTCGCAGCTCTGCAAGGTTAACCAGGGGGCGCTTCTGGCTGACCAAGGTGGATATCGTCTGGCCGAGGGCAAGCACTGTGACTTTAAACATGTTCAGTCACTGACACAGCTTAACCTCGGCTCAGAACTACCCTCATGCATTTTGAGTGCTTTGGCCTTCCGTAGACTTGCAGGGTGGCCATCACATGCAGGGCAGAGGTGGCCTGCCAGTAGCACTGCCACCACACCATCAAGGGTAGTTAGAGAGGAAAAAAACGTATGCAGATATTGGCGCCAACACCATACTGTTGCACGCGGAAACGTACGACACCAGGCTGCGGCAGACGGAGGTTCTGAAGAAGGACTACAAGAGTCTGGTAGAGACGGTGCGCAGAACATCGCCTGAAGCAACGATCATCGTGTCTGGACCCCTTCCCACGTACCGACTAGGACATGAAAAGTTCAGTAGATTATTTGCTCTAAATGAATGGTTAACGTCATGGTGTAATGAACAGAATCTGCTCTTTGTAAATAATTGGAATCTGTTCTGGGAGCGACCTAGGCTCTTCCGTCCTGATGGCCTTCACCCCAGCAGAATCGGAGCGGCTCTTCTGTCGGACAACATCTCCAGGGCGTTACACACCACCATATTACTAGTAAGTCAAAGTCCAGATCACAGTCTTTGCTGTCCTAACTTAACTGACATAAGTACCAATGTAGAACATTATATAGAAACTGTGTCTATTCCTCGTTTAGTGAGGTCAAACATTAAATCTACTGTAGGATCTAGGAAAACTAATCTAACTGTGATTAAACCAGAAAATCTCAATATTAGTGAACAAAATTTCTAAAACTAGGTCTTCTAAACATTAGATCGCTCACACCTAAGGCGGTTATTGTAAATGAAATGGTCACAGATAATAGTTTCGATGTACTTTGCCTTACTGAAACCTGGCTTAAGCCAAATGATTATTTCGGTCTAAATGAGTCTACTCCGCCAGGATACTGTTATAAGCATGAGCCCCGTCTGATTGGTCGTGGCGGCGGTGTTGCAACAATCTATAGAGATATTCTTAATGTTACTCAGAAAACAGGTCACAGGTTTAATTCGTTTGAAGTACTAGTGCTAAATGTTACGCTCTTAGATGTAAGAAAGAAATCCGTATTATCTCTAGCCTTGGCTACTGTGTATAGACCTCCAGGGCCCTATGCTGATTTCTTAAAAGAGTTTGCAGACTTTCTCTCAGATCTATTGGTCAAAGGTCGATAAAGCATTAATTGTTGGAGATTTTAACATACACGTAGATAACACAAATGATGCATTAGGGACTGCGTTTACAGATCTATTAAACTCCTTTGGGATCAAGCAAAACGTCACTGGTCCCACTCATCGTCTTACAGTTTTTTACAATCGCTATGACACATTTTTCAATACTTTTAACACATTTCCTAAACTCTTAACACAGTTAGCACAACATCTGTCTGTGTAGGCTATACAATTAACACATTTATTGTTGCTTTTACACAAAATGCATATAGTTAACACAAATTTAAAGTGCTTGAACTTCTTTTACACACAAGCTCAACCAAGACCAAAACAATGAATTTGTACTGCCAAATTTACCAATGCTTTAACACTTTATGTCAGAACAGATAACATCATGTTCTAAACCTAACCTTATAGGCTAAAGTCAAGGTAAACAGCTGTTTATATCGAGAATTGAAACACAAATATATCCCCTGTATTTTATTCCATTTGTACTGATAAACAGCTGATTGAATTTGTGCAAATATATAAATCACAGCTGATTATATTCTAGGAATTGTTCAGCTGTTGTTCTTTCAATCACATGACCATATGGTATACAGTAAAAGAGGGCCTATTTGGACTGCTCTTGTGTGAAAAAGGAACAATATAGAGTAACACAAAGAAAGTCATAAAAAGGCCTGCATGAGGGAGAGGAAGACGAGTACCAGGACAAGGGAGAGGAGTGGGACAAGGGCAAGGGACAGGAATGCCTGGACATGGGCAAGGTAGAATGAGGGTAACTGATGAAATAAGAGCTACTATCATAGACCATGTCATAAACCACAGGCTATCATACAGAGAGGCTGGTGAACGAGTACAGCAAAACTCAGCCGGGACACAGTGCCATCCATTATTCAGATTTTTCAAGAAACCAACAAGTAGGACATTGTATAAGCGCTTCTCCTACTGCAAAGTGTAAATAATTTTACCATGCATTACAGTGACTGTATGCCTCTTGTTCCTAACTGTATTTTGTCTATCTAAGGATTCAACGTCCTCCCTCAGGGGGCAGAGGAAAGCTCCTAAATGAAGAACAGGCATTCTATAAAGCTACTCTGAGACGGGTCATTCCTTTTTTGTATTGAATTTCTGCAGCAAAAAAATCGATGCATGCATTTACTAAACCCAACAAAACAAAAATGTGGAGTCTTCAAAATACACAATCTATGATCAATAAAATATACTTTCTATTGTATAAGGGCAGACCTGATACATATAAAATAATAAATTTTCTGTATTTCCATCGGATGTTTGTGTTTATGACATTGTGCTATGAATGACTAAATGTTCCTGTTGGTACGAGAACATGTGTTAGTGTTTAGGAAAAAAATTGGATTTTGAGACATGTTTGAATTGTTTCGGTAGACATAGTGTGTTGTGTTAGTGTATTATTGTATTTTGAAAATTAGTGTTGTAGTTTAGTTTACAATGTGTGATTTTGAGCATGAAATTAACTGTTTTGCCAATTGTGTGATGTAGGTGTGTTGGTGCGTTAAGAGTTTAGGAAATTTGTTAAAAGTATTGAAAAATGTGTCATAGCGATTGTAAAAAACTGTAATCACACACTAGATTTAATTATATCACATGGAACCAACCCAACCGATATAGATATTATACCGCAAAGTGATGATGTCACTGACCATTACATGGTAACTTGCATACTGCGTACTGCTGAAATCTGTCATGTTGCGCCACGTTATCGACCAGGCAGAACAATCATTCCAACCACTATAGATAGATTCTCAAATAGCTTACCTGATCTGTCTCAGCTGCTCAGTGAACCCAAACAAACAGATGAACTAGAAGAAATTACTAGCAGTATGAGCAACATTTTCTCTAGCACATTAGAAATTGTTGCACCAATTAGATTAAAAAAGGATAGAGAGAAAACTAAAGCACCATGGTACAACAGTGCTACACATGTTATCAAGAGAGAAACTCGTAACTTAGAGCGTAAATGGAAACAAACTAATTTAGAGGTCTTTAGAATCGCGTGGAAAGATAGTATGTCACGTTATAAAAAGGCCCTAAAAGCAGCCAGGGCCATCTCCACAAACTAATAGAAAATAATCAAAATAACCCAAGGTTTTTATTTAACACCGTGGCTAGACTAACAAATAAACAAGCATCGCCTGAGCAAAATATTCTGTTACAGTTTAGTAGTAATGATTTTATGAATTTCTTCACTGAGAAAATAGAAAGCATCAGAAACAAAATTGTAAATGTACAATCTTTAATGATGTTGTCACGCTCTGGCAGAAGAAAGTGCTCGACGAAGGAAATTAGGGTTACAAAAAACGTCCTTTTAATGTCAATAACAGACAGAGAGAGTTCAAGACATGATCACACGGACATGTGTGGACAAACAATAACCGACAAAGGACTGAACAGAACAGGGAGTATAAATACACAAGGTAATGGAGGGAACTAGTTAGAGACAGGTGTAGTTGATCACTTAATCAGGGATAAACGAGAACAGGTGAAGACAAGACAAACGTAATTGTGACATTACGCCCCCCTCGGAAAGGCGCGTCCTCACGCCGTGAAGACAACAGAGTGCATGAAGTAGAAATGGGGTGGAGGCTTCGGTGGAGGGCGTGGAACTGATGACAGACAGGCGTCTGGAGTAGGCGGGCACCAGTACCATGGTGGCGCTGACGGAGGGAGCGTCCAGGGCGGAGTCCAGACTGCAGGGGCGGATGGAGCCCTAGGACCGATCGACGAAGGCGGAACCATGGTGAGGGGAGTATCCAGCGGAACCGAGTGGCCGATGGACCAGGGCGACATCGCAGGCCGGGAAGCCTGGCACTGAGCTGCAGGCTCATGGGACTGAGGCGGTGACTGGGACTTGGATGACCAGAACGACGATGTGGCGAGTGAGGCCGACAGGGAGGCTGGAGGAAGGGAGGAGCACGCGGACGCCGTAGGGGTGCGGGGTGAGGGCGTAGCCCGAATCCCGGAAGTCCGTGGCATAGGCTGTGTGTCGACCACCGGAGGCTGACCTGGAGATGAGGGAGCCCAGCGGAGTTTCTGGGCAGACGGGCCATGGAGGCGTTGAAGGAGCAGTGAGTCGAGGCGATGGTGACGGACTGACAGGCCGAGATGGAGATATGGGCCTGGAGGTCCGAGGTGTAGCCGGGGACTCTGCCTCTAGCTGAGCTGGTGGTAGGAAAGCCTGAGGCGCAGATGATGGGCCGCATGGAGTGAGCGACGGGGGTAGAGCCGAGGAGCTGGACAACACCAGTGGTGCTGACAGATCCAGGGGACTGGCCGTGACCAGTAATGGAGAGGGGTTTAGGAGAGGCATGGATATGGGCAGAAGATTTCCAGACGGAACTGGCGAAGAAGGTGACGAAGAGAGGGTGGGGACTTGGGTGGGAAAAGGATCCGCGGACCACAGATCGATCAGGTCACAGTCCGCTCCTGGCTCTAAGATGGACTGACCCACCTGCGTCAACTCCGGGGCCTTTGCGTCTTCCAGCACTCGAATCACCTCGGTGGGTGCCTCGGGCTCGCCGGCTGTAGGGAGGAGACCGCTGTTCCGGATCATCCAGGCCAGGTATCCCAGGTATGGCCTACTCTCTGGACGGAGAAGTAGCAGCATGGGTGCCTCGGGCTCGCCGGCTGTAGGGAGGAGACCGCCGTTCCGGAGCAACCAGGCCAGGTATCCCAGGTATGGCCTGCTCTCTGGACGGAGAAGAAGTTGCAGCATGGGTGAGTCCATCTTCTTTAATACTCACTTTGAGGGTCGGTTATTCAGTCACGCTCAGGCAGAAGAAAGTGCTCGACGAAGGAAATTATGGTTACAAAAAACGTCTTTTAATCGCAATAACAGACAGAGAGTGTTCAAGGCATGATCACACGGACATGTGTGGACAAACAATAACGACCAGGACTGAACAGAAAAGGGAGTATAAATACACAAGGTAACGGAGGGAACTAGTTAGACACAGGTGGAGTTGATAAACTAATCAGGGCTAAACGAGAACAGGTGAAGACAAGACAAATGTAATTGTGACAGATGTCTTATGATTCAACCGCAATTATCGCCCCTCAAGAACTACATCACCGCTTTACAACTATAGGACAGGAAGAGCTAAATAAACTTATCATTGCATCTAAACCAACAACATGTTTATTAGATCCAATACCCACTAAACTACTGAAAAAGTTGTTACCTGTAGTGGAAGAGCCTCTTCTCAATATTATTAACTCGTCTTTATCTTTAGGTCATGTTCCAAGAATATTCAAGTTGGCAGTCATAAAACCTCTCATTAAGAAGCCACAATTAGATCATAATAACCTAGCAAATTACAGACCAATTTCAAATCTTCCATTTATGTCTAAAATACTAGAACAAGTTGTGTCCGCCCAATTGTGCTCTTTCTTGCAGGAAAATGATATCTTTGAAAAATTTAACTCAGGATTCAGGCCGCATCATAGAACAGAAACTGCGCTTGTTAAAATCACAAATGATTTACTTCTAGCTTCTGACCAAGGCTGTATCTCAATACTAGTTCTACTCGATCTTAGTGCTGCGTTCGATACTATAGATCATAAAATACTCATAGATCGACTTCAAAATTATACTGGTGTTCAGGGACAGGCATTAAACTGGTTTAGATCGTACTTATCAGACCGCTACCATTTTGTCTGTCTAAATGGGGAAAAATCACAGATGACGTCAGTAGACTATGGGGTGCCGCAAGGATCCGTATTAGGCCTTCTGCTATTCTCAATATATATGCTGCCACTTGGTAATATTATAAGAAAGCATGTAATTCATTTCCACTGTTATGCTGATGACAATTCAGATAAAAAGGAGGTATTACTTATTGGTCCAAAAAAACTGCCCACAAAACCTCTCACAATACAAATTTACCTTGGAAGGATGTCCTGTCACTTTATCCACTACAGTAAAAGACCTGGGTGTTATATTAGACCGCAACTTGACATTCGAAAATCATATTTCATATGTACAAGAACGGCATTTTTCCACCTTAGAATCATTGCTAAGCTACGTAACATGCTATCTATTTCTGATGCAGAAAAGTTAGTTCATGCATTCATGACCTCGAGATTAGATTACTGTAATGCTTTATTAGCTGGTTGTCCTGCATCCTCAATAAAAAAACTACAGTTAGACCAAAACGCAGCTTCTAGAGTTCTTACTAGGTCAAGAAAATATGATCATATAGCACCAATTTTATCATCTCTACACTGGTTACCTATTAAGTTCCGTATCAATTACAAAGTATTGCTACTGACCTATAAAGCCCTAAATGGTTTAGCTCCAGTGTATCTAACGGATGTTCTATCGCCCTACAATCCATCACGCTTGTAAGAGTGGACTCCTGCAGATGGTTCAATCTGCAGGGTTGCCAGAAGACTAAAGAAACGTTATCAGAACGATGGAAGAAAACTGTACATTTCTCGTCTATTTCCACCCACTGCAACTTATACCAACGACGGAGATAAGTGCAGTTACAATAGCAAAATATGTGGGAGAGTGTTGCTATAATGTGACTATATTATATTGCAATAGGGAGCACTTCAAAGTCAATACCAAATCAAAACTAGTTAGCACAGTATTGTAATAGGAAGGATTTAATGACAAAATCTGGTTATGGTTACACTTAAAATAGTTTCAAAATGGATGTATGAGATGATAAACTTATACCATTAATTGTACACAGCATTAATAAAATGTTACCTGAGGGATAGAGAGAGAGAAGAGAGAGAAAGAGAGAGAGAGGGAGAGGGAGAGAGAGTGGGGGAGAGAGAGAAGAAGAGAGCAAAGAATAGAAGCCCCAATGACCTCAAGAGCCAGAGAGTAAGAGACCCAGAGGAAAAAAGAGAGAGCAATAATTCCAATCTCCTTTTATCCCTTTCTCTGACCATGTGACTGAAACCAAATGTGAGATATTTAAACTGACCAATCAGACCAAACTCAAACATGACATTCAAACCAAACTTCCCCCACTATAAAAGGTGGAACTCCATGTGGCCTGCAGGCCTCTCTATTGTCTTCCAGATGGACCTTCTGATAAGCAAATGGGGGTGACAACAGTAAAGCAAATCACTTTGTTGGATTTCAAATATCAAATATCTTTGATTATTTTCAATTCCTTCACGCTCTTTAAGGTCACTAAACTCTAGGCTTCTGGTCATTCCTAGGATATCTAAGTCCACTAAAGGAGGGAGGGCATTTGCACATTTAGCTCCTAAACTCTGGAATAGTCTTCCTGATATTGTTCAAGGTTCAGACTCGCTGTCCCAGTTTAAAACTAGATTAAATACGCATCTCTTTAGCCAAGCATTCACATTATAATAACCTTTTATACTACAGTTAAATCGGATCAAAAGCATTAATATAATATTCTGAACAGCAGCTACGCTAATTATTTCCCATCTGCTTTTCTGTTATTATCTCGGGACACTAGTCCCGAGGTAAATAGTTCGTCAGCTCCAGTTTGTATCCAGCCTCTCATGGAGACTTCGGATGCCCCAAAACCTGTGATGAGATGACTCCACACCTGTGAAGAGACGACTCAACGCCAGCGTTGTTATGGCCTAAATTAATACACGATTGATTAACTTTTTCGAAAAAATTTCTATAACATTGTATTTCTAACATTTTTACTGTTCATCTATGAAATGCACTTTCTGTAAAGCTGCTTTGAAACAATGTGTATTGTGAAAAGCGCTATACAAATAAATTTGAATTGAATTGAATTTTGAAAGCCACGTTTCTAGCATCTGTAAAACTGCATTCTACCATCTTAAAAATATATATAAATTACATGCTCTCAATGCCAAATACTGACCAGCTCTAGATTATTGAATGCTCTACACACATTATACTCCATCACGTCTACTGCGGTCTCAAAATTCGGTCCAGTTTATAATACAGAGAATATCGAAAACAACTGCAGGCGGTCGATCCTTTTCCTATTTAGCACCTAAACTCTGGAACAGTCTTCCTAACATTTTACAGGAAGCAGACACACTCTGTCAGTTTAAATCTAGATTAAAAACACATCTTTTCACTATGGCATACATATAAAACACTTTTTCAATTAAATGATTGTTAGGCTGCGTTAACTAGGCCAGCCGGAACCGGGAACACTTCCCATAATAACTGATGTACTCGTTACATCATCAGAAGAATGGCATCTACTCTAATGATAGTCTCTCTGTTTTATCCCGAGGTTTACTGCAGTCAGTCGGATCCGGGCCGTATCCAGATCAGATGGTGGACCTGCGCCTAGAGAAGACCAACGCATGACCCTGAAGTGTCTGCAGAGACCGTGTCCATTAAACTCCCCCTGAAATTGCCTCACAGACAC
This sequence comes from Romanogobio albipinnatus, assembly GCA_023566225.1. NCBI lineage: Eukaryota > Metazoa > Chordata > Actinopteri > Cypriniformes > Gobionidae > Romanogobio > Romanogobio albipinnatus. The sequence goes on from CM042239.1 coordinate 3,925,038, forward strand.
AGCATCCTCAATAAAACCGTCTCCGACGTGATGCCTCCGATCTTTCAAATATTCCTATTTAATAATTGTTTAATCGATATCTCATCATCAAAGAGACATACCTCCCCACGAAGCCATGCAGAAAATAAACTTCGGCTTTTGTGGGCAAAGCTTATATATATATATATATATATATGAATGGCTGTCTTGCAGGCATATCAGGCTGACCTTCTGAAGGATTTGAGTGGTTCATTTGGTGACTCAGTTAACTCTGTAGTTGCCAGATTTAAAGGAGTGGAAGAAACACAAGGAAGTGTTCACTCAGTTTCTTCCTCAATGCACTCAAGGGGAGGTGCTATCAGCCACACAACCTCTCTTCAGTCCTTCAAGATTTAGGGGGGTAATAAGCAGAGTGTGGCGAGTCGCGCTCTCCCTCGTAAAGACTGGAGACCAGCTCGTCATCCTCAACAACCTCCCAGGGCAGACCTCGAGACTATCATCAATAAGAAGTCTGATGGTCTGGTGCCCAGTTTCCCCCTGCGGGACAGGGCGTGTCAAACATTTGCTAGCCCCACCCCGTTATCCTCAAAACCACTCCATCCCAGCCGCCTCTGGTGATTTGGCGGGGGAGCGGTTTCCAGTGAAATGTTAGACGTTCTGTGTTTAAATCCTGCTATCATCCAGGACATAGAACATCTAACATCCCCTCAACAGGAAGTGTTAAAATTGTCACTCTCAGAGTGTGGCGTTTCTGCATGGGTGTTAAGCACAGTAAAATTAGTAAACTCATTTATTTGTCGTCCTCCGTGTTTGAACCGCGTGGTCTCCACTTCTGTGAAGGCGGAGTTGGCGTTCGTACTGTCACAAGTGACAGCAGTTACTTCCTGGTCCCCAGTAGGGTGGGGGGTGTGTCCAATCTTAGATCTTCGAGGCTTAAACCGTGAAGCAGTTAAAGTACTCAAGGTCAAGATATTACAGTGAAGGCGGTCATGTCGCATATTCGACATTGTGATTGGATTTGGCACGATTGATCCAAAGGACGCATGTATTCACATTAAAGACTGCCACAATACAGGAAGTTCCTGAGGTTCGCTCTTGGGGGCAAACGATTACCAATTTTGGGTCTTTCATTCAGCTAGCCTTGTAATCACACGTATACGAAATGCATGGATGTATTACTGGCTCCATTGGGATTCCGGTGCATTCACATTTTGAATTACATAGGCTATTGCGGTAACACTTTACAATAAGGTTGTATTAGTTAACATTAGTTAATGCATTAGTTAACATGAACAAACCATGAACAACACCTCTGTTCAGCATTAGTTCATCTTTGTTAACATTAGTTAGTAAAAATCCAGCTGTTCATGGTTTGTTCATGTTAGTTCACAGTGCATTAACTAACGTTAACAAGATTTGAATAATGCATTAGTAAATGTCAAAATTAACATTAACAAAGATGAATAAATGCTTTATAAGTGCAGTTCATTATTAGTTCATGTTAACTAATGTAGTTAACTAATGTTAACTAAAGAACCTTATTGTAAAGTGTTACCGCTATGGCTAATATTAGCACAATCGCATGAGATGGTGCTTCAACACAAAGACAGTGTGTTAGCTCATCTAGTTTCTCTAGGGTTGAGAACAAGAAAAGTGTCCTTTCTCCTGCCCAGAGAAAGACTTATCTAGGGTTTGATTGTTTTTTGGTTTCAGTATACCATTCAGTATACCCTGAGCAAAGTCAGGCTAGACCAAGATCTTACTGATCATCAGTACCAGAGTGTTAGGTCTCATGGCATCAGCATCCACGGGCATAAGCCATTGCACATAAGACCGTTCCAGTTGTGGCTCAAAGCCAGAGGACTTAGGGCCAATCCTCAGGCAAATAAAGTGGTGCGCCATGTGGCTTCGTACACTAACTATGTGGTTCAGACCCCGGTTCTTGCCTTGGGTCCCCTGGCAGATTTACTGTCCAGACAGAATTACAGATGGGGTGGTGGAAACTCCACCCAGAAGTAGTCAAGCAGATTTTACAGAGCGGAAGTGGACCTCTTCGCCTCTTCTCAGACAGCGCAATGTCCCCTATGCTTCTCTCTCAGTCACCCAGCCCCGCTGGGTCTGGATGTGCTTGTTCATACATGGCCCAAAATGTGTCTGTATGCCCTCCTTCCAGTCGCTCTGCTCGCAGGATTTCTAGCCAGGGTTCGCCAACAAGGGACTTGCTTCTTATCGATAACGCTGCGTTGGTCGAACAGGGTTTGGTTCTCGGAGATAGTGTCTCTCCTCAACGGTTCGCCGTGGCGATTCGGGTGAGGAGGGACCTTCTGTCTCAGGCAGAGGGCATGATATCTCACCCCAGGCCCGACCTGTGGAACCTTCATGTTTGGCCCCTGATGGGCACCAATTGAGGGAAACTGGGCTTTTGCATGCAGTTATTGAGACCATCCTAGCCGTTCATGCTAGGGTGTCCTCCACTCGAAGAGTTTATGCCAATAAATGGGGTGTCTTTGAAAGATGGATGTATGACACATAATGCAAACTCAGTCAACTGCCAGGTTGCTTCAGTTCTGGATTTTCTGCAAGAGAAATTGTCATCAGGCACTTGCCCCTCGACTCTCAGAGTTTATGTGACCGCTCTATCGGCTTGCCACGATTTGGTGAATGGGGTGCCACTCGGGAGGCGTCCTCTGCTCGCTCGCTTCGTTGTGCCAGGCAGTTGAGGCCTCCAGTAAGAACTAAGATCGCTTCATGGAACTTAGTTATAGACCTCGAGGGTCAGGTTGAGACCCTCTTTGAACCATTAGAGTCTGACAAACTTCTGACCTTTAGAATTGTTTTTTCTTTTGGCTACAACTTTCTCCAAGGAGTTGTCAACAGGCACTTGCCCTCCATTCTCAGGGTTTATGTGGCCACTCTTTTGGCTTGCCACGCCCTGGTGGATGGGGTGCTGCTTGGGAGGCATCCTCTGCCTGCTCACTTTGTTGTGCCAGGCAGTTGTGGCCTCCAGTAAGAACCAAGATCCCTTCATGAGACTTAGTTTTAGCACTTGAGGGTCTGGTTGAGACCCCCTTTGAACCTCTAGAATCAGCGTCTGACAAACTTCTGACTCTAAAGATGTTTTTTTCTTATGGCTATAACTTCTCTGAAAATAATTGGGGACATGCAGGCTCTGTCAATATCGTCATCCTGCTTAGACTTTGCCCCAGGCTTGGTGAAAGTGTTTTTGCATCCTCATCCTGACTACCTGCCTAAGGTTCCTTATTTGACTGTACATCCTGTCAATCTTGAAACCTTCTGCCCTCCGCCATTGACAACGCCGGATCAGGAGAGACTTCACAGACTGTTGGGGACACTACAATTTTTTAACTAAACATCGAAATAAATCTAATTAATAAACTAAATGAACCATATAATAATGAACTATATATTACTGATCTAATTATTGATCTAAAGCCCACACTGTCACCGTATGGAAATTTAAACTGATGACATCAAATGACTATACAGCTTAATAAAATTATGCTGCATTATTTTCCTGTTTAACACTGTAAAGCTGCTTTGGAACAATCTACATTGTTAAAAGCGCTATATAAATAAAGTTGACTTGACTTGACTGTGTCCAGTCCATGCTCTTCAGGCCTGCGTCCACCTTACAAGCCAGTGGCGTAAGTCCGAGCAATTGTTTGCTTGCCATGGGGACCGTAACAGAGATTCACCCGCCACCAAACAAACATTGTCACATTGGGTCAGGTGCGTTGCCAATGAGGTGCGCGGTCAAGCTTCGCCTATAGGATTAAGGGCTCACTCCAGCAGGGGAGTTGCCTCTTCTACTGCGTTAGCAAGGGGTGCTCCCTTACAAAGTGTTTGTGATGCGGCAGGTTGGTCCTCTCCGCACACATTCATAAGATTTTATAGCTTGGATGCTCATTCCACTCTGGGATCTCATGTCCTTGAGTCGACATCACAGGCTAATGCCTGAGGCTTCTTGCGTTCTTGTGCACACCTACACAACCGTAAGGGGTCCAGGCACCATCAAGCACAGCGGCGTGGGTATTCTCCTTCCCATTTGCATTATGCTTATGCAGCATTGAGTGTATCTTTTGAAAGGGAACACTTGGGGTTACTTGACTGTAACCCTGTTCCCTGATAAAGCGGAACGAGATGCTGCATTGCTCGGCCGTGCTGATGATGCTTCAGGATGGGTCTTCAAACGAAAGAGATCTGATGGCTCCAGCTGAAGCTCATCTACTTATAGCCTTGTGTAGCAGGTGCGCCTATGACATCACCGCCCGAGGCTATAAATACCTCCGGGTCAATTTCATTGACGGGTTTTCACACTATTTTCACAGCTGGTTATGTCAAAGATATTTCCATTTGCATAAGCTTATGCAGCATCTCGTTCCGCTTTATCAGGGAACAGGGTTACAGTCAAGTAACCCCAAGGCTGTACGGCCGAATACAATTCTGTTGCAATGTTTCCTGTTTAACACAATCTGCATTGTAAAAAGCGCTATATAAATAAAGTTGACTTGACTTGACTTAAATAGCATATTTTCTTAGCGATAATGGTCACATTTGTCAGAAGGAAATCTTTCTAGAAAGTCTTTGCAGCTAAAGACAAGTCTCACCATGTATTTCAGATCTGCAAATGATGAAATTAATTTTAGATGATGCTATGTAATTCTTTTTTTAGATGAGACTTTATTTTTGTTCAAAACAAAGAAAATGTGAGGTATTAACTGGAACTTCTAGTTTGTTTCTGCTAGCAGGTGCTGTAAGGGCAGAATATCCAAACACAACGTTTGCCTACAGAGCACACATAACAATGAGCAATTTGCAAATAAAATTATTGAATTAGTTAAATATTTAAATACTACTTCAGTCATTTATGTTTGTTGAATTCTCTGTTGACCTGTTATTATTAAATGTGCAATTCAATTAATTGTTTTTGAGTTCTACTTAAAAAATAGTATAGGCCTAGATAAAAATTTACAGGAAATGTTTTGAATTGCAAAAATGTTAATGATTTGCCCACACTTTGAATATCAGGTAGGAACACATCTAGGCTATTGTTAAATTCAATTCAAATGGATTTCTAGCACTTTTCACAATTTTGCATGGTAGCAAAGCAACTTTACAAACATATTGTTACATATCTGTGTTTCTGTCGTGTTGTTTGCTTTGGTCACATGTTCCTTTGTCTATGTTTCCCGCCACTTTCTCTGTTTCCTTGGTTACCCTCGTTAGTCTAGTTCTGTTCAGCTGTGTTATGTTATCCTCATCTGTATCACCTGTGCCCCTCGTTAGTCAGTCATCAGTGTTTGTATTTAGGCCTAGTCCACACGTACACGGGTATTTTTATAACTGGAGTTTTTCCTTCTCCGTTTAAAAAAACAATCGCGTCCACACAAGCACGGTTTAAAAAAAATCTCCGTCCAAATGAAAACGCAAAACCGCGCTATGATTGGCTGCCTGATTTCCACATGGGTCCCATCCACGGAGGGATGCTATGGGCTCAGTGAAACCCTTCTACAAGTTTACTTTGGACTCAGTGACAGGTAACTGTATATACAGGGGCAGGGCTCAAGTGGACTGAAGCTTCACACACTTGCCTTACTATGTTGTATTATTGAATTCTGGCACCTCTGTTCTGCAATACAATGAGATAACTGTGCATGTATCTGTATAGGCTACATGTGATAAGTGCTATTAGCAGAGTTATTAAAAGTTACGTCCGCGCTTGCATAGACTCGACTCATGTAACGTTAAACAAAATCGATAACGGCGCACAAACTGACGTCAAACAAAGGAGAGAACGGCGCACATTTTGACTTAACAAGCCTAAATCTCCGGTTTCACCGTCTACACGACAACGCTGTAACCGGAGTTTCTAAAAAACTTCACCCTGGCCGGAGTTTTCAAAAAAGTCCGGTTTCAGTAACCGGATACTGCGTTTGCGTGTGGACGAACAGCCAAACCGCATAGAAAAAGCTGCGGTTTTGAAAATACCCGTGTTCGTGTGGACAGGGCCTTAGTTCCTTCTTGTTCATTCATTCCTTGTCTGGGGCCCGTTCTTTGTACCTCGCTTAATACATCTGAGATGATTTGACAGATCCCAGATCCCAGATCTTTTAATCGTGATAACTGATGTCTGGCTAATTTGGTTCTTCAAACGAATTTGCGGATTGGATTTAAATATCTGGATTAAATTATCTAAGATCACTGCACGTTCTATTTTTCCCTGAAGAGGGCAGATGCATTGATACTCGAAACCATGATCAGCAATGCAGCGATTGGCTGGCGTCAAGAGAGCAACGTAATGACATCATATAATTAAAAAAGCCACCTGGCAAAAAACTTGGCAAATTACACAAAAAAAAAAACCACGAATATCTGGACCTTTATAAGGAAACCGCTAAACGACCAAACCAACATAAAAGTTATAATAGATCAATGATAAATGTTTTTTTTACATGATTACCAATTATTTATATTTTTGATTTTATACAGTATTTGTACACCCTTTACATTTTTATTTCAATGTTGTAATTCAATTTGAAGCAGAACGGTTGGCCACTGGAGAGGTATGTGGAGGAATTCTCTGAGCTTGCTTATCTGGTGAACTGGCCAGATGCACCGCTTAACACTGCATGAAAAGTGGGATTTTCGTCAGTATGTGGCACTGTAGATTGCCGTGAAACTTCAGGTTTACGACTGTGCACGGCAATTTGCAGGCAACTCCGAAAACTGCCGGAAATTGACGGAAATTGACGTGGGCCTTGCTTGGCAGTTGTCCCCCCCATGACCCCCATGACCCTTAATTCTAGGGGAGGCTTTATCATGTAAATGAACATGCTGTGAGCTACACAAATGCAAATCAGAGTAGCAGCAGGGGGAGTTTTATCTAGGTTCTGAATTTTTTTAACTAAAACAAGTTTAAAGTTTAAGTTAAAATGTTAACTTAAATTTAAGTTAAATGTACTCGTTTTAGTTCACATTACTAAATTTTTAGGGCAACCAGTTTGCTCCAATTTTTTAAGTAGATTCAACTTGTCCGGGCTCACAGTGTAGATTAATTACTCTGTATGTTGTTTACACACAATTTATGAAAATATGGCTCCATTTCTTGTAACTCTACACACAAAACACACAACATGCAAAACATCAGACATCGCTTGCAAAAGCAACACTTTGTGCAAAACTATTTTAACTCTTCCAAAAATGTTGTTTTTGCATATATCTAACTACACACAAATATGCACAACTGAGGAATTTACAGTTGAACTGAAATCAGTTGAACTGAAATCAGTTGAACTGAAATCAGCTGAACTGAATCAACACTGAAGTAACTTGAGCTGAATATTGACACTATATTGGCTTGTTAGAGCCGGTTTACAGCAGAATTTGTTTTGAACTTGTTACTGAAGCTGCTATGAAACAATATATTTTGTTGTATGCATATTCTTTCTTTCTCAAACCTTAGTTTTGATTTCTAAGTGATCAATTTATGTATAAGTGTTTTCACACATGATCATTGGCTGTATGGGTCCTCAGTAAATTAATGTGGCATTTAAATGGCAAAAGTTATTCTTGTCTCTATAACTTATGGCTTCATAAAGACACGTTATGGGTAAATAAAATATTAATAATATAAATAAAATGTATATCAAAACAAATAAATATAATGAAGTCATTTTATTATAGCACTCATCAGATGTTCCTGGAAACAAAACAGAGACAGAACAGTATAAACAAACTAAACACCAAATTACAAAAACATTATTATGTGAAAGTGAATAAAGTTGTGTGTGTGTGTGTTTTCAGTTATAAATATGTGCTGTGTAAATTAGCCTATATATACTTTTAGAAATTATATATAGCTAAATTATAATAATTGTATAATTAAGCATTTACTTAATATACATTGTAACATTAGGCTACTTTACTCTAGCACAGTAGTCAGTTAAGCAATTAATTAATATCTTATATTAATATGTATGTAGCCTAGGCTACATCTAAAGGTAAGTCTGCTTTAAAAAAAAAAAATTACACTTCGACATGTACAGAATGTGCGCGTTAAGAAACACGTTCAAATGTGTCTTCTTAACATGTTAAAACTGTGCGTCTACTGTGTGTGTATGCATGTTACACGACCAGATGTGCATGTCTACACATACAAAAGAAACACGTAAAAAATTGCTGCGTTGACGCGGACAAACAGTGCGTGTTGAAACAGTCATAAGTCACGCGTTTCGTATAAAGAGATTTGGCCCCGGGCGCGTTCCATAGTAGAGCCCTAGTCCAATGACGTGTGAGGTCGAGGTCATGGCCATGACGCGTAGAAGACGAGCTTTAAACCTTTTTTTTTTTGCTGGACGCGACCAACTTTTTCGACTCATTTTCAGGAGGCTGTCTTCATCTTCACAACTCTGGTTCATAGCGCCTGCAGTTTGCCTCAGAGCATGGGTAATGTAACGTCACGATTTAAAGAATATGCTTTTATTCAGCTGTATAAGGAAATGGGTGCGTTAATAGATCCGAGCTTAAAACTGCACATTTTGTTTACACAGACTATCCTCGCCTCATAACGAAGCCGTGAGCTCTTATCTGCTTGGAGCGATTTCCAAGAGTCCAGATTTAACCGCTGATCACGACGAAATTGTGTGTAAGTAACTTCTAATGTGTTTCTCATTCCTAGTTTAATTTTACCGTGACTGTTTTTATTAATACCAGTCTCATGTAATTGTTTTCAAGCTGCCTGTAAGACGTATTATGAATCGACACGCCGCAGCTTCAGATACAAACACTGAACTTGCATAGCAGGCGGAAACTGCGAAGTTTAGCTCGAAGTTTAGAGTCGATCAAGAAGAAAAAGGGTAAGATTTATTATATTAGATCCGGTTTTTGTCAATGTGAGTATTTTTCAGGTTGCTTATTGTCTTTATGGATTGTATTACAGTTGCTGGAAGCGAGAGTGTGCTGGATGAGGTGGACATGTGGACATGTGGAAGTCCGCGACCATTGAACTCATGTTTGACGAGGAAGACGCATTGTTGACGGGGTGTCTGGAAGGATTGTGCGGCCACCGCTCTCGCAGCCTGGAGCACGCCGAACTTTACATTACATTACTGCTGCACTGTACATAGTTGTGTGTTTAACAATAAAGCTCTTTCTTTGAATAAACAGCTGTGTTTTATAAATGAAGCCCTTTCTTTGAATGAACAGCTGTATGCTTATAAATGCTCTTTCTTTGAATAAACGGCACGGTCCGTATAATTTTCCCATATATTCCTTGATGGTATGAATACTTCATAGCGCAATAACATTAATATAAAACAAATTATTACAACATAAATTATATATTTATTAATATTATTGGGGTTTACATTTATAATGAGCCATGGGGACCAATAATGATTGGTTTGCAGTGATCTGCCAACCAATCACGAGGGATTTTTCTTTTTTAAATGTAGTGGCTTCAGCCAATAGTGAGTGAGTAAATTCAAGTCTGGCCGTTGACTCTCTGGTTTCGCTGCTATTCATATGCAAATTAGAGGCGTCGCACCTCCGCGCGGTCTCTCAGCGGGGGGGATCTCCACCTACGTCATGGTTCGTTTACGACAATTTGTGGCACAGACGAACGCGACGTTCGCTGCCTGTAAACTGTCGAAAACTGCCGAAAATTAGGGAGATTTCCGGGAGTATACAGGCGTTTACGGGGTCGAAAATCTCACTTTTCATGCAGTGTAACACAGTTTTTCTGATGGGCCTGGACGAGGACACTATTCGTTTCCTGGAACCTGCCTGTTCCTTTTCCCTAGTCGAGACAACAAATCTGTTATTGACTATTATTGTTATTTATAACTAAAATGCATTTCGTACACAATTAGTTGTTACAATTTAACAGACTTTAAGTATAACAAGTTATAGTGTGTCACAAAAACATTTAGTTATACTAAAGTACATACAAATAAATTGTGCTTAAATATACTATTTTTTAACTTGGTACAGACTATTTTGATAACATTTATTACTAAAGACATTCATATTGTAGCTTGTTCGCTTGTTTATACACAGATTTGAAAGATGATTTATTTGAAAAATAATACCCAGTTTTTTGTTTGAGAAATGTTCCAGCTCCAGTCAATGAGAGAGAGAGAGAGAGAGAGAGAGAGAGAGAGAGAGAGAGAGAGAGAGAGAGAAATATGAGAACGGAGGAGGAGAAATGTGATCATGTGACACTGACTGAAGTCACACTGGTATGTAAAGCTGAACTTCTGCATCATTCTATCATCTCTCATCTCTCTTTCTCTCTCCCAGGAACAACTTTCATTCAGTGCTCAAATAAAAGCAGAAAGAATCGAGAAGTGAACATGAGGGTTTTCTTCAGGACTCTGTCACTTCTACTGGGTAAGGGAAACATCTTTTCTAATATCTTGGGTGTTTCTGAAAGATGAGTCTGGAAACAGAATGTAGATCACTAACAGAAGAACAATAATATACAATACATCATTCTAGAGAACACTGAATATTACCCAATTGGTCTTTTCTTTCTTAACCCCTTTCCTGTCACCCCACATTTTGGCAAGTGGGGCATTTTGACATACCCCAAATAAAAGGGCTGCTCGCAGGTATGTCTGAATATACACATAAGTAACATATATCTAGAAAGCCAACGCTTAAGAGTTTACAATTCAAGACTCAGAATTATTCTGACTGTTATTAATATGGAGATGTATAGGCTCAAACATTAAAACAAAAATAAAAAACATTAATAATATATTTTTAAATGTATAAAAATATTATGTGAATGTAGTATAACAACTTATAACCACAACTAGAGTGAAGCCACAAGTGTGATCATGCTTCATTTGTATTTCCCCATTCAGAACCCATATAGAGGTTACCTCTGTGGGTACTACCTTGGGTCCATGTAGGCAGTCTATATGGGACTGACTGTGTTTGCCCATGTCTACCCCATTTGGTAAACCCATATGGGGCCCATTTGTGTTGCCCATTTTGAGCCCATGCACTCATTTCCCATTAGTGACCCAGCTAGGACCCACATAGGTAGCCCACCTGTTTTCTCCCATATGGGACCTACTTAGCTGACCCGAGTGGGCCCCATATAAGATGCCCATTTTGGGACCATGCCCACTTGGTTCCCATGTGTGTTTTGAGGCCTATTTTTTTAATACAAGCATGTGCGTACATGTTGCTTAGATATTATGGTAGCCCAGTTTGTGCTGAATAAAGTGTATTTACACTTTTGCCATTAATGTGTTTATAAGCAACTAAAAAAAACACAAATGTAAGAGCATGTCAACTTCTAAAGGGCCCCAAAAGAGCTCAGACTCCTAGGGGTTAACTCCAAACTCCCTTTAAACAGCCAGTGAGTGTTTGTATTTGCTTCCAATACACCTGTTTAGCATGTTACTGAAAACATTCTTCATTCATATGAAAATACACCAAATCGCATGCAAAACACACAAACCATATGCTGTGCGTTTATTAGCTTCTTGGTTCACATGTTAGCAATGTTTACAACGGAGAGATGAGATGAGGAAGCGCACTGAACAGCATAACCAGAAAGGGCAGAATTATGATCACGCTGCGTCACGTAAGATGATGGACAGCTGTACAGCGAATGAGAGAGCTCTGAGATCATAAGTGACGTGCAGGAGGAACACATAGATCGCTCTGAATGTCATTCTGCTCTTCAGATCAGCATAATTCAGTGAGAAATGAATAGAAATGTTATTCTGTATCACAAAATATTTTGCAAACGTGATAGTGCGCATATTTGGACAAATATAGATTTATTGTTTCACTAAGAGCCCGAACGGATGCGGTTTAGTGCATGTATGTGACCACAAATAAAATGGAGAAGATGTGACTGGTTTTTGATTCTTGTTGATATTTCATTCAAAATATTGTTCATTACAAATCGGTTATTTTGCACTCCTGACATAAATTAAGAAATTAATGTCACTGCAACCTCGTTTTATCATAAACAGTGGTCAAATAATGAAGCTGGAGACTTTCATCTTTATAATTATACCAAGTTTTTCCAGATGAAGTTAGTGTGATGTTTTAATGTGCAGTGAATGTTGAACAACAGTAATCTGGGGCCGCCTGCGACCTTTGACTGCAATGGGGTTAAGTGTAAATCTAACAAAATACTATACTTTACTTTTTTATTTCAAATAGAGATCACGATTCTGACAAATAACCAGTGTTGGGAGTAATGCGCTACAAAGTAACGCGTTACTGTAATTCCACTACTTTTAGTGGTAACGGCAAGTAACAACACATTTTTTTAATCAAATAATGTAATTACAATTACTGAAATTTAAATGAGGTAGTTACTCTCTTTTGTGAAAAATGAACGCTTGCAGACAAGAAGCTCAGATCAAGCCCTAGCCTGTCCCGTGCAAGAGAAACACTGCAAACACTAACAACACATGCAAATAGAGAAACTGCAAACACTCACAACACACGCAAATAGAGAAACGCTGCAAACACTCACAACACATGCAAATAGAGAAACGCTGCAAACACTCACAACACATGCAAATAGAGAAACACTCACAACACATGCAAATAGAGAAACACTGCAAACACTCACAACACATGCAAATAGAGAAACACTGCAAACACTCACAACACATGCAAATAGAGAAACACTGCAAACATTCACAACACATGCAAATAGAGAAACACTGCAAACACTCACAACACATGCAAATAGAGAAACACTGCAAACACTCACAACTCATGCAAATAGAGAAACACTGCAAACACTAACAACACATGCAAATAGAGAAACACTGCAAACACTCACAACTCATGCAAATAGAGAAACACTGCAAACACTCACAACTCATGCAAATAGAGAAACGCTGCAAACACTCACAACACATGCAAATAGAGAAACGCTGCAAACACTCACAACACATGCAAATAGAGAAACGCTGCAAACACTCACAACACATGCAAATAGAGAAACGCTGCAAACACTCACAACACATGCAAATAGAGAAACGCTGCAAACACTCACAACACATGCAAATAGAGAAACACTCACAACACATGCAAATAGAGAAACACTGCAAACACTCACAACACATGCAAATAGAGAAACACTGCAAACACTCACAACACATGCAAATAGAGAAACACTGCAAACACTCACAACACATGCAAATAGAGAAACACTGCAAACACTCACAACACATGCAAATAGAGAAACACTGCAAACACTCACAACTCATGCAAATAGAGAAACACTGCAAACACTAACAACACATGCAAATAGAGAAACACTGCAAACACTCACAACTCATGCAAATAGAGAAACACTGCAAACACTCACAACTCATGCAAATAGAGAAACACTGCAAACACTCAAAACACATGCAAATAGAGAAACAATGCAAACACTCACAACTCATGCAAATAGAGAAACACTGCAAGCACTCACAACTCATGCAAATAGAGAAACACTGCAAACACTCACAACTCATGCAAATAGAGAAACACTGCAAACACTCAAAACACATGCAAATAGAGAAACAATGCAAACACTCACAACTCATGCAAATAGAGAAACAATGCAAACACTCACAACACATGCAAATAGAGAAACACTTCAAACACTAACAACACAAGCAAATAGAGAAACACTACAAACACTCACAACACATGCAAATAGAGAAACACTGCAAACACTAACAACACATGCAAATAGAGAAACACTGCAAACACTCACAACTCATGCAAATAGAGAAACACTGCAAACACTCACAACACATGCAAATAGAGAAACACTGCAAACACTCACAACACATGCAAATAGAGAAACACTGCAAACACTCACAACTCATGCAAATAGAGAAACACTGCAAACACTCACAACACATGCAAATAGAGAAACACTGCAAACACTAACAACACATGCAAATAGAGAAACACTGCAAACACTCACAACACATGCAAATAGAGAAACACTGCAAACACTCACAACACATGCAAATAGAGAAACACTGCAAACACTCACAACTCATGCAAATAGAGAAACACTGCAAACACTCACAACACATGCAAATAGAGAAACACTGCAAACACTAACAACACATGCAAATAGAGAAACACTGCAAACACTCACAACACATGCAAATAGAGAAACACTGCAAGCACTCCCAACACACGCAAATAGAGAAACATTGCAAACACTCACAACATATGCAAATAGAGAAACGCTGCAAATACTCACAACACATGCAAATAGAGAAACACTCACAACACATGTAAATAGAGAAACACTGCAAACACTCACAACACACGCAAATAGAGAAACATTGCAAACACTCACAACATATGCAAATAGAGAAACGCTGCAAATACTCACAACACATGCAAATAGAGAAACACTCACAACACATGCAAATAGAGAAACACTCACAACACATGCAAATAGAGAAACACTGCAAACACTCACAACTCATGCAAATAGAGAAACAATGCAAGCACTAACAACAAATGCAAATAGAGAAACACTGCAAACACTCACAACTCATGCAAATAGAGAAACACTGCAAGCACTCACAACACATGCAAATAGAGAAACACTGCAAACACTCACAACACATGCAAATAGAGAAACATTGCAAACACTCACAACATATGCAAATAGAGAAACGCTGCAAATACTCACAACACATGCAAATAGAGAAACACTCACAACACATGCAAATAGAGAAACACTGCAAACACTAACAACACATGCAAATAGAGAAACACTGCAAACACTCACAACACATGCAAATAGAGAAACACTGCAAACACTAACAACACATGCAAATAGAGAAACACTGCAAACACTCACAACACAAGCAAGTAGAGAAACACTGCAAGCACTCACAACACATGCAAATAGAGAGACACTGCAAACACTAACAGCACATGCAAATAGAGAAACACTGCAAATACTCACAACACATGCAAATAGACAAACACTGCAAACACTCACAACACAAGCAAGTAGAGAAACACTGCAAGCACTCACAACACATGCAAATAGAGAGACACTGCAAACACTAACAACACATGCAAATAGAGAAACACTGCAAACACTCACAACACATGCAAATAGAGAAACACTGCAAACACTCACAACACATGCAAATAGAGAAACACTGCAAACATTCACAACACATGCAAATAGAGAAACACTGCAAACACTAACAACACATGCAAATAGACAAACACTGCAAACACTCACAACACAAGCAAGTAGAGAAACACTGCAAGCACTCACAACACATGCAAATAGAGAGACACTGCAAACACTAACAACACGTGCAAATAGAGAAACACTGCAAACACTCACAACACGTGCAAATAGAGAAACACTGCAAACACTCACAACACGTGCAAATAGAGAAACACTGCAAACACTCACAACACATGCAAATAGAGAAACACTGCAAACACTCACAACACATGTAAATAGAGAAACACTGCAAACACTCACAACAAATGCAAATAGAGAAACACTGCAAGCACTAACAACAAATGCAAATAGAGAAACACTGCAAGCACTCCCAACACATGCAAATAGAGAAACACTGCAAGCACTCCCAACACATGCAAATAGAGAAACACTGCAAGCACTCACAACACACGCAAATAGAGAAACATTGCAAACACTCACAACATATGCAAATAGAGAAACGCTGCAAATACTCACAACACATGCAAATAGAGAAACACTCACAACACATGTAAATAGAGAAACACTGCAAACACTCACAACACACGCAAATAGAGAAACATTGCAAACACTCACAACATATGCAAATAGAGAAACGCTGCAAATACTCACAACACATGCAAATAGATAAACACTCACAACACATGCAAATAGAGAAACACTCACAACACATGCAAATAGAGAAACACTGCAAACACTCACAACTCATGCAAATAGAGAAACAATGCAAGCACTAACAACAAATGCAAATAGAGAAACACTGCAAACACTCACAACTCATGCAAATAGAGAAACACTGCAAGCACTCACAACACATGCAAATAGAGAAACACTGCAAACACTCACAACACATGCAAATAGAGAAACACTCACAACACATGTAAATAGAGAAACACTGCAAACACTCACAACACACGCAAATAGAGAAACATTGCAAACACTCACAACATATGCAAATAGAGAAACTCTGCAAATACTCACAACACATGCAAATAGAGAAACACTCACAACACATGCAAATAGAGAAACACTCACAACACATGCAAATAGAGAAACACTGCAAACACTCACAACTCATGCAAATAGAGAAACAATGCAAGCACTAACAACAAATGCAAATAGAGAAACACTGCAAACACTCACAACTCATGCAAATAGAGAAACACTGCAAGCACTCACAACACATGCAAATAGAGAAACACTGCAAACACTCACAACACATGCAAATAGAGAAACATTGCAAACACTCACAACATATGCAAATAGAGAAACGCTGCAAATACTCACAACACATGCAAATAGAGAAACACTCACAACACATGCAAATAGAGAAACACTGCAAACACTCACAACACATGCAAATAGAGAAACACTGCAAACACTAACAACACATGCAAATAGAGAAACACTGCAAACACTCACAACACAAGCAAGTAGAGAAACACTGCAAGCACTCACAACACATGCAAATAGAGAAACACTGCAAACACTCATAACTCATGCAAATAGAGAAACACTGCAAGCACTCACAACACATGCAAATAGAGAAACACTGCAAACACTCACAACTCATGCAAATAGAGAAACACTGCAAGCACTCACAACACATGCAAATAGAGAAACACTTCAAACACTAACAACACAAGCAAATAGAGAAACACTGCAAACACTCACAACACATGCAAATAGAGAAACACTGCAAACACTAACAACACATGCAAATAGAGAAACACTGCAAACACTCACAACACATGCAAATAGAGAAACACTGCAAGCACTCCCAACACACGCAAATAGAGAAACATTGCAAACACTCACAACATATGCAAATAGAGAAACGCTGCAAATACTCACAACACATGCAAATAGAGAAACACTCACAACACATGTAAATAGAGAAACACTGCAAACACTCACAACACACGCAAATAGAGAAACATTGCAAACACTCACAACATATGCAAATAGAGAAACGCTGCAAATACTCACAACACATGCAAATAGA
This sequence comes from Romanogobio albipinnatus, assembly GCA_023566225.1. Lineage (NCBI taxonomy): Eukaryota > Metazoa > Chordata > Actinopteri > Cypriniformes > Gobionidae > Romanogobio > Romanogobio albipinnatus. The sequence goes on from CM042239.1 coordinate 3,942,296, forward strand.
GAAACACTCACAACACATGCAAATAGAGAAACACTCACAACACATGCAAATAGAGAAACACTGCAAACACTCACAACTCATGCAAATAGAGAAACAATGCAAGCACTAACAACAAATGCAAATAGAGAAACACTGCAAACACTCACAACACATGCAAATAGAGAAACACTGCAAGCACTCACAACACATGCAAATAGAGAAACATTGCAAACACTCACAACATATGCAAATAGAGAAACGCTGCAAATACTCACAACACATGCAAATAGAGAAACACTGCAAACACTAACAACACATGCAAATAGAGAAACACTCACAACACATGCAAATAGAGAAACACTGCAAACACTAACAACACATGCAAATAGAGAAACACTGCAAACACTAACAACACATGCAAATAGAGAAACACTGCAAACACTCACAACACAAGCAAGTAGAGAAACACTGCAAGCACTCACAACACATGCAAATAGAGAGACACTGCAAACACTAACAACACATGCAAATAGAGAAACACTGCAAACACTCACAACACATGCAAATAGAGAAACACTGCAAACACTCACAACACATGCAAATAGAGAAACACTGCAAACACTAACAGCACATGCAAATAGAGAAACACTGCAAATACTCACAACACATGCAAATAGAGAAACACTCACAACACATGCAAATAGAGAAACACTGCAAACACTAACAACACATGCAAATAGAGAAACACTCACAACACATGCAAATAGAGAAACACTGCAAACACTAACAACACATGCAAATAGAGAAACACTGCAAACACTAACAACACATGCAAATAGAGAAACACTGCAAACACTCACAACACAAGCAAGTAGAGAAACACTGCAAGCACTCACAACACATGCAAATAGAGAGACACTGCAAACACTAACAACACATGCAAATAGAGAAACACTGCAAACACTCACAACACATGCAAATAGAGAAACACTGCAAACACTCACAACACATGCAAATAGAGAAACACTGCAAACACTAACAGCACATGCAAATAGAGAAACACTGCAAATACTCACAACACATGCAAATAGACAAACACTGCAAACACTCACAACACGTGCAAATAGAGAAACACTGCAAACACTCACAACACGTGCAAATAGAGAAACACTGCAAACACTCACAACACATGTAAATAGAGAAACACTGCAAACACTCACAACACATGCAAATAGAGAAACACTGCAAACACTCACAACACATGCAAATAGAGAAACACTGCAAACACTCACAACAAATGCAAATAGAGAAACACTGCAAGCACTAACAACAAATGCAAATAGAGAAACACTGCAAACACTCACAACACATGCAAATAGAGAAACACTGCAAGCACTCACAACACATGCAAATAGAGAAACACTGCAAGCACTCACAACACACGCAAATAGAGAAACATTGCAAACACTCACAACATATGCAAATAGAGAAACACTGCAAACACTCACAACACACGCAAATAGAGAAACATTGCAAACACTCACAACATATGCAAATAGAGAAACGCTGCAAATACTCACAACACATGCAAATAGAGAAACACTCACAACACATGCAAATAGAGAAACACTCACAACACATGCAAATAGAGAAACACTGCAAACACTCACAACTCATGCAAATAGAGAAACACTGCAAGCACTCACAACACATGCAAATAGAGAAACGCTGCAAATACTCACAGCACATGCAAATAGAGAAACACTCACAACACATGCAAATAGAGAAACACTGCAAACACTAACAACACATGCAAATAGAGAAACACTGCAAACACTCACAACACATGCAAATAGAGAAACACTGCAAACACTAACAACACATGCAAATAGAGAAACACTGCAAACACTCACAACACAAGCAAGTAGAGAAACACTGCAAGCACTCACAACACATGCAAATAGAGAGACACTGCAAACACTAACAACACATGCAAATAGAGAAACACTGCAAACACTCACAACACATGCAAATAGAGAAACACTGCAAATACTCACAACACATGCAAATAGACAAACACTGCAAACACTCACAACACAAGCAAGTAGAGAAACACTGCAAACACTCACAACACACGCAAATAGAGAAACACTGCAAACACTCACAACACACGCAAATAGAGAAACACCGCAAACACTCACAACACATGCAAATAGAGAAACACTGCAAACACTCACAACACACGCAAATAGAGAAACACCGCAAACACTCACAACACACGCAAATAGAGAAACACCTCAAACACTCACAACACACGCAAATAGAGAAACACTGCAAACACTCACAACACATGCAAATAGAGAAACACTGCAAACACTCACAACACACGCAAATAGAGAAACACTGCAAACACTCACAACACACGCAAATAGAGAAACACTGCAAACACTCACAACACACGCAAATAGAGAAACACTGCAAACACTCACAACACAAGCAAGTAGAGAAACACTGCAAGCACTCACAACACATGCAAATAGAGAGACACTGCAAACACTAACAACACATGCAAATAGAGAAACACTGCAAACACTCACAACACATGCAAATAGAGAAACACTGCAAACACTCACAACACATGCAAATAGAGAAACACTGCAAACACTAACAGCACATGCAAATAGAGAAACACTGCAAATACTCACAACACATGCAAATAGACAAACACTGCAAACACTCACAACACGTGCAAATAGAGAAACACTGCAAACACTCACAACACGTGCAAATAGAGAAACACTGCAAACACTCACAACACATGTAAATAGAGAAACACTGCAAACACTCACAACACATGCAAATAGAGAAACACTGCAAACACTCACAACACATGCAAATAGAGAAACACTGCAAACACTCACAACAAATGCAAATAGAGAAACACTGCAAGCACTAACAACAAATGCAAATAGAGAAACACTGCAAACACTCACAACACATGCAAATAGAGAAACACTGCAAGCACTCACAACACATGCAAATAGAGAAACACTGCAAGCACTCACAACACACGCAAATAGAGAAACATTGCAAACACTCACAACATATGCAAATAGAGAAACACTGCAAACACTCACAACACACGCAAATAGAGAAACATTGCAAACACTCACAACATATGCAAATAGAGAAACGCTGCAAATACTCACAACACATGCAAATAGAGAAACACTCACAACACATGCAAATAGAGAAACACTCACAACACATGCAAATAGAGAAACACTGCAAACACTCACAACTCATGCAAATAGAGAAACACTGCAAGCACTCACAACACATGCAAATAGAGAAACGCTGCAAATACTCACAACACATGCAAATAGAGAAACACTCACAACACATGCAAATAGAGAAACACTGCAAACACTAACAACACATGCAAATAGAGAAACACTGCAAACACTCACAACACATGCAAATAGAGAAACACTGCAAACACTAACAACACATGCAAATAGAGAAACACTGCAAACACTCACAACACAAGCAAGTAGAGAAACACTGCAAGCACTCACAACACATGCAAATAGAGAGACACTGCAAACACTAACAACACATGCAAATAGAGAAACACTGCAAACACTCACAACACATGCAAATAGAGAAACACTGCAAATACTCACAACACATGCAAATAGACAAACACTGCAAACACTCACAACACAAGCAAGTAGAGAAACACTGCAAACACTCACAACACACGCAAATAGAGAAACACTGCAAACACTCACAACACACGCAAATAGAGAAACACCGCAAACACTCACAACACATGCAAATAGAGAAACACTGCAAACACTCACAACACACGCAAATAGAGAAACACCGCAAACACTCACAACACACGCAAATAGAGAAACACCTCAAACACTCACAACACACGCAAATAGAGAAACACTGCAAACACTCACAACACATGCAAATAGAGAAACACTGCAAACACTCACAACACACGCAAATAGAGAAACACTGCAAACACTCACAACACACGCAAATAGAGAAACACTGCAAACACTCACAACACACGCAAATAGAGAAACACTGCAAACACTCACAACACACGCAAATAGAGAAACACCGCAAACACTCACAACACACGCAAATAGAGAAACACCGCAAACACTCACAACACACGCAAATAGAGAAACACCGCAAACACTCACAACACACGCAAATAGAGAAACACCTCAAACACTCACAACACACGCAAATAGAGAAACACCGCAAACACTCACAACACACGCAAATAGAGAAACACTGCAAACACTCACAACACACGCAAATAGAGAAACACCGCAAACACTCACAACACACGCAAATAGAGAAACACCGCAAACACTCACAACACACGCAAATAGAGAAACACCGCAAACACTCACAACACACGCAAATAGAGAAACACCGCAAACACTCACAACACACGCAAATAGAGAAACACCTCAAACACTCACAACACACGCAAATAGAGAAACACCGCAAACACTCACAACACACGCAAATAGAGAAACACTGCAAACACTCACAACACACGCAAATAGAGAAACACTGCAAACACTCACAACACATGCAAATAGAGAAACACTGCAAACACTCACAACACATGCAAATAGAGAAACACTGCAAACATTCACAACACATGCAAATAGAGAAACACTGCAAACACTAACAACACATGCAAATAGACAAACACTGCAAACACTCACAACACAAGCAAGTAGAGAAACACTGCAAGCACTCACAACACATGCAAATAGAGAGACACTGCAAACACTAACAACACGTGCAAATAGAGAAACACTGCAAACACTCACAACACGTGCAAATAGAGAAACACTGCAAACACTCACAACACGTGCAAATAGAGAAACACTGCAAACACTCACAACACATGCAAATAGAGAAACACTGCAAACACTCACAACACATGTAAATAGAGAAACACTGCAAACACTCACAACAAATGCAAATAGAGAAACACTGCAAGCACTAACAACAAATGCAAATAGAGAAACACTGCAAGCACTCCCAACACATGCAAATAGAGAAACACTGCAAGCACTCCCAACACATGCAAATAGAGAAACACTGCAAGCACTCACAACACACGCAAATAGAGAAACATTGCAAACACTCACAACATATGCAAATAGAGAAACGCTGCAAATACTCACAACACATGCAAATAGAGAAACACTCACAACACATGTAAATAGAGAAACACTGCAAACACTCACAACACACGCAAATAGAGAAACATTGCAAACACTCACAACATATGCAAATAGAGAAACGCTGCAAATACTCACAACACATGCAAATAGATAAACACTCACAACACATGCAAATAGAGAAACACTCACAACACATGCAAATAGAGAAACACTGCAAACACTCACAACTCATGCAAATAGAGAAACAATGCAAGCACTAACAACAAATGCAAATAGAGAAACACTGCAAACACTCACAACTCATGCAAATAGAGAAACACTGCAAGCACTCACAACACATGCAAATAGAGAAACACTGCAAACACTCACAACACATGCAAATAGAGAAACACTCACAACACATGTAAATAGAGAAACACTGCAAACACTCACAACACACGCAAATAGAGAAACATTGCAAACACTCACAACATATGCAAATAGAGAAACTCTGCAAATACTCACAACACATGCAAATAGAGAAACACTCACAACACATGCAAATAGAGAAACACTCACAACACATGCAAATAGAGAAACACTGCAAACACTCACAACTCATGCAAATAGAGAAACAATGCAAGCACTAACAACAAATGCAAATAGAGAAACACTGCAAACACTCACAACTCATGCAAATAGAGAAACACTGCAAGCACTCACAACACATGCAAATAGAGAAACACTGCAAACACTCACAACACATGCAAATAGAGAAACATTGCAAACACTCACAACATATGCAAATAGAGAAACGCTGCAAATACTCACAACACATGCAAATAGAGAAACACTCACAACACATGCAAATAGAGAAACACTGCAAACACTAACAACACATGCAAATAGAGAAACACTGCAAACACTCACAACACATGCAAATAGAGAAACACTGCAAACACTAACAACACATGCAAATAGAGAAACACTGCAAACACTCACAACACAAGCAAGTAGAGAAACACTGCAAGCACTCACAACACATGCAAATAGAGAAACACTGCAAACACTCATAACTCATGCAAATAGAGAAACACTGCAAGCACTCACAACACATGCAAATAGAGAAACACTGCAAACACTCACAACTCATGCAAATAGAGAAACACTGCAAGCACTCACAACACATGCAAATAGAGAAACACTTCAAACACTAACAACACAAGCAAATAGAGAAACACTGCAAACACTCACAACACATGCAAATAGAGAAACACTGCAAACACTAACAACACATGCAAATAGAGAAACACTGCAAACACTCACAACACATGCAAATAGAGAAACACTGCAAGCACTCCCAACACACGCAAATAGAGAAACATTGCAAACACTCACAACATATGCAAATAGAGAAACGCTGCAAATACTCACAACACATGCAAATAGAGAAACACTCACAACACATGTAAATAGAGAAACACTGCAAACACTCACAACACACGCAAATAGAGAAACATTGCAAACACTCACAACATATGCAAATAGAGAAACGCTGCAAATACTCACAACACATGCAAATAGAGAAACACTCACAACACATGCAAATAGAGAAACACTCACAACACATGCAAATAGAGAAACACTGCAAACACTCACAACTCATGCAAATAGAGAAACAATGCAAGCACTAACAACAAATGCAAATAGAGAAACACTGCAAACACTCACAACACATGCAAATAGAGAAACACTGCAAGCACTCACAACACATGCAAATAGAGAAACATTGCAAACACTCACAACATATGCAAATAGAGAAACGCTGCAAATACTCACAACACATGCAAATAGAGAAACACTGCAAACACTAACAACACATGCAAATAGAGAAACACTCACAACACATGCAAATAGAGAAACACTGCAAACACTAACAACACATGCAAATAGAGAAACACTGCAAACACTAACAACACATGCAAATAGAGAAACACTGCAAACACTCACAACACAAGCAAGTAGAGAAACACTGCAAGCACTCACAACACATGCAAATAGAGAGACACTGCAAACACTAACAACACATGCAAATAGAGAAACACTGCAAACACTCACAACACATGCAAATAGAGAAACACTGCAAACACTCACAACACATGCAAATAGAGAAACACTGCAAACACTAACAGCACATGCAAATAGAGAAACACTGCAAATACTCACAACACATGCAAATAGAGAAACACTCACAACACATGCAAATAGAGAAACACTGCAAACACTAACAACACATGCAAATAGAGAAACACTCACAACACATGCAAATAGAGAAACACTGCAAACACTAACAACACATGCAAATAGAGAAACACTGCAAACACTAACAACACATGCAAATAGAGAAACACTGCAAACACTCACAACACAAGCAAGTAGAGAAACACTGCAAGCACTCACAACACATGCAAATAGAGAGACACTGCAAACACTAACAACACATGCAAATAGAGAAACACTGCAAACACTCACAACACATGCAAATAGAGAAACACTGCAAACACTCACAACACATGCAAATAGAGAAACACTGCAAACACTAACAGCACATGCAAATAGAGAAACACTGCAAATACTCACAACACATGCAAATAGACAAACACTGCAAACACTCACAACACGTGCAAATAGAGAAACACTGCAAACACTCACAACACGTGCAAATAGAGAAACACTGCAAACACTCACAACACATGTAAATAGAGAAACACTGCAAACACTCACAACACATGCAAATAGAGAAACACTGCAAACACTCACAACACATGCAAATAGAGAAACACTGCAAACACTCACAACAAATGCAAATAGAGAAACACTGCAAGCACTAACAACAAATGCAAATAGAGAAACACTGCAAACACTCACAACACATGCAAATAGAGAAACACTGCAAGCACTCACAACACATGCAAATAGAGAAACACTGCAAGCACTCACAACACACGCAAATAGAGAAACATTGCAAACACTCACAACATATGCAAATAGAGAAACACTGCAAACACTCACAACACACGCAAATAGAGAAACATTGCAAACACTCACAACATATGCAAATAGAGAAACGCTGCAAATACTCACAACACATGCAAATAGAGAAACACTCACAACACATGCAAATAGAGAAACACTCACAACACATGCAAATAGAGAAACACTGCAAACACTCACAACTCATGCAAATAGAGAAACACTGCAAGCACTCACAACACATGCAAATAGAGAAACGCTGCAAATACTCACAACACATGCAAATAGAGAAACACTCACAACACATGCAAATAGAGAAACACTGCAAACACTAACAACACATGCAAATAGAGAAACACTGCAAACACTCACAACACATGCAAATAGAGAAACACTGCAAACACTAACAACACATGCAAATAGAGAAACACTGCAAACACTCACAACACAAGCAAGTAGAGAAACACTGCAAGCACTCACAACACATGCAAATAGAGAGACACTGCAAACACTAACAACACATGCAAATAGAGAAACACTGCAAACACTCACAACACATGCAAATAGAGAAACACTGCAAATACTCACAACACATGCAAATAGACAAACACTGCAAACACTCACAACACAAGCAAGTAGAGAAACACTGCAAACACTCACAACACACGCAAATAGAGAAACACTGCAAACACTCACAACACACGCAAATAGAGAAACACCGCAAACACTCACAACACATGCAAATAGAGAAACACTGCAAACACTCACAACACACGCAAATAGAGAAACACCGCAAACACTCACAACACACGCAAATAGAGAAACACCTCAAACACTCACAACACACGCAAATAGAGAAACACTGCAAACACTCACAACACATGCAAATAGAGAAACACTGCAAACACTCACAACACACGCAAATAGAGAAACACTGCAAACACTCACAACACACGCAAATAGAGAAACACTGCAAACACTCACAACACACGCAAATAGAGAAACACTGCAAACACTCACAACACAAGCAAGTAGAGAAACACTGCAAGCACTCACAACACATGCAAATAGAGAGACACTGCAAACACTAACAACACATGCAAATAGAGAAACACTGCAAACACTCACAACACATGCAAATAGAGAAACACTGCAAACACTCACAACACATGCAAATAGAGAAACACTGCAAACACTAACAGCACATGCAAATAGAGAAACACTGCAAATACTCACAACACATGCAAATAGACAAACACTGCAAACACTCACAACACGTGCAAATAGAGAAACACTGCAAACACTCACAACACGTGCAAATAGAGAAACACTGCAAACACTCACAACACATGTAAATAGAGAAACACTGCAAACACTCACAACACATGCAAATAGAGAAACACTGCAAACACTCACAACACATGCAAATAGAGAAACACTGCAAACACTAACAACACATGCAAATAGAGAAACACTGCAAACACTAACAACACATGCAAATAGAGAAACACTGCAAACACTCACAACACAAGCAAGTAGAGAAACACTGCAAGCACTCACAACACATGCAAATAGAGAGACACTGCAAACACTAACAACACATGCAAATAGAGAAACACTGCAAACACTCACAACACATGCAAATAGAGAAACACTGCAAACACTCACAACACATGCAAATAGAGAAACACTGCAAACACTAACAGCACATGCAAATAGAGAAACACTGCAAATACTCACAACACATGCAAATAGACAAACACTGCAAACACTCACAACACGTGCAAATAGAGAAACACTGCAAACACTCACAACACGTGCAAATAGAGAAACACTGCAAACACTCACAACACATGTAAATAGAGAAACACTGCAAACACTCACAACACATGCAAATAGAGAAACACTGCAAACACTCACAACACATGCAAATAGAGAAACACTGCAAACACTCACAACAAATGCAAATAGAGAAACACTGCAAGCACTAACAACAAATGCAAATAGAGAAACACTGCAAACACTCACAACACATGCAAATAGAGAAACACTGCAAGCACTCACAACACATGCAAATAGAGAAACACTGCAAGCACTCACAACACACGCAAATAGAGAAACATTGCAAACACTCACAACATATGCAAATAGAGAAACACTGCAAACACTCACAACACACGCAAATAGAGAAACATTGCAAACACTCACAACATATGCAAATAGAGAAACGCTGCAAATACTCACAACACATGCAAATAGAGAAACACTCACAACACATGCAAATAGAGAAACACTCACAACACATGCAAATAGAGAAACACTGCAAACACTCACAACTCATGCAAATAGAGAAACACTGCAAGCACTCACAACACATGCAAATAGAGAAACGCTGCAAATACTCACAACACATGCAAATAGAGAAACACTCACAACACATGCAAATAGAGAAACACTGCAAACACTAACAACACATGCAAATAGAGAAACACTGCAAACACTCACAACACATGCAAATAGAGAAACACTGCAAACACTAACAACACATGCAAATAGAGAAACACTGCAAACACTCACAACACAAGCAAGTAGAGAAACACTGCAAGCACTCACAACACATGCAAATAGAGAGACACTGCAAACACTAACAACACATGCAAATAGAGAAACACTGCAAACACTCACAACACATGCAAATAGAGAAACACTGCAAATACTCACAACACATGCAAATAGACAAACACTGCAAACACTCACAACACAAGCAAGTAGAGAAACACTGCAAACACTCACAACACACGCAAATAGAGAAACACTGCAAACACTCACAACACACGCAAATAGAGAAACACCGCAAACACTCACAACACATGCAAATAGAGAAACACTGCAAACACTCACAACACACGCAAATAGAGAAACACCGCAAACACTCACAACACACGCAAATAGAGAAACACCTCAAACACTCACAACACACGCAAATAGAGAAACACTGCAAACACTCACAACACATGCAAATAGAGAAACACTGCAAACACTCACAACACACGCAAATAGAGAAACACTGCAAACACTCACAACACACGCAAATAGAGAAACACTGCAAACACTCACAACACACGCAAATAGAGAAACACTGCAAACACTCACAACACAAGCAAGTAGAGAAACACTGCAAGCACTCACAACACATGCAAATAGAGAGACACTGCAAACACTAACAACACATGCAAATAGAGAAACACTGCAAACACTCACAACACATGCAAATAGAGAAACACTGCAAACACTCACAACACATGCAAATAGAGAAACACTGCAAACACTAACAGCACATGCAAATAGAGAAACACTGCAAATACTCACAACACATGCAAATAGACAAACACTGCAAACACTCACAACACGTGCAAATAGAGAAACACTGCAAACACTCACAACACGTGCAAATAGAGAAACACTGCAAACACTCACAACACATGTAAATAGAGAAACACTGCAAACACTCACAACACATGCAAATAGAGAAACACTGCAAACACTCACAACACATGCAAATAGAGAAACACTGCAAACACTCACAACAAATGCAAATAGAGAAACACTGCAAGCACTAACAACAAATGCAAATAGAGAAACACTGCAAACACTCACAACACATGCAAATAGAGAAACACTGCAAGCACTCACAACACATGCAAATAGAGAAACACTGCAAGCACTCACAACACACGCAAATAGAGAAACATTGCAAACACTCACAACATATGCAAATAGAGAAACACTGCAAACACTCACAACACACGCAAATAGAGAAACATTGCAAACACTCACAACATATGCAAATAGAGAAACGCTGCAAATACTCACAACACATGCAAATAGAGAAACACTCACAACACATGCAAATAGAGAAACACTCACAACACATGCAAATAGAGAAACACTGCAAACACTCACAACTCATGCAAATAGAGAAACACTGCAAGCACTCACAACACATGCAAATAGAGAAACGCTGCAAATACTCACAACACATGCAAATAGAGAAACACTCACAACACATGCAAATAGAGAAACACTGCAAACACTAACAACACATGCAAATAGAGAAACACTGCAAACACTCACAACACATGCAAATAGAGAAACACTGCAAACACTAACAACACATGCAAATAGAGAAACACTGCAAACACTCACAACACAAGCAAGTAGAGAAACACTGCAAGCACTCACAACACATGCAAATAGAGAGACACTGCAAACACTAACAACACATGCAAATAGAGAAACACTGCAAACACTCACAACACATGCAAATAGAGAAACACTGCAAATACTCACAACACATGCAAATAGACAAACACTGCAAACACTCACAACACAAGCAAGTAGAGAAACACTGCAAACACTCACAACACACGCAAATAGAGAAACACTGCAAACACTCACAACACACGCAAATAGAGAAACACCGCAAACACTCACAACACATGCAAATAGAGAAACACTGCAAACACTCACAACACACGCAAATAGAGAAACACCGCAAACACTCACAACACACGCAAATAGAGAAACACCTCAAACACTCACAACACACGCAAATAGAGAAACACTGCAAACACTCACAACACATGCAAATAGAGAAACACTGCAAACACTCACAACACACGCAAATAGAGAAACACTGCAAACACTCACAACACACGCAAATAGAGAAACACTGCAAACACTCACAACACACGCAAATAGAGAAACACTGCAAACACTCACAACACACGCAAATAGAGAAACACCGCAAACACTCACAACACACGCAAATAGAGAAACACCGCAAACACTCACAACACACGCAAATAGAGAAACACCGCAAACACTCACAACACACGCAAATAGAGAAACACCTCAAACACTCACAACACACGCAAATAGAGAAACACCGCAAACACTCACAACACACGCAAATAGAGAAACACTGCAAACACTCACAACACACGCAAATAGAGAAACACCGCAAACACTCACAACACACGCAAATAGAGAAACACCGCAAACACTCACAACACACGCAAATAGAGAAACACCGCAAACACTCACAACACACGCAAATAGAGAAACACCGCAAACACTCACAACACACGCAAATAGAGAAACACCTCAAACACTCACAACACACGCAAATAGAGAAACACCGCAAACACTCACAACACACGCAAATAGAGAAACACTGCAAACACTCACAACACACGCAAATAGAGAAACACTGCAAACACTCACAACACATGCAAATAGAGAAACACTGCAAACACTCACAACACATGCAAATAGAGAAACACTGCAAACACTCACAACACATGCAAATAGAGAAACACTGCAAACACTCACAACACATGCAAATAGAGAAACACTGCAAACACTCACAACACATGCAAATAGAGAGAGACTGCAAACACTCACAACACATGCAAATAGAGAAACACTGCAAACACTCACAACACATGCAAATTGTTAAATAATGATGTGATTTGAAACAGGTGATGTCAACAGGTAATTGTAATTATGATTTGGTACAAAAGCAGCATCCAAGAAAGGTCTAATCCTTGAAAAACTTGAGTGTGGTTTGGAGTGGAGTTGAGTGTGGTCGGGTTTGAAGAAGCTGGTTGCAACATACGAGTGGAGTGGGAAACTTGTTTTGATTTGTAATCCGGATTGACAACTTTGGATCATATTGAAAGGCGGTGGAGCACGACTGCTCCGTGAATGGATCAGAGGTAGGGAGGTGGGAGAAAATGGATTATAACGAAGGGAGAAATGAAGGAACTGAAGTGGGAAAGAGGGGATGGATGATTGATAATAAAGATAAAAGGAACAAAAGAGTAAGAAGTGATAATGAAGGGGATTCGGAAAGTGATGAAGATAGACAGGAGATGTTTCAGAATGAAGTTAAGGAGAAATTTGAGGTTGTGATTCGATTTAATGAAAAGGGACAGGAGATCATGAAGAAAGTTAGCCCATTTGTGCTAACTTCATCTCTGGCAAGTAAGATAGGGGAGATTGAATTTGCGAAAATCCTTAATGATGGTAATTTATTGGTAAGGTGTGCAGATGCTGGGCAAATGGAGAAATCTCTGAAATTAAAGGAAATAGCAAAATGTAAAGTGGAAAATAGTGGAAAGGTGGGAATAAGGAGGAAAGATGGGAGGATTGGAGTGATCACAGGGGTGCCGTTGAGTGTAACAACGGACGAGTTAAAGAAAAATATTAAGGGAGCTAAAGTTGTGAGTGTTCAAAGAATGAAAACAACAAGGGATGGAAGTGCAAAGGACAGCGAAACGGTATCAATTGAATTTGAGGATGAAGCAGTGCCAAAGAGGATTTTCCTGGGGTTCATGAGTTATCCAGTGAGGATTTATGTTCCAAAACCAATGAGGTGCTTTAATTGTCAGAGGTTTGGTCACACTGCAAAAAATTGTAACCGGCAGAGAAGATGTGCAAGATGTGGAGGGGATCATGAATATGGGAAGTGTGGGGCAGGGGTATCTCCAAAATGCTGCAATTGTGGAGGAGATCATAATGTGGCGTATGGTGGTTGTGAGGTAATGAGACGGGAGACAAATATCCAAAGGATTAGAGTGGAGAGAAAAATTACATATGCAGAGGCTGTAAAAGTAACAAAGGAGAGGGATAGTAAAATCCATGAAGTAGAGGATATGGTCACTCAAGAGCAACAACAAAGTATACCAGAAGGAATATATGTGGGTTAAAGGGAACTTGTAACATTTATAGCTGGAGTGATAAATAGTACAGCAGAAGTAAAATCTAAAAATGAGAAAATACAATTGGTGGATAAGGCAGCAGTTAATCACTTAGGACTAGTAGGACTGTCATGGGAAGAGGTAAGGGAGACCCTTACTAATCAGTCAAGTCAAGAGTCATCATGGGTTGGTTAATATTAATGGTTTTTATTATACAATGGAATGCAAGGAGTTTAGTAGCCAATGGACAGGAGTTTAAACATTTTTTGAATGAATTGGATGAGAAGCCAGATGTAGTGTGTATCCAAGAAACGTGGTTGAAGCCAAATTTAGATTTCATAATATATGGATATACAGCAATAAGGAGAGATAGAAATACTGGGGAGGGAGGAGGAGGAGGATGTGCAATATTCATAAAGACGGGTATATCTTTCAGAGTACTGGAGAAAAGTAAAGATCAGGAATGTTTAGTGGTGGAGCTGTGGGATAGAGGTGGGGCAATTAATATTGTTAATTATTATAATCCGTGTAAGAGGTTGGAAATAGATAAGCTACTAAAGATATCAGGGCAGGATAGGAATAGGGTAATATGGTGTTCAGACTTCAATGCTCATAGTACAATTTGGGGAAGTTTATATACAGACACTAATGGTAAAGTAGTCGAAGATTTGATGGATGAAAGAGGATTGGTTTGTGTGAATGATGGTCGAGGAACCAGAATAAATGTTTTAACACGGAAAGAGTCAGCAATAGATATTACTTTAGTGTCGAGTTCTCTGGCAGGAATTAGTAATTGGGAAGTTTGGACAGCAACTACAGTGGGGAGTGATCATTACCCTGTATTATGCACAGTGGGTGGGAAATTGGGAGTAGGTCCAAATGTTAGAATTCCTAAGTGGAATTTTGGCAAAGCCAATTGGGAAAGGTTTATGGAAGTGAGTGAGGGTGCAATGAAAAGGGTGGATGTGGCTGGAAGGATAGATGAGGTTAATAAACAGGTAACTTCTGCAATTATTATGGCAGCAGAGGAAGCTATCCCTAAGGGAGGTAATAGGGTAAATCGAAGTCTGGTGCCATGGTGGAATGAAGAGTGTAAACAAGCAGTAAGGGACAGAAATAAAGCTTTCAGAATGCTTAAAAGAACACATAGTATGCAATATCTAATACTGTATAAGAAGGCCCAGGCAGTGGTTAGAAGAATAATTCGGCAGGCAAAGAGGAATAGTTGGAGAAATTTTTGTGATGGAATAGGAAGAACAACACCGGTGGGAGAAGTGTGGGGAATGATTAAAAGGATGGGGGGAGACAGGAGGCAGTGGGAGTATCCAGTTATGTCAACAGAAGAGGAAGTAGCAGTTTCAAATAAGGAGAAAGTGGAAATAATGGCTAAATCATTCATAAAGGTTCATAGGTCAGAAAATCTGACAGAAGAAGGGAGAAGGAGAAGACTGATAACATTGAATCAGCATATGCATGAGTTAAGTAGGAAAGAAGAGTTTGGAAGTGAATTAGATGAGCCTTTTACTTTGGCAGAATTGGTCAGAGCAATTAAAAGAGCTAAACCTACATCTCCGGGAAAGGATCAAGTTTGTTACATTATGTTAAAACAACTGGGGGAAGTATCACTTTTGAAGCTGTTGGAGGTATACAATAAAATATGGAAGGAGGGAAAATTACCAAATAGCTGGAAAGAAGCGGTAGTGATCCCGATAAGGAAACCTGGTAAAGATCCAACTAAACCTAGTAGTTACAGACCGATAGCTCTTACTTCAAATATATGTAAAATAATGGAAAGGATGATAGCAGAAAGATTAACATATGTAATTGAAAAAAGAGGAGTATTGGATAGCTGTCAGAGTGGATTTAGGAAGGGAAGAGGCACAATAGATTCAGTGATAAGATTAGAGACTGAAATAAGAAGGGCACAAGCAAATAAAGAAACAGTAATAGCAGTGTTTTTTGACATAGAAAAGGCATATGATATGATGTGGAAGGAGGGATTATTGATCAAGTTAAATAAGATTGGGATAGGAGGGAAATTGTTTAACTGGGTCAGGGATTTTCTTTCTGGAAGGAGAATACAAGTGAGGATAGGGACAGAAATGTCAAAACAATACATAACCGGAAACGGTACACCGCAAGGGAGTGTGATAAGCCCTTTACTATTCATTATTATGATTAATGATGTGTTTAGGAGAATACCAGTAGACATAGGAAGGTCTTTGTTCGCAGATGATGGGTCATTGTGGAAGAGAGGTAGGAATGTAGAATTTGTATTTAGGAAAATTCAGGATGCTATTGATGAAGTGGTAGATTGGGGCTACGATTGGGGATTTAAATTTTCTACTGAAAAGACTCTGTCTGTCTTTTTCACTAGGAAGAAAATACAGGAAGGAATGAAATTAAAAATGTATGGTAGAGAATTAGAGAGGGTTGGGAATTTTAAATTTTTGGGAGTTACGTTGGATTCTAGATTGACATTTGCTGACCATATAAGGAAAATGGAGGATAAAGGGAAAAAAGTAATAAATGTGATGAGATGCTTGAGGGGAAGAGAATGGGGTGCTAGTAGAGCATCATTGAAGAGGTTGTATGTGGCATTAATTCGATCAGTTTTAGACTATGGGAGTATACTATTTGGAGCAGCAGCAAAATCTCATTTGGGAAAGCTAGATGTAATACAGACTCAGGCTCTCTGAATATGTTGCGGAGCTTTTAAAACAACGCCAGTGTCAGCCATTCAGGTCGAAATGGGAGAATTACCGTTAGAGTTAAGAAGGAAGCAGTTGATGGCAAATTATTGGGCTAGTTTACAGGGGCATAATGAATCACATCTCACTAAAAGTGTATTGCAGGAGAGCTGGGAGTGGGGGGGAAATCAAAAAGGGAATTTTGGTAGGATTGGAAATGATGTAGCTAAAGAATTAGATGTTTTTGGTATGAAGATAAGCCCCACGGTAGTTTTCCCAGAGATAGCTCCATGGAAGTTAGTTTGGCCTGTGGTGGACTGGTTTGTGTTGGAGGAAAAAAGGAAGGCAAAGGAGGATATAAATCTGGAAAGAGTATTTAATAGTAGAGTAGAGGATAAGTACAATGATTATATTCAAATATATACAGATGGGGCTAAGAATCCAGAGACAGAATTAACAGGACTGGGGGTAGTAATACCAGATAAAGGAGTAGGAATAAATAGAAGAACATCTAACAAATTAGCAGTATATACAGTGGAGATACTGGCAATGTTAATTGCATTAAGATGGGTGGAAAAGGTGGGGCAGGACAAAGTATTGGTATGTTCAGATTCATCTTCAGTTTTAGTAAGTAAGTTTAAGGTAATTTTATTCCAAAAGTCGTCAAGATATACTATATGAGGTATTGCAATCATTAACGAGAATAGTAAATCAAGGAAGACAGGTAAAGTTTATATGGGTTCCAGGACATGTAGGGATAAAGGGGAATGAAAAGGCAGATACACTAGCAAAAAGGGCATTAACAAAAGGGAATATAGAAATGCAAGTAAGCTTTAGTAAGTCGGAGGTCAAAAGTGTGATATGGGGGAAAATAATTCAAAAGTGGCAAGAAAGATGGGATGGGGAGGGGAAGGGAAGACATTTGTATAGAATTCAAAGGGATGTTAAAAATACATGGGTAGGAAGTGGAAATAGGAGGGAGGAGGAGGTGATATCAAGGTTAAGATTGGGGCATTGTTTGTTAAATAAAACACTTAAGTTGATAGGGAAGCATCAGGATGGAATGTGTGAGGGATGCCGGGAGGAGGAGTCAGTAGAGCATGTAGTTCTGAGATGCAGTAGGTATAACGATCAGAGAGAGGTGATGAGGACTAAGTTGAGTGAAATAGGGGTGAAGAACTTAACATTAAAAGAGTTATTAAGCAAGGGTCATAGGGTGCAGGCCAGTATTCTTATGAAATTTTTGAGAGATACTGGGGTGGTAAATCGGATATGAAGCAAAGTGGTAGGAGGGTTAAAGTGTGAAGGGTAATGTTTAATAGGTGTGTGTGTGTGTGTGTGGGGGGGGGGGGTGATTTAGTCTGTAAACCTATTATCTGATTCACACTCCGGAGCAGAGGGGGGCGGTAATGCACCATAAAGCTGGATGCCAACCGCCGTAAAATACGAAAAAGAGGAAGAAGAAGGTCTAATCCTTTAGGAGCAAAGATGGGCCGAGGATCGCCAGTTTGCCAACAAATACGTGAGAAAATTATTGAAATGTTTAAAAACAATGTTCCTCAAAGAAAGATAGGAAGAGATTTGGATATTTCACATTCAACAGTGCATAACATAATTAAAAGATTCAAGGAATCTGGAGGAATTTCAGTGCGTAAAGGACAAGGGCGCAAGCCTAAGCTGAACAACCGTGATCTCCGATCCCTCAGGCGGCACTGCATCAAGAATCGTCATTCATCTATAAGCGATATCACCACATGGGCTCAGGACTACTTTGGCAAACCTTTGTCAAGTACCACAATACGTAGTTACATCCACAAATGCCAGTTAAAACTGTACTGTGCCAAAAGGAAGCCCTATGTTAACAGTGTCCAGAAGCGCCGTCGACTTCTCTGGGCTCGGAGGCATCTGGGATGGACCATCACACAGTGGAAACGTGTACTGTGGTCAGATGAATCAGTATTTCAGGTATTTTTGGGGAGGAATGGACGCCGTGTGCTCCGGACCAAAGAAGAAAAGGATCATCCATACTGTTTCCAGCAACAAGTCCAAAAGCCAAGGTCTGTCATGGTATGGGGTTGTGTCAGTGCCCTTGGCAAACTTCTGTGAAGGCACCATTAATGCTGAAAAGTACATAGAGATTTTGGAGCATAATATGCTGCCTTCAAGAAGAAATCTTTTCCAGGGACGTCCATGCATATTTCAACAAGACAATGCAAAACCACATTCTGCACACATTACAAAGTCCTGGCTGCGGAGGAAGAGGGTACGGGTACTTGACTGGCCTGCCTGCAGTCCCGACCTGTCTCCAATAGAGAATGTGTGGCGCATTTTGAAGCGCAAAATGCGACAACGAAGACCGCGCACTGTTGCCCACCTTAAGACTTGTTTGCAGGAAGAATGGGACAAAATTACACCTGAAACACTTCATCACTTGGTGTCTTCAGTCCCTAAACGTCTTTTTAAGTGTTGTGAAAAGGAATGGCAACATTACAAAGTGGTAAATGCTTTACTGTCCCAACTTTTTTTTTAAATGTGTTGCAGGTCTGAATGACAGGAAAGGATGCATATTTACAAATGACATGAAGTTGACCAGACAAAACATGAAATATTTTGTGTTCATATTGTCTGCAATGAAATACAAGTCAAAGTAAATTTTGAAATCACTTATTTTGTTTTTTATTTGCGTTTTCCATACTGTCCCAACTTTTTCTGATTTGGGGTTGTAACTTAAAAGTTACTTTCCCTAGTAACTAATTACTTTCCATATACAGTAATTGGTAAAGTAATTCAATTACTTTTAAAAGAAGTAACTAGTAACTGTAACTAATTACTCATTTTCAGTAACTTGCCCAACACTGCAAATAACTAAACAATATAACATGTCATTTACTAGAGGTTCTGACAAAATGTTACTTATAATTTTTAAAACATTTAAAGGTCGCATGGGTGTTTGAATTGAGATTGCGTTGTTTTAACGATTAATAGTGCAGCTCTAACTATACTAAGAAAAGTCAATAAAAGGACACAATGAAGGAAAAAATATGAGATGGGAGGAAAAATGATATATCAATGCTCTCTTGCAAAAGTGTTGTGTTCCTCTGTGGCACAAGCAAATGTAAAACTTCTGTGAGAGAATGAAAAAGCATTGAAATATATTTTTTCCATCACAATATTCCTTTAGGGGCTCCATTAAAACATTTAAACCAATATTTGAAATGAATCATTGATTCTGTTATTGTTCTGTTTATTACTGTGAATGTGCTTTGAAACAATCAGTATTGTATATACAGTCCTTCCAGAAAAATGCGGCTTTTTTTGTGATTGGGGCAAAAATCCTTGTTTTCTTAAAAAATGCGATGGAGAATGCGGGATATTTATGCAATTTTATGCAATAAAATTGCGGGAACTTGCAAAAACTGCGGTTTGATGAGAAAGAGAAAAAAAGCACTACATGACAGAAAGTGCTGGGAATATTTAAGTTCTCATCTTGTTTTATTGAAGACCTTAATAAACACACGGCTCAAATTTACAAAACATTGAGTCAAACAAGTTCTGTAGCTTTACTTAAAAGGAATATTCTACAACTTCTGAACAAATGAATACATAACTTCCTGTTTTACAGACATTTGAGTTCTTCCAATGCACAAAGTGCAATCTCTTAAAGGGTTAGTTCACCCAGAAATGTAAACTCTGTCATTAATGACGTCCCCTCATGTCTCTGGACACCCGTCAGACTCCGCTCATCTTCAGACACAGATGGAGATATTTTAGTGTAAATCCGACGGCTCAGAAAGGCCTCCATTGGCTCAATGCACTGCACACTCTCAAGACCCATAAAAGCACTAAAGACTAAAGATCCAGAGTCCATCTCACTACAGCGGCTCTACAATAACTTTATGAAGCGATGAGAATAGTTTTTGTGCTAAAACCTAAATAACAACTTGTATAGGGATGACCGATTTTAAAATAACAGCATCATGAAGCTTCAGAGCGTTATGATTCAGTGAGTTGATTCATGATTCGGATCGCGTGTCAAACTGCTGAAATACGTGACTTTGGCGATCCGAACCGCTGAATCGACTCACTGATTCATAACGCTTCAAACCGCTGAATCGACTCACTGATTCATAACGCTTCAAACTGCTGAATTGACTCACTGATTCATAACGCTCCAAACCGCTGAATCGACTCACTGATTCATAACGCTTCAAACCACTGAATCGACTCACTGATTCATAACGTTCCAAACCGCTGAATCGACTCACTGATTCATAACGCTTCAAACCGCTGAATCGACTCACTGATTCATAACGCTTCAAACCGCTGAATCGACTCACTGATTCATAACGCTTCAAACCGCTGAATCGACTCACTGATTCATAACGCTTCAAACCGCTGAATCGACTCACTGATTCATAACGCTCTGAACCGCTGAATCGACTCACTGATTCATAATGCTCCAAACCGTTAAATCGACTCACTGATTCATAACGCTCCAAACCGCTGAATCGACTCACTGAGTCATAACGCTCCAAACCGCTGAATCGACTCACTGATTCATAACGCTTCAAACCGCTGAATCGACTCACTGATTCATAACGCTTCAAACCGCTGAATCGACGAACCGCTGAATCGACTCACTGATTCATAACGCTCTGAACCGCTGAATCGACTCACTGATTCATAACGCTCTGAACCGCTGAATCGACTCACTGATTCATAACGCTCTGAACCGCTGAATCGACTCACTGATTCATAACGCTCTGAACCACTGACTCATAACGCTCTGAACCGCTGAATCGACTCACTGATTCATAACGCTTCAAACCGCTGAATCGACTCACTGATTCATAACGCTCTGAACCGCTGAATCGACTCACTGATTCATAACGCTCTGAACCACTGAATCGACTCACTGATTCATAACGCTCTGAACCGCTGAATCGACTCACTGATTCATAACGCTCTGAACCGCTGAATCGACTCACTGATTCATAACGCTCTGAACCGCTGAATCGACTCATTGATTCATAACGCTCTGAACCGCTGAATCGACTCACTGACTCATAACGCTTCGAAGCTTCATGATGCTGTGTTCTGAAACTGCTTTGCTCTTTTGCTGTTATGTTTGTTGGCCAATGGGAGTTTGCGCTTCATCATGGTTTCTCTAGTATCTATGGTTTCTCCGCGGGGTTTGCAGCTTTTCGATGACGTTCACGTCGGGTAATTACGTCACTTCAAAGCGTTCCCATGGCAACAGGGGGAAATGGCAGCTCTTGTGTGAAGTAAACAAACATTTGTCAACTTTCTGCTAATATATATATGACTTTTTTTGCAACGAAAATGCGGGGATTATGAAATCATGCTAGCTCCGCATATTTTGCACGTGGAAATAGGCAATTTATGCGGCGAAAGTGCGGCGTATTTGAAAAAATGCGGCCCCGCATAAATATACAGACTTTGGCTGATTATGCATTAAATCATGCGATCGCATAATCACGTTTTTCTGGAGGGACTGCATATAAAGTGCTATATCAATGAAGGTGACGTGATTTTACTTAAATTTAAGTCTACTAATACTGATCATCATTCTGTGTTTCTCATTTTAAGGGTTTTTCTCAGTTCAAATCAAGGCAGATGAAACGGAAGGTGAGATTTCATGAATTAAACACTATTACATCTTTTGTTAGTTAGTTTGTGCCGCTGTGAAAGATTTTTAGGGCTCCACAATTTCACCAAAGTGTATTCATTCAGAAGGAAACACTGCTGTGTTGCTCAGAGAAACACATTAGATCTGCTCTGGCTTTAATATGTTCATCTTATTTTCAGTCTGTATGTATATCCTCTCATCACTGATGAACTCTCGTCTCCAGGTGAATCTGGTGCTCTCGGAGTATCTTATTATGAAATGTTTTCAGTAGTGTCCTACATGCCCCAAAGGACCTCAGTCTCCTCAGCAAATGGAGGCGACTTTGGCCCTTCCTATACAGAGCACTCATGTTATTTGACCAGTCCAATTTATTGTTTTTGTGAACACCCAAATACTTCACGTTCACCATCTCAATGTCCAACCCCTGAATGTTTATGTCATGGTGTGTTTGGGTTTTGTTCATGTTCATGCTTCCTGGTTGTCATGTTCATTGTCATATGATTCCATTGTGCCCTCTTGTGATCATGTCATGTGCTTCCCTAGTCTCTTGTCATGTTGTCATTGGTTGATGTGGGTTCTTAGTTCAGTTCTGTCATTGGTTCATTGTCTTGATTGTTCACAGGTGTTCCTTATTAGTCTTTGTGTATTTAAGCCCTCATGTTTGCCTTGTTCCCTGGTTGAGTATTGTTACTTGTAACCACTGTTGGTGAGTTCACTTTCAAGTCATGTCTGTTTAAGTCAAGCTAAATGATTACATGTAGGGTGAATTCAGGGTTATTGGGACACTTTTTCTCAATGGCAAAAAGTGTCCCATCACCCTGAATTCAACCTATATGTAAAACCCTCTAAACCTGTAAGTCAAGTCAGTTTCACTTGTATAGCACTTTTCACAATTCACATTTTGTTTCTTCCCTTGAACATATTCCAGTGAATGCAGCAGGATGGGGCACAGCCAGCCAGGTTTCTGTATTTTACGACTGGTATCCTCAAAAAGCTCTGGATATGAATCCCGCCACCTGCATGCATACACAGTTTCAAAGCAACCCGTGGTGGAAGCTGGATCTGATGAAGGTGTACACCGTGAACAGAGTGGTCATCACTAACAGAGTAGACTGCTGCATCGATTTCATAAACGGGGTAGAGATTCGGGTCGGAAACGTTTCTTCAGATGTTTCCAGCAACCCCATGTGAGTCTCTAAGTACCTTAGATCTTAAATTTTTCTCTCTCTGTTTTAATCTCACCACAAATGTTTGAATGGTATCAATTTCCACAAAATATTTAAGCAGCAAAGCTGTGTTCAACATTAATAATAATAATAATAATAATAATAATAATAATAATAATAATAATCATAATAATAATAAATACATGTTTCTTGAGCAGAATGATTTCTGAAGGCTCATGTGACGCTGAAGACTGGAGTAATGATTTAGAAAATTCAGCTTAATTGCTTTAGTACAAGAAAAATTACTTATTATTATTATTAATATTATTCACAAAGAAAACATTTATTTTAAATTGTAGTAATATTTCACAATTTTACTGTTTTTGCTGTATTTTATTAAATAAATGCAGCCTCAGTGAGCATAAGTCTTCTTTGAAAAACATAAATTATAATGTTTCCAAACTTTTGACACTTACTGTGATGCATAGTATTTGGGTTAATAACAAGCTTTCTCATTGGTCATTATGTATGTGAACGTACGTATGAGGAAGTGTTCAGTAAACAGTCAGAAAACGCATGCAAGTCTAGCGTGGTTCAGGACATGGTGTTAGAAGCAGGATATTAGCTCAGTGACCAGTGTCAAATGGATGGCATATTGCCTCGTTGAGTGAAGAGCTATGCTCAAAAACAAAGAAACAAAGATTCATGTGCTATAGAACAGCCACCAAACTATCATTAGAGGATGGCGATGTGCAGGTCAGTGCTCTCATTTACTCCATGGGGAAGGATGTAGAGAATATATTCAGATCATTCACGTTTGACAACGATGATGACAGAGATAACAATGAAGTGATGATTCAGAAGTTTGAGGAGCACTTAATTCCCTGAGGAAACATGATATATGAACGTGTCCGCTTTCATCAGCGGTGTCAGCATGATGGAGAGACAGTGGAGGCGTTTGTAAGGTGATTGTACGAGCTCTCAGAACACTGCGATATTGGTGAACTAAAAGACGGATATATCGGAGACAGGATTGTCTCAGAAATCTCTGTCAGAAAAGCTGCAGCTTCAAGGAACACTGACCCTCATTAAAAACCAAAATGCTGAGCAAAGTGAAAGAAAATTGGAGGAGGTTAAATTCTCCCAATAAAATGGGAGAGAGGCAGAGGAAGGAACATTTGTTCTGATAGACAAATGTTACAGGGATGGTATACGCCAACCTGGATAAACCCAATAGGGGCAGTAGACCCGCTCAAGTGGTTCAATTAAATGAAAACATGGCCTCTGGAACCGTACATGGTCTTTATTTCTTTAAAATTAAAAATAAAAAACTATTCTTAAACCTGTATAGAATCCAATATATAAACAAAACAAACAAACCAACAAACAAAAAGAGAAACAAATCAATATATTAACAAAATACAATGCAAAATAAATACAAACAAAATGGCAGGAATAAGGGGACCAGATGGACTCATTTAGACCAAAGGTCTTAAATTGGAAGTAACAGTCTCAGCTATTTCTAATACAACCATAAAACTTGACGTACACACGTGCAAGGCATTATACAATCGTCAAATACATCAACTGGTAGTGTCATCACCACATTACACCACACCCTATAGCTGGGATATGGTCTCATCCAATACAAGGCCCCCCTAACACCGCCGGATGAAAATAAAGTGCAGTTTCCATGGCACTGCACTCTGTGCTCACCCATCTGGACAGTAAAAACACTTATGCACGCATGCTGTTTGTTGACTTCAGCTCAGCATTCAACACTGTCATCCCATCCAAGTTAATAGCCAAACTTGGAGACCTGGGCATCAACACTTCAATGTGTAACTGGATTTTGGACTTCCTAACTGACAGACCCCAGAATGTTCGATCAGGATCCACCTGCTCCACGTCCATCACACTCAACACTGGTGTACCACAGGGCTGTGTGCTAAGTCCGTTTCTCTACTGCCTCTTCACCTCCGACTGCAAGCCTGTGTATGGATCTAATTCCATCGTCAAGTTTGCGGACGACACTACGGTGATTGGTCTCATCAGCAACAACGATGAGACTGCCTACAGGGAGGAGATCCAGCACCTGGCCACATGGTGCACAGATAATAACCTGCTCCTCAACACCACCAAAACGAAGGAGCTCATCGTGGACTTCAGGAAAGAGTCAAGAGGCAAACACGACACCATCCACATCAATGGAATGGCTGTTGAGCGTGTCTCCAGTTTCAAGTTCCTGGGGATCCACATCTCGGCGGACATGTCGTGGAGGACCAACACCTCCAGCCTGGTCAAGAAGGCTCACCAGCGCCTCTTCTTCCTGAGGACACTGAGGAAGAATCAGCTCTCCTCGGCTATCCTGGTGAACTTCTATCGTTGCGCAATAGAAAGCATCCTGACCAACCGTGTGGCAGTATGGTATGGGAGCTGCTCTGTTGCGGAGCGATCTGCCTTCACTTTGTTATTTGCACTACCGACTGTTTATTACAGTAACAACTGTTTACTTATGCATCTTGCACTACCATATCTTAACTGGATTATGCTCATTATTTATAGTACCAATGTTTACATTTGCATTTTGCACCGTACTTCTAACTGTAATATGCAACCACTTTCCACTGCACTTTTACACTTTTTTTTTTTTCTTTTTTTTTCCGGATAGCTCTGTCCATAATTTATTGCACTACCTTAATCCACTGCTATTCCTCATCTTGCCTAACATATTATTGTATACCTCTATCTGTAAAATTCTGTTTAAAGTAATAGCCATCTGTATATTATATTCATAGTACATATTCACCTGTACATTCTGTTTATAGTAATAGCCATCTGTATATTATATTCATAGTACATATTTACCTGTAAATTCAGTTCTGTTTATAGTAATAACCATCTCTCTATTTATACATATTTATATATATTCAGTACATTTTTATGCCCTGCACTTACGCAACCATTGTATATATCCTGCACTTGCTGCTATTGCACTTCTGGTTAGACCTAAACTGCATCTCGTTGCCTTGTACTTGTACTTGTGTAATGACAATAAAGTTGAATCTAATCTAAACTAAAGAAAACAAAACCCAATAAATTATACCATATTTCACATAATCAAATGAAAATACAAAAACATAAACAAAGCAATTTTAAATAAACATTCAATACTGGGGAAAACAGTGGTCTAGTTACAGTCAGCTCCCAGGTAAGTCTGCCAAAACAGAATTACACATTGAAACCTACATTCATACCTTATAAAAATTATACAAATTGCATTTCGACCATTTATTTTAATGAAGTACACTTTATAAAACTGCTAATATATTCAAATTACCTCCACAATGTTTCCTGTATTCATTTGAACGCGTCATAATCAATCAAGTTCAGCAACCACGCTGCTGCATTTACTACAATGAAACAAACAGAACACGCGCTTAAAACAATCAACTACTGATGGCACATGATAAAAATCAACTGACCTACCAGAGTCTTATCAGCAACATGGACAGGGAAAAGCAATGATCAGAGACGTACAGCTCCAAATCAATGACTGCACTGGCAGGTTGTTGCCGGGTATTATCAGCAACATGAGCTGGGACAAGCAACAGACGGTACAAGCTGTACGCGTGTGCAAAAACTCTCCGCGCTCCCACCAATATCACGCCAAACCACCATAAGCGTGCCTCCCGCAGCGTCGAGCCATGCACACTTTAAATCATTTGGCCGGAAACTATGTGGTCCGCAATTCTTGTGACATCACCCAAAAATAAATGAACCCACTACACAAAGAAAAAGTAATTGAACAGTAATGGTGGCAAGCTGGAGTGTGTGGGCCAACTGAGAATGAAAGTATGTACTTGATGAATGCATGTGTGGTGATAGGAACTCATGTTGGAAATCTGCTGGGACGCAGTACCACCATTCAAATATGGGCTGATAAAAATAATAGATAAGAGAAAGTGTGTTTGGCTTTTTGGGACTGATGGCATGCGAACCAGTTAAAATAATGCTCAAAAGTTCAATGGAGCCATACAGTGTCCATATAGCTAATCGAGTACCAATCCCAATGCTTATGAAGGTTAAACAGGAACTGGATAGAATGGAGCAGCTGGGCGTGATTGAAGAAGTTTCAGAGCCCACCTCATGATGTGCCCCAATGGTGCCAGTCACTAAAAGGAATGGAGACATTAGGATATGCGTCAACCTCAAATGACTGAACGAAGCTGTCATTCATGAAACGTATGTTCTGCCAACCTTGGATGACATCACCTCAACTGGCTGGGGAGACAGGATTTTTTGCAAATTAAAGAGTATGTTTGCTTGTTTTGGCATACCTGAAAGACAAACTCAACTGATGTGAACTGTCGAGCGTTGTCAAAGACATTTGCAGAACAGTATGGCTTTGTTCACGTGACGTCTAGTCCTCACTTTCCACAATCGAATGGAGAGGATGAGAGGGCTGTTCAGACAGCAAAAAGGATACTGAAGCAGGATGACCCTTTCTTGGCTCTTCTCACATATAGGGCAACTCCAGTAGCAGCTACAGGGTGCAGTCCATCACAACTTCTCATGGGCAGGCACCTCAGAACTACAGTTCCAGTGATGCAAGTAGCTTGGCCCCAGAATGGCCTGACTTGAAAAGAGTGAAAGCTAAGTATCACAGAGTGAAGGAATCTTACAGATACTTCTTCAATCGATGACATGGTGCTAGATCCTTATCATCGCTACGTCCTAGGGACTGTGGCTGTATCCCAATTCAGGGGCTGCATCCTTCAAAGGCCGCATTTGAAGGCCGATTGCGTCACCGCAGCGCGACGACTGCCGTCCGTGTTGCCAAGTCCGCGGTGTTCCAGCCGAATTAGGCTACTTTTTAAGTTGTTGCCGCGGGTAAAAATTATTTCCGCGGGTTGGTTTCTACCCCATAAGTACGATTTCACCGCTCCAACACCGCCAAACGTACAACTCCAGTGGAGAATTCGGCCGCTTGATGGAGAAAATCGCATTGGGAGTTTTGGGCGACTTTTGTTGCAGAGCCCTTGCAACCCAACCCACCGTCCTTCTCCCCGGCCGCGAAGGATAGAACCAACCAGGACAAGTGGATCCGGTCGAGGAATACACTTATAAATGTAAGTATTGTGTTTTTAATTTACTCAAATAACCAACGAAACATTTTAAAAGCCGGTGGTCTTTATTTCTGTGTTACCACTGCACGGCTTTATTCGTTAAGTGATCTGATGTAATATTTTGTTTTGTTTAATGGATAAAGTAGCAGACAGCTTTATTAAAATGAGGGCAGCAAATGAGTAACGTTATTTATTTACCGGGCCGAAAAACTCGGCCAGTGTGGATTGGAGTATGGCCCATTTGTAGTATTTCCATAGGCTAGGTTCTCGTGTAGGTATAGGGGGGCCTTATCCTATACAAAGCCCACAACAAAAAGAATATAGAATTTGAGTATCTATAAATATGATTTCTGGAGTATTTTGTATGTAACGTTATGCAGGCTACTGATGCATTATTTATTTTTTTATTTTTTTTATTAAGATTGCTCCCCTGTCTTGCAGATAAAAAAAATGGAACAACTTAAAAAAAATAAAATGTATACAAGTTAATAGACACATCTTTGCTGAAATGTATTGTGCTGTTGTGTTTGTTGTTAACAGATATGTTTATTTCCTCTGCTTTAGGATTGAAAGTGTCCTGGGACAGGTGAGGGAGTGGGAAACTTGGCCATGGTTTGTCTTCATGAATGAGGTGTTGGGACAACCCCACTGTCCTCATTGCCTCCATCCCTGAGGACACACCAGGGCCAAGTTCAGCAGTGGATGACCAAGATGAAGAGCAACTCCAGCCAAGAGGAAACAAGACCGAGAGTATGAGCTGATGGAGAGACTGAGGGAGGACATGAAGTTTCAGCGAGAGACAGAGGAGAGCAGGGAGAGAATGGACTGATTGTTTTCTCTTCTTGAGAGATAGTTGAGAACTAAAATTTTGGTTTTGTAAATGAAAATGTGTAAATTAAATATTATCGTTCTACACATTATTTTGTTATGCAAGTTATAATTTGTAAATTAAATAAATAATTCTGTACTTTTTTTGTCATGTCAATTAATTTGTAAATGAAACTAATTGTTCTATACATTTTTATTTACAGTACTTTTTACAACTATTTACATAAGTTAAGATTAGAAAAACTAAATAAATTTGAAAATGAACAGTACATAAAACAGATGGAAGAAAACGTTTTTATGTAGACTTTTATTGAGCTGGGCTGGGAGACCCTGGTGAAGCGGGACATCATCTAGGATCAGTGCATATTTCTGTCTACCAACAGGTTTGCAGTGCTGACTTATTCGACGGCTGCCATGTCGCTAAGATGTTTTCAGAAAGAGGGAAGAATAAATTAAATTAACTCACATCCTCAAATCAAATGAGCTGAACTCTGCAGGACAGCGGCCCTCCAAGACCAACCCATCCCTGATCTATAAGACATATTTCTAGTATTTTATTTTTAGATTCTTTTTTTAAACGATAACTAATATCAAAATCTAATATCCATGTGTAAAAAGTCAGTTTTCCATAAAACCACAATATTTGCCTCTGAGATGAAGTTGAATAAAAATCTGAGGTACTTCACAATTATACTCAAATACAGAGTAAATGTCATTCGTTACATTATTTGTAATATTTAGCAACTGTTGACAGCTGCCGTTGAAGAGAACTGAAATTAACATTTATACTGGACTTTAAAGTTATATTCAACTACCTAAAAACAAAACAACTAGCCTAAAGATGTTAACCTTGGCCCATTTATGTACATAATAAAGAGTATAAACTATATATGTAGGCAACATATTAGTCAACATTTTATTTTTATCAGTAGATACATTAGATTACTGGAGTAAATTGAAACCCAATACTTGCATTTAAAAGTGTAATCTGGCAATTTCTCTTCAAAAATCTGATGTCGCGGCGCGCAATGAATTCTGGGGTAGGCAAGGCTGCGAAGCATCCATCCAACTATCCTTCATTTCATGGGAAAAGAAGGACGAATTTGCAGGCTGTATTTTGAAGGAGCCTTCGAAGGACCTACGAATTGGGACAGCCTTCGTCGCGCCGCAGTGACGCAATCCGCTATACCTTCCACTGTAAACGAGTCTCGGTGCGTCCTTTGAAGGCAGCATCGGTCGCGCACTTCAAAGGACACGGCCTTCAAAGGATGCAGCCCTTGAATTGGGACACAGCTTGTGTGCGCCTAAAGTTGGATGGTGAAAGCAAGTGGATGACAAAAGGGATTGCAAGTCTGCAAGCTGAACAGCCGAGGTTATATTATGTG
This sequence comes from Romanogobio albipinnatus, assembly GCA_023566225.1. Taxonomy (NCBI): domain Eukaryota; kingdom Metazoa; phylum Chordata; class Actinopteri; order Cypriniformes; family Gobionidae; genus Romanogobio; species Romanogobio albipinnatus. The sequence goes on from CM042239.1 coordinate 3,974,133, forward strand.
TCAATTGACCATGGAGAAGTTTGCAGGAATCTCCAAGCCATTCCAGGGAGTAAAGCTACTCAATATGAACAAGATTTACCCGACTATACAACAGATGTTGAGGGAGGTAACCTGCCCGTGGTTCCATGTGAGCAATCACCTGAGGCAAAACATCCGTTCCCTCACTAGAACCTGCTGCTCCTGTGCCTCGTACTCCACAGCACATAGTGACTAAAACGACATGTTGTGGACGCATAATAAGAAAGCCTTTGCACTACCAGTCATAATGCAGATTCAAAGAACCGAAATACCCAGAATAGTTTTGTTGTTGTTTTTGTTTGACGAGTGCAAAGGTAATTTATTTAAACAGGACCTCTTTTGGGCAGTCTTTTTGGGCTTTTGGGCAGTTGTGGCCTAATGGTTAGAGAGTCGGACTTGTAATCAGACGGTTGCGGATTCGAGTCTCCGGTCTGGCTGGAATTGACGGTGGGGGGAGTGAATAACTAGCACCCTCTTCCACCCTCAATACCACAACTGAGGTGAGACCCTTGAGCAAGGTACCAAACCCCCAACTGCTCCCCGGCAATATGGCTGCTCACTGCTCTGGGTGTGTGTCTATGTGTTCCATATTAGCCGGTTATGTCAACACTGCACTGGCTGCCTATTAAACATTGTATACATTTTTAAATCTTGCTAATTACTTACAAAGCACTAAGTGGTTTAGCTCCCCAGTACTTGAGCGAACTCTTAACACATTATACTCCATCACGTCTATTGCGGTCTCAAAACTCTGGCCAGTTGATAATACCTAGAATATCAAAATCAACTGCAGGTGGTCGATCCTTTTCCTATTTAGCACCTAAACTCTGGAACAGTCTTCCTAGCATTGTTCGGGAAGCAGACACACTCTGTCAGTTTAAATCTAGACACATCTCTTTACTATGGCATACACACAGAACATTATACATTTATATTATTCAAAACAGTTAAATGATTGTTAGGCTGCATTAACTAGGTCAGCCGGAACCGGGAACACTTCCCATAACACCTGATGTACTTGTTACATCATAAAAATAATGGCATCTACGCTAATGTTAGTTTCTCTGTTTATCGTGAGGTTTACTACAATCAGCGGATCCGGGCCGCATTCCAGATCAGATGGCGGACCTGCGCTAGACATGACCAACGCATGACCCTGAAGTGTCTGCAGAGACCGTGTTAATTAGACTCCCCCTGTAAATGCCTCATCGACACGGCATGCTCAATAAACCCGTCTCCGGCGTGATGACTCCGAGTCTTCGAATATTCCAATCTAATATGACTTCTGACCTGTAATGTTGCCAGAATCATAATCAAATGATTATGGTGATGTCCCACAGTTTCTGTGAGATCTTTTCTCAAGATTAGTGACTTTTATTGTTCTATTGTTGGAGCTTTGGATCTCAGCTTTTTTCTTAGCAGCAAAATCAAGCCTTACACTGGTTTCTCCCAAGGTTTTTTCTCCATTATGTCTCCTGATGGAGTTTTGGTTCCTTGCCACCGTCGCCTCTGTCACCTTTGGCTTTGGCTTGCTCTGTTGGGGACACTAAATATTCAACTATATTACTGATCAGCTCATTTCAATTATCATAAAGCCATAATTATTAGATAAACTGTTGAAAATATGATTTTAAAAGTCCTCATTATTAGATAAAAAGTTAAAAATATGACATGCTAAGTCATTGTGAGATTAAATTTTAAAAATGCAACTGTTCAAGTCAAAATCATAACTTAAAAATCTAAATTATGATTAAAAGTCCTAATTCTGTGACAAAAAGCTGAAATTAGATTTTAAAAAGCATCTGTGTTGTGAAAAGCGCTAGAGAAATAAAGGTGATTTGACTTGACTATGTGTGTGCACTTGGATGGGTTAAATGCAGAGCACCGATCAGGCCACCCGTCACTTCACTTTCACTTTTTTCTTTTTGAACAAATAATTTACTCAGTCATTTGTTTGTGAATCAGACTACACTAACACTGTTTTTAATTTATTAAAAGGAAGCGGATCATAAGAGTAATTTGTTCGTTCGCTATCTTTGCATCCAGCGTGTGAGACGTTTCTTGTCATTATTTCGCAGTACAGGGTCTTTTTATTCAATACATACTGCAAACACAGATTCACAGCTCAGGTAAATTATTGTTTCACTGGACGTGGCAATAATTGGTGCAGAAAACGCTGGTTTACAAATCTGATAAAACGTAGTAAAGATCCGACTGTTGATGGCATTGGTTTTCAGAGGCGGCAGCACGAGAGTCCCACAGGAAACTCCCTCAATGATCACAGAATTAATTTGGCCACCAACAATACAATACAACACTAACATTGTTTCAGAATAAAGAAATACTCTACATTCCCTGCGTTGTATTACATTACAAGAATAATGGAGACAACATGAATAATGGAGCCAATATTGGTGGTTGCCTTGGTTACGAGACAGTTTGTACATTACAAAATTCGACAACGCTGTTTTGCTCTGAATCGTCACCCATGCATTTCATTTTCTGTGTATAACAACCTCAAATAGCATGGCAAATAATTACATGTTTCAATTGAATTTTCAGCTTAGCTGCAAACAAAGAAAAAATAGTCATACTGATAATGAACAAAAGCAACTCACTCTATTGTCTCTCTCCAGATGTGCTGTAATTTCTAGTATCCCAGCAGGAGCTTCCTACAGCTACTCGTGTAATAGGATGGAGGGACGATATGTATTTGTGGTTAGTCCTGGAACTTTGAAGTATCTTGTTTTCTGTGAGGTGGAAGTCTATGTGATTTATCCAGGTAATTCATAACAACCTGCTCTAAAGTCTATGACTCTTTGAAGCCATTCTCATTGCATTCAATTGGTTTTAATATAGTTATAGAGTGATGTTCTAGTCTAGAACCAGACAGATCTGATAGAAGTGCATTCCTAAAATGAAGAAAACATTTGTAAAATAAAATATTTTTTGATGCTGTTATTTTACAGGTAGTTTGGCAATAGGAAGAAGCGTCACACAGTCATCAACCACTGGCAGCTGGATCGCTGAAAAGGCCATTGATTTCAATCCAGGTTTTTTCCCACAATCATCATTAGTGTGCTCGTCAACCGTTAGTCAGACTAACCCATGGTGGAGGCTGGATCTGGGTGATACTTACAGTGTTAATAGAGTGGTCGTCACTAACAGACTAGACTGCTGTCCGGAACAAATAAACGGAGCAGAGATTCGCATCGGAAACTCTTTGGATAACAATGGCAACAACAATCCTGTGTGAGACCCTCTTTCAGTGGCTTAATATCCATAGAAATCCCTGATTCCTCAAGACTGAAAACACAAGTGCAGAAAGAATAAAGTCTAAATGAAGTTTTCTCTGTCTCTCTGTAGATGTGCTGTGATTTCTAGTATTCCAGCTGGTGTTTCGTCCACCTACACTTGTAACGGTATGGAGGGTCGATATGTGAATCTGATCATTCCTGGAGATTCAAGGATTCTCACTCTGTGTGAGGTGGAGGTCTATGGAGAAGGTCTGAACAAACACACAATGTTGAAATATGTCCATGTATTATTGATTTCTTTACTGATTATACTACTCTCAGCAGTCAATAAAACACACATGTGGTCGACACTAAACCATGTTCATCCTCACTGCAAGTGAACCTGTATTTAATGTTGTCTGGGTCATATTTTGTTTTACTTTGTGTAGTTTTGTTGATTATTGTTTTAGGATCTGTCCAAGTTGCATATGTTTAATCTTAATTTTCACCAGAATACTGTAAATAGACACACAACCTTTGCTGCCAAAAGCAAAAGTCAAGTCAACTTTATTTATATAGTGCTTTTTACAATGCAGATTGTTGCAAAGCAGCTTCACAGTGTTAAACAGGAAAATAATGCAACAGAATTTGATTCGGCCGTACAGCCGCCCTGGAGAAAACGGTGATGTCATCAGCTCATTTCAATTATCATACAGTGACAATGTGGGCATTAGATTAGTAACTAGATCAGTAATTTAGTTGATGTATTTAATCTAGTTTAATAATTAAATTTATTTGGATATTTAGTTGAAAATTTAGCGTCATCTGATCGTGATTGTATCGCTCTATTAGTGTTACTCGATCTTAGCGCTGCATTTGATACTATTGACCACAACATTCTTTTGAATAGACTCGGAAATTATGTTGGTATTAGTGGACTTGCGGTGGCATGGTTTAAATCATACCTATGTGACCGTTATCAGTTTGTAGCAGTAAATGAAGAGATGTCACACCGATCACAAGTTCAGTATGGAGTACCGCAGGGCTCAGTGCTAGGACCACTGCTCTTCACTCTGTACATGCTACCACTGGGAGATATCATTAGGAAGCATGGCGTTAGTTTTCACTGTTATGCTGACGATACTCAGCTCTATATTTCTTCACGCCTTAGTTTTCATTGTTATGAAAGATGCAATGATGTGTTTTGGGATCCTTAACATGCATGATTATATGCATTTATCTTTGTTTTCCACTGCTGTCTGTGACCCATCAGAACCACTGATCTAAATGATAGAGAGTAACATCGTGTGTGTGTGTGTGTGTTTGTTTCAGGTCCTTATGTAAAGCAAACGTTTGTGAAGCTCAAACTGAAGTCCAGCTCGAGTCTGTCTGATGAAGCAGTGAGAGCCCAGCTCCTGACACAGGTGAGAGAGAGAGAGAGAGAGAGAGAGAGAGAGAGAGAGAGAGAGAGAGAGAGAGAAATCTGAGCGCATTCATAGAGGTTTTAAGAGATGTGCTTGTTTCAGCTGGAATCTGTTCTGGCGGGAAGAGGGATTTCTGGCGTGAAGCTGCGCTGGACTCAACTGCCCGAACAGGAAGTGATGCGGAATGAAGCTGCACCTGGTGAGTGTGTTCATACAAGAAACACTGGAAAACTGAACAAGAATGTCAATTCATTCAATTGAATACATACACTATAAATAAAAATGGAAACTACATGTTTATGATGTAATGAACGTTTCATTTACAGCTCAATGTGCTCAAAGAAAGAAGTGATGACGGGAAAACTTTTGGATCAGTTCTTCAGTTACATTACTTGTTTATTCTCTGTTCCTCAATGATCACCATAAAGTTGTGTGTGTGTGAGATTACAGATTCCTGAAAATGCTCAAACTCTGAAGTTGCTTTAAAGAAATTTGCATTGCATAAAGTGATATTATTAAACTTTGACCATTTAAAGGCAATGCTATTTTATTATCATTAGTATACTCTTATAGTTAACGTTAAGATTTTTTGTTTGTTTTTATCATTTTTATTTTTTAATTTTTTTTTTTTTTTTTGTCTAAATAGTTTAATTATAAAAAAAAACTGCCTTTTATGAATTGTCAGAGGATTGTGCAGAAAATAAATGAATTTATAAATATTATTGTGTGTATGTATGCATATGTATGTGTATATATTACTATATATGTGTATACATTATTTTACCACTGTAACTATTATTTGTCAATCCTAAACTGAACAAAAAAAAAAAAAAAAAAAAAAAAAAAGAAAATAAATGAATTTTCTTAGCAATTAATTTACACATATTGTTTAGCGTCTTTACACTCTATGTGTGCAGTCTGTTACCCTTTAAATCTGAGTTGTATTTTTTTTTTTAAAGAAGTTTAACAACAGTTTGGTCATTAATGATGAAATATTACATGGGCACTGTAAAAAAAAAAATCAATACTTTAACCAATTTCAACTTGTGTTGTACGGCCAATTTGAATTTGAATCGGTAGCAAACAATTTTTTTATTTAAGTCTACAAGGAGAGATTGAGAGCATTGATTGTTGTCATGAAAGAATGTAATCGTCCATTAAAGAAGCCCAAATATCTAAATGAATTCACAATAATCAGAGTTTAGAGAGATTAAGAAGAGAAACTGGTACAAAATGAAATGTAATCATGCAGTCTAGCAGCAAAAGTTAAACTGGTTGGTGGTGGTTGGGTCGTTATTTTAATCCTTGTTGTCATGTATGATGATGTACATGTTGTAATGTAATGTAGTGAATGCTGTTAGGCACTAGTGCGTCACCATCTTTATTATAGACAGACACAAGTAAAAGCCAGTTCTGTTCAACCACATGTGGTCTCCTGTCATCAATACATTACATGGTGTCTGACGTTATAAATATGATAAACGATGGATCAGCTGAAGCCCCGGGAGCTCTGAGCTTGGAAGGAAACCTAGCCGAGAACTGGATCTTGTCACGAGCAGAATCTCTGAGAAGTCTGATAATAAAGTGTGCCCAGGGCTGTTTGAAGGAATTTGGGGGCCCCAAGCAAAATGGACATGGAGGCCCCCCCAATACCAACCGACACGCACGCAAAGCCTACAGGAACCACAGCATAGCCATACAGTATAAGTTCACCCACACTTTACATAAATAAAAAAGGTTTACAGTGCAAATACTGCTGTTGCATATAATGTGCATAACATTTTAACATTTTCAACAATTGAACATTTGCAAAAAACACCACTGAACAGTGCTATACCACTTTCATCAAAATCTATTACAAAGTCAAGTCAAGTCAACTTTATTTATATAGCGCTTTTAACAATGCAGATTGTTTCAAAGCAGCTTCACAGTGTTAAACAGGAAAATAATGCAACAGAATTTTATTTTATTCAGCTGTATAGCCATTCCGGAGAAAACGGTGATGTCATCAGCTCATACAAAGCTATAGCAATGTCATTAAATACGATAAACAGTGATTCTGGAACAACACGTTTACATTTGATGATGATGATGATGATGATAATACTTTGAGACATTAGAGCTGCAAACCACAAAAAGATGACATACCCAAGACATTTGTTCTTTATTAGAGCACAAGGCCAGAGTCGATTGATGCTTATGACAAAGTTAAAGAATAAAGCGAAGGATTGTGAATTTGGAGAACTTACTGAGTCACTTATAAGGGACCGACTTGTTTGTGGTATTACAAATGACCAGATCAGAGACTGGTTGTAACGGGAACCCGATGTAACCCTATAGAGGGCAGTGGATATTTTACGGGCCAGTGAAGTGAGTCAAAACCAGTTCAAATCACTGCAAAAAGAAACAGAAATTCCTGTTCACAAAATTCACAAGCAAAATAATGTAAAAAAGGGGAAAAAATGTTCAGACAAAGAAAGATAAGTCCCTAGCAGAATGCACAAGATGTGGATATAAACACAGAACAACAAAATCCCGAATAAGGACAGATATGCAAAGCCTGTCACAAAAAGAAACATTATGCAAAGTGCATGAGTCACACACAAACAGAGAAACAATGTAGAATTCATGGAATCGATCAAGGCAATGAAATGTTCATTGGAACCATTGAGATGAAGGAAACTGAACTGTATCAAATTGATGAGGATGAAGTGAAAAGGAAAGAAATGAAAGCTCTAACGTAAGTTCTGCCAGGAAGACGTCATCTTCTGATCCAACCAATCATGGTCTAATAGGTACTTACACATATCTGAGTTTGCAGATGCTGACGCCAACATTCACCTCCATCCTCCCCACCATCACCAGGATGGTCCCTGCCTATCTGTTAATAAATTAACGCATTGTTACTTCATCTGGCCTCTCGTGTCTTTCTGGTAGAACTGCAAACTGGAGTGGAAGAGTGGACTGAAACTCTCAAGGTAAACAACCAGAAGCTGATGGTAAAGTTAGACACAGATGCAGACTGTAATGCCATATCAGTGCGAGAACTGGATGTGTTAATAATTTGGATAAAAGCGTCTGCCAAAATGCATAAATGTAAATGTTAAAGATTAAAAGAAATGACATGAGAAAAGTGACATATTCAGGCCGCAAGATGTCGCCCTTGGGTCAGTAACGCCTTGAATGCCAGAACAAAGATGAGCGGAATTTTAGATCATAAAGCAAAATGCTTGTGCAATTCTGGGAAGAGAATTGTGCAACACATTGGGAGTGATAAAAAGGATGTATGAAATAAAAGGAGATGCCTCAAAAGATATGAAATTGAAGATTTGTTTACAGTAAAAAAAGTAGTGATTAAGCTATACCACCTGTCAAAATTGTGATGGATAATGACCTCTGACCCTGGGCCCCTTTCCCTAGGCATCCACCTTTGCCTTGGGTTATGGTTATGAATGGGTTATTGTCAGTGGTTAAATTGGCTTTTGTAGGGAGGGGGAGCCCTTATTTATGGTGAATATTCATCATTCAGAATCACGCCATTAAATGACTTGATGTGTTTTTACACCAAAGGGGCTCCTTTTACAGAATTAATGTGTAAGTTAGGGTTGAGTAGTAATTCAAACAAAGAGAAAAACTTTACAATTCACTTACTTTATTATAATTTTTTACCTTTAATATTAACAGGCAGGCAACGGATTTCACCCTCAGAAAATGTATGAAATTGAACATGTTTAAAAATATTGGCTGGCAAATATGTAAACAACTTTTAAGACAAGAACATTGTTGATTTAAGAGAATCAGGGCCAATTTCTTTGCCAGTTTGTTTTGTTTCATTGAATCACACTGACACGAGAGGTAATTACTTAACCCACTGTGAAACAACCCGAACAACACTTGAGGAACTTGTGTGCAGACATAACACTTTTCATAACACTAGTATACACTTTCAATACATCACATTTACTTATTCACATACAACAATTCATGCATTCATCAGCTTCCAAATAGGAGCAAAGGCAGGCTCCTCTGGTTTATGCTGCCTTTGTCTACAGGCAGCATGGTCTGCTGACCTCCTTGTCATCACCCACTTCCTAACAAAGTTAGTTGGGTTCCACAACTCTAGTGGTGGACCCACTAACTTTATGAACATCAAAGATGATACATTGACTATTTTCAGCTGATTTCTCAGTGGTGAAACAATAGTATTCATCGCTTAAAATCCCCTTTCACATTCAGCTGTGCTCACAGCCAGTGTATCTACTGTGTGTTTTAATTTCAGAAGACCCTCTTTAATTGCCATGTTTGGGTTTTCCTTGAAGTCCCTGAAACCTTGTTTGACACTACAGTAGTTCATTGCCAGACTATCACACAGCTGCCTCAATTCTTGTTCTCCATACAGCAGCGGCACTGGAGAGGGCCAGGTGTCAGGTGACAACACATTTATTTGATCAAAAAGCTCCAGCTCATGCTCTGGGACCATCCTGGACTGCATGCTACAACTGAGTGCATGAAAAAACGTTTCGTGATTGATCTTTATTTGTCTCCCACCAGTTTTCAATGGAACCCCCTTAAAAACACCATCCTGAACAGCCTGACAGGCAACCTGGTAATGGGGCCCTGGTGTCTCCATCATTGCTAAGAAAACATCAGCCTGCTGTTTAACTTTTTTTAACCCTTCTGAGAGATGAATTTCTCTGTTTTGTAATGCCTCAGACAAGTCTTTAAGCTCTTCTAGAGCATCCAACATAAGTCCCAAATTGACAACAAAACCCTCTGAGGATAACTTAGCTGCAAGCCCGTCATACATGCACCTTTCAGCCGAGGTCCTGGATGTATCTTTACCAGCACTAATAAAGTGCTGGTGCAAAGCACCATACATATTCCAGACAGCCTCAACTGTCCTGTAGGAAGAGGCAACCCATCTCACATTTAACACACAACCTAGTTTTCTCAACTGTGTGCCCACTACTGATGCAGCCTCATCCAGTTCCCTCAAATTCTTTGGGGACTGACTATAAAGACAGTACAGCTTATCCAGGAGACTGGTGAAATGGTTGGTTTCCACACAGCTCCTTACGGCATCCCCAACTGAGAGCTCTAACCTGTGGTTAAGGCAGTGCCAGCCAACCACTGCTGGATATCTGGCCTTTAGCTTTGCATACACCCCTGCCTTTCTACCCAGCATCACTGATGCCCCATCTGAGCAGAAGCCAAGAAAGCAATGCTTCAGAAACTCATCATCTAACCCATTTTCCATGAGACACTTGAGCAATGCATCAGTGATGCCATCTGCAGTGGTCTGTTCTAGCTCAATAACCTCTAAGAAAAAAGTGAGTGGGTCTGAATTTTGGATCGATGCGCGAACGTATACAACTAAACAAGATGTTTTGCTTAGTGTCGTGCTCTCATCTATAAGGATGGACACTTTGGGTCTTGTATTCATGATGCTGGTCATCAGAGCATGTTTCATGTCTTTTGAGATGAAATGAACAATCTCTGTGCATGTGACATTAGTGTGCAAAACTCTCCCCATATTAAGACCATTCATGCGCTGTAGGTCGATGAGCGAAGGGTGATCTGTGTATGGGCGATTTCTTTTGGCGATGTGATATGCCGTCCTAAACACCTTCTCAGTGGTGCACAGCTGTTCTTGTTGTGATTTTAGGAAGCTGGCATCTAATGTACGCTCTTCTTTTTTTTCACAGATCGACTCGGATAATTTGTGGCTATGTGATGTTACATGCTCACATATTTTTTTTCGTAACGATCTCATCTGCTTTTCTTTAGTATCCCCATAAGGTTTAACTCTGCCAAATTGCCACTCTGATGAAAAAGTGTATTTGCTTGAACCAGATCTTAGCACACCTGGTGACCCTGCATCTCTGCATATTTCACATCCCAGTGCATTATTAGATAGGAATATGAACGAGTATTTGGTTTAGAAGTGTTCATATTGGGCCAGAGTCCAACAAATTGGCAAACTGAGGGCTGACACTGGGCTGCTGCTGCTACCACTGCTGAGGGCTGACACTGGGCTGCTGCTGCTACCACTGCTGAGGGCTGACACTGGGCTGCTGATGCTACCACTGTCCTTGCTGAGAGCTGGGCTGCTGTTGCTACCACTGCTGAGGGCTGACACTGGGCTGCTGATGCTACCACTGCTGAGGGCTGACACTGGGCTGCTGATGCTACCACTGTCATTGCTGAGAGCTGGGCTGCTGCTGCTACCACTGCTGAGGGCTGACACTGGGCTGCTGATGCTACCACTGTCCTTGCTGAGAGCTGGGCTGCTGTTGCTACCACTGCTGAGGGCTGACACTGGGCTGCTGATGCTACCACTGCTGAGGGCTGACACTGGGCTGCTGATGCTACCACTGTCCTTGCTGAGAGCTGGGCTGCTGTTGCTACCACTGCTGAGGGCTGACACTGGGCTGCTGATGCTACCACTGCTGAGGGCTGACACTGGGCTGCTGATGCTACCACTGTCCTTGCTGAGAGCTGGGCTGCTGGCTGTGCCTTTCTTTAGGGCTTTTCTACTAAATGCATGCATACATCAAAATTACTGATTATGCACACTTCTGGGCTTACATCTTCAATCTCTATCATTCTTTCGATATGGCAGTTGCAGCATGAACTTACCCCCCCAAAAAATCTTCCAGGGTCCGCTTCATGTTATAGATCAATGTTTATTCAGCGTCTGAATGAAAACAATCAGTTTATGTTTAATCAAAACAACTTTATAAATTGGTTGTCAACAAGTTCTAGGAGGTTGGGGGGTGGGTTTGCAGGGGTGATTGGCACAAATATCGATTTCGATCTTGATTCAGTATCAATTCATATAGCCTACTGTATAAGGAAAAATAAGTTTGCCTTTTTAAGCACTATTTTAAATTTTCTTTGGGTTAAATTATATTTGGTCGCATTCATTAATATTCACTTGTAATACTTGTAATATTCACAATATTCACCCAATTTAACCTCTGGTTATTGTTATGAAATGGGTTTAGCCCTCCGGTGGGGAAATACCGATGTTGACCAGTGGGTGACCAAATTGGATATGGATAATTTTGTACTTGGGTCAGGGATTATGCATTATACCACCGTATTCACTTGAATCATTTACATTGTATATTATCCTAGTTTATCCTAGTTTATAAATGTGTTTTTGGAGGGGAAAGAATGCAGCGCAAGGGTCTTTGAAACATTTTATTTTGGTTGTGTAATACTGCTTTTTAATGAGCACAGCCATAAAATAACAAGTGATTCAGCCTTTTATTCCAACAATATGTTGGTGAATATACATTAAAAGTAGTGAAGAAAATGATAAAATGGCATTACAAACATAAAGTAAAACAATAAAAATGCCATTAAAGGTGGTCTAACCAGAAAAGAAAATCTCTGCATGCTATCATGTTTTGGTCTAGTATGTAGTTGACAATCATTTCAACAATTTCACCGATGGTGATATCGTCAGCAATTTTTGATACCAGTTTTGATACACAGAGTAGAAACTCCTAGCTCGTTGCTACAGTCACACATCACTTCCAAAACTTTTCTGAGGAATACACAGACAAGCTCTTTGGTGTTATGACACACACTATATCAGGCCATGAATTTGTCAGGTCTCTTACGTCATCCATTTTATTTTTGAGATTTGTTACACGTTTTGTGTCCCCTTAGCAGTCATTATCCGTTCACGTGCAGCATTGATAATCTTATGCATCAATCTGACGATCTGGCCTCTTTAAAGCTCTTTAAACATTGTAGTGTTTTAGGGTTACATATATTATTAAATTACATTAGCTCAATAAAATTAATGGGGAATTTAAGGATATTAATATTTAGGGACTTATGATTAATCACAACAGGTTATAATCAAATCATAAATCTCCAAAATCACCCAAAAAGGGGAATACCTAACCTAGGTATTTATGCAATATATATATATATATATATATATATATATATATATATATATATATATATATATATATATATATATATATATATATATATATATATATACTTTATATAGTTAACAACAATTTATTGCAATTAACTACGGATATATATCTGTATTAAATAATCACAGAATAACCTCTAAGGAGTTGATTCAGAATTCCTCTGATCCGTTCTGTTTAACGAACGAGCAGTACAATCCTTACTAACTTTCACTAGGTCTTCTACCCAATTTTCGGGAAGTTTATCCCTCTGGCCACAAAGGACAAACTTTTCTGAGTTATGGTATTAATTAAAGCATTCAATGATACTTATAAGAGCTCGTAGCTTAGATCTGACATTAAAGGGACTCATGTTTTGTGAGCAACAACAATGACAATCAAAACGTGGATACAATGGTTTTAATAATGATTGAAACTACGATTACATTCGACTAAATAAAGGATACATGTATATACAGAATAATGGAAAGTAGAGAAGGAGGATGAGGAGAGAGGGAAGGAAGAAGGGTATGATCGTGTCCGATCCGACACTTTCCCAAAGCGGTTCATCTTCAAAGGAAACGACCAGCTTGGCTGGGCCGTGCCAGCTCGCGGCCGTAGCCAGCAAGTGATGTGATTGGAGGAAAAGAAAGTTTGTCTCGTCTGAGTCTTTGCAAGTTGCCTGAGCCAAAAATGTGCTTGTGTTTCTGTCCTTTAAAGTCCATTAACCTACGCCCATCTTCCCTGAGATGACCAATCGTTGGTGTGAATTTCAGGCGGGAGAGGATTTCTTTGTTCGGACTTTATTACTTGATAGAATGTTCTTGCTGGCAGCCAGAATGAGCAAAATTTTGCTCCAAAAGGACTAAACATACTAACGGTACATCTCATAATCATTTACTTTGCACCATTGACTAAGACAAAGAAAGAGGAACCTTTAGGCATCAAACATGCCTCGGTTTAAACGCATAAAAGCAGTGTATCTTCTTTACAGAGCCATTTTGAGCATTTAAGATGGCTTTTACATCACATGAACATAAGAAATATAGGGAGCATGCATATACTTAAGAAGTCATCATATATGTAATTTCTGGGATAGTTTAATTAAAGGCTAAATAAATAGGAATGCTTAGAATCTATGAAGTTCTTTTGTCTGCATACAGGGTTACCACAGTCTTGGTTACAGTCCAAAAGCTTTTACGCCGCCATTTCAGAAATCCACTGTGTTGAAGACGCCTTCTTCAGAAGTCAACTTTGTGCACAGATTCTAATAGTTCCTGGAATCTCGTGTGAGTGCTTGTAGCACACTTATCCAGGCCTTGTGCATCAACGCTCTGAAGTTTGGGTTTTGGGTCTGATCCCTCAAAGTATGAAATTGAAGAAGAGCAGTATGCGGTGTAAACTTCCATCCATTAGCCCAAAAACCGGGATATCACCCATTTCCCAGAAAGACTGAAAACTAATGAGAATTCTGTTCTCCTTTTTGAGTAGTCCTGGGCTTTCTCACCCATACTCTGCCCCACCTGGAGTACTCAGGCAACACTCTGGGCCGCCTTCAGGCCTCCCGAGTCGGGTCAGCGTACTCCCCACCCCGGGTACGTCTGTGGTGCCGTTGGTCCCGCTTGTTCGGTCCCTGGGGGCCTGGTTAGGTCTCCCCGGAGCGTCTCGCTAGCTCATCCGTACCATCAGACTCGGCTACGCGATTCAGTTCGCTTGCCGGCCTCCCAAGTACAGGGGCATCCTCTTCACCACCGTGTGGAGCAGCGATGCCCATGTCTTGCGATCAGATTTAGATGTCCTGCTGGCGAAGGATGCGGTTGAGCCGGTTCCTCCAGCCGATATGAAGTCAGGGTTCTACAGGCCCTACTTCATTGTACCCAAGAAAGGTGGTGAGTTAAGGCCAATCTTGGACCTGCACATTCTGAATCAGGCCCTGCACAAGCTCCCGTTCAGAATGTTAACGCAGAAACGCATTCCCGAATGCATCCGTCCCTGAGATTGGTTTTCTGCGATCGACCTGAAGCCCTTCGGGCTGTCCCTGTCGCCTCATGACTTCACGAAGTTGTGTGAACACAGGGACATGGTGCTCCGTCACCTCAGCCGGTTGGGCCTTCGGATCAACCGAGAGAAGAGCAAACTCTGCCCTGTGTAGAGGATCTCTTATCTCGGTATGGAGCTGGATTCGGTCAACCGGACTCCGCGCCTCACACCAGAGCGAGTCCGTGTCAGTGTTGAACTGCTTGAATATGTTCAAGAGCAGGACAGTGGTCCCACTGAAATTCTTTCAGAGGCTCCTGGGGCGTATGGCATCTGCAGCCACGGTACCGCTCAGATTGCTTCATATGAGACCGCTTCAACGCGTCCCGATATGGGCGTGGCAGAGTGGCAAGTACCAGGTCTCAGTTTCTCCGGGCCAGAGTGTCCTTAGAACAGGTGTCCAGGCATGCTGTGGTCTCCATGGATGCCTCATCCATGGGCTGGGGGGCCACGTACAATGGGCACGCAGTTTTGGGTCTGTGGACGGGGCCCCAACTGCATTGGCATATCAATTGCCTAGAGTTCTGGTGGTACGTCTTGCCCTGGCCCGGTTCAAGAAGCCACTTCGGGGTAAACACGTACTAGCCGTTGCGTATACCAACCAACAGGCTGGTCTACGCTTCCGTTGCATGCTCCGGCTCACCCGCCATCTCCTCCTGTGGAGTCAGAAGTTTGTGAGGTCACTTCGTACCATTCACATCCCAGGTGCGCTGAACCAGACAGCCGACGAGCTCTCTCGTCAGCCGACACCTCCGGGCGAATGGCGACTCCACCCCCGGAGCGTCCAGCTGATATGGGACCTCTTCAGAACCGCGCAGGTAGACCTGTTCGCCTCTCCAGAGTTGACCCATTGCCAGTGGTACCATTCCCTGATGCACTGGCGCACAGCTGGCCCGGGACCTACGCAAGTATGCGTTTCCCCCAGTGAGCCTGGCCCAACCGGACCTGATTCCCCGAACTCACACTCCTCGCGACAGCCTCTCCCTGCCCGATCCCCTTAAGGAATTACCTTCTTCCTCAGGGGCGGGGCACTCTATGGCACCCGCATCCAGACCTTCGATTAATGTTGTGCTTTCCTTTCTGCAGGATGGGTTGGAGCGAAGGCGGTCTCCCTCCACCCTCAAAGTGTACGTCACAATAGCCTTAAATATACCAAAAATCATAAAAAAAGGAAAAAATTGTTAAGCACTACTTAATCGTCAGGTTCCTCAGAGGTGCGAGGAAACTGAGTCCTCCTCGTTCAACCTCATTACCTTCTTGGGACTTAGCCCTGGTGCTCAGAGCACTGCAGGGTCCTCCATTTGAGCCTTTGCAGTCTGTTGAGCTAAACATTCTGACCATGAAGACCGTACTCCTGAAGGCATTGGCCTCAATCAAGAGGGTAGGGGACCTGCATGCACTTTCGGTCGACGAATTGTGCCTAGAATTCAGGCCGGCCAAGTCTCACGTTGTCCTGAGACCCTGGCCTGGATACGTTCCCAAGGTTCCCACCACTCCCTTCCAGGACCAGGTGGCGAACCTGCAAGCGCTGCCTTCGGAGGAGGCAGACCCAGCCCTAGCTTTATGTCCCGTCCGCGCTCTTCGAGCTTACGTTGATCGGACTCAAAGCTTTAGAACCTCACAGCAGCTCTTCGTCTGTTACGGAGGCCAGCAGAAGGGAAAGGCTGTCTCCAAGCAGAGGTTAGCCCACTGGATAGTGGATGCTATCGTCTTGGCTTACCAGTCCCAAGACGTCTTGCCCGTTCGGGTTGCGAGCGCACTCCACAAGGAGTGTAGCCTCCTCCTGGGCACTGGCTCAAGGCGCCTCGCTGACAGATATATGTAGACCTGTGGGCTGGGCGACACCTAACACGTTCGCTAAATTTTATAGCCTCCTTGTAGAGCCGGTATCTTCCTGCATCCTCGCCCCCAGTGGCCAGTAGCGCTAAGTACCCATTCTAGTGTCGGCTTCCAATGCCACTCCCACCCATTGGGCCGAATATATGTGTCTATTTTGCTCCAGTTGAGTTCCCCGGCTAACCCTGTGAGTTCCTCCGCCACCCCTTCGGTGTCAGACGTTGCGGCCGTCTGACGATAGGCCTGCACCCGTATGCTTGTGGAACGTGGGTGTAGGCGGAGTTCCATTTGTAGCGGCCTCCTAACGGCTACCCCATATGTGTATTCTCCATGGTACCAGCTACCCTACTCGGCTAGCCCTGTGTCTTTCCCTTGACAGAGCTCGCTCTGTCGTCTCTGGGTGTGTTCTTCCTCCCTGGGACCAGGTTGGATCCACCCCAGAGACTGCCATAGGTAGCACTACCCTGATAGGTTAGTCTTTATGTGTATTTTGCCACCTCTCCTTCCATTGAAGGACATGGCTCCGCAGCGTGCCATCATCTGTAATGTCATATCAGTGCGAGAACTGGATGTGTTAAAAATCGACAGACATGACATGAGAAAATCACGATGTAAACTAGTGACGTATTCAGGCCACAAGATGTCACCCTTGGGCCAGTGACGCCTTGAATGCCAGAACAAAGACAACCTGTACACTCTTGAATTTTAGATCATAAAGCAAAATGCTTGTGCAATTATGGGAAGGGAAGAGAAGAGAATCATGTGTCACATTGAGAATGATAAAAAAGAATGTATGAAATAAAAGGAGATGCCTCAAAAGATATTTTGAGTGAATATGAAGATTTGTTTACAGGACTGGGTTGTGTTCCAGGAGTCCACCACATTCAGACAAAGCCTGGGGTCATGCCAGTGATTCCTGCTCCTAGAAAAGTTCCAGTGGCCTTGAAGAAGACATTGGAAGAGAACTGGAACGTGTAAAAGAGATGGGTGTCATCAAAAAACAGACTGAGCCCACAGAACGGGTAAATAGTATGGTGACAATAGGAAAACCCAACAAGATTAGGATCTGCATAGACCCTCAAGATCTAAACAGAGCAATATGAAGGGAACACTATCCTCTTAAAATGCCTGAGGGAGTAGTTGCAGAAATGCCTAGAGCCAATATATAGTCTGTGGTGGATGCAAATTAGGGATTTTGGCCGATCCAGCTGGATGATGATGAGTCTATTTATATAGCACATTTCTTACACAGTAGTAATTCAAAGTGCTTTACACCGAAAAGGAATTAAAATATATATATATATATATATATATATATATATATATATATATATATATATATATATATATATATATATATATATATATACAGTATTTAACAGTTTCACAGGACCTGCTTTTTCAGTTGTGACCACAAGATGGAGCCAGACCTCCACGCTTCATGTCCCAAAATCCCCATGTGTTTTTAGATCTGGGTCAAAATCATCTGTTTGCGCCATTAGCTGATCTCAAATGTCGTAGCACAACAATGTTTGTTTGTGATTCGACGGCTATTGCCTCCAAAACGGTAGACATTCCATTTAAATCAACAATTGAATGACATCGTGATGAATCCATGTGTCGAACTCTCACACCCGGACAGCTTGTCTTGCGTTAAACAAATACTGATCCTCCAAATACCCTGGTAAAACAATTTTAACCAGAAGTTGTTTTGTAATGTGTTTACACAGATGGGCCTGGACGTGTTATTTCTCAGACATTGGAAATTGGTTTGGTAAACAATTTCACACGGTTCCCAGGGATGCTTGAGAGAGAAAGAGAGAGTGATTTTATACAGTGCATTTCCTTTTGTAAATTAATCATTCAGTGTATTTACATTGTTGTATGTAATATATAGTTTCATCTACCTAAAACTATAATATTTAATCACCTCTGTTTCAGTAAATTAATCATTCAATGTATTCACATTATTGTGTGTGTAATATATATTTCCCACTAGCTAACTATAATGTTTGAGGCGATGCCAAACACAAAACACTAACATAAAAACAACTATTGCTTTTTTTAAAATGGCATCTTTGTAGGAATAAGCTCTATAACATTATAAAGTAATGGAAAATTCTCTGTTTAGTAAAAATGATCCTTTATGCTGGATTTAAAAATCATAGGATGTCAGTCGTGTAGAGAGTGACCATTCAAGATACTTTATGAAATATGTAGCCGAATACACGGTTACTGTTCATCAAAAATTCGGCTCAAGGATATTAATCAAGACCTGGTTGAATCTCTGTATAAATGAGGTATAATAAATATTAAAAAAATATGGTTTATGATGAGTTTAAGCAGAAATCACCCAGTATGGGGCGTCAGATGTTGGATACAGCACTGTTATAGGAAGATAGAGAAGATAGGACTTTATTTAAAGATTGTATTATGTCTCTAACAACCATTTCTCTGGGGACAATAAGTTAAAGCATAGACTGTGCCTGATTCTGTTATGATCCTGGGTTTTCCTTTCTCTGTCTCCCTCTTGTGGTCATTCACGCACGCACTCGCTCATCACGCTCATTCCTACTCATTATCTCTCACAGCTGTTTCCCCTTCCCGATCTATTTCCTCACCTGTTATCTCTTTTTGTCTTGATTGTCTCAGCTTCTTAAGTCCCTCTCCGTCTTGGTCTAGTTGTCGGATTATTATTTCTGCAAATGAGAGACGTTGGTTTGTTCACCCGATTTTGTCATGTCCTGTCCAGTGTTTGTGCTCATATTGTGACTGTGTGCAGAGTACCTGTTCGGCGCCTGGCTGTTTCTCCCGTGGTCTTCCTTACAAGGAATCATCCCTCTGTCCTCGTGGGATCCTGAGTTATTTCAGCCTTGTGGCAGTCTCTGTTTTGGCTCTGTTTGCCTGACGTTTTGTTCAGTTTTGCTTTTTGAGGACTTTTTCCTTTTGTTCCATTAAAGACCGTGAACTGCATCCTCCCTGGTTTCTTCATCCTCCTTTCCCATAACAGAATAATCCGACCAAAGGGATGGACCAGACGAGTAGCAGTCCTTTTCATACGGCTGTCGAGTTCCAGGGTGCTCTGCTGGGCAAGCACGAGGAGGACCTAGCCGCCACGAGACGTGTTGTGGACTCTCTGACCGCCCAGCTTTCTGACCTGACCCAGCAGCTCCACTATTATCGCCAGGAGGCCACGGGTTCCGCTGGAGGGCGTGATCCGCCTGAGCCGCGCATCAACAATCCGCCGTGCTATTTGGGTGAGCCAACACAGTGCCGATCTTTCCTCACACAATGCGAGGTTGTGTTCTCTCTCCAGCCCTTGACTTATGCCAAAGAACGGTCGAGAGTGGCTTACGTGATCTCTCTCCTTGACGGACGGGCTCGAGAGTGGGCTGCGGCTAACTGGGATGCTGAGGCAGACTGTATCCAGAGGTTTTCTCTTTTCAAGGAGGAGATGATCCGAGTTTTTGATCGCTCTGCTCATGGGGATGAGGCATCTCGCCTTCTGTCCACTCTGCGCCAGGGGAGGAGGTCAGTCACTGATTACTCGATTGAGTTTCGTACTCTGGCTACCACCAGCGGATGGAACGGTCCTGCCCTGCAAGCTCGTTTTCTCGAGGGTCTGTGTTCAGAGGTCAAGGACGAGGTCCTTGCCCGGGAGGTCCCGGAGAACCTTGATTCTCTGATCGAGCTGGCCCTGCGTGTGGAGAGACGGTTCGAGGTGCGACGAAGGGCCCGCAGACTGTAGTCTTCTTTGTTCTCCTCTTCCATTTCCGAGAGAGTCGTCACATCCTTCGGCCGCGGATCCCGAGCCGATGCAGCTTGGGGGTCTTTGTATCTCCTTACGGGAACGTCAGCGCAGGATAATGAATCGCCTGTGCATGTACTGTGCTGCCGCTGATCACTTTGTCTCCAGGTGTCCGGTAAAAGCCAACGCTCGTCAGTAGGCGGAGGGTTACTGACGAGCGCCACTTCATGGGTCTCTCCTTCTAAGTCCTGCACTTCTCTTCCCATTCATCTTCGCTGGCCGGGGTCGTCAGTTTCATGTTCAGCGTTGATTGACTCTGGAGCGGAGGGGAACTTCGTTGATGAGTCATGGGCTCTAGAGCAAGGTATTCCTCTTTCTGACTTACAAGACTCCACCCCCCTGTACGCTCTTGACAGTAGCGCCCTTCCTAGGGTACAGAGGAGAACTGTTCCATTGACGCTTACTGTTTCTGGTAATCATAGAGAGACTATTTCTTTTTTTGTTTTTAGTTCTCCCTATTGCCCAGTTGTTTTAGGCCATCCTTGGCTTGTACTCCACAATCCCCAGTTTAACTGGGCGGAGGGATCTATTTTGTCTTGGAAATTGTCATGTCATGTTGATTGTTTGTCTTCTGCTGTTCCTCCTGTCTCGTCTATCACTGTTTTTCAGGAGGAGCCAGGAGATCTGTCTGGAGTCCCGGAGGAGTATCACGATTTGCGGGAGGTATTCAGTCGTTCTCGGGCCACTTCTCTTCTTCCTCATCGCCCGTATGATTGCGGTATAGATCTTCTCCCGGGGACCACGCCTCCTCGGGGAAGACTATATTCATTGTCTACTCCCGAACGTAAGGCTCTTGAGTTACCTGTCCGATTCGCTTAACGCCGGTACCATCGTTCCCTCTTCTTCTCCTGCGGGAGCTGGTTTCTTCTTCGTTAAGAAGAAAGACGGCTCTCTGCGTCCCTGTATAGACTACCGAGGTCTGAATGACATCACTGTCAAGAACCGTTACCCCTTGCCACTGATGTCATCGGCCTTCGAACTCTTGCAGGGAGCTAAGGTTTTTACTAAGCTCGATTTACGTAACGCCTATCACTTGGTGCGAATCAGGGAGGGGGACGAATGGAAGACCGCGTTTAACACACCCCTCGGGCACTTTGAATATCGAGTCCTTCCGTTCGGGTTAGTAAACGCTCCCGCTGTCTTTCAAGCCTTAGTCAATGACGTCCTACGAGACATGCTTAACGTATTCGTTTTTGTCTACTTGGACGACATTTTAATTTTTTCACCGTCACTCCAAGTACACATCCAACATGTTCGTCGTGTTCTTCAGCGGCTATTGGAGAATCGTCTTTACGTTAAGGCTGAGAAGTGTTCTTTCCACGCCCCCTCTGTTACGTTTCTGGGCTCGGTCATCTCGGCAGAAGGAATTAGTATGGACCCGGCTAAGGTTCAGGCAGTCACTGACTGGCCCGTACCCGAGTCTCGCCTAGCGCTACAGCGTTTTCTGGGTTTTGCTAATTTTTACCGTCGTTTTACTTCTGGGTTTAGTCAGGTGGCCGCTCCTCTTACCACTCTTACCTCTACCAAGTCACAATTTAGGTGGTCAGAGTCGGCACAGGCTGCGTTTGACGTACTAAAGTCCCGATTCACCACTGCGCCGATCCTTTTGACCCCCGACTTCTCTAAACAGTTTATCGTCGAGGTCGACGCTTCTGAGGTGGGGGTCGGGGCTGTTCTGTCCCAGCGTTCCGCCGCTGACGGAAAGATACATCCCTGCGCTTTCTTTTCCCATCGGCTCTCTCCCGCTGAGCGTAATTATGACGTTGGAAACCGAGAGCTGCTCGCCATTCGTCTAGCGCTAGGCGAGTGGCGACAGTGGTTGGAGGGATCTCCCGTTCCGTTTTTGGTCTGGACCAATCACCGTAACCTCGAATATATTCGTAAGGCTAAGAGACTCAGCGCCCGTCAAGCCCGTTGGGCTCTGTTCTTTACTCGTTTCGATTTTACCATCTCGTTTCGCCCGGGTACCAAGAACGTCAAGCCGGATGCGTTGTCTCGTCTCTTTGATTTATCCTCTTCCTCTGAACCAGAGGAGATTATCCCTTCGGGTCGGGTAGTTGGTACGTCCATTTGGGGAATAGAGAGGCTGGTTAAGCGCTCCCTCGCTCGTGTCACTGTTCCGCGTAATGTTCCTAGGGGACTTCTTTTTGTCCCCGTATCCACACGACGTGCTGTCCTTCAATGGGGACACACATCTAAATTGACTGCCCATCCAGGCGTTCGGGGCACCCTCTCGTTTATCCGCCAGCGCTTCTGGTGGTCCTCATTGGAGCGTGATGTACGTAGTTTTGTGTCCTCGTGCGTTACGTGCGCGCAGACTAAGGCTGGTAATTCTCCTCCAGCCGGTCTGCTTCGGCCGCTACCGGTGCCTTCACGTCCCTGGTCCCACTTGGCCCTTGACTTTATCACCGGTCTTCCCCCGTCGGCAGGTAATACCGTTATTCTCACGGTGGTAGACCGCTTCTCGAAATCAGCCCATTTTATTCCACTCGCTAAACTTCCTTCTGCCAAGGAGACCGCCCAGATCCTGGTTGATCAGGTTTTCAGGCTACATGGTCTTCCCACTGACATAGTGTCGGATAGGGGGCCTCAATTTTCGTCTCAGTTTTGGAAAGAGTTTTGTCGTCTGATTGGGGCATCCGCTAGTCTCTCGTCCGGTTATCATCCCCAGACTAACGGTCAAGCTGAACGAACCAATCAGATCATCGCCCGCATGCTGCGCAGTTTCACTCACCAGAGTCCTGCGTCCTGGTCCCAGCATCTTTCCTGGGCCGAGTACGCCCATAATTCGCTTCCATCCTCCGTCACCGGACTGTCCCCTTTCCATTGTTGCCTCGGTTACCAGCCGCCGCTGTTTGCTTCCCAGGACTCTGAATCGAACGTTCCTTCCGTACAGTCCTTTATTAGTCGTTGTAAGCGTACCTGGAGAAGAGTGCGGTCCGCCCTTTGTCGAGCTAGAAAGACCATTGCCGCTAATAAACGCAGGATTAAGAGCCCTCGCTACGTTTGCGGTCAGAGAGTGTGGTTATCCACTACTAATTTACCTCTCCAGTCCGATTCACGCAAGTTGTCGCCCCGTTTTATCGGACCTTTTCGCATTTCTAAGGTAATTAATCCTGTCGTTGTTAAGCTTCACCTCCCGCCTAAATTACGTCGAATTCATCCTGTGTTTCACGTCTCTTGCGTTAAGCCTGCCATTCGCCCTCCCTCCCGCCCTGTTCAGGGTCCTGGTATGGTTAAGGATATCCCCGTTTTTAGGGTTCGCCGTATTCTGGACATGCGCCGTTGGGGACGCGGTCATCAGTATCTGGTTGACTGGGAGGGATACGGTCCAGAGGAGAGAAGCTGGGTTCCCTCCCGGGACGTCCTGGATCCTTCCCTCATCTCTGATTTCCTCCGGTCTCGGCAGGTGCCCTTAGGAGCGCCGGGTGGCGCTCGTTGAGAGAGGGGTACTGTTATGATCCTGGGTTTTCCTTTCTCTGTCTCCCTCTTGTGGTCATTCACGCACGCACTCGCTCATCACGCTCATTCCTACTCATTATCTCTCACAGCTGTTTCCCCTTCCCGATCTATTTCCTCACCTGTTATCTCTTTTTGTCTTGATTGTCTCAGCTTCTTAAGTCCCTCTCCGTCTTGGTCTAGTTGTCGGATTATTATTTCTGCAAATGAGAGACGTTGGTTTGTTCACCCGATTTTGTCATGTCCTGTCCAGTGTTTGTGCTCATATTGTGACTGTGTGCAGAGTACCTGTTCGGCGCCTGGCTGTTTCTCCCGTGGTCTTCCTTACAAGGAATCATCCCTCTGTCCTCGTGGGATCCTGAGTTATTTCAGCCTTGTGGCAGTCTCTGTTTTGGCTCTGTTTGCCTGACGTTTTGTTCAGTTTTGCTTTTTGAGGACTTTTTCCTTTAGTTCCATTAAAGACCGTGAACTGCATCCTCCCTGGTTTCTTCATCCTCCTTTCCCATAACAGATTCCTGCTTGCCACTTCTGTGACTGTGTCAAATTTCACACCCCCACCGGTGCTGGTGACATTCTTGGAGAGACAGAGAGAGAGCCAGAGAGAGGGATTTTATATTTCTTTAAAGGGTATTTTGTTAAACATCCAATGTATATACATGAATGTAAAACCCCTACTTTTCCCCTGCTCTCTGAAAATGTAAGTTCATTTTACATTTACATTTTAGCATTATAATTGTTATTATACAATGTAATATTATATATTTTGTTTATATTCATCACATTTAAATATAAATACATTCCTTTTATAAAACCAATTGCACATTTTACAACGTGTGTGTGTGTGTGTGTGTGTGTGTGTGTGTGTGTGTGTGTGTGTGTGTGTGTGTGTGTGTGTGTGTGTGTGTGTGTGTGTGTGTGTGTGTGTGTGTGTGTGTGTGTGTGTGTGTGTGTGTGTGTGTGTGTGTGTGTGTGTGTGTGTGTGTGTGTGTGTGTGTGTCCAAGATGCTGCGAGTGTGCATATTGTGATGTACCATAATGACAATTTTCGGCTCCTCTGTGAAAAAATGTTTTCCCGTCTATGGAATGCACCAACCCCTCACGTGTCCGGCAGATGTCCCCCCTGAAATCATTCCTTCAAATAGTCGTGTCAAAGTTCAATACAATCATTCTTCACATTGGTGACCTAGAGGTCGTACCCTGACATCGCTATTTCAAACATGAGACCTCAAAGGTCATATCGCTCCCCGGAGAATACACAAGGTCAAAGGTGACACCAACGTGGGTGGTCGAGGTCAAACGTGGGGGAGGGGAACGATGTGGGTGGTCAAGGTCAAAGGGGCGTGGTAAGTCAAAGGTCACCATCAATCAAAGTGACAGAAGGTGTCTTATATAGCTACTGATACTTACTAGGTCTGGGCGAGTCAGCAAACCTGTTGTCAGGCTTGACCTGTAAAGAACCAGGAAGCTATGTGCACAGTAACTAGTTAAGAAAAGGGGTGCAGTTTTCAGAAAGTTTAACTGTTGTTCCGTTTCCACAACAGTAAAAGTTATATTGTCAAAATGCAGTATATTGTGAAGTTTAGGAGCTAATTGTTTTGCTTTGCATGACAATGTTTACTGTCAAAGTAAAGTTTTCTAAAAACATAAAAAGGGGGAGAAGTGAATAGTTGACTTTATTTTCAGAAAAAGGGGGAGATGTCATATAAATGTGATATTGTGTACTGTTGCTTTAATTCTGAGTGACGAGATGCAACGGGGGGTGTCTGGAGGGATGCGGGGGGGGGGGGGGGGGGGGAACCGTAGTGTAAAACAAGTTGTTAATAAACGTGGTGTTCATGCGAAGAAACTGTCTCTTTACGGTCATTTTACAGTACCAATGAAGAGGGAGCGAGCAATCAAGTGCAAAGAAATGGGTATTTATTGAATACAAAATAAAAATAAACAAAACCCACAATGGGGAAAATCAAACATAGCAAAGACAAACTACCAGGGTCGGGAACAAGGAGCATGAAAACAGGAGACATACCAACGACAATGAACCAGCACAGGACTGAAGACACAATGAGATTAAATAGGGGACAAACAAGGCAGGTAATGGGGAAGAACAGGTGGGGCAAATAAACCAATAATCAGAAAACAAGAGGGGTGGGGTCTAGACAAAAGATAGGAGTGCACATGACACAGAAAATAGACTTGTTCGACTTCACCCAGCGATGTGCAGACCAATCGGCGGCTGACTTGAAGCAGTGCATGCCGGTTAGAAATTTTGTCCGACGCCACGTGACAGTGACATATGTCAACAAAGTGCCGCGAGAGCGATTCGAGAGCAGTCGTCTAATACATCCGGTGCAGTTTCTCCAGAGCAGCTGCAGGAGGCTGCATGGACTCTGATGACGACACAGCTGTTCCACGATTGGCCAGATTTACCGCATGACAGCGATCACGCGTGTTTCGTGTTTATTCTGAAACCTTCAGCTCCACTAATGCGTACAAATCTGTTTTTTATAACAGTAAAACCTCCTTTCATGTAGTCGCGATGTTATGTTGTCATGTTTATCAAAATAAAACTGATAAAAATTGTAGACCCCACTTCATTGATAGTGTAGGATTATATGTTGAACTTTATTCTTGTACATACACACGCTGTATTAAGCAGTACATAAAGTATTACATGACAATAATGTCTCTGAAACATCTGTGTATTGCCAATTATTGCATTTATTTCACTTTAGCTGATAAAGTATGCAAACACATGCGCGAGCGTCACTGCGGGAAGCAGAAAGTGTCCGACTTCACTTCTCCGTTTGCGGCTCCTCCCCGCCTATACGCGGCTACTCTCGCTGATCAGTTGCATCCAGCTGCAGGCGATGTCGAACACACCTAATAACAAAAATACCACATGTGCTAAACAAGACAAGACAGACATGTTACACAAATTAATTGTACAATTACTGCCTTTACATCTCAAAGACACAAAAAAAGTTCAGGAACAAAAAGACTCTTCAATTATGAAAACACACATCTGAGGATCACACATGGAGCTTGATAAAAGCCAAGTGACAGAAATTGACCAACTTAAAATAATTATTTGTGGTCCGAATGCAAACAGCCACTTCACTGTCCATCTTTGTTCCACCAGCACATCACAACATCTCATCTACATAAAGTCATTTTCTTAGCTTCTCTCCAAAGAAAAGATGACACAGCTCTTATGCCTATATGCAAATGTTTGTCTGCCTATTCAAATGATTCGTGGAATGCCTATGCAAATGAAAACAAAGTCTATCAGGGGCACAAAAAATTAACACTGTAATCAGACATTATTAGAAATAAATCAGATTCTTGCCAGGTTAATGTAGGTGGATCTTGAAAATCACTTAAAACTCATAACTTTGGCCTTATTGCTGGCATCACTACACACAAAACCCAAAGACACCGGCACAGAGAGAAATTTGGGAACATTTACATGTAGATTTACATTCATGATTTTTGGAAAATAAGCAAATGACTTCAAGAAAACTTGGCATGCATATTGTCAAAACTTGCTTCAAAATTGCGAAGTGACCATCTGAGTCTAATCAGTTTTAAATAACACATTTTCAAGCAGAAGCTATTAAATCTCCAATTTACCAACATGAAATTAAATTTCAAATATGCATGATTTAAGAAAAGTTTAAATAAAATTACTTTGCCATGGTCAATGTTGGTCAAACATATTAACATGAATCCATAACATTCTCACAAAAATTAAAGAAAACCACAGGAAATAAAGTAAAAAAGTAATGTTTAATGAGGTGGACCGAGCAGCACCCAATACGTCACTATATGAACACATGTTAATGGGAACATTTTAAAGTGTTTCAACAGTTTTATCTTGTGTCATCTCTGTTAGAAACAGAGCTTCCCCTCGTGAAGGACGAGATACTGGACGGCTTTCGCCATGAATTAGAAATGCCTTGTGAAAAAAAATCTTGTGATCTTGCAGTGTCTATGAAATGGGAAAGAAAAAAAACGTTTAAAAAGTGGCAGGTGCAGCACTCAAGATGGAAACAACATGATAGATATAGGCTTAGATAATATGAACCACTTCTGTGACGCATTTGATTTGGTCATTGTGGCGTTTGACAGCCTCAGTCTTCATTCACTTAAAAAAAAATCACTCTGTGTTTCACTGAAAGGAAAGAATGACATGAGAGAGTAAATAATGCAAGAATTAAAGTTAGAATGTTACAATTTGAATAAAAAAGCGAGTACAGATGGAACTGAACAAATATTCTGAATGTTCCATTCCAATATGACTTCTGACCTGTAATGTTGTCTGAATCATAATCATACACCTTTCGTTCATTGGCCAGAACTGCCTCCCCGACTGAGCCTGGTTTCTCCCAAGGTTTTTTTTCTCCATTTTGTCACTTGATGGAGTTTTGGTTCTTGCCACTGTCACCTCTGTCGCCTTTGGCTTTTGACTTGCTTAGTTAGGGACACTAAATATTCAACTATATTACTGATCTGCCTGCACTGACACCAATTTATGGTGCCCCTTATATATTTCACTAGTATGATGTCATAGGCTTTACCCGGCCAATACGATTGCTGTCATTTTACAGTTGCTTCAGATACCAGTCACTAAGGCCACTGCTCAAGCTATCAAGCCTCAATGAGGAAGTGCCTCCGTAAAGTAACAGAAGGACAAAGGCAGCTCAGTGGCTTGGAACCAGCATCTTCGCTAGTTAGGGGTTCCTTTAAGGGAGTATGGCCAGGGGGCTGAAAAAGAAATCACTTTTAGGCGACATTGTTTTAAACCCCATTGTTTCAGAGCCACCAGGGAGGCTGACCCAGTCTGAACTGTGATTTAGTCTAGCCAACAACCTGTCTGTGTCCTAAACAGAGCCTCTTACCATTACTTGCCTCATGAGAGGTACCCAGATGAGGGGGACTGCAGAAGATGCAGTAACCAGCTCACACCGGACAAAGAGACAGGCATCCTGGGGAGCAGGACTCAGCATAGTGCTTTCTAAACGAGGGGAGTTACTTTGCTCGACCCTGGACCTACAGAGCGTTTCTTTTAAAGCACTATGGAGGCTGGGTACTCTACATTGGGTCTCTAACGAGAGTACCTCCATCTCTAACAGGAGCTGATCTACCAAGGGGGTTAAATTCAAGTTAATTTATTTATGTATCTATTTATTTATTTTATTCACAGAACGACCCTCTGAAACGAGGGGAGGACTACCTAGGCTCGACCAAGCAGAGCATAAACCAAGCTCTGGGCCCATAGTCATGGAGGCTCCTGTGGAGCCTGCAACAGGATGAGTTTATGCAAAATAGTTTCAAGATGGCGCCAGTGTATGCGGCATGCCGTCTGTGCTCCGGTCAAATTATAATTTTATAAGCGATTTTACATTTGTTACATTTACATTTAGTCATTTAGCAGACGCTTTTATCCAAAGCGACGTACAAATGAGAGCAATAGAAGCAACTAGAACAGTCAAGGGCAACAATATGCAAGTGCTGTAACAAGTTTCAGTTAATCTAACACAGAACACAGGACTTTTTTTTTAAAAATAAATTAGACAGACAGAGAATGAATAGAGTGATAAGTGCTATTCTTGATTGATCAGGTGCTGCTGGAAAAGACGTGTCTTTAGCCGTTTTTTGAAAATGGCTACAGACTCGGCTGCTCGAATTGCGATAGGCAGGTCATTCCACCAGGTGGGGGCGGTCCAGGAAAAGGTCCGTGAGAGTGATTTCATGCCTCTTTGGTATGGCACCACAAGGCGTTGTTCACTGGCAGAACGTAAGCTCCTGGAGGGTATGTAAGTCTGAACAAGTAAGTCTATATGGGTATGTAAGTCTCTCTAATAAAACATTTATACTGCATGAGGTCTTCAAGGCCAAAGAGTTGGACATAATGTTTTTAACTGAAACCTGGGTTTGCAGTGAAGATCTGACACCTTTCTCTGAATCCGTCCCATTGAGCGGCAATTTTATGAACAAACCTAGATCGACGGGACGTAGAGGAGGTTTGGCAGTTATTTTTAAAAACTCTCTAAACTGTAAGACTCTTCAGGCTGATGCCTATTCAACCTTCAAACTACAGTTGGACTATAGTGGACTTCAGGAGGAACAGCCCAGCTCTCCCCCCACTCACCATCATGAACAGCACTGTGGAAGCAGTGGAGTCATTCAGGTTCCTGGGCACTACCATCTCTCAGGACCTGAAGTGGGACAATCACATTGACTCCATTGTGAAAAATGCCCAGCAGAGACTGTACTTCCTGCGTCAGCTGAGGAAGTTCAACCTCCCACAGGAGCTGTTGATTCAGTTCTACTCGGCTGTCATTGAGTCTGTCTTATGCACTTCCATCACTGTCTGGTTTGGTTCAGCTACCAAATCTGACATCAGGAGACTACAACGCACAATCCAGACTGCAGAAAGGCACTGGAAGTGCACTGGAAGCTTCCGCACCAAGAAAAATTATTTGTGTGTTCAAGCACACTTGGCAATAAAGCTCTTTCTGATTCTGATTCTATTAGGTCTGAGATTGTCAATTACAATTTAGCTCTGTCGGTTTCTCCTCTGTGTTCTGCCACGTTCACTCATTTTGAACCATTATCACTTGCTACATTGACAGATATTGTGGGTCGGTTGAAACCCTCAAACTATCCAGGTGATAGGATTCCTTCACTGCTTTTTAAAAAAGCCTTTGACAAATGAAAGTAAAACCGAACTTGTGTGGTTTGGAGGACCTGCTATGAGCAATCTCTCTAGTCTAGGAGAGTTGTCCTCCTACTGTAAACAGGTGGTTGAAGATCTTGGGGTAATGTTAGATTCCTCCTTAAAGTTTGATAAACAGATAAACTCTGTGGTGAAATCTGCATTTTTTCATTTAAGACTGCTGGCTAAGGTGAAACCATTTGCATCTTGTAAAGATCTGGAGATGTTAATCCATGCCTTTGTGTTCTTAAGACTTGATTACTGTAACTCACTATATTGGCGTCTCCCAAACATCTTTGAGTCGCTGCAAGTAGTACAAAATGCTGCAGCCAGACTTTTATCGCAAATATGATCACATCTCTCCCGTTTTGGCCTCTTTGGGTTGGTTACCCATTCAAGCCAGAGTTGATTTTAAACTTTAAATGTTTGCTTATAAGAGCCTAAATGGATTAGCTCTGTTATATCTATCTGAGCTCCTTCAGGTCTATAAGCCTCTTAGGTCTTTAAGGTCTGCAGATAAAGGGACCCTGCTTGTTCCGAGGAAGAAATTTAAGAGAAAGGGTGAAAGGGCCTTTGCTGTAGCTGTCCCTAAGTTATGGAACAACCTACCACTTCACATCAGATTTGCTCCTACATTAGGCTTTTTTTAAAAATCGTTTAAAAATGCACTTTCTCGCTATAGCCTTTGAGAGTGAAGAGGGTTGAGTTTTATGTTTTTTTATGGTTTTGTGTCGTTGTTTTATGATGTGATCCTTCCCTTACTAAAATGTTTTATGAATGTCTGTACAGCACTTTGGTGCAACTCCTTATATGTAAATGAACTGAACTGAAATGAACATGAACTCAATCTGTGTACTCTCAAGCCAGGACACTCAAACTAGATAGAAGTGAATAAGAATGTAGCTTGACCCGGAGGATTGCCATCAAGTGGTCCAATTGGATGGCCAATTACTTGGAAAAGAGTCTAACAGAGATAGCTACCTGTAGGCTTATAATACTCATTCACATTGACACACAAGCGATGCACTCAGCATATCACGTTCTACCCTATTAGAAAGTCTATTTTTTCTGTGCCGATCATGCTGAATTAAAGCCACAGTGCATTGTTCTTGATAAAAATTGACCTGATTCTCATCAAAAATAAATTTCACCATGAAATCATGTAGTGAAGTGTTCCGTGTTTCACAATAACCATAAGACAATCAGCGCTGTGAAAAAAACATACATGAAAACACATCACTGTCAGAAGTTTTTGCTCAAACTTCAAAGGCCTATTTAAATGATTAAAACTAGAGGCATATCTTAACTTTAAGGTTACTTTTATCAAGTAAACTACCTTTGAACAGCCTGTTATATGCATATGTGTTTGGGACATACGGTCACATTCGCAGCAGATGCTGTCCATCATAAATCTAAGCACAGACAGACAGGGGTCAGAGGAGAGCACCGGGAAAGTTGACAGAATGGATGATATTCATCTGTATTTGCAGTACACAAGCCGCGGTTCAAACAAACGGTGGCAGTGTGAAAGCACAATGGGCGCGTTCTGCTCCCGCTCTCCATACACACAGCTTCTGCACTGCCTTCAACACTGTCCTGAATAGGAGGGAGTACTTAGCTGGCTCAATCTGAACATCATTTGTGTTGGACACAAGGGGCGCAGAGCTCTTGGACCCTGAACAAGGGGAACTAATATCAGCTTGACAAAGACAAAGCTTTCCTCAAGGGTTGAGGCCTGAGCAAACAATGACTCTTGCTCCAAGACAGGTTAAAAATCAAGGTCTGAGCTAAGCTCTGGAGGAGTGGGGGCCTCAACGGGATGAAATTCCACGGAAGAGGCCTAGAACATCCAACCACCACGACTTGATGGTTAAAATCAAGGAGCTTTCACAGAAGAGCCTGCTCTAAAAGACCACAAGATAGATAATTTTACAAAGGCAGTATGCGAGGAGCCGTGAACGTTAATGAATAATGCTGGGTATCACACCTGAGAGAACAAAAGAACGCATAATGGGCCGCATAATGACCTTCAGGTATGTGACAGAGAGCAACAGGACAAAGGAAATATATTTTGTTGTAATTTATTTAGAATGTTGTCAACAAAGGCCTATTATATTTTAAATGATCAAAAGATTTGACTACACTGCAAAAAATGCTCTTCGTATTTAGTATTTTTTTCTTGTTTCCAGTCCAAATATCTAAAAATGATCCGCTTACTTAATCTTAAACATACCCAGATATAGCACATAACCTGCTTTCTGGAATACCCCCCTGCAGGGGCGGACTGGCCATCGGGAGCAACTGGATTTTTCCCGGTGGGCCGCTGGACAATGTGAATTGTAGTAAAATTACGTAGCCTATATCCTTCCGTAAGCCCAGACGAACGGCCCGCGCGGCCAACTTTGAGCAGTCTCAATGGTGTAAAAGTGCCCGTCAATGTCTGTTTGCGATATCCAATCAAATCGAAGGAGGCGGGATTTATTGTCCACAGAAAGCCCAGGCCTTGAATGCGAGCCAAGGTAAGATAAACAGCTGAATATGACGAGTCAATACAGCAATATTTCCTGACTGTTTACGATTAAAAACAAGTTAAATGGCGTACATTACTTTCCAGGGATACAAACTACTCCTTTTCAAATTTACGTTATTGTACAAAGAAACATTAACATAGCAGTTTTCAGCATATCAGAGTGAATGTTTGTGTATCTGTTTCCAGGCTTTCTTCAGTAATTTCAGTCATTTGAAAATGATTCATAAAACTCAAAATATCATTCTCAGGCATAAGCTTACAATTAACCCTCTAGGCGCCACGGTCGAGTTTACTCGACAAGATGCGGCACTGAATAAAACGGCCGATTTTGTCAAATTTCGTTTGACCTCCCCTCCACTAGATGTCAGACATGTCATACTTCATCCCAGACTCAAAAAAACCTCATGCTTGCATACAAAATCTTCGAGCAAGAGTGCATTGAATCAGTGCGAACAAACGCGAAGCTAGTGTGTGAGTGAGCCATTTTATCAGAGCAATATTGTCAATGTCAGCGAGTATTTGATTCTGAAAGTGAAAGTATAGTCCTACACCAAGCACAAACGGTGAATTCTTTGCCCAATGTAGATGGTTCTTTGCCCAATGTCAGTGGTGGGAACACAGTGGTGTTTCTCGGGGTTGGAGTGTTCATTGTGAAGTTAGCAGGCGTGTTATGCCCGGTTCACACCGCACGCGCGAGCAGTGCATTGGCAGGGCAGTGGTGCGGATGGAGAGCGCGAGCCGCGCGCGGCCGTTTGTGTGCAATTCACACTGGCAGCGTTTGTCTCACGCACCTGAACCGCGGCTCGTGTATTGCAAATACAGTTAGTGGGCAATGTGGAGGCAGGGTGTGGAGTCACAATGACAATGACAGTAGTCCGAACTGTGCACACTCGGCGGGCGGGCGCGCACGTGTGCGTCTGTCTCTCGTCTTGTCTCGTCATCTCACTCATGATCTCTGCCGTGGCGAGTGATCTTTTGAACTAAACAGGTCTTGTCTACTTGTGTTTGTGTGTCATATAAATAATATATATGTGCCCCATACATGGAATCAGAGTGCCTACTGTGTGAAGTAAATGGAAAATCTCTACAGCAAAAGGCCAACCGCTACATGCATTCGGTTTGTTTCTACCATTGATTAGTAACGATTTACACAGTTTGTTTACTATTTACCTGAGCATGCAGTATTGTGAAGGTAGCATACAGAAGGTGAGGGACATTTTGGGGGGAAAGAAGTGCTGCATTTACCATTTAAACATGTGACTTTTCATGAAAATTCTATAATCCAAGGTGACCACCACCATATGACATCATAATATGCAAATTAGATGAGAAAATGTAATCCCTACATAAACTTTGGGTCATCCTTAATATTTCTCTAATTTACAGAAAGTCTCTATCTTTTATCACTTTTAAGATATAGCCTTTTCAAATTAAGATGTCAAAATCGAACATTTTAGGAAAAAACCTCTGGCGCCTAAAGGGTTAAAACATGGTAAAACTGCCAACTTTCATATTCAAGTAGCCTACCCACGTATAGATTTTAGTTTGAAAGATTTTTTTATGCTTTTGGAAAAAGAAAGCTGAATTTATTTGATAAAAAATACAGTAAAAACACAAATATTAAGAAATATTATTCCAGTGTAAATCAGCTGTTTTCTATGCGAATATATAGTAAAGTGTAATTTATTCCCGTGGTCAAAGCTGAATTTATCATCCTTACTCCAGTCTTCAGTGTCACGTGATCCTTCACAAATCATTCTCATGTGATGTATTGTCCATAAAAATACTCCAGGACCAAAATAATTTTTACACTCTTTTCTACAATTGGAGCATAAATTGGACATAAAGTGACAGATGTCAAGCTCCTGAAAGAACAAATACTATAACCACGAGAATGGCACAATAAAACACTCCCTCATTATAAGTCTTTAGACCAGGGCATTGTGTTATATGGACTGATTTTGGTTTAGGTGTTTAACTTTAGTGATATGAAACTTCACTGTATGACAATAGATTTACATTTTTTTTTAAATGATTTACTATTTCCCATGTATACCAGGAAAGACAAATTATAACCTAAAGAAGTATGCCAGTCATTCATTAATGTTGAGAAAAGGTGTGTTTATGGTGAGGTGTGTTGCAGACTGGGTGTGACGGGCTGCTTTGTGCCAGAAAGTCCAGGGCCACTTTTTTGGCCCAGTCCGCCACTTCCTCCCTGAAATTAGCTGGACAATGACATCATTGTTTTCCCCAGAGCGGCTGTACAGCCTAAACAAACTTTGTTGCATTGTTTTCCTGTTATCACTTTAAAGCTACTTGGAAATAATCTGCATTGTAAAGAGCGCTATGTAAATAAAGGAGACTTGACTTATAGTCAAAGGGTTAGGATCATTGCTATCTATACCTGGTACTAGTAGTTGTCTCTTATGACAAGTCAATGTGCCATTTTTAACCTGACTTGGTTTGGATAAAAGAGATTATTGGTACTGCATTAGTACAGAATATTTTGATATAATTTATTACTAAAGACATTCATCTCATAGTTTGTTTGCTTGTTTATACACGTATTTGAAAGATGATTTATTTGAAAAATAATACCCTGTTTTGTGTCTGAGAAATGTTCCAGCTCCAGTCAACAAGAAAAATAGATAAATATGGGAATGGAGGAGGAAAAATGTGATCATGTGACACGACTGACTTAAGTCACACTGGTATGTAAAGCTGAACTTTTGCATCATTCTATCTTCTCTCTCTCTCACAGGAACAACTTTCATTCAGTGCTCAAATAAAAGCAGAAAGAATCGAGAAGTGAACATGAGGGTTTTCTTCAGGAGTCTGTCACTTTTACTGGGTAAGTGAAACATCTTTCAAAGGGTGATTTGCTCTATTTTGATCACAACCATATCCATCTGTGTTTATATCTTAAATATAAACTTTCATCCCAGTTCTTCTGTGATCACTTTAATATTTGTAACAGAATTAGTGAGACTGTGAGGTTGGAAACGCAGATCGGATTGTTCCGGTGTGATTTTGTTTAATAGACACAGGAGAATCGCTGTCATTTAGGAATGAGATCGTGTGGGTGTCTGAATCGAGATTGAGTTGTTTTAATGATTAATAGTGCAACTCTAACTATACAAAAAATATACAGAGCCAATAAAGGAAAAAATATGAGATGGGAGGACAAATTATATTATCAATGTTTTCGGGTTCTCTTACAAGTTTTTTGTTCCCCTTGGGCCCGAGCGGACATAAAACTTTTGCGAGAGAATGCAAAAGCATTTAAAAATATTTTTATTCCATCACAATATTCCTTTAGGGTGTCGGAAAGCTGCAACAAACATGGCCACCTTGGGTTTGTAGGGCTATTACTACCAGGTGTCGGATGGCTGGGTGTTTACTTGAGTTGTAAAGTTAATTTGTTTTGCCGGCAAGCCCGGGGACAGATGGAATGAAGTGAGAACAAAGTTGGTAAGCATAATGTCCAAGTGATTTTATTCTGACAGCCGTCTCCTCACACATGATCCAGATCATACCAACCACAGCTAACTAACAACCATGACAAAAGAATATACGTTTAGTTTGGTACCAGTGCTATCACATACACAAATAATTAAAATCATGAATATCATTGATCAAAATGTAAACAATACAAAATAAAGGAAATATGAAATCGAAGTCAAAGTCTCTGTCTCAGCTACACGACACCGTTTGAACACTAGACATTGTCTCCATAACCATTTCAAATCATAATCATGGAAAACAATAAATCAAAACACTCAAAATTACTGTGAACTGATGTTCACATGATGATGACCTGCGTGTTCATAATCACATAAAATTAAGCGAAATATAAGACAAGTTCAAATTTACAGCACAGTTTGAGTTTGTCTCATATTTGGTGACATTTGCATCATTGATTCTGTTATTTTTCTGTTTATTACTGTGAAGCTGCTGTGAAACAATCAGAATTGTATATAAAGTGCTATATAAATGAAGATGACTTGATTTTACTTTAATCTAAGTCTACTAATACTGCCCATCATTCTGTGTTTCTCATTTTAAGGGTTTTTCTCCGTTCAAATCAAGGCAGATGAAAAAGAAGGTGAGATTTCATGAATTAAACACTATTACATCTTTTGTTAGTTAGTTTGTGCTGCTGTGAAACATTTTTAGGGCTCTACAATTTCAGACACATAATGAAAACTCATGAACTTAAAAAGCCTATGCAAAGCAACTTTAAATACCAACAGATTTAAAGATGGAAATAAAGTAAGTACAGAATATTTTCAATCATTAGAAACAAAGCAGCAGATGTTTTGACTATGACTGTTTATGGACTATTTAGGATTTATAAAGTATGATAGATGCCAGTTTGAAAGCATGACTGAAATGCTTATTTTATTTCAATTAAAATTGGCTGAGGTTCAAAAATGCAAAAAAAGGTTTGCAAATGGGCAGCAAGATGTGTGTGGAAAGTTTGTGATTTAGTCCTACAGATGTTGCTTGTCTGTGGGAGTGTTTATGAAATATTGAAGATCCACCCATCTACAGTAACAACACCTCGAAGACTCACGATCATCGGCTGAGAACTTATTTCAAGCTGTTTGAAATCTGCTGCGCTGTTCTCAATGAGTGAAAGAGTAGCAATAAACAACAGTCAATGAACAAATGAGAAAAAGAGCAGAAGAGGAGAGTAAAAAGTAAAAATTTCTACAGTAATGTCCCCACCAATATTGTCTTATCACATATTCTCTGGCTATTCTTGCCATAACAAACACAGTACAGAGAAAAACTAGCATTAAAAGATCAAGAGTCAAACTGCCCAACTAAAGCAAACACTGATCCCCATAATGGTGAAAACCAAACTATCAGTTTCTATAAAACATCAACATCTAAACCTCTGGGCCCGGTTGTATTAAACCTCTTAAGTGGTTGTATCCCTAAATCCCTGAGACAAAGGATTTCTTTAAGAGCATTGCAACAAACCTCTTAACTGTCACCCTTACCTAAGTTGCGAAATCTCATGCAAGAAACTGAAAATAACAATTACTAAACTGTACAGCTGTACTATATTATTTGAGTTATGGAGAATATTAAAGGCGGTCTGACAGACGGCACAGAGCGTCCTAAAATTCGAGCATATTGTTTTTATGAATCCAGCTACGACACCGGAAGATGTTCAAAATCCTGCCACCCCACTCACATAGTTTTCTATTCAAAAACATTATATATGTCCAACTTGTTGTTATTGTATTGTACTCATGCATCAATGGCACTTTGCATGTTTGGTGATTATTCACTGAATTCCGGTTTCGTGTCCAACGTTTCCTGTGTGCTAACCAGCTTTACAGTAATGTAAACAAGAAATCTAAACCAAACTGGACCAAGTGATGAAAAAAAATATGAAAACCTAGGTGTTTAATGTTTATTTACTTGTATTTTTTGACAGTACGCACTGTATCACGTCATCCTTTCAACAGGCTTATTTTAATTGATTGGTAAAATTGCACATCGGTACTTCTTTCTCCTCAATTAACATGAAATTATCCATCAGATTGAGTTCAGAAGAGGACTTAAAGGACCTGTTTTGATCCCTTAATTTGTCAAGGGTTAAAGGGTTACTAAGGACTTTGTTGCAACGCATAACAGAACTTAAGGGAACTCAAGTAATCCTTTTCATTCATTCATTCATCATCCTCCGCTTATCCGGGGCTGGGTCGCGGGGGCAACAGTCTAAGCAGAGACGCCCAGACTTCCCTCTCCCTAGCCACTTCCTCCAGCTCTTCCGGGGGAACCCCGAGGTGTTCCCAGGCCAGCCGGGAGACATAATCCCTCCAACGTGTCCTAGGTCTTCCCCGGGGCCTCCTCCCGGTGGGACGTGCCTGGAACACCTCCCTGGGAAGGCGTCCAGGAGGCATCCGATATCTCAGCTGGCTCCTCTCGATGTGGAGGAGCAACGACTCTACTCTGAGCTCCTCCCGAGTGACAGAGCTTCTCACCCTATCTCTAAGGGAGCGCCCAGCCACCCTACAGAGAAAACTCATTTCGGCCGCCTGTATCCCAGCCGCTTCACACTCGGCCGCAAACCGTCCCAGTGTACGCTGAAGGTCCTGGTCTGAGGAGGCCAACACGACAACATCATCCGCAAAAAGCAGTAACAAAATCGCATGGTCCCCAAACCGGACGCTCTCCGGCCCTTGGCTGCACCTAGAAATTCTGTCCATAAAAATTATGAACAGAACCGGTGACAAAGGGCAGCCCTGCCAGAGTCCTGCTCCAGTCGTACAGGGACCGAACAGCCCTAAGCAGGGGACCCCATACTCCCAGAGCACCCTCCACAGGATGCCACGAGGAACACGGTCAAATGCCTTCTCCAAATCCACAAAACACATGTGGACTGGTTGGGCAAACTCCCATGAACCCTCCAGAAAGCTTGAGAGGGTATAGAGCTGGTCCAGTGTTCCACGACCAGGACGAATACCACACTGTTCCTCCTGAATCTGAGGATCCACTGTCGGCCGAATTCTCCTCTCCAGTACCCTGGCATAGACTTTCCCGGGGAGGCTGAGAAGTGTTATCCCCCTGTAGTTGGAACACACTCTCCGGTCCCCCTTCTTGAAAAGAGGGACTACCACCCCGGTCTGCCAGTCCAGAGGCACTGTCCCCGACAGCCACACGATGTTGCAGAGGCATGTCAGCCAAGACAGCCCCAGAACATCCAGAGACTTGAGGTACTCAGGGCAGATCTCATCCACCCCCTGGTGCCTTGTCACTGAGGAGCTTTTTAACTACCTTGATGACTTCAGCCCGGGTGATGGACGAGTCCACCTCTGAGCCCTCAGCCCCTGATTCCTCAGTGGAAGACATGTCGGTGGGATTGAGGAGATCCTCGAAGTATTCCTTCCACCACCCGACGATATCCCCGGTTGAGGTCAACAGCTGCCCATCTCCACTGTAAACAGCGTTGGTAGGGCACTGCTTCCCCCTCCTGAGGCATCAAACAGTTTGCCAGAATCTCTTCGAGGCCAACCGATAGTCTTTCTCCATGTCCTCGCCGAACTCCTCCCAGACCCGGGGCTGCAGTCTGCTTGGCAGCCGGTACCTGTCAGCTGCCTCCGGAGTCCCACAAGCCAGCCAGGCCCGAAGGACTCCTTCTTCAGCTTGACGGCATCCCTTACTTCTGGTGTCCACCACCGAGTTCGGGGATTACCGCCTCGACAGGCACTGGAGACTTTACGGTCACAGCTCCGAACAACCGCATCGACAATGGAGGTGGAGAACATGGTCCACTCGGACTCAATATCTCCAGACTCCCTCGGGATCCGGTCGAAGCTCCGCCGGAGGTGGGAGTTGAACATCTCTCTGACAGGGGGCTCAGCCAAACGTTCCCAACAGACCCTCACAGTACTTTTGGGTTTGCCGAGTCTTTCCAGCTACCTCTCAAGCCAGATTCCGTGTCCAGAGATCGGGTCTCTCAAGTAATCAATTAAGTAAAATCAGCCACGCCACATTGTCTGACCATAAAAATGTTATTTTGCCAGAAAAGGAATACGGACAATCAACAAGACAGGGAGTTCAGAATTATTAGGCAAATGAGTATTTTGACCACATCATCCTCGTTATGCATGTTGTCTTACTCCAAGCTGTATAGGCTGGAAAGCCTACTACCAATTAAGCATATTAGGTGATGTGCATCTCTGTAATGAGAAGGGGTGTGGTCTAATGACATCAACACCCTATATCAGGTGTGCATAATTATTAGGCAACTTCCTTTCCTTTGGCAAAATGGGTCAAAAGAAGGACTTGACAGGCTCAGAAAAGTCAAAAATAGTGAGATATATTGCAGAGGGATGCAGCAGTCTTAAAATAGCCAAGCTTCTGAAGCGTGATCATCGAACAATCAAGCGTTTCATTCAAAATAGTCAACAGGGTCGCAAGAAGCGTGTGGAAAAACCAAGGCGCAAAATAACTGCCCGTGAACTGAGAAAAGTCAAGCGTGCAGCTGCCAAGATGCCACTTGCCACCAGTTTGGCCATATTTCAGAGCTGCAACATCACTGGAGTGCCCAAAAGCACAAGGTGT
Organism: Romanogobio albipinnatus; assembly: GCA_023566225.1. Classification (NCBI taxonomy): domain Eukaryota; kingdom Metazoa; phylum Chordata; class Actinopteri; order Cypriniformes; family Gobionidae; genus Romanogobio; species Romanogobio albipinnatus. The sequence continues at coordinate 4,015,224 of CM042239.1, forward strand.
GCAATACTCAGAGACATGGCCAAGGTAAGAAAGGCAGAAAGTCGACCACCACTGAACAAGACACACAAGCTGAAACGTCAAGACTGGGCCAAGAAATATCTCAAGACTGATGAAATGAGAGTGAGTCTTGATGGGCCAGATGGATGGGCCCGTGGCTGGATTGGTAAAGGGCAGAGAGCTCCAGTCCGACTCAGACGCCAGCAAGGTGGAGGTGGAGTACTGGTTTGGGCTGGTATCATCAAAGATGAGCTTGTGGGGCCTTTTCGGGTTGAGGATGGAGTCAAGCTCAACTCCCAGTCCTACTGCCAGTTTCTGGAAAACACCTTCTTCAAGCAGTGGTACAGGAAGAAGTCTGCATCCTTCAAGAAAAACATGATTTTCATGCAGGACAATGCTCCATCACACGCGTCCAAGTACTCCACAGCGTGGCTGGCAAGAAAGGGTATAAAAGAAGAAAATCTAATGATATGGCCTCCTTGTTCACCTGATCTGAACCCCATTGAGAACCTGTGGTCCATCATCAAATGTGCGATTTACAAGGAGGGAAAACAGTACACCTCTCTGAACAGTGTCTGGGAGGCTGTGGTTGCTGCTGCACGCAATGTTGATGGTGAACAGATCAAAACACTGACAGAATCCATGGATGGCAGGGTTTTGAGTGTCCTTGCAAAGAAAGGTGGCTATATTGGTCACTGATTTGTTTTTGTTTGGTTTTTGAATGTCAGAAATGTATATTTGTGAATGTTGAGATGTTATATTGGTTTCACTGGTAAAAATAAATAATTGAAATGGGTATAAATTTGTTTTTTGTTAAGTTGCCTAATAATTATGCACAGTAATAGTCACCTGCACACACAGATATCCCCCTAAAATAGCTCAAACTAAAAACCACTTCCAAAAATATTCAGCTTTGATATTAATGAGTTTGTGTTCATTGACAACATGGTTGTTGTTTAATTATTAATGTTGTAAAATTAATCCTCAAAAATACAACTTGCCTAAAAATTCTGCACTCCCTGGAAGTCACCACAAAATTAACATACAATGAAACAAACACTACATTCAAAAGCTTTAGCTCAGGGCTAAAAGGCAAGGAGTACAACCACACACTTTGGAGTAAAACTCATTTCACTCACACAAAATCTGTGCGTCTCACTGCACACAGCACCCAGGTGCTCAAACCACTACCAACACGCGGAAGAAACAAGGGAGGGTTCCTGGCTGAAGCCCTCAGCACCTAACAAAAGAAGTTCTCAAGTGCTCATGCACACACACACACACACACACACACACACACACACACACACACACACACACACACACACACACACACACACACAAGTTCAGAAATCACAGTTAACAAAAAAATAATTACTCTAAAGAGTACTCAAGTCTACACAAGCAAAAAAAAAAAAAGTCTTGGATCAATTACAAATACACAGCAGAATAATAATTATAATCAAAATAATACTGACATAAAGGTAGAGGGGAAGGATCTTGAACACCTTAAAAAGGTAAACACAATTGTTAAATGCCCACACGAATTCCCAATGTTATCCCAACCCAATCAGGAAAAGACTTACCCGATGACAGAATCAGGTCAAGCACTCTGAACAAACCCTTTTAGATTGTTTAGTTTTGTTTTGATCCTGCAGCATCGCATTACCTGTTTTGCATATGCCTGAAACAAGCTAAAATCATACCCACTCTCCAAATGAATGCCTAAACACACAATACCCATAACTTCCTATGATAAAGACTTACCCAACAATATAATTAGTCAAGCACTCTGAACAATAACACTTTTAGATCGCTTAGTTTCGTTTTTATCCTGCAGAGTCGCATAAACTGGTTTACATATGCCTGAAACAAGCTAAAATAATACCCAGTCTTCAGATTAATGCTTAAACACACAGTACCCACAACTTACCGAAAGGAAATCACCATTTCAGGAACATGCAAAAGCTGGCGTAGAGCCGCAGTCAAATCACCCGCACGTTGGAAACAAAAGTGAACCGTGTCTCGACAGGAATGAAAAGAGGTTATTTATAGGCCCTGTTAATTCTCAATAAGAACTTACATATGACAGAAACAAAGTTTCTGTCATATGTAAGTTGACAGAAAATGTAATTACATTTTACATTTACATTTATGCATTTGGCAGACGCTTTTATCCAAAGCGACTTACATTGCATTCAAGGTACACATTTTACATTTTGTCAGTTCTTAAATCCAAGACTGAAAGAATACAAATAATTGTAAAGGTAGCAGCACATCATCTAAATATCAGTGGGCTGACATGGGAGTAAGAAATGACCTCTGTGTTCAGGAACAAGCATGAGTTGGATAGTACTAGTAATGCTCCTCTTGTTGCAATGGAATGCTAGATATGTGTTGGCCAATGAACAAGAATTTACATAGAAGAGTTATCTAGTAAACCCAATGTTATTTGTGTTCAGGAGGAATGGTTTAGACTAGTTGGATATGATTGTGTTATAGGAGGGAAGGAGTAGGGGGTGCATAGAGATCTGGACGAAGGAAGGAGAGCTCATAATTATTAATGACTATAATCCTTGTAAGAAATTAGATCTGAGTAGACTATTGCAAATTGAAGGACTGGATGGAAATAGGTGAGTGATATGTGGGTATTTTAAAGCATATAGTACATTATGTGTATAGGAACAAAAATAGACAGGAGAGGTGATTGAAGAACTGATGGAGGAAAATTACATGGTTTGTTTAAATGTTGGGAGAGGGACAATTTGGTATTGAATAATCTAGCAGGGAAATGTGAGTGGGATGTATCATATGAAACATCAATAGGGAGTGATCATTATCCAGTATATTGTAGAATATTACTACAGGGAAATAAACGACAAGGGAAAACAATGGGGGAAGTGGATATTTGACAGTGCATAATGGGAATTGTTTAGTTTTATTTGTGAGAGAGAAATGGACAAAATAGATTTAAAGGAAGATATTGAGGAGATTGATACAAATATTAAAACCGTATTGCTTGAAGCTGCTAATGAGTCAGTTCTCCACCCACACAGTAATGGACAAATTAAGAAAAAGGTGGTCCTTGGTGGATAGATGAATGCAATAGAGTAGCTACGAATATTTTACAATGAAGCTTGGGAAAAAGGAAAGTTACTAACTGAATGGAAAGAGTCCAGGAAAGGACCCATTAAATCCAGAGAATTACAGACCAATAGCATTGACCTCTCAAATAGGAAAGATGATGGAAATAATGATTATGGAGAGAATAGAATTGTATTTGGAAACGAGAGGAATCCTGTGTTGTTGCCTGGAGTTGTTGTTTTAAAATGATGTCAAGTCAAGTCAAGTCAAGTCAACTTTATTTATATAGTGCTTTTAACAATGGAGATTGTTTCAAAGCAGCTTTACAGTGTTAAACAGCAAAATAATGCAGCCTAATTTTATTCAGCTGTATAGCCATTTGATGTTATCAGTTCATTTCAATTTCCATACGGTGACAGTGTGGGCTTTAGATCAATAATTAGATCAGTAATTTAGTTTATATGGTTAAATTAGTTTATTAATTCGATTTATTTCGATGTTTAGTTGAAAAATATAGTGTCCCCAACTGAGCACGCCAAGCCAGAGGCAACAGTGGCAAGGAAACCAAAACCCCATTAGGTGACCTAATGGAGAAAAATAAACCTTGGGAGAAACCAGGCTCAGTCGGGGTGCCAGTTCTCCTCTGGCCAATTTACAAACAACGTATTATTATTATTATTCTGGCAGCTTTACAGGTCAAAGGTCATAATAGATCGGAATATTCGAAGGACCGGAGGCAACACGCTGGAGACGGGTTTATTGCGGATGACATATCGATTTAAGTATTATTTAATTATAATATTCGAACAATCGGAGTCATCACACTGGAGACAGGTTTATTATGATGCCGTGTCGATGAGGCAGTTGCTGGGGGAGACTAATTGACACGGTCTCTGCGGACACTTCGGGGTCCTGTGTTGGTCTTCTCTGGGCGCAGGTCCATCATCTGATCAGGATATGGCCCGGATCCGGCTGACTGCAGTAAACCTCGGGATAAAACAGAGAGACTATCATTAGCGTAGATGCCATTCTTCTGATGATGTAACGAGTACATCAGGTGTTATGGGAAGTGTTCCCGGTTCCGGCTGACCTAGTTAATGCAGCCTAACAATCAATTAATTGAAAAAGTGTTTTATGTGTATGCCACAGTAAAGAGATGTGTTTTTAGTCTAGATTTAAACTGACAGAGTGTGTCTGCTTCCCGAACAATGCTAGGAAGACTGTTCTTCCTAGTTTAGGAGCTAAATAGGAAAAGGATCGACCGCCTGCAGTTGATTTGGATATTCTGGGTACGATCAACTGGCCAGAATTTAGAGATCGCAGTAGACGTGATGGAGTATAGTGTGTTAAGAGCTCGCTCAAGTATTGGGGAGCTAAACCATTTAGTGCTTTGTAAGTAATAAGCAAGATTTTAAAATGTATGCGATGTTTAATAGGCAGCCAGTGCAGTGTTGACAGAACTGGGCTAATATGGTCATACTTCCTGGTTCTAGTAAGTACTCGAGCTGCTGCGTTTTGGACCAGCTGGAGTTTATTTATTAAGCGAGCAGGGCAACCACCCAGTAGAGCATTACAATAATCTAGCCTTGAGGTCATGAACGCATGAACTAACTGTTCAGCATTTTGCACTGAGAGCATGTGCCGTAATTTAGATATATTTTTAAGATGGTAGAATGCAGTTTTACAGATGCTAGAAACGTGGCTTTCAAACGAAAGATTGGTGTCAAAGAGCACACCCAGGTTCCTCACTCACGACGAGGACTTGACAGAGCAGCCATCAAGTGTTAGACAGTATTCTAGTTTACTACTTGTGGAGCTTTTTTGTCCAATAATTAAAAATTCAGTTTTTTCTGAATTGAGTTGCAGGAAATTACTGGTCATCCAATGTTTTATATCAGCTATGCATTCCGTTAATCTTGTGAATTGGTAAGTTTCTTCAGGGCGCGAAGAAATATAGAGCTGAGTATCGTCAGCATAACAATGAAAACTAATGCCATGCTTCCTAATAATATCTCCCAGTGGTAGCATGTACAGGGTGAAGAGTAGCGGTCCTAGCACTGAGCCTTGTGGTACTCCATACTGAACATGCGATCGGTGTGACATCTCTTCATTTACTGCTACAAACTGATAACGGTCAGATAGGTATGATTTAAACCATGATAAAACAATTCCACTAATACCTACATAATTTTCGAGTCTATTCAAAAGAATGTTGTGGTCGATGGTATCAAATGCAGCGCTAAGATCGAGTAACACTAATAGAGAGATACAGCCACGATCGGATGATAAGAGTAAATCATTTGTAACTCTGATGAGAGCAGTCTCAGTACTGATACGGTCTAAATCCTGACTGGAAATCCTCACAGATACCATTTATTTCTAAAAAGGAACATAATTGTGAGGACACTGCCTTTTCAAGTATTTTTGACAGAAAGGGTAGATTTGAGATTGGCCTATAATTGACTAATTCTGTAGGATCAAGTTGCGTTTTTTTAATAAGTGGTTTAATAATAGCCAACTTAAAAGTTTTCGGTACATATCCTAATGACAAAGATGAATTAATGATATTAAGAAGAGGATCTATGACCTCTGGTAGCATCTCTTTTAATAGCCTAGTCGGTACAGGGTCAAGCATACATGTTGATTTTGATGATTTAACGAGTTTAGCCAATTCTTCTTCTCCTATAGCAGTGAATGATTGTAATTTCTCCTCAGTGACACTACAATGCTCTGTCTGATGTGATACTGTAGTAGACGGCTGCATGGTTAACATTTTCTTCCTAATATTATCAATCTTACATGTGAAGAAGTTCATAAAGTCATTATAGCTGTGCTGTTTACAATCATCAGAAGTTGAAGTTTTATTTTTGGTTAATTTAGCTACTGTATCGAATAAATACCTCGGGTTTTGTTCGTTTTCTTCAAAGAGAGTTGAGAAATAAGCAGATCTAGCAGTTCTTACCGCCTTTCTGTATGTGATCAGGTGCTCTTTCCACGAATTACGAAAGACCTCTAGTTTTGTTTTCTTCCAGCTGTGCTCCATTTTTCTGGCTGCTGTTTTAAGGGCCCGAGTGTGCTCGTTGTACCACGGCGTTGGACTATTTTCTTTAATCTTCTTTAAGCGCAGAGGAGCAACTGTGTCTAAAGTACTGGAAAAGAGAGATGTAAAAATCATTGTGACTAATCATTCACATAAAACAATATATTGCTTTAGATTTTATCAGACACTTTTTGTTTACAAAGCCCATATGCAAAGATGCATGAACGATTATGAATAATGCTGTGATTCACACCTGAGAAGACAAAGAACCGCATAATGAGCTGCATAATGAATGAGCCTTTAAGTCAGGTATGTCAGAGGGAACTATAAGAATTGGACAAAACAATACAAAAGGAATATGTTTTTTTGTAGTTTATTTAGAATATAGTTAACTAAATAAAGTGAGAGCCAAAGGCACAATGTCCTATGTGGGCCAGTATCAGGTCAATGTGATTCTCAAATCTGTGAGATAAAAGAAAGATAAAAAAACATCTGTGAGAATACTGATAACAGGATCATAGCAACTATTGTATTAACCTTAACATAATGTCCACTCTTAACAGAAAACATGATTTTTGTGATCTCATGCATGCATGTTGTCGTGTATCACGTATAATGCGTGTGATGTCATGACGTAGAGAATATGTATGAGTAAAGAGACAAGTTGAGTTCACAATCAGTCTGTCTCCATTCTGATTTAATTCGATGTCTTTAGCTGGTTTAAGCGAAGGCACAACAATGGCGACAAGGACAGAAAGTAGATGATTATCAGGTTAAATCTGATCGCAAGTTAATTTAAACCAGGAAAATGGATTCTGCGCATCAGTGCCGAAGTTCGATTGCTACAGTCAACCCGAGAACCTGGGACCATGCTCGATGAGATGGCTGTCGGCATTTGAACTGTTCGCGGATGGAAAAGGATTGCTGTTAGGAGAAGGCGCAAATGATGCGACGAGACAATGGAGAAGGGCACTGTTACTCCATCATGCGGGCACAGATTTGCAAGATATATTTTCAACATTGGAGGATAAGGGAACTGCAACAGTTTATGATGCTGCTGTGGCCGCTTTAAATGTGTACTTTGTTCCCAGAGTAAAAACACGGCATTAGCGAGCTAATCCTTCTAACAGATCATGCAAAAACAAGGTGAGACTGTGCAACAGTTCGTCATGAGACTCAGTAGAACAGTATCCAGTTTAGGGGAGTTGGAAAACTTAACACCAAACAGATAAGCTTACACATTGATAATGCTGTGACACCAATAGCGCAACCATTACTCCGAACTCCATTTCACTTGAGAGAAGCAGTGGAATGTAAGATTCAGCAGCTTCTAGAGATGGACATCATTGAACCAGTTTCTGGCGCCACCCCATGGGTAAAGCTGGTGGTGATTGTACCTAAACCTGACAATGACATTAGGCTATGCTTGGATATGAGGCAGGCAAATAAAGCCATAATTCGGGGCCGATACTCTATTCCAACCATAGATGAGCTCCCTCAGAGTATGAATGGCTCCTCCATTTCCAGTAAGCTAAGTGGGGTTACCACCAACTAGAGCTTACGCCACAGTCCAGAGGTATTGCCAGAGGTATCACAATGGCACATATTGATACAAGAGACTTATCTTCGGAGTGTCATCAGCCAACGAGCAATATCAGCATGAAGTTGCATCAGCTCTCACTGGTATAGAGGGAATGGAGAATATCTCTGACAACATTATTATACATGCTCCAACCCAGCAGACACGTTATCAGAGACTACATGCAGTCTTACAGAGGTTTGTGAATTGTGGACTGACACTCAATGAGGAAAAGTGTCAATACAATATGAATAAGCTTGTGTTCATTTGAATGCTTCTTTCAGAAAAAGGGATTGGTCCAACAGCTGAAAGGGTTTGTGCCGTGGTCGAGGCCAGAGAACCAGAGAACGCATCAGAAGTAAGAAGCTTCTTGGGATTGGTGATATAGTATAGTTGGTGATATAGTTGATATAGTAGTCGTTTCATCCCACAATTTGCATCCATCACTGAACTACTAAGGAGGATAACAAAAAAGGATCCTCCATTCAAGTTTGGTGCTGAACAAAGACCTACGTTTCAAGTCTTAAAGCACAGGCTAGCTGAGGCCGGAAGCCTGGCTTACTTTGATAAGAGAGCACCGACCAACGTCATTGCAGATGCCAGTCCGGTAGGCATTGGGGCTGTGTTGATTCAAGAACAAAACAGAGAAAGCGTCACCATATGTTATGTCTGTCGCAGCTTAACTGAATGCAAAAAAAGATACTCACAGATGGAATGCAAAGCTTTGTCCTTAGTATGGGCGTGTGAGAGACTCCATCCATACATATATGGGCAAAAGTTTGACCTGGTCATTGACCATAAGCCACTTGAAACTATCTATGGGCTGCGGTCAAAACCATGTGCTCGCACCGAGAGGTGGATGTTAAGACTACTTTTAAGAGGTACACGCATTGTACTACCACAGTCACTTAGAGCAAGAGCTTTAAATCTAGCTCACAAAGGACATTTGGGTATAGTAGACACCAAGCAGAACCAGTCAAATCAGAGACAGTGGAAATTGGGCAAATTACTTCTAACAAAATGCATACCCAGAGTACGCCACTAGGTGGTGTAGTGACTCCACATGAGAGACCACAGAGACAAATCAAACTGCCAGAGAAATTTAAAGACCACATTGCCAATGAGTTAAGTGTGATTGGACAATTGGTTTTAAGAGGTACACACATTGTACTACCACAGTCACGCATTGTACTATCACAGACCTATAGTAGGCACCAAGCAGAACCTTCAAAGTAAATTATGGTGGCCTGCCATGAATAAAGACGCAGAAAGGCATGGTAGGTCATGCCATGAATGCCAACTTGTGATGAGACCTGATAATCCGGAGCCTCTGAAAATGACCCGCCTACCTGAAGGCCCTTGGCAAGATCTAGCCACTGACATATTGGTGCTGCGTTCCAGTTCATTTTTATTAGGCCCTTCACTCGTTAACTTCCCTCCGTCTCGTTCACTCGGATGTGCGTCATCGCTTACGTTGCATGAGTGCCCACTACTGGAGGAACATTTGCAATGGACTGAACTGGAACGTCCTAAGCCCTTGATCACTTCGAATCCACTATGGAGTTGATTTATTATTTATTTTTTTCCTTTACAAAATTGTTTAATGCAGCATTCTATATGTATATAGGTGTATTTGGATTGTTTTAAATGTTTTTAAAAATAATAAAAATATCATAGAGTTGTTAGTGGTGGGGTAAATTAAACGCGATATGCGGTGCCGTCACAATCGTATTGCATTGTGGTATATGAAGCTGCCTGAAGTGTACATATGAAGTAGGTCAAAATCGAGGGAGCAAGGGTCTGTCCATATAAACTTCCCTTGTCCACTTCATGAAGTGGAACACACTTCAAAATGGCAGCGGGGATTCCCCCAAGGGGAAGTGCTTAGGGAAGTTTGCAAGTGCGTGTCTAAAACTGGAGTGGAACGCAGCATAGGTCCTCTGCTTACAGGAGAGTACATACTAGTGACAGTGGATTACTATAGCAGCTACTATGAGTATGCAATACTCAAGTCTACCACAGCTGATAAAATCATTGACTGTTTGGAGGAGGTTTTCAGCCGTCACGGTCTGTCATGCATCCTCAGATCAGAATGTGGTCCACAGTTTATGTCTACCCAATTTCAACAATTCTGTGAGACAAATGGCATTCAGCATGTAAAGACTACACCAAAGTGGGCACAGGCAAATGATGAGGTGGAGAGAAGGAATGCGCCTATACTGAAACGCATACGGATTGTGCAGGAGGAAGGCCTAAACTGGAAAAAGGAGCTCCGCAGATATGTGGCAACATACAGAGCTATTGACCATAACACTACGGGGAAGAGTCCTGCTGAATTGCTTTTCAGGAGGAAAATCAGGGGGAAACTGCCCGATTTTACCATGCCACAAAATTATCTGGAGGTAAGGGATCATGATGTTGAGCAAAAAGGTAAAGCTAAACTTTATGCAGACCACCGCCACGGGGCAAAACACTCACAGCTGGATGTGGAACATCAGGTTCTGGTGAGACAAGAAAAGACAGACAAACTGACGACTGCATTCAGCCAAATTCCATACAATGTCGTGTCCAGAAAGGAAAATTCAGTGACCATTGAAGATTCAGGGGGTGCACAATATAAAAGTTTGTGAAGAAATTCTTCAGCGAGAATGCAAAAGACAGTCCAGTTGAAATGGAAAACCCAGCAGAGTAAGAACCAGTCAAATCAGAGACAGAGGAAACTAGGCAAATGACTTCTAACAAACCCAGAGTACGCCACTAGATGGTGTAGTGACCACAGAAACAAATCAGACTGCCAGAGAAATTTAAAGACTTTATTATTGAGTGATCCTGGTGAGGAAATAGCACATACTCAGTTGTTATGCATACATATTTTCATTTTGTTCACATTATGTACATTCAGGGATTTTAGATTTAAAACATGTTTGAAATCAATATGTCATCAGGTTAAAATAGATATGCAAGAGGAAGTTGTGAACACAATTTTGTATAGGCGTATTATATTTTAAATTATATACATTACCATTCAAAAGATTGGACACATTACTATGTTTAATGTTTTTGAAGGTATTATGCTCACAAAGCCCACATTTATTTGATCAAAAATACAGAAAACAGTAATATTGTGAAATATAAAAATTTTAAATAATGGTTTTCTATTTTAATATAATTAAAAATATAATTTATTTCAATTATGTAAAACTTTTCATCAGCCATTACTCCAGTCTTCTGTGTCACATGATCCTTCAGAAATCATTCGAATATGCTGATTTATGATCAATGTTAGAAACAGCTGTGTGTCACGGGTCGTTGCAGGCAGACAGACCTAGACTAAGAATGATGTTCAACAACAGGTTTTAATAATACAATTCCTTTGACACGCAACACACACTAAGCATAACGTAGATCGGACAACTGTGGTGAGGATGGTGACTACTGATATAGGGAGTGCTGATGACTGACAACGAGGGTGATGACTGCAGGTGCAGGAGATTGATGAATGGGTGCAGGTGGTGAGCCAGAGGGATTCTGGGAAGTGTAGTGTTGAGGGGGACTGAGCTGGGGACTGTGACACTGTGCTGCTTAATATTTTTTATAACCTGTGATACCTTTATACCTTTTATAACTTTTTTTCAGGATTCTTGGATGAATAAATGAAGTAATGGCTGATGAAAATTCAACTTTGCATCACAGAAATAAATTATATTTTACAGTATATTAAAATAGAAAATCATTATTTCAAATGGAATTTTTCTGTATTTTTAGTCAAATAAATGCACAAAGAGACTTCTATCAAAAACAATAATTCAAATAGTAATGTGTCCAAACTTTTGACTGGTACTGTACTGTCCAAAATGGCAAAGGAAATATTGTCTAAACAGTTTTACGTCCATGACATTTTATGTAGCGTATTTGTTATATTATATGGCCTATAAATGTTAGTTTGCAGTTTAATAAGTCACACAGAGTCTTAATAAGTCTTTTTGAGGTTAAATGTACAGATGATTAGAATAAAGAAGAATAAACTTAACTGTCACAATCTTCGGCTGGATCCGTTGTTCCCTTTCGTTCAGTCATTCCGAGTTACGTCACCCCGAGCCAATGACAAAGAAAATGCCAAAAAAATGCGAAATTTGCATAGCGTAACTCCTCCCATCGTGTGGGTATATAAAGAAGGACGCTGGCAATCTTGCCATATGTTTCTGCTTCGGAGCCAAGAGCATTCTTCACTCCTGCAAGCCTGAAAATCTGAGTTCTCTTCAGTTCTTCGAGACGAGCAATCCTCCAGTGTGTTGGTCAGACGGTGCATTCCAGCGATTCCACATTGCCTGCCTGCCTGCTGGTCTGCAACAGCTGTGTGTGTGTTTCCCTGGGCGCTTCAACACTCTGCTGAGCTTTCCTCTCACAAAAGAGCTTGCGCATGGCACGTCAAGATGTCTCACCCGTGCACTTCTGGGTGCGGTCGATCTCTGTCCCCGTCTGATGGACACAATAACTGCTTGACGTTTTTGGGCTTACAGCACGCTCAAGCAGGGTTACGTAACCGACATGTTTCTCGAAATTAAACCAACTCTTCTTCTGAGGTAAATTATTCCAGGATTATTCCTCACCACGTCTCAAAAACGATGTAAAGTAGATTAATCTCACATAAACAGAGAAGATTTGTTATCGATTTGATTTACATTATTTTGACGTTTTACATTATTCACTGACATGTTGACGTTTCTTTAGACATGTGTCACATGTTTCTGTGACAAGTATTCGCTAAGTTACAGTTCATTTTCTGACAAGTATCAGAATGGACTTCATTGAGAGAGAGAGGCGGCAGATTGCGCATCGTTTGTTTTCTTTATTTTGCAAAAAGCACAACATTATGTTTTTATTGTGAGTGTACACAAATAAAAGTAGAAACTTAACAGATTCGAATGATGTATAAAACTTGTCTGTATAACCAAAATGGATGTAGTATTTTGAGTCTCTTTTACACTGATAAAGAAAACAAGCAAGTTGGTCGCGCCGGCCTGACCGCCGACCCCGAGGGGTTAAGAAAGCTGAAGTTAATGAAGAATCACTGATGCCAGTTTTATTTAGCAAGCATGTAACCACTAAGAAAACTTTTATAAAAGATCATATAAGAGATATAGTCAAGAATAATTTTGTATGGACGTAAATATGTTGGATCGATGTTTATAAGTAAGATCATTCTGATAATGCTTTGTCAGCATTTGAAAGATTATTTTACCCTTTGGTGGATAAACATGCACCTATGAAAAAAATGTACAGTGAAGAATGTTAGGGCACCATGGATTAGCGCTGACTTGAAACTTCTCAGGCTCCTTCAGGGCATTGTGCAGATGACGCATACTATCATGGCACCCTGGACAAAGACACTGCATGCCAATTTTCAAGTCAATCGGACTAATGTTTGGGTGGTTATAGACATTTTCATTTTTTTTCCTGTTATAGCGCCACCGAGTGGCCAATCATCGAAAAAATTTTGACAAGGGGCATCAGAATGAGCTCATACACGAGTGTCCCGAGTTTATAGCCATTTTAGTAAAAGTGGCCCTGGTCACATTGAACATTTTGGCTCCCCTTAGCAACCGTGAATCGGAATTTGGAATTGTGTTAATACTTATTGATATTCACTCTCCAGAGAATATTAGTATATTGGAATATTGGCCCTGGTTTAGTTCCAATCGGGCCAAAAATCAAAAATACAAAAGTAGGTTTTTCTGAAATAGCTTGTTATTTTATTTTGTCATTAAAACACTTTACTGCTGCAAACCTGCTTTTTCATTTCTTCCTTCAACCCAACGTGGCAGGAAATGTATATTTGTGGTCTATTTTTCCTGTTTGTTTGATGTCATGTTGTCATAGTGTTTGCTACAGTAAATTATTACATGTATATGTAAAACCATCTAAACCTGTAAGTCAAGTCAGTTTCATTTGTATAGCACTTTTCACAATACACATTGTTTTTTCCTTGAACATATTCCAGTGGATGCAGCAGGATGGGGTACACCCAGCCAGTCGGCGTTATTTTACGACTGGTATCCTCAAAAAGCTCTGGATATGAATCCCTACACTTGCATGCATACACCAACACAAAGCAACCCGTGGTGGAATCTGGATCTGCTGAAGGTGTACACCGTGAACAGAGTGGTCATCACAAACAGACTAGACTGCTGCAGCGAGAGGATAAACGGGGCAGAGATTCGGATCGGAAACTTTTCTTCAGATGTTTTCAGCAACCCCATGTGAGTCTCTCTGATATATTCTTAATTACAGAGATTCTGTCCAGTTGGCTAGTAAATGTTTACATTTTTATTAAGCATCTTTAGAACCAGTTAACTGTTTGTCCCCACTGTTCACTGATGATAAGTCCTTCAGATGAGCCATTAAACCAAGGTTTAAACCAGGACTCTCTGTGGTCATTAAAAATCCCAGAATGTCCTTTGATAAAGAGTAGGGGTGTAACCCTGGCATCCTGGCCAAATTTGCCCATTGGCCTCTGTCCATCATGACCTCCTAATCATCCCCATTTACTGATTGGCTTCATTACTCTGTCTCCTCTCCACCAATAAGCTGGTGTGTGGTGGGCATTCTGGTGCAATATGGCTGCCGTCGCATCATCCAGGTGGTGCTGCACATTGGTGGTGGTTGAGGAGATTCCCCCCTTCCATGTAAAGCACTTAGAGTACCCAGAAAAGTGCTATATAAATGTAATTATTATTATTAGACCCCTGATCGGTTATACAGAACATCCTGTTGATATGAATCAGAGACTTCAGCAAACAGTTTTATATATATATATATATATATATATATATATATATATATATATATATATATATATATATTGTAAAGTGTAATTTATTCCTGTGATCAAAGTTAAAATTTAAGTCTTCTGTGTAACACGATCCTTCAGAAATCATTCTAATATTCTGATTTGCTGCTCAAGAAAAAAAATATGATTGATTATCAATGCTCAAACGGGGTTGAGTCCCTTTGCTTATTCCTAAATCTAGTTTCCTTTCTGGTGCACCAGAAAAGGGCTACTTTGGCTAATAAGCCTTGGTGACCTGAGAATTACAGTGGGGCATCCCTGCCGGGTACATCTCTTTGGGCACCCACTCCTCTATCGCATCATGAGCATGCTGAGACTTTGTTTGTGGGGGGTCTCATGTTCTCGTTGGCGCGTTGTTTGTCAAGTCAAGTCAAGTCAACCTTATTTATATAGCGCTTTTAACAATGCAGATTGTTTCAAAGAAGCTTTACAGTGTTAAACAGGAAAATAATGCAACATAATTTTATTCAGCCGTATAGCCATTCTGGAAAAAATGTGATGTCATCAGTTCATTTCAATTATCATACAGTGACAGTGTGGGCTTTAGATCAGTAATTTAGTTTATATGGTTCATTTAGTTTAATAATTAGATTTATTTGGATATTTAGTTGAAAAATGTAGAAAAATTTAGTGTCCCCAACTGAGCACGCCAAGCCAGAGGCAACAGTGGCAAGGAAACCAAAACCCCATCAGGTGACCTAATGGAGAAAAATAAACCTTGGGAGAAACCAGGCTCAGTCGGGGTGCCAGTTCTCCTCTGGCCAATTTACAAACAGCGTATGATTATTGTTCTGGCAACTTTACAGGTCAGAGCTCATAATAGATTGGAATATTTGAAGGATCGGAGGCAACACGCCGGAGGCGGGTTTATTGAGGATGACATATTGATTTAAGAATTATTAAATTGTAATATTCAAACAATCGGAGTCATCACGCCGGAGACGGGTTTATTGAGG
Organism: Romanogobio albipinnatus; assembly: GCA_023566225.1. NCBI lineage: Eukaryota > Metazoa > Chordata > Actinopteri > Cypriniformes > Gobionidae > Romanogobio > Romanogobio albipinnatus. The sequence continues at coordinate 4,030,730 of CM042239.1, forward strand.
ATGCCGTGTCGATGATGCAATTTCAGCAGAGTCTAATTGACACGGTCTCTGCAGACACTTCAGGGTCCTGCGTTGGTCTTCTCTGGGCGCAGGTCCACCATCTGATCTGGATACGGCCCGAATCCGGCTGACTGCAGTAAACCTTGGGATAAAATAGAGAGACTATCATTAGAGTAGATGCCATTCTTCTGATGATGTAACGAGTACATCAGGTGTTATAGGAAGTGTTCCCAGTTCCGGCTGACCTAGTTAATGCAGCCTAACAATCAATTCATTGAAAAAGTGTTTTATGTGTATGCCACAGTAAAGAGATGTGTTTTTAGTCTAGATTTAAACTGACAGAGTGTGTCTGCTTCCCGTACAATGTTAGGAAGACTGTTCCAGAGTTTAGGTGCTAAATAGGAAAAGGATCGACCTCTTGCAGTTGATTTCGATATTCTCGGTATTATCAACTGGCCAGAATTTTGAGACCGCAGTAGACGTGATGGAGTATAATGTGTTAAGAGCTCGCTCAAGTATTGGGGAGCTAAACCATTTAGTGCTTTGTAAGTAATAAGCAAGATTTTAAAATGTATGCGATGTTTAATAGGCAGCCAGTGCAGTGTTGACAGAACTGGGCTAATATGGTCATACTTTCTGGTTCTAGTAAGAACTCGAGCTGCTGCGTTTTGGACCAGCTGGAGTTTATTTATTAAGCGAGCAGGGCAACCACCCAGTAGAGCATTACAATAATCTAACCTTGAGGTCATGAATGCATTAACTAACTGTTTAGCATTTTGCACTGAGAGCATGTGCCGTAATTTAGATATATTTTTAAGATGGTAGAATGCAGTTTTACAGACGCTAGAAACGTGGCTTTCAAACGAAAGATTGGTGTCAAAGAGCACACCCAGGTTCCTCACTGACGACGAAGACTTGACAGAGCAGCCATCAAGTGTTAGACAGTATTCTAAGTTACTACTTGTGGAGCTTTTTTGTCCAATAATCAAAAATTCATTTTTTTCTGAATTGAGTTGCAGGAAATTACTGGTCATCCAATGTTTTATATCAGCTATGCATTCCGTTAATCTTGTGAATTGGTAAGTTTCGTCAGGGCGTGAAGAAATATAGAGCTGAGTATCATCAGCATAACAATGAAAACTAACGCCATGCTTCCTAATGATATCTCCCAGTGGTAGCATGTACAGGGTGAAGAGCAGTGGTCCTAGCACTGAGCCCTGCGGTACTCCATACTGAACATGTGATTGGTGTGACATCTCTTAATTTACTGCTACAAACTGATAACGGTCACATAGGTATGATTTAAACCATGACAAGGCAATTCCACTAATGCCTACATAATTTTCGAGTCTATTCAAAAGAATGTTGTGGTCGATAGTATCAAATGCAGCACTAAGATCGAGTAACACTAATAGAGAGATACAGCCACGATCGGATGATAAGAGTAAATCATTTGTAACTCTGATGAGAGCAGTCTCAGTGCTATGATACGGTCTAAATCCTGACTGGAAATCCTCACAGATATCATTTCTTTCTAAAAAGGAACATAATTGTGAAGACCTATTCAAGTATTTTTGACAGAAAGGGTAGATTTGAGATTGGCCTATAATTGACTAATTCTGTAGGATCAATAAGTAATTAATTCTAAAATTAAAAACTAATTCTGCGTTTTTTAAATAAGTGGTTTAATAATAGCCAACAAAATGTTCTTCCTAATATTATCAATCTTCGTAAATTTCAGGGCGAACTTCGTAAGTTCATAAAGTCATTACTGCTGTGCTGTTTACAAACATCAGAAGTTGAAGCTTTATTTTTGGTTAATTTAGCCACTGTATCGAATAAATACCTTGGGTTGTGTTTGTTTTCTTCCAAGAGAGTAGAGAAATAAGCAGATCTAGCAGTTTTTACGGCCTTTCTGTATGGGATCATGTGCTCTTTCCACAAATTACGAAAGACCTCTAGTTTTGTTTTCTTCCAGCTGCGCTCCATTTTTCTGGCTGCTGTTTTAAGGGCCCGGGTGTGCTCGTTGTACCACGGTGTTGGACTATTTTCTTTAATCTTCTTTAAGCGCAGAGGAGCAACTGTGTCTAAAGTACTGGAAAAGAGAGAGTCAATAGTTTCTGTTGCAACATCGAGTTCTTCTATGCTATCTGGGATGCTGAGGAGATGATACTGATGAGGAAGATTATTTAAAAAGCAATCTTTTGTAGCGGCAGTGATTGTCCTGCCAGTTTTTAAGTGAGGGGGCGGCTTTGCAACCTTAGCTAAATTAAGTATACAAGATACTACGTAATGATCTGAGATGTCATCGCTCTGCTGCAGAATTTCAAAGGTATCAGCATTAATTCCATGTGACAATATTAGGTCTAAAGTATGATTATGGCGATGAGTGGGTCCTGACACGTGCTGCCTAACTCCAATAGAGTTTAGAATGTCTTTAAATGCTAATCCCAATGTGTCTTTTTCGTTGTCTACATGGATATTAAAATCACCAACAATTAGTACTTTATCTACGGCCAGTACTAACTCTGATAGAAAATCAGCAAATTCTTTGATAAAGTCTGTATTATGCCCTGGTGGCCTGTATACAGTAGCTAACACAAATGTTAAACGGGTTTTATCATGTACACTACATAACGTTACATAAAGCACCAAAACTTCGAAGGAATTATATTTGAAACTAGACTTCTGAGTAATACTGAAGATATTATTATAAATTACAGCAACCCCTCCCCCTTTACCTTTAAGACGCAGCTCATGTTTATAACAATAATCTTGGGGGGTGGACTCATTTAAAGTAATGTAGTCATCAGATTTTTGCCAGGTTTCTGTCAAACACAGCACATCTAGATTATTATCTGTAATGATATAATTTACAATAAGCGCTTTTGGGTAAAGGGATCGAATATTCAGCAACCCAAGCTTTATCAATTGTTCATCTGTATTATATCTGTTGTTTATTTGTTGGACATCAATTACATTTTTACTGTTGAATGGTTTTGATGTTTTTTTGTATTTATTAATTCGGGGAACAGACACAATCTAATATCTAGGTGAAAGAGTCTCTATGTGCTGGGATTTATCTGACTCCGGTGACGTGAGACAGCTAGCAGATGGTCGGTTTAGCCAGTTTGTCTGCTTTCTGACCTGGGCCCTAGTGAGTCAAGGTTTAGCTCTAAGACTATGTGCCAAATTACTAGAGAGAAGAGTGGAACCACCCCAGGAGGGATGGATGCCATCCTTCTTCAACAGGTCAGGTCTGCCCCAAAAACTTTTCCAATTGTCTATGAACCCTATGTTATTTTGCGGACACCACTTAGACAAGCTTTTCACTTTTTTAGCTTTAGCCAGATTTTGCTTTGATGTCAGGCGCTCTGGCTCCCGGTAAACAAGTGACTATGGTGGCTGGTGTCTCTATTTTCACGTTCCGTGTAATAGAATCACCAATGACTACGGCACTTTCAACAGGATACTCAGTGGGTGCTTCACTGAGAGGGGAGAACCTGTTTGATGTTCTAACCAGAATGGAAAAGCAGTTTTTTGGTCCGCGACTATGCCGTCTCACTGTTACCCAGTTTCCGTGCTGCGGGGGCCCTGCAGCGGGAACCGAAGAATGTACAGAGTTCACTAAGCTATTCGCATCCAAATCAGTATCTAAAGCTGTTACATCCTCACTACTCTCAGATAAAGTATGGATGCGTGTTTCTAATTCTGAAATCTCCGTCAGCCTAACTATCTCCTTACATTTATCACATGTGAAGCCCTGTTCGCCAGCGGAGAAGCCTATACTGAACATGCAGCATGTGGTGCAAGTGACAATGACAGGAGATGACATGACTTACCGTGTTTGTTGATTAATCCAATTTACCACAATTGCTTGCTGGACACTATTTACTAATCCAACTAATGAACTCAGAGAGCAGGATACCCGGGTGCAGAGATGACAAGCTAACAGGCTAGCGAAATGCTAACATGTGATGGTGATTTAGATTAAAAGCTAGCGATGTCAAATTTAATGTGATAGGCAATATTTAAACAATGTATGGTGATGAGTAAGTTATATTTAGCAGTAGAACAAAGAAAATATATCAAAATAGTGATTCAAACGCAAGCAAGGCTGTACAGAGCTACAAACAATGCAGGAGTCAAACAGGAGACGATGAGGAGCAATCGATCAGACAGGAGCAATCCTCGTCCTGCCCCTTTCATAGGGGCTTGAGCGTTAAGCGTGCCATGTGCCGTCGAGTCTGGCGGCCACGCCCACTGTCTCTCATGCCTGCTGGTAGCCCAGATGGGATTTCTGGTCCTTTTTTGAAAAAAGGGGGGACCTAGCGTTTCATTTGTGGCTCTGGCAGAGGACAGATGTCAATTGCTGCATCAGAGAGAGGGCTGTTATGCGTTGGAGATGATGATGCTGAGTTTCCCACTATAATAGTGTGTGTGCTCATGCTGAATCAGATTCAAAGTTGACAGCCATGCTTTCCTGGGGTGGCTGCCTGGATGTGCATCGGAAAAATTTGCAGTGTGGAACTATTTGGTGTCAAAATATGGAACACCAAAGGGCCATAATCTGTATAATTTTTTTCCCTCTCTCACTACCCTCTGTCCTGCATGCACGAGGGTAGTCCCGACTCAGGGGTTTTGCAGGAACTGCGTGCGGTGATGGACCTCACTCTCCAGGTGACGGAAGTCACTGCACGCTCCCTGGGTCAGGCGATGTCCACATTAGTGGTCCAGGAACCTGGGGCTAACTTTTTGCAGATATGCGTGAGCCCGACAAAGTTCAGTTCCTCAACGCCCCTGTCTGTCAGGCTGGCCTCTTCGGCGATGCTGTTGAGAACTCGCCCAGCAGTTCTCGGTGGCCCAGAAGCGGATGGAGGTGGTTTAAAAAAACAAAACCAAAACAAAAAGCAAAAAAAAAACCCATCCTGCTCTGACGACTAGCTGCTGCCTCCACGGCTGCAGCACCTCCGTCTGCTTGTCGCTGAGGGTGCCCTCCTGCATCCGCCTCAGCCCCCGCCCCTGCTAAGCCAAGCAGCAGCCTCCACCCGGGTAGCAGGTGGCCGGGTGCAGGGGATGCACCCAACCCGTCCAGGGTCCCGCGAGTCCGCTAGCAAGCACAAGGGCAAGCGGCCATGGAATGGGCAGCCCAGGGAGATGGGGAACTGCTCGTGGAGACGGTGTCTGCACCCATCCCTCCCCGGGGGAGGACCAGGGGGAGAATATTTTTCGCTTTCAGTCCTGCCGCTGGCTCTCCGGAGTCCACATTCTCAGAGCAGTTTCCTCCCTCCCTGGGCCCTGAGAGGGTCAGGTTGGCAGTGTGCGACGCCCCCGGGCCTTGCCACTCCTTTCCTCCCCTCTCCCCCCTCATCAGGGAGCAGCAGTGTGGGCACCGAGGATGCCCCCGGGCCTTCTCACCCATACTCTGCCCCACTTGGAGTACTCAGGCAACACTCTGGGCTGCCTCTGGGCCTCCCGAGTCGGGTCTACGTACTCCACCTCGCTGCCCCACCCCGGGTACGTCTGTGGTGCCATTGGTCCCGCTTGTTCGGTCCCTGGGGGCCTGGGTAGGTCTACCCAGACAGTCTCGCTAGCTCATCCATACCATCAGACTCGGCTACGCGATTCAGTTTGCTCGCCGCCTCCCAAGTACAGGGGCATCCTCTTCACCAACGTGTGGAGCAGCGATGCCCATGTCTTGCAGTCAGAGATTGATGTCCTGCTGGCGAGCCGGTTCCTCCAGCCGATATGAGGGTCAGGGTTCTACAGGCCCTACTTCATTGTACCCAAGAAAGGTGGTGGGTTAAGGCCAATCTTGGACCTGCACAAGCTCCCGTTCAGAATGTTAACGCAGAAACACATTCTTGAATGCATCCGTCCCCGAGATTGGTTTGCAGTGATCGACCTGAAGCCCTTCGGGCTGTCCCTGTCGCCTCACGGCTCTACAAAGTTGTGTGAACACAGGGACATGGTACTCCCTCACCTCAGCCGGTTGGGCCTTCGGGACAACCGAGAGAAGAGCAAACTCTGCCCTGCGTAGAGGATCTCTTATCTCGGTATGGAGCTGGATTCGATCTACCGGACTCCGCGCCTCACACCAGAGCGAGTCAGTGTTGAACTGCTTGAATACGTTCAAGGACAGGACAGCGGTCCCACTGTAATTCTTTCAGAGGCTCCTGGAGCGTATGGCATCTGCAGCCGCGGTAACGCCACTCAGATTGCTTCATATGAGACCGCTTCAACGCTGGTTACACGACCGAGTCCCTACGCAGGTATGCGTTTCCAACAGTGAGCCTTCTCAGGGAGGATGAGGAGCAGGTCTTGTTAGTTGAGCCCTACTGGCCCAACCAGACCTGGTTCCCTGAATTCACACTCCTCGCGACAGCCCCTCCCTGGCCGATCCCCCTAAGGAAGGACCTGCTTTCTCAGGGGCGGGGCACTCTATGGCACCTGCATCCAGACCTCTGGAATCTCCATGTCTGGTCCCTGGACGGGACGTGGAGGTTCTAGGTGGCCTGCCACAAGCAGTGGTAGACACCATCACTTCGGCTAGAGCCCCCTCTAAGTGGAACCTGTTCGGCGAGTGGTGCTCTTCACTCCGGGAAGACCCCCAAAGGTGTTCGATTAATGTTGTGCTTTCCTTTCTGCAGGATGGGTTGGAGCGAAGGCTGTCTCCTGCCACCCTCAAAGTGTACATCAAAGCAATAGCCTAAAATATACCAAAAATCCCTAAAAAAAAAAATAGGTAAGCACGAGTTAATTGTCAGGTTCCTCAGAGGTGCGAGGAAACTGAGTCCTCCTCGTTCAATCTCGTTACCCTCTTGGGACTTAGCCCTGGTGCTCAGAGCACTGCAGGGTCCTCCATTTGAGCATTTGCAGTCTGTTGAGCTAAAGATTCTGTCCATGAAGATCGTACTCCTGACGGCATTGGCCTCAATCAAGAGGGTAGGGGACCTGCATGCACTTTCGGTCGATGAATCGGGCCTATAATTCGGGCTGGCCAAGTCTCACGTTGGCCTTGAGAACCCGTCCTGGATACGTGCCCAAGGTTCCGACCACTCCCTTCCGGGACCAGGTGGTGAACCTGCAAGCGCTGCCTTCGGAGGAGGGAGACCCAGCCCTAGCTTTATGTCCCGTCCGTGCTCTTCGCGCTTACATTGACTGGACTCAAAGCTTCAGAACCTCACAGCAGCTTTTCATCTGTTGCGGAGGCCAGCAGAAGGGAAAGGCTGTCTCCAAGCAGAGTTTAGCCCACTGGATAGTGGATGCTATCATCATGGCTTACCAGTCCCAAGACATGCCTTGCCCGTGATTCGATTGATGATTCGAGCTTTGTGACATGGTGCATTATCCTGCTGGAAGTAGCCATCAGAGGATGGGTACATGGTGGTCATAAAGGGATGGACATAGTCAGAAACAATGCTCAGGTAGGCCGTGGCATTTAAACGATGCCCAATTGGCACTAAGGGGCCTAAAGTGTGCCAAGAAAATATCCCCCACACCATTACACCACCACCACCAGCCTGCACAGTGGTAACAAGGCATGATGGATCCATGTTCTCATTCTGTTTACGCCAAATTCTGACTCTACCATCTGAATGTCTCAACAGAAATCGAGACTCATCAGACCAGGCAACATTTTTCCAGTCTTCAACTGTCCAATTTTGGTGAGCTTGTGCAAATTGTAGCCTCTTTTTCCTATTTGTTGTTGTTGTAGCCCATCCGCCTCAAGGTTGTGCGTGTTGTGGCTTCACAAATGCTTTGCTGCATACCTCGGTTGTAACGAGTGGTTATTTCAGTCAAAGTGCTCTTCTATCAGCTTGAATCAATTGGCCCATTCTCCTCTGACCTCTAGCATCAACAAGGCATTTTCGCCCACAGGATTGCCGCATACTGGATGTTTTTCCCTTTTCACAGCATTCTTTATAAACCCTAGAAATGGTTGTGCGTGAAAATCCCAGTAGCTGAGCAGATTGTGAAATACTCAGACCAGCCCGCCTGGCACCAACAACCATGCCGCGCTCAAAATTGCTTAAATCCCCTTTCTTTCCCATTCTGACATTCAGTTTGGAGTTCAGGAGATTGTCTTGACCAGGACCACAGCCCTAAATGCATTGAAGCAACTGCCATGTGATTGGTTGATTAGATAATTGCATTAATGAGAAATTGAACAGGTGTTCCTAATAATCCTTTAGGTGAGTGTACGTCTACTTATCCATCCAGGGAACGTCTCGGTTACGTATGTAACCCTCGTTCCCTGAGGAGGGAACGGAGACGTACGTTAGTGACTAACGAATGGGGGTTTCGCTTAGAAGCCTATCATCTTCGAGAATTCAACAGCGCCCAATGGCAGTGCCAATGCCATGGGCATGCGGAATTTGCATGCGTAACTCCGCCCCACCCTGTGGGTATATAAGGAAGTACGCTGGCAACATCGCATTATGTTACTGCTGCAGGAGCCAAGACTGAACTCCGCATACCAGCAACACAGCTGACGTGGCAAAGGAAACGTACGTCTCCGTTCCCTCCTCAGGGAACGAGGGTTACATACGTAACCGAGACGTTCCCTTTCGTTCAGTCACTACGACGTACGTTAGTGACTAACGAATGGGGGTTCCAATACAACAACGCCACTCAGCTGTCATCCAGTGCCCTGCGTAAGTGTGAGTACCCTGTCGTAAGACTAGTACGGACGAAGGACTCCCACTTATCACAGGATTACCAAGGTACACTGGGAAGCATATCCCAGTGAGGGAATGCCAAGATGCCTACCCGTAGGGAGGACTTAAGAATACACATATGACCCGCTAAGGGCTGCATATGGAAGATCTCTAGGGTACCAGCCAGAGGGTGGATTTTTAACCCTAGGGGGTGGCAGGGACTTGCCAAGGGAAAGACACCTGCTCACTGAGGAGGCTTACGGTGGAAATACTCGTGTGGGGGTCGCCGGAGGGGAACCATGCACACGGAGCACCTGGCCGGACATGAGGGTCTGGGCTCGAAAGGGCAGACTGAACTGATGTCGGCGTAAGCAGTGCTGGAGGAGCTCAGGGCTCTCGGGGAGCTCACCTGAGGGAAAATATCGCACGTATCCAGTCCGTGGAGTGGAATGGCGAGCAAGCGAAGACACCTGAGCCTGGCCCATACCGGCCACCCGTAGGGGCGAGTACATAGTCGGACACTGGCTCCACTCGGAGATTGTAAAATCTGGCGAATGTGTTTGGTGTCGCCCAGCCTGCAGCTCTGCAGATGTCTGTTAGCGAGGCGCCATGCGCTAAGCCCAAGAGGAGGCCACACTCCAGGTGGAGTGTGCCCTGACCCCAAGGGGACATGGTCGACCTTGCTGCTGGTAAGCCAAAACAATGGTGTCCACTATCCAGTGAGACAACCTCTGCTTTGAGAGAGCACTTCCCTTCCGCTCTCCACCATAACAGACAAAGAGCTGGTCTGAGGTCCTGAAACATCGCGTACTGTCTAAATAGGCGCGGAGAGCGCGTACTGGACAGAGCAATGCCAAGGCTGGGTCTGCCTCCTCCAAAGGCAGCGCTTGCAGGTTCACCACCTGGCTTCTTGGAACGGGGTGGTGGGAACCTTGGGCACATATCCGGGCCGGGGTCTCAGGATCACGTGAGAGTTAGCCGGCCCGAACTCAAGGCACGCTTCGTCAACCGAAAATGCTTGCAGGTCCCCGACCCTCTTAAGAGAGGCCAATGCGGTCAGCAGAGCCGTCTTTATAGACAAGAACTTAATCTCAACCGACCGCAAAGGCTCAAGGGAGGCCTCTACAGAGCACTTAAGACTACTGAGAGGTCCCAAGAGGGAACGAGAGGAGAGCGAGGATGATTCAGTCTCCTCGCCCCCCTCAGGAACCTGATGATCAGGTCGTGCTGACTTACCTTTTTGTCTCCCAGGAGATCGTGGTAGGCAGATATTGCGGCCACATACACTTTAAGGGTGGAAGGAGACAGCCTTCTTTCCACCCCCTCCTGGAGAAACGATAGCACGGACCCAATCGGGCATTTCCAGGGGTCTTCCTGGCGGGAAGAGCACCATGTGACGAAGAGGTTCCACTTCAACGCATAGAGGTGTCGTGTAGAGTCTGCTCTAGCGGAAGTGATGGTAGCGACCACCGCAGGTGGAAGGCTACTCAGACCTGCCGCGTCCCGTCCAGAAGCCACACGTGGAGCTTCCAGAACACTGGACGCGGGTGCCAAAGGGTGCCCCGTCTCTGAGTGAGAAGGTCTTGACTCAGAGGAATAGGCCAGGGAGGGGCTGTCGCAAGGAGTAGCAGTTCTGAGAACCAGGCCTGGCCGTGCCAACGGGGCGACCAACATGACCTGCTCCTTGTCCTCCCTGATCTTGCACAGTACCTGTGCGAGAAGGCTCACTGGGGGAACGCATACTTGCGTAGCCCCGACGGCCAGCTGTGCGCCAGTGCATCCGTGCTGACCATAGGTCAGGGAATAATACAGGGAGCAATGAGAAGAGTCCTGGGAGGCAACAGGTCTACCTGTGCGTCGCCGAACCGTTCCCATATCAGCTAGACCGTCTGGGGATGGAGTCTCCATTCTCCAGGAAGTGGCTGAAGCCGTGAGCTCGTCGGCTGCACGGTTCAGGACTCCCGGGATGTGGACAGCATGAAGGGACCTCAGATGCTTCTGACTCCATAAAACGAGATGGCGGGCGAGTTGAGACATACGGCGGGAGCGTAGACCGCCCTGGTGGTTGATGTACGCTACTACGGCCGTGTTGTCTGTCCTGACTAGCACATGTTGACCCTTCAGCAACGCTCGGAAGCGGTGCAGGGCGAACCGTACTGCCAGTAACTCGAGGCAATTGACATGCAGAAGGCGCTGGGGTCCTGTCCAGGAGCCCGCGGCTGCTTGTCCATTGCACATGGCACCCCAGCCCGTGGATGATGCATCTGTTGATACAACAAGATGCCTGGAAACTCGTTCTAAGGACACACCGGTCCGTAGAAACTTGAGGTTCGACCACGGGGTGAGAGTCTGTAAGCAGGCCCGAGTCACTTGTACCCGGAGCGTGCCAGACCGCCATGCCCATCTCGGGACTCGATCGCGTAGCCAGTGCTGAAGCGGTCTCATATGTAGCAATCCGAGCGGCGTCACCGCGGCTGCAGATGCCATATGCCCCAGGAGCCTCTGAAATAGCTTCAGTGGGACCGCATTCTCGCCCTCGATTTGACAAAGGCCAGTCAGCAGAGACTGTGTGCGCGCTCGCTGGTAAGCAGCACGCACCTGCGACCGAGTTGGAAACCACACTGAGAAAGGAGATCCTCTGCACGGGGCAGAGTCGCTCTTCTCCCAGTCGACCCGAAGGCCCAGACGGGCTAAGTGCTGGAGCACTTGGACTCTGTGTCCGCAGACCTGCTTCGAGAGTGACCCAGTATGAGCCAGTCATCGAAGTAGTTCAGGATGCGAACCCCGTGCTGCCGAGTGGCGCAAGGGCTGCCTCGAAGACTACGTAGAGTCACGAGGGGACAGAGCTGCCCGAATGGGGGGACTGCGTACTGAATGTCCGCCACTCGAAGCAAACCGTAGGAACGGTCCGCGTCGAGGAAGGAGACATGAAGTAAGCGTCCTTCAGGTCGATCGCTGCAACCAATCTACCGGACGAACGTGTCCAAAGAGGCGTTCGCTACCGACATCCTGAACGGAAGCTTTAGAAGGATCGGTTCAAGACGGGCAGATCCAGGATTGGCCATAACCCACCGGTTTCCTAGGGTACAATGAAGCAAGGGCTGAGAAGCCGGACTTCACTTCGGCTGGAGGGACAGGCTCGATCGCACCCTTCGCCAGTAGGGTGACAACCTCCGCACGCATGACAGGGGATAGGCCCCATCATAGCGGGCGGCCTCCCCAGAGCGGGGAGGAACCTGCGCGAACTGAATCGCGTAGCCGCGCCTGATGGTCTTCGTGACCCAGCGGAACAGTCCCGGAAGCTGAAGCCAGACTCCCAGGAACTGCACCAGCGGGGTCATTCGGACCACAGACGTACCCAGGGTGGGGCAGCGAGGCAGCGTTACCGGCCCGGACATGGGAGGCTGTTGGGCGTCCCGGTGCGGGGGCACGGTTAACTGCTGCGTCCTGACAGAGGAGACCAGGGAAGGACGCACGTTCCACTGGGGTCTGCTCTGAGAGGAGGCTGGCGAGAGAGAGGGACGAGAGTGGCGCGGCCCGGAGGCGGCACACACTGCCATCACCGGTCTCTGGGTCCTCAGAGACAGGAACATGAGTTCTTTCCAAGCGCTGCTAGCCCGGGGGCCAGCAGCGGAAGGATTTTCCCCCGGCCCTCCACCGGGGGAAGGAGAGGCCCTGCAACCATCCCCTGGAAAGAACTGGAACCCATCTCTGAGTTGTCCACCTCCAGCCTGGCGTTTCAGCCAGGCTGAGGAGCGGACTGGGCGACATCCTGCAACCACCTCCACGGCGCGGCCCGGAGAAGGCTGCTGCTGGGGCCGGACGGGAGGAGGGAGGGCGCCCTCGGCGGCGAGCGGACTGAGGCGACTGGGCCGGCGGCTGGTGCAGCAGCCAGCCGCCGGGGCAGTACGTGTTACAGCCTCAGTCTGCTCTGGGGCGGCCAAGAACTGTTGGGCGCAGTTCTCGGCCGCGCCGCCGAAGAGGCCAGCCTGGGATATGGGCGAGTTGAGGAGGCGGGCTCAGTCAACCCCCCCATATCACCAGGTAAGGCCAGGAAATTCTCCCGGACCACAGCTGTGGACATCGCCCGACCGAGGGAGCGTGTGGCCACCTTCACCACCCAGAGGGCGGGATCAGTGGCGGCACGCAGCTCAACAAAGAGCCCTGGGTCAGCTCCACCCTTGTGCATGTGCAAAGGGGCGGCGGCCTACCCCATAGCACTGCAGGACCACGCCACCGAAGTAGACGAGCCCACAGGCTTAGGGAGGGTGCTTAGGACAGCCACACCACGTCAAAGCCCTCTGTGGACACCGGAGTGCGCAACAGAGTTGTTTAACAGTGGGGAGGGGGCCCCAGTGTACCCTAGGCCGCGGCCCCATCAAGGGCAGAGAAGGCGGAGGAGGCCACCAAACGGTCACGGGAAGCACGGGGACTTCCAGGACCGCGTGATCTCCTCATGCACCTCGGGAGCGAAAGGCATTGGGGGCGGGGCCCAACAGCTGTCGGGTGCCGCCCACAAAAACCGATCGCGCAACCACGAGCACTCGCGACTGGGCGGAGTTCCACACCAGCGCAAGGCTCGCGGCTGCCCGAGATAACATGGCTATCAACTCTAGGTCAGATCAGGCAGTGCTGACACACCCGGAGGCGGAGCACAACCTAATCGTCATCCCCAAAGGATCTAGCCCACCTTGGGATGCGGCGATCGACATCTCGCCGCTATCTGGAGCGTGAACGAAACGAACGAGGCGTCAGAGACGGGCCGCTGTTTCAGTTCAGCACTCGCGGGAAGCGATGTGCGAGAGGGGGGCGTGGCCCGAGGAATGATCGTCGGGGTTCTTAAACCACGCACCGCCCTCAGGTCACCCTGGCCACCAGCCAAAGTACCACCTCTCTCAGAGACGGTAGATTGGGGTGTGGCAGAGGGGACTCTCTCTCCTTGCGGAGATCACTGAGTCTCGACCGCGACATCGTGATGGTCACGTTCCCGCAGTGGGAACATGACACATCCACAATCACTGCCCGAACGTGCTGAAGCCCAAACACGTCGAGCAGTGAATGTGCCCATAGACAGCAACGGAGATCGATCGCACCCGGAAGTGCACGGGCGAACCGTCTTGAAAAAGACGTGCCACGCGCAAGCTCTTTTTGTGAGAGGAAAGCTCTGCAGAGTGCCGAAGCGCCCAGTAATAACACACACAGCTGTTGCAGATCACTGCACAGATCAGCAGGCAGGCAATGCGAGATCGCTGGAATGCGCCGTCACACCAACACTCTGAAGAACCGCTCGTCTCGAAGACTGAAGAGAGGACTTCAGAATTCAGGCTTGTAGGAGTGAAGAGATGCTCTTGGCTCCAAAGCAGAAACATAATGCGATGTTGCCAGCGTACTTCCTTATATACCCACAGGGTGGGGCGGAGTTACGCATGCAAATTCCGCATGCCCATGGCATTGGCACTGCCATTGGGCGCTGTTGAATTCTCGAAGATGATAGGCTTCTAAGCGAAACCCCCATTCGTTAGTCACTAACGTACGTCGTAGTGACTGAACGAAAGGGAACTGTGTACACACAGTAGAAACCACACCTGGAATAACAGCCAATGTAATCTCACCCACTGACACTGAAATGGACAACTGGTACCCCTTTTCCACCAGCATGAACCGGGTGCTAGTTCAGAGCTAGTGCTAATGCCGGTTCGGAGTTGGTTCAACTGATGAGCCTTCTAAGAACTGGTTTGCCTTTCCACTGGCTAGAGAGCCACCATAGAGCCAGGTCTTACATCACTGTATACGTCTCATCTTTCTCAGCAACACTAGCGAGGCAGCGGGAAACACAAACACACCAGGCTTTTTCGAGATGCATCAGCGCTGCGCAGAGCAATCAGCGCATGTTATCAAAGTACAGCAAGAGCGATTCAAAAGCATAAAGAGTCGTGTGCTCTCGTGTACTTTGATGTCATACCGTAATCAGTCTGCACAGCGCCGATGCATCTCGAACAAGCCTTCCATCAACAATAGTAACAATCCAGTTACAACTGATGCACATGGCTTTGTGATCCTACATCGGCATCAAAACACAGTGAATCCAACGTATTTGTGCAGCTCGCCGTAATTTGTATAGACAGAGATTACAATTGAGCAGCTATTAGCAAAATAAATAAAGCAATTCCAGGGTTCAACTGTGTATTTTGGGACAATGCAGCAAGCTCCACAGGATGTAAAGGTGGGATGTGATGGGCGGACACTTGAAATGCTACTACCCAATCACAACACTACAGTAGGAAGGCAGGAATTAGTAATCCCCTCCCAAACTGGAAGGAATAAAAGCTTTCCCAAGTGAACACACCCTTGTTTTAAGTTTCTTACCTGACATGGGAAGGAACAACAGTATGACCAAGGTTATACTCTTGCAAGTAAACCTTCCCCCTCACGGACCTTCAAGCAGCCCAACTTCTCCTGCTGAGACTTCAGCTCCAGAAATCAACGCCTGACCTGCTTGACTCTTGCCGTTGTAACCTCCAGTCTGCAAAGGTCCTGCGGATCAATCACTGCCTGACCTACAGTTCTCCGCATTACACAAGGACCAGCAGTGAAACCCGCAGCATTGAAACTGTTGGAAACTGTTGACTCATAAGTGTCATTTGTTCTTGAACTGGACTACACTAATGCTGTGTGTTTTTAATTTACTAAAAGGAAGTGGACCATAAGAGTAATTGGTAACACTTTAGATTACAGCCCAGAAAGTATTGCGTAAGTAAAACAAATTTATAGCTAACATTCATTAATCATAGTGTAACTATAAAGTACATACGTGTAGGTATATATACTACATATATAGATACTTTATAATTACACTATAATTACAGAAAGATATGCTGTAAATTCTAGCATGGGAAATACTCACACATTTCAAATACATTTGCAGTTTAGCTGCAAACAAAGAAAATAAATAGTATAAAATATCATATGGTATATAAGTTGGGGAAAATATCAAACCATACAATATACAGTATTCATTTAAGATGATAAGCGAAGTCATAATAATGAACTCACTCTATTGTCTCTCTCCAGATGTGCTGTAATTTCTAGTATCCCAGCAGGAGCTTCCTACAGCTACTCGTGTAATAGGATGGAGGGACGATATGTATTTGTGGTTAATCCTGGAACTTCTAAGATTCTGACTCTCTGTGAGGTGAAAGTCTATGTGATTTATCCAGGTAATTCATAAGAACCTGGTCTAAATCCCTTTTCCAGGGGAATTTTACTTTTTGAAGCCATTCTCATTGCATTCAAGTGGTTTTAATATAGTTATAGAGCGTAGTTCTAGTCTAGAACCAGACAGATCTGGTAGAAATGCATTCCTAAAATGAAGCAAACGCTTATTAAATAAAATATATCTTGATACTGTTATTTTACAGGTAATTTGGCAGCAGGAGGAATCGTCACACAGTCATCAACCTATCCCAGCTGGATCGCTGAACAGGCCATTGATTTCAATCCAGGTTTTTTCCCACAACCATGGTTAGCGTGCTCATCAACCGCTAGTCAGACTAACCCATGGTGGAGGCTGGATCTGGGTGATACTTACAGTGTTAATAGAGTGGTCATCACTAACAGACTAGACTGCTGTCCGGAACGAATAAACGGAGCAGAGATTCGCATCGGGAACTCTTTGGATAACAATGGCAACAACAATCCTGTGTGAGACCCTCTTTCAGTGGCTTAATATCCATAGAAATCCCTGATTCCTCAAGGCTGAAAACACAAGTGCAGAAAGAATAAAGTCTAAATGAAGTTTTCTCTGTCTCTCTGTAGATGTGCTGTGATTTCTAGTATTCCAGCTGGTGTTTCGTCTACCTACGCTTGTAACGATATGAAGGGTCAGTATGTGAATCTGATCATTCCCGGAGATTCAAGGTTTCTCACTCTGTGTGAGGTGGAGGTCTATGGAGAAGGTCTGTACAAACAAACTATGTTGAAATATGTCCATTTATTATTGATCATAAATGCTCTCAGCAGTCAATAAAACACACATGTGGTCGACACTAAACCATGTTCATCCTCACTGCAAGTTAACCTGTATTTACTGTCATCTGGATCATATTTTGTTTTACTTTGTGTAGTTTTGTTGATGATTTGCACCAGAATAAGACATGTATATAGATATAATGTAGATATTATAGACACACAGCCTTTGATGCCAAAAAACAACAAAAGATACAATGATGTATTGTAGGATGCTTCAAACGCATGATTAAATGCAGTTATCTGCTGTCTGTGACCCATCAGAACCAGTGATCTAAACGATAGAGAGGGACATTGTGTGTGACACAAGCAGATCTCGACACACATTGACTACCATAGTATTTTTTCCCCACAATGGTTGCCGAGATCGGCTTGGTTACAAACATTCTTCCAAATATCTTCCTTCACGTTCAGCAGAAGAAGAAACTCATACAGGTTTTAAACAACTTGAGGGTGAGTAAATGATGATAGTATTTTCATTGTTGGGTGAACTATCCCTTTTAGGTCCTTGTTTAAAGCAAACGTTTGTGAAGCTCAAACTGAAGTCCAGCTCGAGTCTGTCTGATGCCTCAGTGAGAGCCCAGCTCCTGACACAGGTGAGAGAGAGAGAGAGAGAGAGAGAGAGAGAGAGAGAGAGAGAGAGAGAGAGAGAGAGAGAGAGAGAGAGAGAGAGAGAGAGAGAACAGAAATCTGAGCGCATTCATAGAGGTTTTAAGAGATGTGCTTGTTTCAGCTGGAATCTGTTCTGGCGGGAAGAGGGATTTCTGGCGTGAAGCTGCACTGGACTCAACTGCCCGAACAGGAAGTGATGCGGAAGGAAGTTGCACCCGGTGAGTGTGTTCATACAAGAAACACTGGAAAACTGAACAACAATGACATTTTTTTTTAAAATACACTACAAATTAAATAGCAAACAACGTTTTTATGATTTAATGAAATTTTCATTTACAGCTCAATGTGCTCAAAGAAAGAAGTGATGACGGGAAAACTTTTGGATCAGTTCTTCAAGCCATCAAGTCAAGTCTTATTTATAGAGCATATAAAGTTAAATACAACCGTAGTTGATCCAAAGTGATTTTCAATACAATAAAATAAATCAATAAAAATAAAATAAAGTGAAACATTACATTACTTGTATATTCTCTGTTCCTCAATGTTGATCATCATAAAGTTGTTTGTGAAACTTGAGACTGTAGATTCCTGAAAATGCTTAAACTCTGAAGTTGCTTTAAATAAATTTGTATCACATAAAGTGCTATTATTAAACTTAAACTTAATTTGACCATTTAAAGCAGTGCTGTTTTATTCATAAAATTAATCCCTGGTTCCTAAATGTGGAAGGAGACCTCTCATGTCTCTCTCATCCCTGCTTAATCTCAAAACTAGGGTTTGTAATGACAGAGCTGACCAATAAAGAAGACCCTCCTTTGTTCAACAAACTTAAACCCAAGTTACACCTTAATGCATAAATCCGTGGCCATATCAGGAAACAGAGACTCGTGAAGACAAGGCCCGAAATCCACATAGACATAATGTAACGGAGGCAGGCCAATAAGAGCTGTGTGTGTAAACCTCACTCCCCTGGCCTCAAGAGGAGCACCTTGTGGCTGTGGTCTTTAGCATCCTTGTTAGTGCATCCGCCTCCTACGCCGTAGAGACCCCGGTTCGAATCCCTGGTACTGTTTTACCGCTGTACTGTTTTACAAAGCTTCCACAATGAACCAATGAGGTCCATTCTCGTGTTACGCAGCACGTTTGAGCTTCAGCAAGAACCAATGAGTTTAATTCTCAAGAACCAATGAGGTTCGTGTTACCGCAAGAGTTTTGTTCTCGCACGTCAAGCAAGTTCGGTTGAGACATATCGGTTCGGTTGTGAATATAACCGCAATCCGTATACACACACACACACGCACGCACGCATGCAAGAAAGGAATTTTATTTCACTATTTAAGATTTAGGTAGCCCGTCTGAAAAAACACATAGCCCGGGACGTTGGGCTTTGCGAGCTCTGGCCCATAATGTTACAAGTCAGAGTCTGATCACGAATGAACCAATAACACCTCAAATAAAGGATTCCCAGCCTGACAGCGTGCTATGGTATGTTCTGTTACACACAGCAGCGGCACAGAAACTGTGGGGACGGGACGTACGTCTCCATTCCCTCCTTCAGGGAACGACGGTTCATACGTAACCGAGACATTCCCTTTCAGTTCGACGTACGTCAGAATGTGAACCGACGAATTGGGATCCCTAATAAAATGCCACAGTTTCTGACCTCTTCCAGTGCCTGGCGTAAGCTTAACGAACTTCACATCTTATGTGGAACTTACGTCAGGAAAGCCGACTGCTGTTCCGCATGACCCAAAACAGTCAGACTTGGATAAGACTGCGGAGACCACATCCTGCCCGTAGGGAGGTATATGTGGTGAACACACATATGGTCTGGCCAAGGGGGCAAAGCACATATGGGATGTTCCTGGGACGGCTCCAGCCAAAGGAGGGAGACAACATCTGACAGAGACTTTTTTAAAAAATGTTCCTTTAAGATTCCCCTACAGTTGCAATCGCCAGGAACCTCAAAAGGTTCATCTTTGAACCTTTTCTTCTTAGAGTGTACTGTGTTGTGTCACTAGCCTGACAAGCCAGACCCACATCAAGATGTTGGGTCTGGGAACACACCGTTGTCAGGGCTCAATCCGAGAAGCGGGATAAACGGTTGTCTTTCAAATTCCCTCTGCACACAATAGGATAGCGCTACAGCCAACCAGAGCGCTACCAGTGGTGACAACAAGCGGATTGTGGCTGAGTCCAATGCGTTTTCCCACCAGTGGAGCTAGTTGATAGATTAAACTTTTGCCGTATCCGGTCGGCAAAACTCAGAACACATCTTCCTTTTTTAAGAATGACTTCAGTGCCGTAACATTCTTTGTTAGCAAGGATTTCACGCGGAACCGTCACAACTCGCCCGTCATTAAGTTAAGCCCGCCCACTGACTCTATACGCACTGTGATTGGCCTGACCAGAGTTTGGTTTTTCAAACACGCAAGTCCTACGGAGAGTTGCTAGACGACCCTGGCTGAAAATTACGCGTCTAGATTTCTAGGCTATTGTGTCACCAAGTTGTGCCCTAAAACTAATTTTTACTTTACAGGAATATTCCAATCACTTTAAAGATGATGAGGGATTAGATCAGAGGTGGCCAATGTCTGTCCTGGAGAGCCACAGTCCTGCAGAGTTTTGCTCCAACCCTGATCAAACTTGCTAATCAAGGTGTTAAGATTTACCAGAAAGGTACAGGCAGGAGAGTTTTTTATCAGGGTTGGAGCAAAACTCTGCAGGACTGTGGCTCTCCAGAGCTCTCGACATTGGGCCCCCCCTGCAATAGATTTACATAATTTCAAAACAGTTCTTTGTCTTTCCACAAGGGACATGCTGCTGAAACCACAGTCTGTGACTTCTTGTCAACTCTAATGTTTTCATAAGGAGGGTTTTATAAACTAACAGAGATGTTAGATGAAACATATGTCAGATGATCTATATGATTTACAGCAGGATTCCTCAAATCCAGCTCTGGAGGGCCACTGTCCTGCAGTCTAGCTCAAACCATGACCAAACTCACCTGCCGGCAATTTTCTAGTAACTCTGAAGACCTTGGCTGCATCCGAAAACCTAAGCAGCTGACTTGTTGCCTTGCTGCCTTCTCAGGCAATGACTTGTAAGGCAGTGAAAGCACACAAAGGCACCTCACAAAACTGATTTCAGACAGACTTCTGAGGCAGCACAACAGTTTAATGATATATAGTAAAATAAAACAAGCTTTGGTGATAACTAAAATATTTAATTACTACAGTAGTAATTTCTCGCTAGAAATGACATCAGAAGGGGAAAAGGTTGTTCAAAAACATACATTTACACACAAACTGACCAGTAACCGCAACTTTCAGATGCCGTCTTTCTTTCGAACTGTCACCGAATGGAACGCATAGGATTGTGGGATATCAAAGGTAGCGAAGGATACATCTATGCTGCCTTCAAAAATCAATCAGAGGCAGGAAGTGAAGTTAACACTAGATTCAAACTTGCCTTGATGCCTTCCTACCTTGAAATGTGTCCTCAAGGCAGCATTTTCCAGTTTTCGGACGCAGCCCTTGACTAGCTTGTTCAGGTGTGTTTGATTTGGGATGGAAGTAAACTCTGCAGGGCAGTGGCCCTCCAGGACTGGATTTGAGGAACCCTGGTTTACAAGATTTACTTGTTTCTACTGATATCTAACATCGGAGTTTGAAATATGAGGTTAGTCCTTTATATGTAGAATTATATTTTGCTTAACATTTTCCAGAAGACACTAAATAAAGAACTTGAATGTGTTGAGAATATTTAAAATTAAAATCAGACAACATGTGAAAAAGTATTACACCTAAGTTGAATGTATTCAATTAATCTTAAGAAGGCACACTAAATATACTAATATTGAATGACTGAAGTAAGGTCAAATTCATTGTACAATTACTGACTTTACATCTCAAAGACAAAAAAAGGTCAGGAACAAAATAACTCTTCAATTATGAAAACACACATCTGAGGATCACACATGGAGCTTGATAAAAGCCAAGTGACAAAAATAATTTGTGGTCCAAATGCAAACAGCCACTTCACTGTCCCTCTTCGTTCCACCAGCATGTCACATCTCATCTACATAAAGTTGTTTTCTTAGCTTCTCTCCAAAGAAAAGATGACACAAACATTATTTACATATAGGCATAAGAGTTGTCTGCCTATTCAAATGATTCGTGGTATGCCTACTCACATGACAACGAAGTCTATCGGGAGCATAAAAAAGAACACTATAATCAGACATTATTAGAAATAAATAAGATTCTTGCCAGGTTAATGTAGGTGGATCTTAAAAATCACTTAAAACTCATAACATTGGCCTTATTGCTGGCGTTGCTACACACCAAACCCAAAGATGCAAGCACAGAGAGAAATTTGGGAACATTTACATGTAGATTTACATTCATGATTTTTTGAACATAAGCAAATGACTTCAAGAAAACTTGGCATGCATATTGTCAAAACTTGCTTCAAACATGCTAAGTGACCATTTGAGTCTAATTAGTTTTAAATAAGAGATTTTTTAGCAGAAGCTCACATTTACCAACATG
This sequence comes from Romanogobio albipinnatus, assembly GCA_023566225.1. NCBI lineage: Eukaryota > Metazoa > Chordata > Actinopteri > Cypriniformes > Gobionidae > Romanogobio > Romanogobio albipinnatus. The sequence continues at coordinate 4,052,580 of CM042239.1, forward strand.
AAATTACATTTCAAATATGCATGCTTGAAGAAAAGTTTAAATAAAATTAATTTGGCAATAGTCAATGTTGGCCAAAACCATATACATGAATCCATAACATACAAAAATAAAATAAAACTTTGGTTTTGGTTTTATCTTGTCATCTCTGTTAGAAACAGAGCTTCCCCTCGTGAAGGACGAGATACTGGACGGCTTTCGCCATGAATTAGAAATACCTTACGAGTAAAATCTTGTGATCTTGCAGTGTCTATGAAATGGGAAAGAAAAAATATTTAAAAAAATGGCAGGTGCAGCACTCAAGATGAAAACATGATAGATATAGCCTTAAAGAATATGAACCAATTCTGTGATGCATTTTATTTGGTCATTTTGGCTTTTGACAGCTTCAGTCTTCATTTACTTAAAAAAACAAAATCACTCTTGGTGTTTCACTGAAAGGAAAGAATGACATGAGAGAGTAAATAATGCAAGAATTAAGGTAAGAATGTTAAAATGTTATGTTTTCTCTCAGGAGATCCAGTTTGGTGGATTTGTAGCTGGGTTATATATGGTGGACCTGTGCCTAGATATGACCTCAACGCAGCCCTGAAGTGTCTGCAGAGATCCTGGTAACTAGACTCTCCCCTGAGAAGGCCTCATCAACACGACAGCCATTGGCACTGATCCTCAACAAACCCGTCTCCAGCGTGATGACTCCGGATGGTCTTCAACCAGATGGAACTGGACAAACATTCTGAATGTTCCGATCCAATCTGATTTCTGACCTGTAATGTTGCCTGAATCATAATCATACACTCCATTTTTTGTCCAGAGGAGAACCCCTCAAAAATGAGCGGCGGCCTTAAAAAAATTACTCTCTAATTTGAGAGGAGGCCAGGTCACTCACTACAGGTAATGTTCATTCTGAATGTTACCCACTATATAAAATGCACTATATAAAGGATGCACTCACTACCAAGTCCGTGCGCTGGACCCATAGAAGGGTTACAATTAGGGTTGGGTACCGAAACCCGGTGCCTTATATAACCGGTATGTATCGGACCGAATCAGAACGCAGATTTCGGTGCCTCATTTCGGTGCCACTTAAATTCAAACGTGCTTTCGCGCTTTGGCTGGCGCCGGGCCAGAGACAGACACGCTCAGGGCTCGTCACATATCACAACTATTCAGTGTTTTCAACCACATAATGTTTATTTTAGGTTCCATATATTTAAATGCTCATTGTCTATGGAAGCAGCAAAAATAATCCTTTCAGACAGTTATAACTTGACTATGTGTTTTATTCATATCAGATACACATTATATAGTAACTATATAGTTTACTCTATTCTTCTTCCAGTTCACTGGTCACTTACTTTCATGTATTTCGTGAGACGTGAATGAATTTACGTGATATAAATCGACAGATCCGATTCTCTGAGGCGCAAACTAACATGGCACCGCCCATCGCGCAGTATAGATCAACTAACACACATTCACTCACACATATTTGAAAATCAGAATATCAGATAGTTCATGACATAGTTAGCAAGTTTGTGAATATTTGGAATAAAAAAGAAAAAACAAAATAAACCCGATACAGCTGAGCTGTCATACAGCATTATTGTGGCAGCTGTGTGTCATGTGAGAAGCATGACGCGTCGCCATGGAAACAATAAGGCGATGCGTTCTAAAATATTTAGCCAGTGTATATGGTCATATTTCTGCTAAATAAAGCTGAAGCTTGAAGCTGGTTTGTAGCATACCAAGATTTCAGACTACTGCTGTTATTACTGTAGCTGTTATTTAGAGTTAAATTAGGCCTGTTGTAGTTGGGTCAGGTGGCTTTAGTTTTACTGTGAATTTGTTAAGTAAGTTTGGTTTGTATTTATTTCTATTTATATATTTAAGTATACTTTAAACTTGTAATAAATTGTTAAATTTAAATAATAAAAAATAAATAAATAAAAAGCCATTCTTTAATCTCATCCACCTCGTTTTGTGGCTCTTTTTTTTAAGTATCGGTTCAGGCACCGTTTAGGCACCGGTACCTTTTTAAAAGTATCGGAAGAAGGTGAGATCATCATCTCACCTTCTTCACCCTCGGTAGCCATCTCCTGCTCTTCCTGGCCTAACGGCAGCAGAGCACTGTCTCTAACTTACAGCTGCTGAAGAACCTTTCTCTAACTCTTCAACAAGCTTCATCTGAGACCCCCGCAATCTCAGTCTACTCTCAGTGAGAGGGACCAAGCCGCTGCGTATAGATGCCTGTCCCTCTTCCCTTAGGGAGATGCACAAACAAACAACGCACAAATTTTGTGTTTGTATGATCAAGTGTCATAAAGCTTTGAACACAAATCCACACACCACTTGAAATGTTTGCTCACATAAGCCTTTCTTACCTTGATTTTGAACAATCGCTTCAAACAAACAGTCCCTGAATATGAAAAAGAGAGGATTACATGTTCTCTAGGTGCCCCTTATATGCTTCCTGGTGGCACTAGTATGATGTCATAGGCTGTCGCCGACCAATACGATTGCCGTGATTTTACAGTTGCTTCAGATACCAGTCACGCCGAGGCGTTTCCCCATAGTTTTATCTACGTTTACCTGAGTTAAAGTTTAATCGCAATATTGTCAAAATCCTATTATAATCGCTTTATAAACATAGTCATTCGAAAGGGAACTGAACTGAGCTGGACAATGACATCACTGTTTTCTCCAGAGCGGCTGTACAGCCTAAACAAACTTTGTTGCATTGTTTTCCTGTTATCACTGTAAAGCTGCTTTGAAACAATCTGCATTGTAAAGAGTGCTATGTAAATAAAGGAGACTTACATTTACATTTACATTTATGCATTTGGCAGACGCTTTTATCCAAAGCGACTTACATTGCATTCAAGGTACACATTTAAAATTTTTGTCAATTCTTGCTTTCCCTGGGAAACAAACCCATGACCTTGGTGTTGCTAGCGCCATGCTCTATTGTTTGAGCTACAGGAAAGCTCAAAGGAGACTTGACTTATAGTCAAAGGGTTAGGGTCATTGCTATCTATACCTGGTACTAGTAGTTGTCTCTTATGACAAGTCAATGTGCCATTTTTAACTTGACTTGGTTTGGATAAAAGAGATTATTGGTACTGCATTGGTACAGAATATTTTGATATAATTTATTACTAATGACTCATACTCATTCTCATATTCATCTCATAGTTTGTTCATTTGTTTATACACAGATTTGAAAGATGATTTATTTGAAAAATAATACCCAGTTTTTTTGTCTGAGAAATGTTCCAGCTCCAGTCAACAAGAAAGAGAGAAATATGTGAATGGAGGAGGAGAAATATGTGAATGGAGGAGGAGAAATGTGATCATGTGACACCACTGAAGTCACACTGGTATGTAAAGCTGAACTTTTGCATCATTCTGTCATCTCTCATCTCTCTTTCTCTCTCACAGGAACAACTTTCATTCAGTGCTCAAATAAAAGCAGAAAGAATCGAGAAGTGAACATGAGGGTTTTCTTCAGGAGTCTGTCACTTCTACTGGGTAAGTGAAACATCTTTTCTAATATCTTGGGTGTTCCTGAAAGATGAGGCTGGAAACAGAATGTAGATCACTAACAGAAATAACTCATTTTAGAGAACATTGAATATTACCCAACTGGCCTTTTTTCTTAAGTGTAAATCTAATAAAATACTATACTTTACTGGTTCAAATAGAGATCACAATTCTTTCATGATTCTGAACAAACAACTAAACAATATAACATGTAATTTGCTAGGGGTTCTGACAAAATGTTAATTGCTGCAGTCTATTTAATAAATGTTGAATTATTTAATCAAATGAATGATTCAATGACTCCTTCACTCATAAAGACTTCACTTGTTTCATTATACCAGATGAATAAGTGTTATTGAACGAATCTCTGACTGAATGATTCAATGACAAATACATTTTTAACACTGTCTTGTCGCCACCTACTGATGTAATGTGTAATCGATACAATCATTGTTTGAAGCAACAAGTTACGTTCAAAGGGTGATTTGCTCTATTTTGATCACAACCATATCCATCTGTGTTTATATCCAAAATATAAACTTTCATCCCAGTTCTTCTGTGATCACTTTAATATTTGTAACAGAATTAGTGAGACTGTGAGGTTGGAAACGCAGATCTGAATGTTCCGGTGGGATTTGTCAAAGGTTTAATAGACACAGGAGAATCGCTGTCATTTAGGAATGAGATTGTGTGTGTGTTTGAATCGAGATTGAGTTGTTTTAATGATTAATACTGCAGCTCTAACTATACAAAAAATATACGGAGCCAATAAAAGGACATGATGAAGGAAAAAACATGAGATGGGAGTAAAAATTATAAATCAATGTTTTCGGCTTCTCTTACAAAAAGATTTGCGTTCCCCTGTGGCACGAGTGGACATAAATATAATAACATAATTTGGCGAGAGATTACCAAAGCATTGAAATATATTTTTTTCCATCACAATGTTCCTTTACAGCTCCATAAAAGTTCAAATTTACAGCAGAATTTGAGTTTGTCTCATATTTGGTGACATTTACATTATTGATTCTGTTATTTTCCTGTTTATTACTGTGAAGCTGCTTTGAAACAATCACTATTGTACATAAAGTTCTATATAAATGAAGATGACTTGATTTTACTGAAATTTAAGTCTACTAATACTGCCCATACTCTTCTAATACTGCCCATCATTCTGTGTTTCTCATTTTAAGGGTTTTTCTCAGTTCAAATCAAGGCAGATGACAAAGAAGGTGAGATTTCATGAATTAAACACTATTACATCTTTTGTTAGTTAGTTTGTGCTGCTGTGAAACATTTTTAGGGCTCTACAATTTCAGACACATAATGAAAACTCATGAACTTAAAAAGCCCATGCAAAGGAAATTTAACAGGTAAAAACAGATTTAAAGATGAAAATAAAGTAAGTACAGAATAATTAAATCATTAGAAACAAAGCAACGGTTTTTGTGATTATATGGACTATTTAGGATGTATTATTTTTTTTACAATGTATGATTGATGACAGTTTGAAATTAGCATAATTTAAATGTTTTTTTTTTCTTTCAATTAAAATTGGCTGCGGTTCAATTCCTTCGATCCAAATCAACATAGAAATCACAAAAATGTTTGCAACTGAGCAGCAAGATGTGTGTAAAAATAGTTGGTGATTTAGTCCAGCAGATGTTGCTTGTCTGTGGGAGTGTTTATGAAATATTGAAGATCCACTCACCTCACGATCATCGCCTGTGAACTTATTTCAAGCTTTAAACCTTAAAAGCGTCTGCCAAATGCGTAAACCTGTTCCAAGACATGTGAAAGAGCAGCAATAATCAACAGTCAATGAATCTGCAAATGAGAATAGATTAGAGAGAGTAATAATTAAAAATGTCTACAGTAATGTTCCCACCAATATTGTCTTATCACATATTCTCTGGCTATTCTTGCCATAACAAACACAGTACAGAGAAAAACTAGCATTAATAGATCAAGAGTCAAACTGCTCAACTAAAGCAAACACTGATCCCCATAATGGTGAAAACCAAACTATTATTTACAAACACAGTACAAAGAAAAATAGCCTTAAAGGGGTGATGAACTGAGAAATCAACTTTCCCTTGAGCCTTTGATATGTAAAAGTTAATCGTGATAAAAGAATATCCTGTAAGTTTCAGAGCTGAAAACTTCCTTGTTAGTCAAAGAAAAGCTTTTATTGACACCAGGCCCAGAAAACGAGAGCTCTCAGAATCTGTCGACCACTGCTATAAACCAACCTTCCAAGCTATAAACATGGTGGAGAGAGTAATATATTGCGCTGTGCCTGGTTGTGGAAGAACACAGTCCCTGCATAAGCTTCCTTCTGATTCTACTATTAGGAATGAGTGGTTGAACTCCAGCTCACGTGGAAAAGACATTGCGCGTTTGTTCTCTTCATTTCACCGCGGAATCGTTTGGTAACAAGACACAGGTCGAGACTGGATTTGCAGACATATTGAGATTAAAACACAATGCTGTGCCGTCTATATTGGATCTAACAAGAACGGTGCTACACACTTAAGTGAGTAAAACATTTTATATGTATTAGTATTGCATTGTTACAGATTGTTTGATATCTATCGATTACATACCTTAGCACACTGTCAGGCTGGATAATCCTTTATTTGAGGTGTTATTGGTTCATTCGTGATCAGACTCGGACTTGTAATGCCAGGGCTTGCAAAGTGTGTGTGTGTGTGTGTGTGTGTGTGTGTGTGTGTGTGTGTGTGTGGTTTGTGGTTATATTCACATAGAGCCAACCAAGTAATACAAAAATAACATTCCTTTCTTGCGCACGCATGTGTGTGTGTGTGTGTACGGGTCACGGTTATTCACTGATCGGGCTGACCAAGCGTGTGTGTGTGTGTGTGTGTGTGTGGTTCACGGTTATATTCACATCGGGCCGGCCAAGTAATACAAAAATAACATTCCAATCAATCGGGGGTGGATGAGAGATGAATCATTGTGTTTGTTTGATGAGCCCTGTGAGCGTTTCCCCAGACGATTCCCACATGTACTGAGGGGAGCTGAAGCTCATTAAATATGCAAATCTTATCCAATCCTAGCCGTGGGCATTTACCTCCAAGTCTTCAGAGCGGCACACCCATCAAAACCAAGTGTTTTTCAGAGAGCCTTAAAACCAAGGCAGAAAATAGCCTATTACTTATTCATTATGATGTTTTTGAAAGTTAAAAACCATGCAAACATCATAAGTTGACCTCAGACAACAGTATAACAAAATAAAAAAGCCAGTTCATGACACCTTTAAAAGATCAAGAGTCAAACTGCCCAACTAAAGCAATTTTAACTGTCACCCTTACCTAAGTGTTTATAATAAGCATTTCGCGATAGATTCTGACAAAACACACCAATGGAGAAGTGGTTTCTAAAGTTACGAAATCGCACGCAATAAACTGAACATAATGGAAACTCACTTTTAAACTAGTTAAACTTTTACTATACAACTGTTATAGAGAATATTAAAGGCGGTCTGACAGACTGCACAGAGCATCCTAAAATTTTAGCATATTGTTTTTGAGTCCAGCTACAACCCTGGAACATATTCAAAATCCTGCCACCCCACTCACATAGTTTTCTATTCAATGATATTATATATGTCCAATTTGTTGTTATTGCATTGTACTCACGCATAAACGGCAGACGTAAGTACGTCCTAGACGTAACGTGACTCAACGCTTCCTGTGCTAACCAGCTTCACAGTAATGGAAACAAGAAATCACGTTTGAGTTCAGCAGAGGAGTTAAGGTTTTGATCCCTTAATTTTTGTTAAGGTTAAATTGTTACTAAGGACTTTGTTGCAACACATAACAGAATGTCTCGGGTTACAACTGTAACCCTTGTTCCCTGAGAAAGGGAACGAGGCACTGCGTTGTAATGCACTTTGGGAAACATGCCTGCCCTAGTGTGAATCTGGAAACCAGGCACACTTAGGACGAGAGCACCCTAGCATCAGGTGTCGCAGGGAGGTGCAGACAATAAAACCTAATGAAGGTGTGTGGGGTGGCACACCCAGCCGCATCACAGATCTCCTGCAGCGGGACTCCAGAAAGGAGGTCCTTAGAGGATGCCATGCCTCTAGTAGAGTGAGCCCTCACGGCCACAGGTGAAGGCAAATTGCGCACCTGATAGGCCGAGGCTATAGCCTGGACAATCCAATTTACTGATTGTCTGCTTAGACGCAGGCAGCCCTTTCTTGGATGAGCCAAAGCACACCAACAACTGGTCTGACCTCCTCCACTGAGAAGACTTCTCCATATAGATGTTCAGTGCTCTGACCGGGCAGAGCAGATTAAGTCTCTATTCTTCCACCGACACATGCGGATGGAAGGATGGAAGGCCTGAAGAACCACTGACCATGCCACACTGGATGGCATAGGTCTAGGATGTAGGATGGCCTCAACTCTGCAAGGGGCAAACTCCAGGCAAGTCGGCAAGATAGCCAAGGCTTGAAGGTCCCCCAGTCTCTTGAGAGAAGTGATAGCCGGGAGAAAGGCCATCTTCAGGGTCAAGTTCTTTGCCTGAACCAACTCGAGCGGTTCAAAGGGAGCCATAGACAGCCCTTCAAGAACCAATGCCAGATGGCAGGTTGGGACTCTGGAACGAGTCGCAGGCCTCATTCTCAGAGTACCGTGGAGGAAACGTACAACCAATTGGTGCTTCCCCAGAGGCCCATCACTTACAGGAGCGTGGAAAGCCATAATGGCAGCCATGTACACCTTAAGTGTGGACGGGGGAAGACCAGCAGAACAGCGATCTTGGAGGAACTCCAGCACTGAAGCCACCAGGCAGTTAACTGGGTCCAACTCACACCAAATGGAAAACACATTCCGCTTTACAATTCCACTTGTGGAAGGAGCTCTGAGGCTAAGTATGGTCTCGACTACACCTGCTGATAGGCCAGCCTCTGGGTACCGGTATATAATATGACCTCCTCATAGGGATCTGCCATGGAAGGTCCTGCTAGCAATGTCATGATGTCTGCGAACCATATTGGGCCGGCCAATAGGGGGCTCAAATCTGTGAGATAAAAGAAACATCTGTGAGGATACTGATTACAGGATCATAGCAACTATTGTATTAACCTTAAAATAATGTCCACTCTTAACAGAAAACATGATTTGTGTGATCTCATGTATGCATGTATTATTGCACAGCATGTGAACAAAATTTTGTATAGGAATGATGTTCAACAACAGGTTTTAATAATATGTTGGCAGACGCAACACACGCTAAACATATAATGTAGATCGGACAGCTGTGTTGAGGATGGTGACTACTGATATAGGGGTTGCGTCCATAAAACTAGGCAGCTGACTCGATATCAGTGCTGCTTTCCAGTTTGTTTTTATTATGCCCTTCACTTGCTAACTTCCCTCCATCTCATTCACTCGGATGTGCGTCATTGCATATGTTGCAATGAGTGTCCACTACTGGCGGAACCTTTGCAATGGCATGAACTGGAACATCTTGGAATTTACTATGGAGTTGATTTATTATTAATTTTTTCCTTTACGAAATTGTTTGATGCAGCATCCTATGTAGGTGTTGTTTTAAATGTAAAAAAAAAAAAAGAATTAAAATATCATAGAATTGTTTGTGGTGGGGTAAACGCAATATGCTGTGACGTCACATTCGTGTTGCATTGTGGTATATGAAGCTGCCTGAAGTGTACATATGAAGTAGACTCGCTCTCTCGGTCAAAAGGGAGCGAGGGTCTGTCCATATAAACTTCCTTCGTCCACTTCTAGAAGTGGAACGCACTTCAAAATGGCGGCAGGAATTCCACCGAGGGGAAGTGGGGGGAATAATTTGCTCTCTAATTTTCAGAATGCATATCGAGAGGGACACTCAACAGAAAAAGTATTAACACAGATGACAGATGATTGCTTAGCATAGATTGATGACACTAACTTAGTAGGAGCAATATTGCTAGCTTTTAGCTTAGATTTTGATGTACAGGATCATAAATTAAACTGAAATGTTACTAATTTACTTCTTATACTGTACGTTGGTTTAAAGGTTATCTGTCTAATAGGGGACTGTGTGTATTTATAATGGAAGTTATACAGATGTGAAGTATACAGTATACAGTATACAGTTGCAGTTGCAATGCGGTGTGCCTCAAGGAAGTAGTTTAGGACTATTATTATTTTCTATTGTTTACCAATGATCTTCCTCTTGTTTTAAAGTGTGCACGGACTGTCATGTATGCAGATGATACAACATTATATGTACCTGCAACATCAATTAAGCTGTTGTCTACTTCTTTGGATGAGGAAATACAATTGGTCATGAAGTGGGTATGGAATAATAAGTTGTCCTAAACTTGACAAAAACCAAAAGCATTGTGTTTTAAAAAATGTTTTAAATTTAAGCCACAGTTAAAGGATTAGTTCACTTCAAAATGAGAATATCCTGATAACTTACTCACCCCCATCTCATCCAAAGTGTTCGTGTTTTACTTTCTTCAGTCGAAAAGAAATTACGTTTTTTGAGGGAAAAAAAAGATTTTTCTCCACATCATAGACTTCAATGGCAACCAAAATGTTGAAGGTCCAAGAGCTTTAGAGGCTTTGCACGATCCCAGACGAGGAATAGGGTCTGATCTAGACAAACCATTATTTTCCCAAAAATGTAAAATGTACTTTTTAACCTAAATTGCTCATCTTGAGCTGCTCTGCGACACACCACGGATTGCGTAATCACGTCAGAAAGGTCACGCTAGACGTAGGCTGAAGTACACATGTGTCCCGAGTTTAGTGAATATCTTGTTTCGTTCATGAGTTATAGCCATTTTAGTAAAAGTGGCTCCGGTCACATTGAACATTTTGACTCCCCTTAGCAACCGTGAATCGTAATTGATATTCACTCCAGAGAATATTTCTGCACTGGTTTGGTTCCAATCAGGCCAAAAACCTAGGACTAGTTTGCAAAAGTAGTTTAAAAAAAAATCAAAAATACCCCAAAATTTGAAATTTTGAAAATACCCAAATATCCTTGCTTGTCTGTTCTCATCTATAATGTGAGGTTATGTTCACGTTTTTCATGATTGCTGAAATAGCTTGAGTGTTTTTTTATTTTGTCATTAAAACACTTTACTGCTGCAAATCTGCTTTTTCATTTCTTCCATCAACCCAACGTGGCAGGAAATGTATATTTGTGGTCTATTTTTCCTGTTTGTTTGATGATGTTGTCATAGTGTTTCTATAGTAAATGATTACATGTAAATGTAAAACCCTCTAAACCTTTAAGTGAAGTCATTTACTTTTTTATAACACTTTTCACAATTCCCATTGTTTCTTCCCTTGAACATATTCCAGTGAATGCAGCAGGATGGGGCACAGCCAGCCAGTCAACGTACAGTGCGGGCTGGTATCCCCAAAACGCTCTGGATGGGAATCCGTCCTCCTGCACGCATTCATACACAGAAAGCAACCCGTGGTGGAAGCTGGATCTGCCGAAGGTGTTCACCGTGAACAGAGTGGTCCTCACTAACAGACTAGACTGCTGCAGCGAGAGGATAAATGGGGCAGAGATTCGGGTCGGAAACGTTTCTTCAGGTGCTTTCAGCAACCCCATGTGAGTCTCTCTGATATATTCTTATTTACAGAGATTCTGTCCAGTTGGCTGGTAACTTTTTACATTTTTATTAAGCATCATTAGAACCAGTTCACTGTTTGCCTCCACTGTTCACTGATGATAACTCTAGCCGGTTATACAGAACATCCTGTTGATATGAATCAGAGACTTCAGCAAACTGTTTTTTTTATCTCTGTTTTCTCTGTGAATATATAGTAAAGTGTAATTTATTCCTGTGATCAAAGTTGAATTTTCAACATCATTACTCCAGTCTTCAGTGTCACACGATCCTTCAGAAATCATTCTAATATTCGAATTAAAAAATAAAAATAACTTGCTTCGCAGTACGTGTTTTCAGATGTCGATTCAGTTTGATGAAAGATCCGTCAGAATGATTCAAACTGGCCTCTCGTATTTTTGAACAAATTAATGGCTGTGATAAAACCCTCAACAAAGAATACCACAAACAAGTAACCATTTTGACCTTTTTGTTAGTTTTTAATCTAAATCACTATACAACGTGTTAGTATTTTTATAGCCTGTTAGCCTGCCATCCGTGTACCTGGGTCTCCTGTTTTTCTCTCACACGCCTTTTACAAGTCTCTCAAACAACTCGGGTGATTTGGGTTCGTCAACAAACACGGTGAGTCATGTCATCTCCTGTTATTGTCACTTGCACTGCCTGTAACATGTTTAGCATAACCTTCTCTGTCAGCGGTGAGGACTACACATGTGATAAATGCAGGTAGATAGTCAGGCTGATGGAGAAGATTTTAGAATTAGAGACACGCATTCAAACTTTAATTGAGAATAGTAAGAATAGCTTAGTGAACTCTGTACATTGTTCGGTTACGGCTGTAGAGCTCGAGCAGTTGGGCACCTGGGTGACTGTGAGACGGCATAGTCACGGATCAAAACACAGCTTTTCCATTCCGATCAGAACATCGGACAGGTTCTCCCCTCTCATTTAGAGAAAAGATGAAAAGTGAAGAGTCATAATTAAAACTCACTCTATTGTCTCTCTCCAGATGTGCTGTAATTTCTAGTATCCCAGCAGGAGCTTCCTACAGCTACTCGTGTAATAGGATGGAGGGACGATATGTATTTGTGGTTATTCCTGGAACTTCTAAGATTCTGACTCTCTGTGAGGTGAAAGTCTATGTGGTTTATCCAGGTAATTCATAACAACCTGCTCTAAACCCTTTTCCAGGGGAATTTGACTTTTTGAAGCCATTCTCATTCCATTCAAGTGGTTTTAATATAGTTATAGAGTGTAGTTCTAGTCTAGATCCAGACAGATCTGGAAGAAGTCCATTCCTAAAATGAAGCAAACGCTTATAAATACAATATTTCTTGACAATGTCACTTTACAGGTAATTTGGCAGCAGGAGGAAGCGTCACACAGTCAACAACCTATGGCAGCTGGATCGCTGGACAGGCCATTGATTACAATCCAGGTTTCACACAACCATCGTTAGCATGCTCGTCAACTAATACTCAGACTAACCCATGGTGGAGGCTGGATCTGCGTGATACTTACATAGTTAGTCGAGTGGTCATCACTAACAGACGAGACTGCTGTCTGGAAGGAGTAAATGGAGCAGAGATTCGCATCGGAAACTCTTTGGATAACAATGGCAACAACAATCCTGTGTGAGACCCTCTTTCAGTGGCTTAATATCCATAGAAATCCCTGATTCCTCAAGGCTGAAAACACAAGTGCTGAAAGAATAAAGTCTAAATGAAGTTTTCTCTGTCTCTCTGTAGATGTGCTGTGATTTCTAGTATTCCAGCTGGTGTTTCGTACACCTACACTTGTACCAATATGGTGGGTCGATATGTGAATCTTATCAATCCTGGAAATTCAAGGTATCTCACTCTGTGTGAGGTGGAGGTCTATGGATCAGGTATTATCAAACAAACTATTTGAAATATGTCCATTTATTAGGGGTGTGCAGCGAAGACAATATCTGTAACAACTGCAAAATTATTTGTATCTGTATTTTCATAGAATTAGCCTATAGTCTATCTGTTTTCTTCATAGTTTTATTTATTATTATTTATTATGAATATAACATTTATTAAAATATCTTCTAACTGTCAGAGCCGGTAGCTCGGATAGACAGTTTGAGTTCAAGTCCCGGCTTGAGGACCTTTCATGATCCAATAAATAAATATTTATTTATCTTGTAAATAAAACAATTATACTTAACGATAAAAGAAACAAGTTGAAAGAAAATATTCAGTGGGTGAAAATTAAAAAAAAAAAACTTTTAGGTATACTATGCATACAAATGCAAAGCTGAACCAAGTGAGAGAGAAATATCTTGTAGCTTATATTATACAAACTTTAAAACATTTAAATAGACATATCAAGTAGTAGAAAATGTATATGTATCTTGATTATTAGGCTACTAGAGCTGGTGTTGTTTCTGAGAGACCCACAGAGACGGCAACATGCTGTTTGATATTACTCTTGCCAAGCTCTGTTTTCTGAGAGATGCAGGTGTAGACAGCAACGCGGCTTTGATTTGTGCTCATTTCATTCATAAAGTTTACTCACTCATTCACTTCACACACTCATTGCATAGAGAGTTTAGATGTTAATGTAGACTATAATATAGTGCTACTACTAGGGGTGTGCATTGGCACTGCCCTCACAATTCGATTCATTACGATTCACCAGGTAACGATTCGATTCAATTCGATTCTACGATGTATTGCGATGCATCAAAATTCTACTGCACACAACAAGGCAAATTTTTAATCAGTCATGAGGCAATACAAGCAGTCAGATATTGAACAACAGATTTTATTAGCTGCTATGTGTGTATTATCACTCTCCTGTATCTTTGACATAAATGTCATTAAATAAAATAAAATTGAATGGTACAGGGTATTGGATATGGCATTTTTCAAACCTGAAAAAGAAAACATAAATCACTGCTTTCAGTGCTTTGAATAAGAAATGTTTCTCTTCTCTCTGCTTTAGAACCATTTGAAATTATATAGAGCAATAAAAACCAACTAAGCCAACTTTTTCCAGCAGTGAAAATAAGTGTTTTTTTTACACACAGTAAAAAGCTCTAAGACAGGGCACTTCATGAACTCCTGTGCAAATATTAATATGTAATTACAGTCACACTATTGTAACAACAACCACCACCCAGGCACCCAGCAATAGAAATATTCAGTGCAACACACACAGTAACGTTGACACTAGCGACTCGTCAATTCTTGGCTGGGATGTGTCGACTTTTTGTGTTGTTGTTGTTGTTGTTGTTGTTGAAGCCAACTCAGGATGCCAACGATAAACATGGTTCGTGAAGTTAGTTGTATTGCCAACGTGCTTGATTTTAGTGTGGCAGGCGCGTTAGCAGGGCGTAAGCAGCGCGTATTTTTTTCCGGCGCCCATGTTAACAGATTAGAGCATTCACATCGCACGCAGAGGCGGTGCGGCAGCGCATCGCAGGAGCAGAAGCAGCAGTGCCGCGATCGTTTCGGTGCCGAGTCTATTTTTGCCGCGCTGCTCACGCTGATTTAAAGCCACAGTGGATTGTTCTTGATCAAAACTGACCAGATTAACATGGAAAATAACAAATTTCACCATGAAATCATGTAGTGAAGTGCCCCGTGTGTTTCACAATCACCATATGACATCCAGAGCTGTTAAAAAAATTAAAAACACAACACCAAACTTCAAAAGCCTGTTTAAATTATTAAAACTAGAAGCATATATTCACTTTAATGTTAACTTACATTTATCATGTGAACTACTTGTATACAACAAGTTATATGCATGTGTGTTTGGGACAGAGGGGAACACGGTCGCATTTGCAGCATATGCTGCCCATCATAAATCAAAGCACGAGACAGACGGGGCTCGGAGGAGAAGACCGGAAAATGTGACATAATGTACAATATTTGTCTGTATTTGCAATATACGAGCTGCGCGAGACAAACGCTGCCAGTGTGAATCCACTGCTAACGCGTGCGGTGTGAAGCCGGCGTCAGAATCCGAAATGTGCCCAGATGTCCGCTTTCCAAGCTTTGGGTGCGTTTTTAATTACCCATCTATCGCGGTCATCTCCCTCCGCCTCAGCAATCTTGATTGTTGTTGTTATGACCCAGGAAGTAATTGAAACTTCACAACTTTATTGTCCAACTCAAGGCCAGAAAATAAACGGTGACATAATCGATTATGGCACTTTGCCGCATCGATGCTGAATCGTGCATGCCCCGCATTGCGATGCATCGCTGAATCGATTATTGTTGACACCACTAGCTACTACTGTCCCCTGTCTCACATGTTATTCAGCAAACACGAGGAGTGTGTCAGCTTCAGCCGAATATTATCCGACAGAATTATTTGTTATGAAGCCATTATCCATGTCTTTCCGAATAAGATATTCGGCTTTGGGCACATCCTTACTATTTATTATTTCAATAAGACACAATTGTGGTTGACACTAAACCATGTTCATCCTCACTGCAAGTGAAATTGTATTTAATGTCACTTGGGTTCATATTTTACTTTACTTTGTGTAGTTTTGTTGATAATTTTTGAGGATCTGTCCAAGTTGCATCTGTTTAATCTTAAGTGACAGATCAATTTGCACCAGAATATTTTAGATATTATAGACACACAGCCTTTGATGCCAAAAGCAAAAGATGCAATGATGTACACTATATTGCCAAAAGTATTGGGACTCCCCACCAAATCACTGAGTTTAGATGTTCACTTCATGGCCACATGTGTATAAATCAAGCACTAGGCATGCAGACACTTCTACACACATTTGTGAAAGAATGGGCCGCTCTCAGGAGCTCAGTGAAATCAAGCGTGGTACCGTGATTGGTTGACACCTGTGCAATAAGTCCATTTGGGACATTTCCTCACTACTAAATATTCCACACTCAACTGTTAGTGGTGTTATAACAAAGTGGAAGAAACTGGGAACAACAGCAACACAGCCATGAAGTGGTAGGTCAAGTACAAGTACAGAGCAGGGTCAGCGCATGCTGAGGGTCACAGTGTGCAAAAGTCACCAACTTTCTGCAGAGTCAAGAGCTCCAGACCTCCAAACTTCTGTGGCCTTCAGATGAGCTCAAGAACAGTGTGTAGAGCTTCATGGAATGGGTTTCCATGGCCGAGCAGCTCATCCAAGCCTTACATCACCAAGTGCAATGCAAAGCGTGGGATGCAGTGGGGTAAAGCATAAGGTTGCTGGTTCTATCCGTTCTATCAGTCGCCACCACCAGTGTGTCTCACAAGGCACTTTACTCCATGTTGCTCCAGGGATAAAATGTAATAAATGCACTGCTGCTTTGGATAAAAGCGTCTGCCAAATGCATAAATGTAAATGTAAGTTGAGCAGTGACCACTTTCACTGAAAAAATTAGAGATTGGTTTTGGAGGGCGATACAGGAGAATCACAAGCATAGGAGTTGAACCAGAAATTTTGATAACTAAATATTCAAAAGTCAAAGTCTCATGAAAGTCAACAGCCTTTACTGAGACGCTATTGTATTCAGCCGGCAGCTGAATAGCTGAAGACGAGAGACAGCGGTGACAACAGGAACGATGAACATAACGTGGACGCCTAGCAATCCCAAGCTCACTGCAGAGCATGTAATTGCGTCGAGTCTAGGATGTGAATTCAGTCTATGCAGTTGGAGCAGCGCAGAGACTGAAACATTGCAAGCGATGAAAAACATGGTTAGATTGCAGACGGATCGAGGAAACTGGCATCACTGGCAGTGGAAAACTGAACTTGTCTTGAAATTATATGCAAGAATAAAACAGCTCTCTCGCTGATCTGTCTTGTTCTAGTCTGGTAGAATCTGGTAGAAGTGCATTCCTAAAATGAAGTAAATGCTTATAAAATAAAATATATCTTGATACTGATATTTTACAGCTAATTTGGCAGCAGGAGGACTCGTCACACAGTCATCAACCTATGGCAGCTGGATCGCTGAACAGGCCATTGATTTAAATCCAGGTTTCACACAACCATCATTAGCGTGCTCATCAACCCATACTCAGACTAACCCATGGTGGAGGCTGGATCTGCGTCATATTTACAGAGTTAGTAACGTGACCATCACTAACAGAAACGACTGCTGTCCGGAACAAATAAACGAAGCAGAGATTCGCATCGGAAACTCTTTGGATAACAATGGCAACAACAATCCTGTGTGAGACCCTCTTTCAGTGGCTTAATATCCATAGAAATCCCTGATTCCTCAAGGCTGAAAACACAAGTGCAGAAAGAATAAAGTCTAAATGAAGTTTTCTCTGTCTCTCTGTAGATGTGCTGTGATTTCTAGTATTCCAGCTGGTGTTTCGTCCACCTACGCTTGTAACGATATGGAGGGTCGATATGTGAATCTGATCATTCCTGGAGATTCAAGGCTCACTCTGTGTGAGGTGGAGGTCTATGGAGAAGGTCTGAACAAACACACTATGTTGAAATATGTCCATTTATTATTGATCATGCTCTCAGCAGTCAATAAAACACACGTGGTCGACACTAAACCATGTTCATCCTCACTGCAAGTGAACTTGTATTTAATGTCATCTGGGTCATATTTTGTTTTAATTTGTGTAGTTTTGTTGATAATTTGCACCAGAATAAGATGTGTATATAGATAGAGTGTAGATATTATAGACACACAGACTTTGATGCCAAAAAACAAAAAAGATACAATGATGTATTTTACGATCCTTCAAACGCATGATTAAATGCAGTTATCTGCTGTCTGTGACCCATCAGAACCAGTGATCTATAAACGATAGAGAGGGACATTGTGTGTGACACAAGCAGATCTTGAAACACATTGACTACCATAGTATTTTTCCCCACTATGTGTTATATTGGTGAAAAAATAACAACTAGTTTCAACTTTCAATGCATCAACTCACTTGTTTATTTTTCCGGAACCCACACAACAGCGCGCACCTACGGTGGCCTCACATACCCCTTTTCCACCAAGGCAGTGCTAGAGCTATATCGGAGCCAGAGCCTAGTTTCAAATTGGTTCTTTGTGTTTCCACACCCAAAGCCCCAGCTCCGAGCCAGGAAAAGTGGTTCTTAAGTAGCACCAAAACATTGCTGGGCTAGAACAGGGCTAGAAGAAAGAACCGATTACGTCAGGCGCTGGGGGCGGGGTCAACAAGACGAACACAAACTTGAGATGCACCATTTTTGAAATAGCAGCTAATGGAGCTAACAGCTGCTGCTCGTTTGTAATCTCCATCTCTACAAATTACGGCGAACTGCATGAATGTGTTGGATTCGCTGTGTTTTGATGCAGATGTAGGATTGTAAAGCCATGTGAATCAATAGTAACGCAACGTTTGCATTGTTGATGGAAGGCTTGTTCGCAGCGGTGCTGCGCAGACCGATCGCCGTATGACAACGAGTCCAGCGAGAGCATATGACTCCTTATGCTTTTGATTCACTCATGCGTTTTTTTTATATCATACGTGGATCGGTCTGCGCAGCGCCGATGCATCTCGAACAAGCCTGGTGTGTTTTTGTTTCCCGCTGCCCAGGGTTGCCAGGTTTTCACAACAAAACCCGCCCAATTGCTACTCAAAACAAGCCCAATCACATTTCAGGGGGGCTTCCCCGGTAAAAATAACATTTGGGGGTAAAATGTGTTTTTTTGGCATGATTGCCTACTAAAATGTGCATTCCCGGGGCTAAATATCACATAATTGGGGTCGCTTCAACCCACGGACATGAAAAACAGCCCGCGGCAACAGTGATTAAGTAGCCCAATTCCACAGACTTGGCAACACTGCCGCTGCCTCGCTAGCGTTGCTGAGAAAGATGAGACTTATACTGTGACGTAAGACCTGGCTCTGTTGTGGCTCTCAGCATGTGGAAAAGCAAACGGTTCTTAGAAGGCTCCTCAGTCGAACCAACTATGAACTGGGATTAGCACTTGCTCTGAACTAGCACCCGGTTCATTCTGGTGGAAAAGGGGGTAACAGTGTCAGAATGTGCAATGGAAAACAGACATCATGAATAGCAGAACTAGAACTGTATACTGTATGTATTACGTGAACACAACATTGACCAACCCCCCCCCCCCCCCCCCCCGTGAAACGTGAAAAGTAGCAACAAAGTCTTCGAAGTGCCCAGTGCGTATACAAATCCTGACAGGGTGGGGCTCAGGAACAAGGGGCCCTGGCAGCGAGGCTGAAGCAGGAGCGGCTGGAACAGCTTGGGCGAGAGGTGTCGCAATGGGATCCGGCATATGAGGGGCCGAATCAGTTATAGCACTGGGTGGCGGCAGGGCGGGATAGAAAATCTGCTACAACATTAGTCTTGCCAGGCGTGAATTGTAACTGAAAGTCATACTGCTTTAGGCGGTCTGACCATCTGTAGAGACGAAGTTGTCATGGGTTGTCAGGGCCTGGTGGTCCGTCCGTAGGGTAAAAGACCGTCCATACAGGTACAAATGCCACCTCTCACACGCCCAAATGCAAGCGAGGGCCTCCCTCTCACCCACTGAGTATTTCTGCTCGGTGGGGCTGAGCGCCCGGGAGGCAAAGGCTACGGGCCTCTCCGCGCCGTCATGGAGCTGTGACAGAACAGCGCCCAGAGCCACAGTAGATGCATCACAGGTCACCAATGTGGGGCAGTCAAGCTGGAAGTGTGCCAGGATCGGAGATGTGGTGAGGAGACGCTTCAGTTCGTCAAACCCTGCCTGTCATTCAGAAGTCCAGGTCCAGGGATCATCCTGCCTGAGCAGCATCCTCAGCGGGCCGTGACAAAGGAGTACTGCAGCAGGAAACACATGTAGTAGGCTGTCATTCCCAAGAACGAAGCCAGCTGCGAGGCTGTCGTGGGGTTGGGGACTGCGCTGATGGCTGCCACATTCGACTGGAGAGGGGAGATACCATCTGCTGACACACGGAACCTGACAAAGTCAATGGCCGGTGCGGAGAATGTACACTTTCAGTGGTGGTGGTGGCTGAGGGAGTCAAAGACCTGTTCCAGACGGGCGTTGTGTGTGTCAACATCTGGCCCGTGTACCACAGTGTCATCCAAATAGGCCACGGTACCGGGGCAGCTGGCGAGGATTGTGGACATGATCTTCTGGAAACAGCTTGGCGCTGAACTGAGCCCAAAAGGCATCATCATATAGCGGTACAGTATGTGTGATAAAAGCAGTCAGGTTCCGACTCTCCGGGTGCAGAGGGATTTGCAAGCAACCCTGACGTAAATCCAACTTAGAAAAGACCAGAGAGCCGTAGAAGTGGGTTGTGAGCTCTTCTGTCATCGGAAGAGGGTACTTGTCAGGCACCACTGCCTTTTTGACCTGGCAAAGGTCGACGCAGACTCTCAGTCCGCCTGACTTTTTTCTGGTGATGACAAGGTTGGACACCCACGGAGAGGCGTCAAACGGTTCTATGGTGCCATTAGCCTGGAGGCGTTGGAGCTCCTGTGTAACACCGTCCCGCAGAGCCAGGGGAACACGCCGAAGGGGCTGGACCATGGGAGGTACGCTGTGGTCCAGGAGTGGTTTGTGTGTGAATGAGGTGAGACACCCAAGGCCATTGAACAGTTCAGGCCGGCTTTGTTGCCAAGGGGAACCCACTTGTAATATTCGTGTTACCTTGTTGTCCTGTAGGGTAAAACCAAGGCTGAGAAAGAGGTCAAGGCCCATGATGTTCTCACCGTGGTGTGTAATGTGGAATGGGACAATTGTAGAGGTCCACAGTTGTAGAGGTGTAGCGAACGGGAAGGTAAAGTAGGCCAACAACGTTGATTTTGCTGCAGCCGTAGCCACAGAGAGCAGTGGATGGGGGCTGCAGCTGTCTATTTGGGAAAAGTAGGTTACAGGTGTCAGCATTCAGCAGTGACACCTTGGCCCCAGTGTTGAGGAGAAGAGGGACACAGCGGCCATCCAGGTATACGGGGCACCTGGAGAAGGTCCCTGGGGGGCCTATGGTGCGCACTGGTCATGTGACTGTTCAGAGTAGTCAGCCGGAGCAGACCCGCACAATTTAGCAAAGTGATTAGGTTTCCGACAGTGTCTGCATGTTTGGCCACTAGCAGGCCAGTCCTGAGCCCTTGTGGCATGACGGGTGGAGACACAATTCCCACAGCGTCTCTGCTGGCGTGTTTGCTGAGGGCACGTGACCTGTACAGCAGCAGGGTCAGCCAGGTTGTCTGAGCTTGATAACTGTTGCACTGGCTGTTCAATAACGGCAGTATGAGACCTGTGTTCTGCTATTTTAGCAGCACATTGAGTTGCTGCCTACACTTGAAAGGCAAATGTTAATGCATCCTCAAGTGACAGTGTTGCATCTTTGGGTAACAACTCCTCCTGGACTCTGGGATTAGACGTTTTTTCAATGAGCTGATCTCGAATAAATTAATTTCTTATGAGGCCAAAATTACAGCACTGTGCTAAAGCTTTTAAATCTGCTACAAACTGCCTAGCGGACTCACCAGGGCACTGACATCTTTGTCTGAACGGCAACCGCTGAAAGAGGATGTTCTGTGACTTCATATATATACTGTATGTATTACGTGAACACAACACAATGGCTGCCGAGATCTGCTTGGTTACAAACATTCTTCCAAATATCTTCCTTCATGTTCAGCAGAAGAAAGAAAATTATACAGGTGTGAAACAACTTGAGGTTGAGTAAATGATGACAGAATTTAAATGTTTGGGTAAACTATCCCTTTCAGGTCCTTGTTTAAAGCAAACGTTTGTGAAGCTCAAACTGAAGTCCAGCTCGAGTCTGTCTGATGCCGCAGCGAGAGCCCGACTCCTGACACAGGTGAGAGAGAGAGAGAGAGAGAGAGAGAGAGAGAGAGAGAGAGAGAGAGAGAGAGAAACACAGAAATCTGAGCGCATTCATAGAGGTTTTAAGAGATGTGCTTGTTTCAGCTGGAATCTGTTCTGGCGGGAAGAGGGATTTCTGGCGTGAAGCTGCGCTGGACTCAACTACCCAAACAGGAAGTGATGCGGAAGGAAGCTGCACCTGGTGAGTGTGTTCATTCAAGAAACACTGGAAAACTGAACAAGAATGTCAATTAATTAAAAATACACTACAAATTAAATAGGGAACAACGTCTTTATAATGTAATTAACTTTTCATTTACAGCTCAATGTGCTCAAAGAAAGAAGTGATGACGGGAAAACTTTTGGATCAGTTCTTCAAGCCGTCAAGTCTTATTTATAGAGCATATAAAGTTTAATACAACCGTAGTTGATCCAAAGTGCTTTACAATACAATACAAATAAAAGGTCACACTTTATATTAGTTGGCCTTAACTACAATGTACTTACATCAAAAAATAAGTACAATATACTTATGTTCATATTGTATTGCAAAACACTTTTGCTGATAATTAGGTGGGATACGGATACATTTAGGGACAGGTGTGGTGGTATGGGTAAGTTTAAGGGTAGGTTTAGATGTAAGGGAAGATGTTATTACATACAGGTAATTTTTAAAATGTTTGTACAATGTAAAAACATGTATGTACACAATAAGTGCACTGTATCAAATTATTAATTAAAATGTTAGTACATGGTAGTCACGGCCACCTATTAAAAAGTGGATCAAAATAAAATAAAGTGAAACATTACATTACTTGTATATTTTCTGTTCCTCAATGTTGATCATCATAAAGTTGTATGTGAAACTTGAGACTGTGGATTCCTGAAAATGCTTAAACTCTGAAGTTGCATTAAAGAAATTTGTATCACATAAAGTGCTATTATTAAACTTAAACTTAATTTGACCATTTAAAGCAGTGCTGTTTTATTCATAAAATGAATCCCTGGTGCCTAAATGCGGAAGGAGACTGTGGCGAGGTGGACGAGCGAGAGACATGGGAGCAGCGAGCGAGATCGGTGTGCGTGAATGAGAATGAACGTCACCTGCGAGGCACACAGGTCTCGAGTCCTCTCATGAGGGAGCACGGAGGCATATAAGGACGAGCGACTCCAGTGAAGGACGAGAGAGGACCAGGCCTGGATTATAATTTGTGTTTTGTTTACGTTTTGTTATGTGTGTGTGCGGCAGTCGTCCGTGAGGGGCTGCAGATTTTACTTTCATTTTGTGTTAATTTGTTTTATTAAAGTTGTTGAATGTTCGCCGGTTCCCGTCTCCTTCTTCCCACACGAACAAACTCTAATCTCAAAACTAGGGTTTGTAATGGCAGAGCTGACACTCGTGTTACACAGCGCGTTTGAGCTTCAGCAAGAACCAATGAGGTTCATTCTCAAGAACCAATGAGGTTTATTCTTGTGTGTTACCGCAAGAGTTTTGTTTTTGCACGTCAAGCAGGTTCGGTTGAGACATTTGGGACTCCATTCACCCGTCATTAATGTTGATTTTGCTACCCTGCTCATAATCGGTGTGGGATTACAAATTTAAGAATATGTTTAAAATACATATTGGTACAGTTTAAGGTAAAGAGTGACTACTTTCGAACATGATCAAGTTAATCAGCCCATGGGTTGGAGACATTAGTCTTTTGTCTTTATGCACTTCCTGACCATTTTTCATGACAAGCTTTGAGCAATACTGTCAGAGTGATTGGATTAGCATCTATGCATTTGAATGACACTTTTATGCTGATTGAATTAGGACTGATGAGACAGGAATGTTTGGGGTGTATCCCTATTTCCTATACAACATTTGCATTGTATTGTTCAGAGTAACTCCCCTGCTGTATAATCCCTCCCCCTGAAGGGTAAATAAGTTACAGTGTTTGGTACTGTTACTGCTGAAGAACCTATCCAAGTCTCCTGGTCTCTGCTTCAAGGGACAAAAGAAGTTCACAACATCAGTGATCATAACTTTAAGATATTATGATATAATTATATAACCCTGTGTAGAGAATCTACAGGAACTATTTACTTAAATGTAGTTTATTATATTAACTTCTGTTTCAGCCATTGCAAAATCATCAGTATCTGTCTGCCCGTCTCAGAATATTATAAATTGTCAAAGGAATGTGCAGAAATAAAAATAATTTCTTATCTATTAGCATATTTTGCTCTATGTTTGCAGTCTGTAACCTCCTGCAGGTTTAACAAGTTTGATCATTAATGATGAAATATTACATGGGCACTGTAAAAAAATAAAATGAAGCAACTGAAAAAAAAAAAAAATTTTTAGGTTATTATAAGCTATTTTTAGGTTATTATAAGTAGTTTTTTACGTTATTTAAAAAAAATTACAGTCTACAGTGAGCAAGTGTTAGCATTGATTATTGTCCATGGGAAGAATTTAATCAACCATGAAAGAAGTCTGAATAACTAAATTAATTAATGATAATCAGAGATTAGAGAGATTAAGAAGAAGAGAAACGTCTTGGTTACGTATGTAACCCTCGTTCCCTGAGAGAGGGAACGGAGACGTAACGTCAGTGACTGACGAATGGGGGTTTTGCTTCGAAGCCAATTGCCTTTGAGCTCTAACAAAACAAGCCAATGGCATGAAAATGCCATGGGTCTGTGGAATTTGCATAATGCAAGCCCGCCCAATCGTGTGGGTATAAAGGGCGTCGTATGCAATCTCGCATTATGTTACCTGCTGAAGAGCCGATGCCAGAGCGGTACAGCTGAAGTGGCTGAGGGACGTTACGTCTCCGTTCCCTCTCTCAGGGAACGAGGGTTACATACGTAACCGAGATGTTCCCTTTCGTTCAGTCACTCCGAGTAACGTCAGTGACTGACGAATGGGGGTCCCAATTCAATCCCGCCACTCGGCTGTCTTCCAGTGCCCTGCGTAGTGTGAGCTCCCTGTCGTAAACGGACGAAGGACCACACTAACACAGGAATACCAAGGTACACTGGGAAGCATATCCCACATGGAGAAATGCAACACAATGCCTGCCCTAACAGGGGGACTTAACAAATACACATATGACCTTACAAGGAACTGCATATGGAGTATACCGGGGTATCCAGCCGCAGGTGGAAAACATTTTAAACCCCAGGCGTGGCAAGGTGTCTTGCCAAGGGAAGACACATGCTCAGAGAGACTTACCGTGGAGATACACATGTAAGGGTTAGGAAACCATGCACACGGCGGCACCTAGCCGAATGCGAAAGCTGACCATCTGGCAAACACTCTGGCGTCGACATCATAAGTCCAGTCCGTAGAGTGGAATGGCGCAGCAAGCGATGACACCTGAGCCTGTCTAGTTACTGGCCGTTTGGGGCGAGTACACGAGAGGAAACAGGCTCCACTCGGAGATTATAAAACCTGGCGAATGTGTTATGTGTCGCCCAGCCTGCAGCTCTACAAATGTCTGTCAGCGAGGCGCCACGCGCTAAAGCCCAAGAGGAGGCAACACTCCTAGTGGAGCGTGCTCTCACCCCAAGGGGGCATGGCATGCTTTGAACCTGGTAAGCCAGGACAATGGCGTCCACTATCCAGTGGGACAACCTCTGCCTGGATAGGCCCATCCCTTTCTGCCGCCCACCGTAACAGACAAAGAGCTGGTCTGAGGTCCTGAAACACTGCATCCGGCCTACATAAGCGCGAAGGGCGCGTCCTGGACAGAGCAGTGCCAAGGCTGGGTCTGCCTCCTCCAACGGCAGCGCTTGCAGGTTCACCACCTGGTCCCTGAAGGGAGTGGTGGGAACCTTGGGCACGTATCCGGGCCGGGGTCTCAGGATCACGTGAGAATCGGCCAGCCCGAATTCCAGGCACGCTTCGTCAACCGAAAATGCCTGCAGGTCCCCTACCCTCTTGATGGAGGCCAATACAACCAGGAGCGCTGTCTTCATTGACAGGATTTTAAGTTCAACTGATTGCAAAGGCTCAAAGCGACCTCTCTGCAGGGCTGATAAGACCACTGCAAGGTCCCAAGAGGGCATCTGAGGAGGGCGAGGCGGATTTAGCCTCCTCGCCCCCCTCAAGAACCTGCTGACCAGGTCGTGCTGTCCAACCATTTTGGAATCCACTAGGTCATGATGGGCCGATATAGCGGCCACAAAAACCTTCAGGGTGGAGGGAGACACCCGTCGCTCCAACCCTTCTTGGAGGAAGGAGAGAACGGACCCGTTCGGGCATTTCCTGGGGTCTTCCCCTGCGAGAAGAGCACCAGGTAACGAAGAGGTTCCACTTCAACGCATAGGCCTGTCTCGTAGACAAGGCCCTAGCGGAAGTGATGGTAGCCACCACCTGAGGTGGTAGGGTACTCAAACCTGCCGCGTCCCATCCAGGACCCACACATGTAGGTTCCACAGGTCGGGACGTGGGTGCCACATGGTGCCCCGTCTCTGAGTCAGAAGATCCTGTCTCAGAGGAATAGGCCAGGGAGGAGCTGTCGCAAGGAGTACCAGTTCTGAGAACCAGGCCGGCTGGCGACCATGAGGACCTGCTCCTTGTCCTCCCTGATCTTGCACAAGACCTGTGCGAGAAGGCTCACTGGGGGGAACGCATATTTGCGCAGGCCCCGCGGCCAGCTGTGCGCTAGTGCATCCGTGCAGAGAGTCCCCTCGGTCAGGGAATAATACCAGCGGCAATGGGAAGAATCGTGGGAGGCATACAGATCTGTGCATCCTCGAACTGTTCCCAAATCAGCTGAACGGTCTGGGGATGGAGACGCCATTCCCCCGGCAGCGTCTGAACACGTGACAGCTCGTCGGCTGCACGATTCAGTTCTCCCGGGATGTGAATGGTACGAAGCGACCTCAGATACTTCTGACTCCATAGGATGAGATGGCGGGCGAGTTGCGACATCTGGCGGGAGCGTAGACCACCTTGTCGGTTGATGTACGCTACTGTCGCTGTGTTGTCTGTACGGACCAGTACGTGCTTGTCCTTCAGCAGGGCTCGGAAGCGGTGCAGGGCAAGATGTACGGCCAGCAACTCGAGGCAATTGACATGCCATGTGCGCTGGGGTCCTCTCCAGGAGCCCGCGGCAGCATGTCCATTGCACATGGCACCCCAGCCCGTGGCAGAGGCATCTGTTGAGACAACAACATGCCTGGAAACTCGTTCTAAGGGAACACCTGCCCGTGTTCTGACGGCAGGCGCGAGTGACTGGGACCCGCAGCGTGCCTTGTTGCCATGCCCATCTCGGGACTCGATCGCGGAGCCAGTGATGAAGCGGTCTCATATGAAGCAAGCCGAGCAGATGCCATATGCCCCAGGAGCCTCTGAAAGTACTTCAGTGGAACCGCACTCTTGCCCTCGAATTGACGAAGGCAAGTCAGCAGAGACTGAGCACGCTCGCTCGTGAGCTGATGAATGGCGTGCATGGCGACCGAGTCGATTTCAATACAGAGAAAAGAGATCCTCTGCACTGGACAGAGTTTGCTCTTCTCCGAAGCGCTCTGCGGACATAGTTGCATCACAACAGATCGTTTGACAGGGGGCACCCCAGTGTACCCTTTCACTGCGCCACCGTCAAGGGCAGTAAACGCAGAGGTCGATGACGAGCGATCGCGGAAAGTCAAGGGAGACTCCCACGATTTCGTCACCTCCTCATGCACTTCCGGGAAGAAAGGTATCGGAGCCCGGCGGGCGCCTTCGCCGTGGGCCGCCCCCAGATACCAATCGTCCAGCCTTGAGTGCTCGGAACATGGCGGAGGGTTCCACGCAAGCCCGAGGCTCTCAGCTGCCCGGGAGAGCATGGCCATCAGCTCCGGATCCGACTCGAGCAATGCTGGCGCTCCCGAAGGAGGCAACACAGCCGAATCCTCATCTTCGGAGGTATAAAGCCTGCCCTGTGATGCGGCGATCGACATAGCATCATCCGCCGGCGTGCCGAATGACACGCTGGACCCAGGACGGGAAACACCAGCGCCATCGTCTGACAGCACCACAGGTAACAGTGTGCTAGAAGGGGGTGCGGCCCGAGGAATATTCGTTGGGTTGTTTCACACCATCACCCTCAAGTCACCCTGACCACCAGCCAAAGTGGTCCCACATGGGGTGGGAACAGATTGGGGTTTGGTAGAGGGGACCCTCTCTCCTTTACAGAGGTCATTGAGTCTCGACCGCAACACTGAGATGGTCATGTTCCCGCAGTGAGTACATGGGTCATCAACGAACGCACACTCAGCATGCACGAGGCCCAAGCATGCTAAACAACGTCCGTGCCTGTCAAGCGGAGAAACCATGTGACCGCACCCAGAAACGTTGCAAGGGTGAGCCATCTTGAAAAAAGACGTGCCACTTGCTCTTTTTTTGTGAGGAGTTTTGCTGCGCAGAGATGCTGAAGCGCCCAGGGAGAAACGCACGCTGTGCTAATCACTGCACAGATCAGACAGGAATACAAGTCTCGCTGGAACGCGCCGTCACACCAACACTCTGGGGAGCTGCTCGTCTTGAAAGAGGTAAACACGCTCAGGCTGTAATGTCGGCTCTGAAGCAAAAACATTATGTGAGATTGCTATGCGACGCCCTTTATACCCACATGGTTGGGCGGGCTTGCATTATGCAAATTCCGCAGACCCATGGCATTTTCATGCCATTGGCTCGTTTTGTTGCGATTGCCTTCTAAGCGAAACCCCCATTCATCAGTCACTGACGTTACTCGGAGTGACCGAACGAAAGGGAACTGTAAATTACATTAAATGACTGAGAGGAATAGAGAATACTACACACACACACACACACACACACTTCAAGTTTGAATAGCTTGTTTCTTCATATCTAATATATTTTTAACTACATAGACGCCAGTAGAAGTTCTAGGCCTTTGACTTTTAAACAGATATATGCTCAGGTTATTTACAGTGAGTCAAAGTTAACCAGGATAATATCATGACAGGACTGAAGACATTTATCATCTGTGATGCACATGATTTCAAATTATTCTTACATTTCTGAAATTATTCTTACAATCATTTTTTTTGTTTGAACAGACTCAGAATTTGAGTGTTATTTTATTACATACGATGTCAGAAGCATCATGTCCATTCGACAAGTGGATTTTGAATTTGTATCTCTTATGAAAAGAGTTTTATTTTGTATATATCTCACAAGCATTAAATAACTAGCATTTTTTATACTTAAGAGGGATTTTTAATGAACTCTGAAAAACTCAGAAGACTGAAAATACATTTGTTTATCAGTGGACCACTCCAAACAAGAGGAACTAATATGTTTTCACGGTTGCTTGGGCTTAATACATGGCTGCAAAAAAACATGCAACATGAGAGGACTGAACTTTATTGACAACTTCAGAGTGTCTGAATGACCACAGGACTTCACATCAGATTGACAGATCCTTCAAGGACAATGATAACACCAAGCAGCCACAACAAAAGCTGCTCACGGACACAATCTCAGCTGAGCCCTGCCCACAAAGCTCTCTACCGAGAGACTGTGATGAACTACAACTGCCTTATGTTTTGACACCCAAGGATGACCTGGAAAACGGCCAGGGAAGCCAGGATATCATATTTCAGCTTCCGATAACACCAGAGCCACAGCCCCTATCACCAGACACGTTATCCCTCCCTGCAGCATCTCTACTTCTGAGCTTCTCAGAGAAAATGGAAGAACTGTGTTTGCCTGAAACAAAGCTCTCCCACTCTATTGCTGTGTGGCCCCAGATATAAACTAAAACACGGCGAGCTCCGCAACCACCAAAGCCTGTGGGCCCAGCTCGCCCTCCCCATCGTCCTGTGAGAGCTTTTCCGCCTCGGCCACAACGCCAGGGCCCAAACTCTCCTCCATCTGCTATAAGTGAACCAAAAACAACTGATACCAGCTCTCTGTGATATGTGTCGGGTTTTTGAGGCAATTGATGCTAAAATTTTTAAAGAAACTGTACAGTCTCTAAAACATCAACCTGCGCCTTTTTTCTAAACTGTGTTTAACTGTTGTGGGATTACAAATTTAAGAATATGTTAAAAGTACATTGTATTTAGCATTTAAGGTAAAGATGATTACATTAGTCTGTTATGCAAGTTTCCAGCAAGAAATGCCAGCCAGTTCCTGTTCTCTTCATTGTAAGTCAAATGAGCCAGATTTTATCTTTAATGGCTCTTGGAGCCCCTGTAATCGTTAGGCTTTGGAGTTAGGATTGGAGTCTGATGCAGGTCTCTTTACATATACAACATTTGCATTCCTTTGTTTAGATTGTCTCCTCCTCTACTTTGTAAATACCTCCCCCTAAAATGTAGATAAATTACTGTGTAATCTGTTTTAGTCAGACTTGGATGACCCCAGCCGAAGCACAGCGTGTGTCTCAATAAAGAGTAAACGTCTGCTGGAAAATATCCCAACGTCTCCTGGTCTCGGTTTCAACGAGGAAAAGAGTTTCCAACACTGTTAAAGGAACGCCTCACTTCTTTCTGGGACTTTTCCAAACTGCAGTTGTTAAGCCCCTCCTGAAAAGAGCAATCTGGATAAAACCATGTTAAGCAAATACGCTCACCTAAAGGATTTTTAGGAACACCATAATAATACTGTGTTTGACCCCCTTTTGCCTTCAGAACTGCCTTAATTCTACATGGCATTGATTCAACAAGGTGCTGAAAGCATTCTTTAGAAATGTTGGCCCATATTGATAGGATGGCATCTTACAGTTGATGGAGATTTGTGGGATGCACATCCAGGGCACGAAGCTCCCGTTCCACCACATCCCAAAGATACTCTATTGGGTTGAGATCTGGTGACTGTGGGGGCCATTTTAGTACAGTGAACTCATTGTCATGTTCAAGAAACCAATTTGAAATGATTGAAGCTTTGTGACATGGTGCATTATTCTGCTGGAAGTAGCCATCAGAGGATGGGTACATGGTGGTCATAAAGGGATGGACATGGTCAGAAACAATGCTCAGGTAGGCCGTGGCATTTCAACGATGCCCAACTGGCACTAAGGGGCCTAAAGTGTGCCAAGAAAACATCCCCCACACCATTACACCACCAGCCTGCACCGTAGTAACAAGGCATGATGGATCCATGTTCTCATTCTGTTTACGCCAAATTCTGACTCTACCATCTGAATGTCTCAACAGAAATCGAGACTCATCAGACCAGGCAACATTTTTCCAGTCTTCAACTGTCCCATTTTGGTGAGCTAATGAAAATTGTAGCCTCTTTTTCCTATTTGTAGTGGAGATGAGTGGTACCCGGTGGGGTCTTCTGCTGTTTTAGCCCATCCGCCTCAAGGTTGTGCGTGTTGTGGCTTCACAAATGCTTTGCTGCATACCTCGGTTGTAACGAGTGGTTATTTCAGTCAAAGTTGCTCTTCTATCAGCTTGAATCAGTCGGCCCATTCTCCTCTGACCTCTAGCATCAACAAGGCATTTTCGCCCACAGGACTGCCGCATACTGGATGTTTTTCCCTTTTCACAGCATTCTTTGTAAACCCTAGAAATGGTTGTGCGTGAAAATCCCAGTAACTGAGCAGATTGTGAAATACTCAGACCGGCCCGTCTGGCACCAACAACCATGCCACGCTCAAAATTGCTTAAATCACCTTTCTTTCCCATTCTGACATTCAGTTTAGAGTTCAGGAGATTGTCTTGACCAGGACCACACCCCTAAATGCATTGAAGCAACTGCCATGTGATTGGTTGATTAGATAATTGCATTAACCCTCTAGGCGCCACGGTCGAGTTTACTGAATAAAACGGCCGATTTTGTCAAATAGGGTGTCAAATTTCGTTCGACCTCCCCTCCACTAGATGGCAGACATGTCATACTTCATCCCCGACTCAAAAAAACGTCATGCGAACAAATGCGGAGCTAGTGTGCGAGTGAGCCAATTTATCAGAGCAATATTTTCATCGTCAGCGAGTATTTGCATTAGATTATTATTATTTTCTAATGGCATCAATAAAGCTTACCCACAATGAAGTGTTGGGTCTTCTATTCGCGGACCCTGATTCTGAAGGAGATTATCTGCCTTCAGAAGATGACGATGATTCTGAAAGTGAAAGTATAGCCCTCCACTAAGCACAAACGGTGATTCCTTTGCCCAATATAGATGGTCCTTTGCCCAATGTCAGTGGTGAAAACAATGTTTCCCATGGTCGGAGTGTTCATCGGGAAGTTAGCAGGCATGTTAATGTTGTGGGGAACGAGACGGGAGATTTTTACCGAGCTAGCCATGAAGCTTTGTCTTCTGACTGTGTGCCTCTCCGCAATCGCGGCGAGAGTATTGTGGTGGAGACTTTTTCTAATGCCACTGGGTATGTTAGACGAGGTCGAAATATTCATAGGACAGTTAGGGGGCAACGTGGACAGGTCACAATGACAGTAGTCCAAACTGTGCACCCTCGGCAGGCGCACGCGCGACTGTCTCTCGTCATCTCACTCATGATCTCTGCCTTACCGTGGTGAGTGAGCTTTTGAACTAAACAGGTCTTGTCTACTTGTGTTTGTGTGTCATGTGAATAATATATATGTGCCCCATACATGGAATCAGAGTGCCTAATGTATGTAGTAAATGGAAAATCTCTACAGCAAAAGCCAACCGCTACATGCATTCGGTTTGTTTCTACCATTTATTAGTAATGATTTACACCGTTTGTTTACTATTTACCTGAGCATGCAGTATTGTGAAGGTAGCATACAGAAGGTGAGAGACATTTTGGGGGGAAAGAAGTTCTGCATTTACCATTTAAACTGTGACTTTTCATGAAAATTCTATAATCCACGATGGCCACCACCATATGACATCATAATATGCAAATTAGATGGGAAAATGTAATCCCTACATAAACTTTGGGTCATCCTTAATATTTCTCTAATTTACAGAAAGTCTCTATCTTTTATCACTTTTAAGATATAGCCTTTTGAAATTAAGATGTCAAAATCGAATGTTTTAGGAAAAAACCTCTGGCGCCTAAAGGGTTCATGAGAAATTGAACAGGTGTTCCTAATAATCCTTTAGGTGAGTGTATATACCAATCTCAAATCTCCGCTTCATAGGCAAGATCATAAAAAAACTTTTTTAGTCAGCTGAACAAGTACTTGAGATCAAATTTGAACAATTTCCAATTTGGTTTCCGACCGTATCACATCATCACAGCGTTAGAGAAGAGGAAGAGTTATGTCTCTTGTTGCAGTGCCATAGAAATGCTGAAATTTTCACCTCAATTGCTGGTCCTTGTTCCTCACTATTTGTCTGGTAACCGTTATGGTAGAGTGTGGTTTCCTTGTTGTTCCGTGTTATTCCTGAGAGTTTTCATTAAAGTTTATGTTATATTTGGATCTCCTGAGTCTACTGCCTGTTCCTGTGCAACCCACCGTGACAGATTACCAGACCAAGAAAGACGGAGGAACATCTCATCATCCGGCAGTGTGGTCGTCGGCTGGAATGGTATGTGGAGGAATTCTTAAAGTGTTCCTACATGGTGAGCTGGAAAGATCCGATGGGCAATGCGTGCTACCCCTCCCCAGAGGACAACCCTGAACTGCGAACTGGGTCCGAACTGCCATGGCCCCCTGAACTCCCTGAGCCATGGTCTCCTGTGCACTGCTCATTTTCTTAGCTTCTCTCCAAAGAAAATATGACACAAACATTATTTACATACTGTATAGGCATAAGAGTTGTCTGCCTATTCAAATGATTCATGGTATGCCTACCCAAATGTCAACGAAGTCTATCTGGGGCACAAAAAAGAACACTATAATCAGACATTATTAGAAATAATTAAGATTCTTGCCAGGTTAATGTGGGTGGATCTTGAAAATCACTTAAAACTCACAACTTTGGCCTTATTGCTGGCATCACTACACACAAAACCCAAAGACGCTGGCACAGAGAGAAATTTGGGAAAATTTACATGTAGATTTACATTCATGATTTTTTGAACATAAGCAAATGACTTCAAGAAAACTTGGCATGCATATTGTCAAAACTTGCTTCAAACATGCTAAGTGACAATGAGGTGGACAAAGAAAACCACAGGAAATAAGAATAAGGAAAAGTAATGTTTAGTGAGGTGGACAAAGCAGCACCCAATACATCACTATATGAACACATGTTAATGTGAACATTTTAAAGTGTTTCAACAGTTTTATCTTGTGTCATCTCTGTTAGAAACAGAGCTTCCCTTCATGAAGGACATGATACTGGATGGCTTTCGCCATGAATTAGAAATACCTTGTGAAAAAAATCTTGTGATCTTGCAGTGTCTATGAAATGGGAAAGAAAAAAACACTTTAAAATGGCAGGTGCAGCACTCAAGATGGAAACAACATGATAGATATAGCCTTAGAGAATATTAACCACTTCTGTGATGCCTTTGATTTGGTCACTTTGGCGTTTGACAGCCTCAGTCTGAGGTGCATATTGTGATTTTCTCAGATACATCAAGGTAAGTTGACGTAAGGTCTCTCTCTCTCTCTCACACACACACACACACACACACACACACACACACACACACACACACACAGACACACACGCACGCACGCACACACACACACACACACACACACACACACACACACACACACACACACACACACACACACACACACACACACACACACACACACACACACACACACACACACACACACACACACACACAATAATATGCTGTTATACTCCATATAAAACTCCATAGAAACTCCATTGAAAAGCCAGAAACTAAGCTTTTTTTGCACAGTCCCATCTAAAGGGTTAATGGTGCCACCTGGTTATCAACTGTAAAATGTACAAATTTGACCTCTTCCCAACAGGGAAAACCATCAACAATCAAAAATTCATGAGTATATGGTGTCATGGCATTGCAATCAAAAAATTTGGTTGTCTGTCAATGGGGCAAA
Source organism: Romanogobio albipinnatus (assembly GCA_023566225.1). Lineage (NCBI taxonomy): Eukaryota > Metazoa > Chordata > Actinopteri > Cypriniformes > Gobionidae > Romanogobio > Romanogobio albipinnatus. Next base: position 4,087,480 of record CM042239.1, read on the forward strand.
AACAGCCACGAATAGTAAATGAGGGAGAAAAAATTAAAATCTGATGCTGCACAAAAACTAACAATGCAGTCTTGGTGGATGCAAAACAAACTTTGTTGCCATATTTTCCTGTTATCACTGTAAAGCTGCTTTGAAACAATCTGCATTGTAAAGAGCGCTATGTAAATAAAGGAGACTTGACTTATAGTCAAAGGGTTAGGGTCATTGCTATCTATACCTGGTACTAGTAGTTGTCTCTTATGACAAGTCAATGTGCCATTTTTAACCTGACTTGTTTTGGATAAAAGAGATTATTGGTACTGCATTGGTACAGACTATTTTGATATAATTTATTACTAAAGACATTCATATATGATTTATTTGAAAAATAATACCCTGTTTTTTTTGTCTGAGAAATGTTCCAGCTCCAGTCAACGAGAAAGAGAGAGACATATGGGAATAGAGGAGGAGAAATATGGGAACGGAGGAGGAGAAATATGATCATGTGACACGACTGACAGTCACACTGGTATGTAAAGCTGAACTTTTGCATCATTATATCATCTCTCATCTCTTTCTCTCTCTCTCACAGGAACAACTTTCATTCCGTGCTCAAATAAAAGCAGAAAGAATCGAGAAGTGAACATGAGGGTTTTCTTCAGGACTCTGTCGCTTCTACTGGGTAAGTGAAACATCTTTTCTAATATCTTGGGCGTTTCTGAAAGATGAAGCTGGAAACAGAATGTAGATCACTAACAGAAGAACAATAATATACAATACATCATTCTAGAGAACACTGAATATTACCCAATTGGCCTTTTCTTTCTTAAGTGTAAATCTAACAAAATACTATACTTGACTGGTTCAAATAGAAATCACGATTCTCTCACAATTCTGAAAAAAAAGGTTGGAAACGCAGATCTGAATGTTCCGGTGTGATTTTGTCAAAGGTTTAATAGACACAGGAGAATCACTGTAATTTAGGAATGAGATTGTGTGTGTGTGAGATTGTGTTGTTTTAACGATTGAGTCAAGTGCCTTTGAGACTTCACAATTTCCAAAATAAAAATATGATATTTTCCATTTAACTTCATATATGTTGTATTAAGGAGACCATAGGCTGTTAGAAAATGCATATTGGTCAAGCTCGAGCACTTTTTATAAATGAACTGCAAGCTGACAATAAACGAGCAAACCATAAAATATGTCCACCCTGTCATGGGATAGTGTCACATTATTTTCTAAGTCAAAGTCAAAGTCAGCTTTATTGTCGATTCTTCACATGTTCCAGACATGCAAAGCAATCGAAATTATGTTTCCCTCCATCCCACGGTGAAGACAAGACATATAGGTTAAAAATAGACTAAAGTTAAAAAAACTAAAACTAGAGTTTAATGTTAACCCCTTTGTGTTCAGAGATCGCCGACGGCCCCGCGTTTGATAGTGTTTACATTGATCGCTAGTTTACAATATCATTTTGTCAAGTAATAAGATCAACCAGTACATTGTTTGAAAGATAAGAGACTACAGATTCGTATCTGTATAAGCATTATACAATCAAGATAACTTTGCAACGTTTTTTTGTCATTCTGTATGAATCTAAACAATGTGATATGACAACAAAGAGAGAGGATGTCCCTTACCTTTTTGTGCTTTGGAAATGTAATGTTTGGCAGAATAATGGTGACTTCGACCTTTTTTCCATGGGAAGAGTCCAGTGTACCATGTCCATAGTAAATATTTGTCCAAAATCAAGCAAACTGGTAAAAAAAGCTATAGAACTTCTGTTGTTTACTTCCTGAAGTTTACTAATCACGAGGACGCGGTCCTGTTTATTTGATGAACTGTACGCATGAAGCGCATTATTCAATGAAATATAACGTATCAATGTATTTAGTAGAGTGTCTGGAACTGAATGAGAACCGCCCAGAAGATATCTGATGAAAACTAGCCACGCAATTTTAGAAAAGATTGAAAGATGACAGTCACTTTTGGTGACGCATGATTATCCACATGCAAATGTGTTTGGTAAAATAAAATAAAAACAGCAATGGGAAAGTCTTGTGTTGTCATCTAACATGTAGTCTATGCAATAACGAATACGCCGATGTGTTGATTAGCATAAATCTCGCGAGTATCACATTGTATTTTTGTTTGCGTAACCATTTGCATCCTGGAAAATTACTCACGCGCGCCCCTCGAGCAGTGTTGCCAAGTCCGCGGTTTTCCCGTGGAATTGGGCTACTTCAACACTGTTGCCGCGGGCTGTTTTTCATGTCCGCGGGTTGAAGCGTCCCCAATTATATGATATTTAGCCCCGGGAATGCGAATTTTAGTAGGCAACCATGCCAAAAAAACACATATTTAACCTCCCAATTGCGGTTAAATCTCCCCCTGAAACGAGATTGGGCTTGTTTTGGGCTAGTTTTGAGTAGCAATTGGGCGGGTTTTGTTGTGAAAACCTGGCAACCCTGTACACTAGCTCACTAGCGCTCGCTCTGTCAGCATTCGCCTGCAATGGATCCACGCCGAGATCGGTAAGTGTCTACATTTAGTACGTTTTTGTTGCTTTGTTTTGTAGTTTTGTGTTTCTACAATATTACGGCTTATTAGTAGCTACATTCAAGTACCGCAAAATTCCTTTTTTATTCAAGTGCTGAGTTAGAAGCTAGTGATGTAAGTTGTAACAATGTATCGTGGATAGTGAAAATCTGTATTGTGTATATTTCACCCAAAATAAAAATGACAGTGTGAGGAAAAAGTTAAATTTCACAGTGTTTTAGTGTCAGTACTACATTCAATTACTATAAAATGTTGAATATAATGTATAGTAATGCAATGGGGGAATATTTGTGGGACCTGATAATGACAAATGTCTTATGTTGCCACTAAAAAGTGACCAGCAATATTTTAAATATATCTAGTCAGTGAGTGGGTGAGAGTGTAAGCATATTTGTCTAAAATAATTCAGTCTTTTCGGCTATTATCACCAGAATAGTTTTTACTCTGTTGTCACCATTGTCCTGTGCGTAGTACTTTGTGGTAAGCAAATAATGTGAAGCAAGTAATGTTTTTTGAGAGAAGAAACTGTTTTGGGGTATGATTATTGTCTGATTACAGTCTGAGTCATTAGCTGGTAGTGTAAATGTTTCAATAAGGGAAACAACAGAGTGGGTATGGAGGTAGATCACTGTATGTGAAAGATCCTTTGAATTTGAATAGAAAATTTGTAAGCTTGTGTAAATGTGCCATCAGGGCAACAATAGAGTGGGTATATAGGTAGATCACTGTATGTGAATGATTCTTTGAATTTGAATAGAAAATCAGTAAATATGCACATACATGCATTTTTATAAACATTTAGGGGTGAAAAATATACCAGAGAAAGTATATAAATTGAGCTTTGTCATGTTGTAATGAGAAAATAGATTGAAATGATCAAACAAACCGGTTATACCTCATGGTAAAAGGTGGTTACCAAGTGTCCCTTTGGAGTCTCCAAGTGGCCTTTTTGGAAAGGTGCCTAGACATACTCCGAACTAAATGCTTGTAAAAAAGTCATTTTGGCTTGTATCAACTTCAAATTTGAAACGTACATTTAAAAGACATGTGGCTTTAGTTTACTTGTGTTTCCAGATCCATATATATTTCTGCCTTATGTATTTTTCTTGTTCATAAACCGTTATAATTTTTTTTTTAATTGTCCATTGTGTTTGAGCTTATTTATCTCTCTACTAGTAATTTCTAGAGTAATTTTGAGTCTTTCATGGTAAACTGTCAAGTGTCAGCTTTCAAATGATACCTTTGATTTGTGTGTAGTCAGAAGGACTCATTAGCAGCAACAATTTTATTTTGGGTATGTCATTTTGCACTCCTTTGCCAAAAGTGGGGGTGACTGGTAAGGGGTTAATAGATAAATAGACATTTAAATAAAAATATCATCTTCAAAAAAAAAGTCATCTTCTTGACGGCCTGGGGGCTGAGGGGAGGGAGTTCAGCATCCTAACAGCCTGGTGGGTGAAGCTGTTGCTGAGTCTGGTGGTGCGGGAGTGGAGGCTCCTGTACCTCTTCCCAGATGGCAGGAGGCTGAACAGATTGTGAGCTGGATGACTTGTGTCGCTCACAATTGTGGTCGCTTTGCGGATGAGGCGGGTGGAGTAAATGTCATTCAGGGAGGGGAGTGGGGCACCAATGATCTTTCTGGCTGTGTTAACTATGCGCTGAAGAGCTTTCCTGTTGTATTCAGTGCAGCTCCCGCCCCACACAGTGATGCAGCTGGAAAGGATGCTCTCAATGGTGCCTCTGTAGAAAGTGCTCATGATGGGTGGTGGAGCACTTGCCCGTCTGAGTCTGCGCAGAAAGTAGAGACGCTGCTGAGCCTTCTTCTCCAGAGATACAGTGTTGGTGGTCCAGGAGAGGTCTTCACTGATGTGCACCCCCAGGAATTTGGTGCTGCTCACTCTCTCCACATCGGCACCGTCGATGGACAGTGGCAGGTGTTCGGTGTGACCTCTCCGGAAGTCAACAATGATCTCTTTGGTTTTGCTGACGTTCAGCAGGAGGTTGTTGTTTCTGCACCATGTGGTCAGAAGGTCTACCTCGTTCCTGTAGTGAGTCTCGTCTCCCTTGGTGATGAGACCCACCAGTGTTGTGTCGTCCGCAAACTTGATAATGTGATTAGAGTTATGAGTTGTTGTGCAGTCGTGTGTCAGCAGCGTGAAGAGCAGCGGACTGAGCACGCAGCCTTGAGGGGCCCCTGTGCTCAGTGTGATGCTGTTTGAGGTGTTGTTGCCCACACGCACTACTTGAGGCCTCTGACTGAGGAAATCCAATAGCCAGTTGCAGAGTGAAGTACTTAGTCCTAGTTTGTCAAGTTTGCAGATGAGTTGTTGTGGAATTATTGTGTTGAATGCTGAACTGAAGTCTATGAATAGCATTCTCACATATGTGTCTTTTTTGTCCAGGTGGGTAAGGGCTGGATGAAGGGCAGAGCAGATTGCATCCTCTGTAGATCGTTTGGTTCGGTATGCAAACTGGTGGGGGTCCAGGTTGGGGGGGAGGAATGATATGATGTGTGAAATGACAAGCCGTTTGAAGCACTTCATGATGATGGGTGTCAGTGCCACAGGGCGGAAGTCATTTAAGCAGGATGGTGCAGGTTTCTTTGGTACAGGTATGATGGTGTCGGGCTTTGAAGCATGATGGAACTGTGGCTTGCTTCAGGGAAGTGTTGAAGATGTCTGTGAGGACCTCCTTCAGCTCCTCTGCACAGTCCTTTAGTACACGACCAGGAATGTTGTCTGGACCTGTTGCTTTGCGGGAGTTGGGGGGGGGGGGGTCTTCTGTGGCCTTGTGTTGTTTTGTTCTTCAAAGCGTGAGAAGAAACTGTTTTAAATCAAATCTAACAACAAAGATATTTAGTCCTCATATGTTTATTAAGGAATCTCACACACAGTTTTGTTAACTTGTTAAAATAATTTGTTTATTTTCATAAAAGTTCAAGATGACAGGGTGGACAACAATATGACATGGTGGAACTTGGCATGACAGGGTGGACAAATTATTTAATTGGTTAACTAGAAGAGAGCAGGAACACATCAGGAACAACATGAATCCCTTAGGCAATATAATATATTGTAATATGGGTGTTATAACTGTTGTAATTTGTGTGTTATAATGCACGTCCACCCTGTCATGGAAGGCTTGGTAACAGGGTGGACATTTTTTGCTAAATTTAGCATTTAACCCTTATGTGCTGTTGGGGATGTTTTCATCCACTATGGGGGATTTTGACTCTTCATTTGGCCATAACTTTCTCTGTGTTTCAGCAAATGGAATGATTTTTGGTGACAAATCTTATTTTGACATATATTTATGGATTTTTTCAAAAACTCAACAGTACACTCTGGGCAAATCCACTACCCTTTCGTTATGTTCGTGGATGAAAACAGCCACTAAATTAAACTGCTGTAAAAATTTATTTGATATTGTATTGTTAGTTTTTGTGCAGCATCAGATTTTAATTTTTTCTCCCTCATTTACTGTTCGTGGCTGTTTTGGCCCCATTGACTTCCATTATAACCACATTTTTTGATTGCAATGCCATGACACCATATACTCATGAATTTTTGATTGTTGATGGTTTTCCCTGTTGGGAAGAGGTACAATTTGTACATTTTACAGTTGATAACCTGGTGGCACCATTAACCCTTTAGGTAGGACTGTGCAAAAAAAGCTTAGTTTCTGGCATTTCAATTGAGTTTTCTATGGAGTTTTCTATGGAGACAACACGCAACTACAAACACAATATGATGAAAATGAGGAAATATAAGTGTAGATTCTTACTGTTTGTGCAGCAGATGTTTTAACCTCCACTGAAGAAAGACCAAATAGGGGAGGGGATGTCACTGAGTACATCAGTTTGTTTCTTAAAGGGGCTTTTGCCCCATAATGACAGGGTGGACAGCAATTTCTGGGACACATGCAAAATGCTTAATATTATTATGAAGATAAAATATAAATGATCAAAATGACTTGTTTTACTAAATAACTAGTTGAGGACAATAAACACATTCAAAAAGTATTTTAATTTCATGTCATTTAACCATTTTTTACACTCACTGAAGTTAGCTGAGCACGCTGTGGGACATGCCAAAATCACATACATTCAAATCAAAGAAAATGGTATAAAATGAGAAAAACACATTTCAAGAGGCTTATCATTGCACTTGTATGTGTGTAAATGGTTGGCCATTTATAATAAAACCTCAGAATTTCATTATTTTGCATTATGTTCATGATGACTGAGCGATTCTGTTGAGGACACCAAAGGCACTTTATAGTGATAGTGACTCGATTAATAGTGCAGCTCTAACTACACAAAAAATATACGGAGCCAATAAAAGGACATGATGAAGGAAAAAATATGAGATGGGAGGAAAAATTATAAATCAATGTTTTCGGGTTCTCTTAGAAAAAGTTTTGCTTTCCCCTGTGGAACGAGCGGACATAAAACTTATGCGAGAGAATGCAAAAGCATTGAAATATTTGTTTTCCATCACAATGTTCCTTTAGGGGCTCCATAAAAAATGAAGCCAAATATGAGACAAGTTCAAATTTACAGCAGAATTTGAGTTTGTCTCGTATTTGGTGACATTTGCATCATTGATTCTGTTATTTTCCTGTTTATTACTGCGAAGCTGCTGTGAAACAATCAGAATTGTAAATAAAGTGCTATATAAATGAAGGTGACTTGATTTTACTTAAATGTAAGTCTAATACTGCCCATCATTCTCTTCTAATACTGCCCATACTCTTCTAATACTGCCCATCATTCTGTGTTTCTCATTTTAAGGGTTTTTCTCAGTTCAAATCAAGGCAGATGACAAAGAAGGTGAGATTTCATGAATGAAACACTATTACATATTTTGTTAGTTAGTTTGTGCCGCTGTGAAACATTTTTAGGGCTCTACAATTTCAGACACATAATGGAAACTCATGAACTTAAAAAGCCCATGCAAAGGAAATTTAAATACCAACGGATTTAAAGATGAAAATAAAGTAGGTACAGAATAAATAAATCATTAGAAACAAAGCAGCAGTTTTTGTGACTATAGGCTATGGACTATTTAGGATTTCTTATTTATTATATAAAGTATGATTATGCTAGTTTGAAAAATTAAAATAAGCATTACTGAAATTGGCTGCTGTTCAATTCCTTCCATCCAAGGCAACATAGAAATCACAAAAAGGTTTGCAACTGGGCAGCAAGATGTGTGTGAAAAGAGTTTGTGATTTAGTCCTGCAGATGTTGCTTGTTTATGGGAGTGTTTATGAAATATTGAAGATCCACCCACCTACTGTAACAACATCTCAATGACTCACACGAGCGCTTTGTAAACACGGGGGCGGTACTTCTACCTACGTCTGGCGTGACCTTTCCGCTGTGATTACGTCATCCTAAGCACCTTGCAGAGCTGCGTAAGTTGAACAATTTAGGTTAAAAACTATATTTGTTTACTTATTTTTTTATTTAAATGATCGATCGTTTCGCTAGATAAGACCCTATTCCTCATATGGGATCACGCAGAGCCTCTGAAATCCATCGAAGCACTTTGAAACTGCATTGATTTGGACCTTCACCATTTTGATTGCAATTGAAAACCATTATATGATGACAAATCCTGGAATGTTTTCATTTATTTTCGACTGAAGAAAGAAAGACATCAACATCTTGGATGAGATGGGGGTGAGTAAATTATCTGGAAATTTTCATTTTGGAGTGAACGAATCCATTAACTAATGTTAACTAATACAACCTTATTGTAAAGTGTTACCCTTATTTAATAAGTCACACAGAGACATGCAGAACATGCAGGATTCATATTTAAACTGTACTTTTGTGGTTTAATATTCACAGACAGTCTATATGATGATTAGAATAAAGAAGAAAAAACTGTCACAATCCTCGGCTGGATCCGTTGTTCCTCGAAATGATACCAACTCTTCTTCTGAGGTAAATTATTCCAGGATTATTCCTCACTGCATCTCAAAACAATGTAAAGTACATTAATCTCACTAAACTTGATGCATTTTACAGAGTTGACGTGGGCGTTGACATAGATCTCCTCGAGACTCCACACAGTCCATCCTGAGAGGAGAGGGGAGAGGACGCTGGCGTTGTCTGTTCGCCACTACTTCTCTCAACTCAAGTTTTAACTGTAATGCTAGACTTTCTTAATGACTGTGTAACCATTGAAATCAGTCAGAGCTATAATTGAGACTGTTGCACAGATCTTACCATCTCAGATGACTCCACTTGTAGCAAGTGCCTGCGGCTAGCTGTGTAGCTAACCAGCCACGGCTTTTTCTCACATCTCCAGCTCTAACAGCTCCTTATGGTGTTTACCATGATCCACCCCTCCTGGTCTCTATTTCTTAAAGGTCCCGTTCTTCGTGTTTTTTGAAGCTTTGATTGTGTTTACAGTGTGCAATATAACGTGTTCATGTTTCGTGTGTAAAAAAAACAGTATTTTTTAACACAATTTACTTATCTGTATACCGCTGTTTTCACTGTCCTAAAAATGGGCTGATGAGTTCCTTGTTCTATGAAGTCCCTCCTTCAGAAATACGTAACGAGTTCTGATTGTGCCAGCGGTTCCCGTGTTGGGATTTGACCGCACCTTAGCGAACGTGTCACGGTTCCTGTGTTGTGATTCGACAGCAGCTTAGCGCACGTGGAAAGGTCACGCCTCTTAACGGGGTGATGTATGCGCTCAATGATCTCTACAGCGTCCCTGGGAAAGCCAAAACAAAGGTGATTTGACTCCGGGATGAAAATAACAGCGTCTCGACGACATGGCGACAAACGCACTCAAACGCAACACTTCTTTTTCTCCACGCGACACGTCCTCTTCTCCACGTGGGACAGCAACAAGACCACGCCCCCTTTTTTTGCGTATTCTTGTGGGCGGAGGTTAGTCTGTTCTACTGTTCTATCGACGTCATTTATGAAGGAAGTACCAGGATGTAGTCCAAGCCAGCCGTTCGCTGTAGGCTTTGAAAGGGAACTTCTGTTACATAAAATATCTCGCTTGGCATTGAACTTTGAGCTTTATAATTTTACAGGTATTATTTATGCTCTAACAGCAACATTACACACTAACTAAAGTTTGAAAAGTGGGATCACGAAGAACGGGACCTTTAAGCCATGTCACGGATGATTTTTTGGTGCCGAGTTATTTCTTTATTGTGCATATTGCCTCTGTGGCTGGTGGTTAACAACAGACGTGGAGTTCCTGTGGCTGGCATAATGAATTACTCGGCTACTCAACTGATGGAATTTAACAACTTCATCATGTATATCAGTCATTCAAGAACTTGGACTCCTACGACGGCCTCATTACATCCACAGAAGTGCTCGGCGCAGGCTTGTTTACTCCCAGTCTAGTGACATCATCCCTTCCATCTGGACAGCTTTGCACCCTGTCGCATCTCTTCTGCGTCATCAGAGCTTTCATCATGCTTTCTGCAGCATTCTACATGGTTGACCATGGTTTACTTCTCAAACGACTGTCTAATTGCACTGGTTTGAGTCATACCTGACAGACAGATCTGAATTTGTGGCCATGGGTAGCTCAAGGTCCCTTTCACATGCGGTTGGTTGCAGGGTACCTCAGCGCTCAGTTCTAGGACATATCCTATTCATTCTCTACATGCTTCCTCTCAGTAAAGTCATCAGTTGCTTAGGAATTTAATTCCACTGCTACGCTGATGATACACAATTATATCTGAAAACTGACAGTCATTCATCGTCATCTTCATCATCATCATCATCATCATCATCATCACTTCCTGATCTCATACAGAGCAGACGTGCCTTCTATCTGCTCCCCGCTCTGCTTTGGCGCTGATCTTTTTGTCTTTTTTTCTTGACTCCCTGCTTGCTGGACTCCTGAAAATACTGAAATGGAATTAATTAACTGGTCTCTCAGCGCGATTGACAAGATTTTCTCACTGAGGAAAGGTGCTCCGGGAGAACCCACCTGCCCGGACCGGACCGGACCTTCCCCGCGGGCTACACGCGGGACGCCTGGAACAACTGGCAAGGCCTGTGCCTGGAAGTCCTGTCCGTGGAGGATATTGAGGATTTATTCATAATTGGCATTATGATAGTGGGGTTCCTATTTCTCGGCCTTGGGATTGCCCTGACCTATCGTAAAATTGGTAAGACAGCTGCCAGTAAATTCACTGTAAGACAGCTGCCAGCCGCTGTCTGTGGAAATTAAAGAGTGCTTCGTGGATGTGTGTGACCGACTGAAGGTATTAGATCAAAGAATGACATTGATTGAGGAGCTGTATCGTAACATCTCAGCCCGGACTGCGGAGACGCAGGGAAGAGTGGGCTCCATCGGGGGTCAGGCTAGTGAACTGCTACGCAGTATGTCTGGTCTGACCGTGAAATTGGATGAAATGTCCAGGTCCATTCATGAACCGGACGCTCGCCACTGACGCTGAGGATCAGAACTTGATTGATTATGGTCTGGAAAATTACCGAAGATCAGCTAAATGGATTAAGATATTTTCCCTCATCCCAACGTCCAGCTTGTCCCTATCTCTCGGTTGGGAGGTCAGCTTGACAGCTGGGTCCTGCTATCTTGCTTTCGTTCCCTGTGCACGGCCATATCTCCTTTCAAGGACAAGCCACAGAACTGAACTTTGAAAACATCTTAAGTTATGGCTAACATTCTCACACAACACAGGAAGCTTCAAGACTCTTACTCGCATCACACACACCTCACCCCATCCCTGCCCCCATCCAACGGTCTGCCTCCCCTTTCCTCCTTCCTATCTCCCTTACTATTCCCAACAACAAATCCCATCACGTGACCACGTGTACTGTGTGTACTATGTATGTAATTTTTGCATGTATGCTTAGCAATCTGCATTTCTTTATTTCCGGAGAGCGTGTGGCGGCGCTTTAAATAGCTGCGGCTCGGAGGCTTGCTCCAAACTTCATTTCGTTGCATTGTACTTGTACATGTGTAATGACAATAAACTTGAATCTCATCTCATCATTATCAACACTTACTGCCTGTCTGGAAGAGATAAGGACGTGGATGAACCACAACTTTCTCCAGCTAAACAGCTCAAAGACAGAGGCCAACCTCATTGGTTCCCCTCATTAGATCAGATCATCCACCATAACCTGTATAACATTTTCTGGCCAGGACATTCCTCTATCATCCATAGTCACCAACCTCGGTGTTAGGTTTGATCCAAACTTAACCTTTGAGGCCCACATTAAACATCTTTGCGAAACATATTTTTGTCATCTCAGGAATATAGTCAGACTCCGTCCCTCACTCACCCTTCATGATGCTGAGAAACTCGTTCATGCCTTTGTTTCCTCGAGACTGGATTATTGTAACGCTCTTCTCTTTGGGATCCCTAGCAAGAGCATCCAGAAACTCCCGGTCTAGTGACACCATCCCTTCCATCTGGACAGCTGTGCACCCTGTCGCATCTCTTCTACGTCATCAGAGGACTGACACTCTGAGGATTAGCACTGGAGATACTGCAACAGCGCCACACATGGAGATAGACAGAAAACATGGAGTGGATTTTAGACTACTCCGGCCAGTACAGAGACGTGCTGCTTTATCTAACATTAAAATTGAACTTTTTAATATACCATCCCTCACAAACAAATCCTGCTTTATACATGATCATATTCAAGACAAAAGTTTGCACATAATGTGCCTTACAGAAACCTAGCAGAAACCAGATGTTTCTGATGAGACATGTCCTCCAAAAAGCTTGTAGCTCTGGCCATGGTGTTGGCTTGGCTGTTATCTACAACAGTCATTTGGATCTATCCCCTCTGACCCTCCCTGAGCTGTTTTCTTTTGAATGTTGGGCATTTAATTGTAAGCCCCCCTCTCAATGACAGTACTATTAATCTACAGGCCACCCAAATCTAACTAATGCTTCATTTCAGAGTTGTACAATTTTCTTTCAACTTTCTGTGCGACCTCTTCCAATATAGTAATACTTGGAGATTTTAACATTCATGTCAATAATCCTTCCTGCCATTTTGTTACAGAATTCTTGCAGTTATTGGACTGCTTAACCTCAGACAACATGTTGATTTTCCCACACACATCAAGGGGAATATTCTTGATCTGGTCATTACTGAGTCTGCCTCTCTAAGTGCACCATTTGTGTATGATCTGGGTGTATCTGACTATAAGGTGATTTCCATGGAGCTGTCTTTTCTGTCTTCCTACATCAAGCCCAAACGTGAAATACGTTTCAGAAACCTGAAAAATATTAACACAGAAAACCTGAGCTCAAGTCTTCAACATCTCCATTCTGCAAATATCCCATCAGTTACTGAGTCTGTGGAATTTTAAAATAAGACCTTGAGCAGCATTCTGGTTCCCTTTCGAAAGGGAACTCGCGCTGCGTCAGCTTGACGCTACGGGGAACGCCTCCAGCGTGACAGGTGTCTGAACTACTATCGAATCACGGCAATCCTATTGACCGGCGACAGCCTATGATGTCATCAAGGTGCGACCAGGAAGTATAAAAGGGCGCCTTGCCAACATGACACCGCTTCTTCGTCTTCAGGGACTGTTTTGTCTGAATTGCTTCGAGTAAGGTAATCCAAATTCATTATTGTATACACACAAGCTGTGTGTTTCTGCCTGGGATCAAGAGCATGCACAGTCAGCTCTTATCGAGTTGTCTGTTTGTTTGTTTAATGTGAGCGTTTGTAAACAATCTGAGATCGCTCTGCTCTCGTCTGATTCTCTTCCTGAGGGAAGAGGGTTTGGCATCCGAGACTGATGATGCGGTCCCCGTTCATGCCGAGGCTGAGTGCGGACTCACGTCATGGTTTCCTGGATAGAGCTCGCTGAATCGTCACGGGAAGGCATTCTTCCCTTTGGCGATCTGGCGGCTGACGAGACTTGTTTCCAAGTGCTCTAGGGATGGCTGTGAGAAGGAGGATTAATCTTCTCAACCATCCCGACTGTGTATGCTGAGCCGTTGAATGTTATAAAACGCGCTGCAGGCGGGCTGCGGCCGCTGTGTTGTTGCGTTAGAGGAGAGATCGCTCATGTTGGAATAAACGATCGATCTCTCCCCAGCCATAATCATTGGCTCAGTTGGGCTTTCATTCCTTCCTGATCTTCCTAATTAGATCGAGAGGGCATGGAATAACCTATGTTCGGTTCATTTCACTGATATCAGCGGTATGACATCAGCAGTATGCCGCTGATGTCGGGAGGAAGGTAGAATATGGGTATGTGTCGTTGCCTCCGATTAATGGGATGTTTATCTCTGGGAAGCTGAGCGCTCCAACTCTGCCACTTAAACGATGTGTCTTTTTAATGGCAGGGCATACACAGCAGCGGGTCAGCCCGGTGCTACTTCTTACACCATGGCGGTGTTTCATGTGCACCAGGCCGGTTTGCTGAGGGATCTCGATCAGGGAAGGTTTTTTTTTTTTTTCCTGATGCGGTGGTTGCACAACAGGCGGAGTCTGGGCCTGAGGGCCAGCATCGCCGAGGAATAGCGAACATTTGGCAGCGTCTGAGGACCTGCATGCCACTGAGATCCGGGTCCCAGGCAGGCGGGAGGCGTCACGGTCCGAGGACCGGAGACAGGGCCCAATGGCCAGCATTGCCCCTCGTACACCCCCACAGTCGGGGGTGGGGCACTCCCGGGAGAAGTAGGAGCTGTGTATCGCAAAACGCAGTCAGCGTTCATGATGGATCTCCTCCCTGAGGGTGAGATGAGAAATAACATTGACCCTCACTCCTCTTCTTCATCATCTCCCCAGGCGCTTCTTACATCCGGCCTAGGTGGGTCCACGATGATGTGCTAGGGCCCGCCTGGCTGGTTTGTGAGTGCGCCCCCTCAGGCCCGTGGTAGTGGTACACCTAAGCATACATGTGAATTAAGCTTGTGGGTGGATATCATGGCGCGCCGCAGGCGAGCGGGTAAGTCCCCTATAAGGGGAAAAATATTTATATTTTCTGATTTATGCTCCCTGTGGAGGGCTTCGGGGGTCGCTGTGGATCGTTGGATATTTCCTAGGGCCTGTAGTTCCCCTGTTAGGTTGGCTAGAACGATAAAATATTATTTACCAGTTGCTTAAGCTTGGTATAAGTGAGCTAGTATTGCTAGTGGAAGCCAGCAAACACTATATATGGTACACGCTGTGAGAGCTGTACAGCCCTTTTTTATTCCCAGACCTAAAAAGCTAAAATGTGCTAGAATTAGCACTGGGAATGCCACTCATTTCCTGCGGGCTGGTAGCCGCCTCAGGGTAAGGCGGTCTGTATCTTCTCTCAGTGTAAATTTCTGGAGAATATAGGATCAGACCATGCTAGAACTACAGTTAGATCTAGAGCCAGATCTATTTAACGACCGGCACTTCTACCCGAGTGCCCCTTTTGCATGGTGCAATAGTAGCGGCCCTTTCTTGGACCTCGGGTATAGATCTAGATTGGCCTAGGCTTTCTGGGGATTACGGAGTCGCACGCCAAGAAGCGGTCGTGCTCCGGGTAGCTGTTCCATTTTTTGAACTTAGCTTTATTATTTGTCCCTAATGTAGCCTCCTCTTATGCAGAGTAGTCCGGCCAAGGCCCGCCCCCTTACCTGCGTTCTGGGGCCTTTGCTAGTAATGCAGGTTGGTGCTGTGCAGAATTGATAGCGACTTAGCCAGTAGTCGTGGGGCAGGGTTAAGGCGTTTTTCATGCAAGTACGAAAATTCCGTATGCATTGCTCAACCTGGCCCTCCAGAGCTAGTTCCAGAGGCCGCCAGTTTTTTGGCAGGCGCTGGCCTTTCTTGTATATGCCCTGGCCAGTTGGTCGTACTCCCCTGACAAGGCAGGGTAGATTTGAGTACCTCCACATCCAGCTCTGTATCATTCTGCCTCACCCATGGCTCGGGTTGAGCAGCACTTCACAACCTTTTGGTTTATGTAGGTTTGGTCGTGAGCTCCCTTGTAGCCAGAGCATTGCCATGGCTGACGCCCTCACACGGTATGATAGGCGCTATTAAAGCTAGGACCTTCATGAGGTGGGTGGCGTATGTGGTACTCCCCCCGCTTAGGGGGTACAAGGCGTTTGGTTTGCCGAGTACCCTGCTATGGACAATGTGATTAGGTTCCAGTGTTTGTAGGCGCTGCCGATAAGACTGCACCAGTGTACAGTTGGCTCCAGAAGGAATTGGAGGCCTCCGGGATGGGTCACCCAGCTAGGCTGGGATGATTTTTTAGGCCAGCTGGCTGTGGGTAGCCAGCTGGGGCAGTCTTGGCAGTAGACTCCAGGTCAGGTGGTAGGCCTCAGATTTAGGCCTCCTTGCGAGTGAGTCCCGACGGTTGGGGAGGTTGGCAATTTATTAGCTGCAACCTGGAAAATAGGTAGTCAGCCTTGGTAGGCCTCTGCAAAGTTCGGCCCCATGTGTATTGCGGTATATATTGCTCCCCAACGATGTCGGCTTCAAGTAGCAGAATTTCCCAACTAATAACCCTATTTAGCAGTTGGATGTTAATTTTTGTCAGCCAGCAGAGAAGCTACTGTCAGCCCAAAGTTATAACAGCATAACAGTTTTCACTCTTGCCACCAGGAAGCCGTCCCTGCAGGCCTGCTGTGAGGTGGTAGGCCCCATTAGGCCTCCCTGAAAGCAGGCTCTCATTCGCCAGTCGCTGTGTCAGCTAGCATGGGCTGCTAAGCTGTTGATGGGTGGTAGGCCGCACCAGGCCTCCCTGAAGACTCGGCATGAGGTAGCAGGCCTCACCAGGCCTCCCTTGAGGACGCATTCTTGGGTTCAGTCACTTGGCAGGTTGTGATGAACTGCTGGCAGGTAGTAGGCCTCACCAGGCCTCCCTGAAGGAGGGCTCCTGTTTGCCAGTCGCCGTGTCAGCTAGCACAGGAGTTGCTAGGCTGTTGCTGGGTAGTAGGCCGCACTAGGCCTCCCTGAAGACTGGTCGTAAGGTAGTAGGCCTCACCGGGCCTCCCTAAGGGCATGTTCCTGGGCTCCAGTCACCTGAGAAACAGCTAGCACGAGTCGCTAGCAGGTAGCAGGCCGCACTGGGCCTCCCTGCAGGCCCGCTATCAGGTAGTAGGCCTCACTAGGCATCCCTGAAGACTGGTCGTAAGGTAGCAGGCCCCGCTGGGCCTCCCTGAAGGAAGGCTCCTGTTTGCCAGTCGCTGTGCCAGCTAGCACACAAACTGCTAGGCTGCTGCTGGATAGTAGGCCGCACTAGGCCTCCCTGTAGATTGATTGTAAGGCTTTGCTGGACCTCTCTAAGGGCCCATTATCGAGTTGTAGGCCTTACTAGGCCTATTCAACTCCTAGTATAAGGTAGTAGGCCTCACCAGGCCTCCCTGAGGGCTTGTTTCTGGGCTCCTGGACCATCAAAATGAGAAACAGTTAGCACGAGTTGCCTGCAGGTAGCAGGCTGGGCCTCCCTGCAGGCCCGCTATCAGGTAGTAGGCCTCACTAGGCCTCCCTGGAGGGCGAGTTCCTGAGTTAGGATGCTCGGGTAACTAGCAATGCTTGCTATCAGGTAGTAGGCCTCACGAGGCCTCCCTGAGGATGAGTCCCTGAGTCAGACGCTCAGGCAGTTAGCAAAGCTTGCTATCAGGTAGTAGGCCTCACAGGGCCTCCCTGAGGGTTACTTCCTGAGTCAGGATGCTCGGGTAACTGTTGTAGCTTGACTACCAGGTAGTAGGCCTCCATTAGGCCTCCCTGAGAAAACGAGTTTCCGTTTTTCAGCTACCGTGACAGTCGGCTTCAACTGCGATCAGGTAGTAGGCCTCACCAGGCCTCCCTCTAAGCGAGTTCCTGAGCCTGATTTCTCAGGCTTCTCTGGCATATATTCCTATTATACAATGGGCCTCACTAGGCCTCCCTAAACGGGTCTTTGGTTCTCAGTGCAAGGACTGCTAACTGGCGTAACGCTGACAGCCAGTGGTGACTTGCTATCAGTGATCTGGCCCTTAGCCGGCAGCATCTGGTAAAGTCTTGCCTTGGCGCGACTGGTGTCGCTTCTGCTACTTGGTCCCCAAGAAGGGGATTTCAGCCTGCAACCTGGTTTACCTACCGGGCAGCCCCCTTTAAGCTCCCCTCCTTTCGGAAGGGTTATATGTGAGCCAAGGCTGCCTGGGCCTGATCGGGTGGTCGTAGGCCCCTAGGGTGGCCTCCCAATTAGATCAGTTTTTAGGCCAGTCTGGCCTCCTGAGTGTTTCTATCTGATAATAGCTCAGTAGATCCTAGGATTGAGCAGATTACTCCCCTCGCTGGCAAGGGTAGAAAGCGCTAAGCTGAGTGCTGCTCTCCAGGATTCCCGTCTCTGAGATCCGGTCCGAGGAGGCCACTGCCATTCTGCAGTCCCTGGGATTGGATGCCTCCTCAGGAGGCGAGGGTCCAGAGGCTCTGTTATCGAACAGACAGGGATGGCCCGGCTGGAATGCCCGTTAAAAAAGGCACCAGGCTAGGCCTCCTTGGTGGCGGTAGTGGCTGGCTGGGGCGCCCTAGGGCCCCCTAGCCACATTCCCTTAAAGGAGCCCCCTTCTTTCGAATGGGTTGGATCCAGGCCTTTGAGCGGCCTGGGTAGAACTTCTCTAAGTGTTCGAAGCTTCCTACTCAGGCTTATAGCTTGGGCTATGACCGTAGGGAATGCTGTCACTGACAGCCTTATGTGACCAGAGGGGGAGTGGTTCAGGCATTTCAATTGAATTTGCTTGTTCTGACAGTTGTCACTGCCAGTAGGCATGCACTCCCCTCGGCATGGCGGCGTTGGTATTTCGTTCCCCGTAGCGTCAAGCTGACGCAGCGCGAGTTCCCTTTCGAAAGGGAACGTCTCCGGTTACGTATGTAACCTAGGTTCCCTGAGAACAGGGAACGAGACGCTGCGTCGCTTTGCCATGCCTCAGGGTTTGCCTGCCAAACAGTCCCTTCAGACGAAGGGCGGTGTCATGTTGGCAAGGCGCCCTTTTATACTTCCTGGTCGCACCTTGATGACATCATAGGCTGTCGCCGGTCAATAGGATTGCCGTGATTCGATAGTAGTTCAGACACCTGTCACGCTGGAGGCGTTCCCCGTAGCGTCAAGCTGACGCAGCGTCTCGTTCCCTGTTCTCAGGGAACCTAGGTTACATACGTAACCGGAGACGATTTCCATGCACCCATCAAAGTCAGAACAATTACGTTTTCCCGCTCAGCTCCCTGGTTCACAAGTGACCTGCAGAAATTGAAGGCAGCTGGACGTGCCCTTGAACGACAGTATAAAAACTGAACTAACTGTCTATCGGGACCATCAAAAAGCTTATTTGAAGTCCATCAAAAAAGCACAGTCACAGTACTATTCAAATATTCCAATTGCCGACCCGCAGTTTGGTATCTCGAGGCTTTTCTGCTGCTTACCAGAAGTTACTTAACCATCAGGGGGATGGGATCCTCCACCTGTGCCCTCGACCTCTTCCCTACAGCTCTGGTGAAAGCTAATATTTCTGCCATCAATTCCCTCATCACCATGATAATAAACCAATCCCTTCCGTCTGGTCATGTACCATCTGTCCAAAAAACGGCTATAATTAGACCATTACTCAAGAAACCCTCGCTCGATCCTCAAACCCTTGCTAATTATAGGCCCATATCCAACCTGCCCATTTATTGCTACAGTGTTGGAGAAAGTAGTTGCCAGGCACCTCCAGGACCACCTCAAACACAACAACATTTTTGAAAAGTTCCAGTCTGGCTTCAGTTCTGGTCACAGCACAGAAACCGCCTCAGTGATGGTTACAAATCACCTGCTAATGACAGCTGATGCTGGTTCACCATCACTCTTTGTCCTCCTGGAACTTTTTGCAGCATTCGACACGGTTGACCATGGTTTACTTCTCAAACGACTGTCTAATTCTATTGGACTTGACAACACTGTCTTGCACTGGTTTGAGTCATACCTGACAGACAGATCTGAATTTGTGGCCATGGGTAGCTCAAGATCCCTTTCACATGCGGTTGGTTGCGGAGTACCTCAGCGCTCAGTTCTAGGACATATCCTATTCATTCTCTACATGCTTCCTCTTGGTAAAGTCATCAGTTGCTTGGGAATTTCATTCCACTGCTATGCTAATGATACACAATTATATCTGAAAACTGACAGTCATTCATCACCATCTTCATCATCATCATCATCATCATCATCACCATCATCATCATCAACATCATCAACATTATCAACACTTACTGCCTGTCTGGAAGAGATAAGGACGTGAATAAACCACAATTTTCTCCAGCTGAACAGCTCAAAGACAGAGGCCATCCTCATTGGTTCCCTTCATCAGATCAGATAGCCCACCATAACCTGTATAACATTTTCTGGCCAGGACATTCCTCTATCATCCATAGTCACCAACCTCGGTGTTAGGTTTGATCCACACTTAACCTTTGAGGCCCACATTAAACATCTTTGTGAAACATATTTTTGTCATCTCAGGAATTTAGTCAGACTCCGTCCCTCACTCACCCTTCATGATGCTGAGAAACTCGTTCATGCCTTTGTCTCCTCGAGACTGGATTACATTTACATTTACATTTAGTCATTTAGCAGACGCTTTTATCCAAAGCGACGTACAAATGAGAGCAATAGAAGCAACTAGAACAGTCAAGGGCAACAATATGCAAGTGCTGTAACAAGTCTCAGATAATCTAACACAGAACACACAGGACTTCGTTCACTGGCAGAACGTAAGCTCCTGGAGGGTGTGTAAGTCTGAACAAGCGAGTTTAGGTATATTGGTGCAGAGCCAGTGGTTACTTTGAAGGCGAGTACCAGTGTCTTGAATTTGACGCGAGCGGCTATTGGCAGCCAGTGGAGACTGATGAAGAGAGGCGTGACGTGCGCTCTCTTCGGCTCGTTAAAGATCACCCTCGCCGCTGCATTCTGGATCAGTTGCAAGGGTTTGATAGTGCATGCCGGAAGGCCTGCTAGAAGAGCATTACAGTAGTCCAGTCTGGAGAGAACAAGAGCTTGGACCAGGAGTTGAGTGGCCTGCTCTGTTTGGAAGGGTCTAATCTTCCTAATGTTGTATAATGCAAATCTGCAGGACCGGGATGTTGCAGTGATGTGGTCAGTGAATTTTAGCTGATCATCAATCACAATTCCAAGGTTCCTGGCTGTCCTGGACGGAGTTATGGTTGATGATCCGAGCTGAATGGAGAGATTATGATGAAGTGCTGGGTTGGCTGAGATCAGTTCTGTCTTTGCAAGGTTGAGTTGCAGGTGATGCTCCTTCATCCAGGCAGAAATGTCTGTTAGGCAGGCAGCAATACGAACACCAACCGTGGGATCATCTGGTTGAAATGAGAAGTAGAGTTGAGTGTCGTCGGCATAGCAATGATAGGAAAAGCCATGTTTCTGAATGACAGTTCCCAGTGATGACATGTAGATGGAGAAGAGAAGTGGTCCAAGCACTGAGCCCTGTGGAACTCCAGTGGCTAGATGATGTGACTTAGACACTTCACCCTTCCATGACACTCTGAAGGACCTACCTGAGAGGTAAGACTTGAGCCACTGGAGAGCAGTTCCTGAGATGCCCATCTTCATGAGAGTTGACAGGAGGATCTGGTGGTTAACTGTGTCATAAGCAGCAGACAAATCCAGTAAGATAAGTACTGTGGATTTGGAAGCCGCTCTTGCCTGTCTCAGTGCCTCCGTAACCGAGAGCAGGGCAGTCTCAGTTGAGTGGCCACTTTTGGAGCCGGATTGGTTGATGTCCAGGAGGTTGTTCTGTTCAAGAAACGTAGAGAGCTGGTTAAAAACAACTCGCTCGAGTGTCTTTGCAATGAAAGGTAGAAGGGATACCGGTCTGTAGTTTTCTAAAAGTGCTGGGTTCAGAGAGGGTATCTTAAGCAGTGGGGTTACCCGAGCCTGCTTGAATGCTGTGGGGAAGGTCCCGGTGTGAAGAGAGGTGTTGACAATGTGAGTGAGTGCAGGAGTAACAGAAGAAGAAATGGCCTGAAGGAGGTGAGTGGGGATAGTGTCAAGCGGACAGGTAGTGGGGTGGTTGGAAAGGATGAGTTTGGAGACTTCAGCTTCAGAGAGCAGAGAAAAAGAGGGGAGTGTATGTGTGATGGTTGTTGAGATGTGCGTATCGGTTTGTGGTGTGGAGAATTGGCTGCTGATGGAGGAGATTTTATTTGTGAAAAATGATGCAAAGTCGTCAGCTGTAAGAGTTGATGAAGGAGGGGGGGGGGAGGAGGACAAAGGAGCGAAGAGAACGTTCTGAAAAGTGCACGAGAGTCAGAGCAGTTGTTGATTTTGTTGTGGTAGTATTTAGTTTTAGCAGTGGAGACATTAGCAGAGAAAGAAGCGAGGAGAGACTGATACAGGGTCAGGTCAGTAGTGTTTTTAGTTTTTCGCCACTTCCTCTCTGCCACCCGGAGCCCAGAGCGATGTTCGCGGAGAACGTTGTGGTGTAGCCAACTACACCACATAGACAACGTTCTAAATAACAGCTGAACTACAGATCAAATGAGGAAAATGATTACAGTACTCACACAATAGTTGTTCTCCCTGATGTTCGATCGCTTCTCTCTAACTTAATGTAAACAATGAACGCACTATATACCACCTGGCTTATGGCCACGCCCAGCGAAACGCGTTAACTTGCACGTGGTCAAGTGATCAGCTTGTTAACAAACAAACAGCCAACTACACCACATAGACAACGTTCTAAATAACAGCTGAACTACAGATCAAATGAGGAAAATGATTACAGTACTCACACAATAGTTGTTCTCCCTGATGTTCGATCGCTTCTCTCTGTAACGCGGATTATTGTAACGCTCTTCTCTTTGGGATCCCTAGCAAGAGCATCCAGAAACTCCAGCACATACAGAACAGTGCCGCTAGGATCCTGATGAGAGTGCATACTTATGAACGCATCACACCAATTCTTCAATCTCTACATTGGCTACCCATTTCTGCTCGGATAGAGTATAAAGTTTCCCTCCTCACACATCAGTGCATCCATGGCAATGCTCCCATTTACCTTAAAGAACTCATTACTCCACAGATCTCAGCACGTTCTCTTCGCTCCACAAACACTCATCAGCTCCATCCCCCTAGGACTAAGACTCGCACTATTGGGGACAGAGCCTTCTGTGCCGCTGCTCCTCATCTGTGCATAATGCCCTCCCTGAACATCTGAGGGCTCCACAAATGACTAATGGTTTTAAAAAGGGACTAAAAACATACCTGTTTAGAAAGTCTTTCAATGTTTAAATTGCTTTTAGTGTTTTAATTTTTGTGTTTATTTTAGTTGGTAGCTGATTTTAACTTAATTCTTAATTGCTCTAACTGCTTTATTTTGTTTTACATCCTTTGTGGCACTTTTGAGATTTTCTTTAAAATGTAAAGTGCTTTATAAATAAAATGTATTATTATTATTATTATTATTATTATTATTATTATTATTATTATTATTATTATTATTAATTTGCCTTTGAATAGAATGCACATACTTGGGCATAGCAGATAATGAGGCAGCTCGCGAACGACTGACATATCTTTCTTT
This sequence comes from Romanogobio albipinnatus, assembly GCA_023566225.1. Lineage (NCBI taxonomy): Eukaryota > Metazoa > Chordata > Actinopteri > Cypriniformes > Gobionidae > Romanogobio > Romanogobio albipinnatus. The sequence goes on from CM042239.1 coordinate 4,110,559, forward strand.
TAAAACAGATTACATAAACAGAGAATATTTGTTTTCGTGTTTTGTTTTTGATTTACATTATTTAAAACCTGATATTTCAATGTTTCTTCAGACATTTGTCTCAGTTTGTGTGGCAAGTATTCACTAAGTTACAGTTCAATTTGACAAGTATCAGAATGGACTTCATTGAGAGAGAGGCGGCAGATTGTACATCATGTTTGTTTTCATTATTTTGCAAAAAGTACAACATTGTTTTTATTGTGAGTGTACACAAATAAAAGTAGAAACTTAACAGCTTTGAATGATGTATAACACTTGTCTGTATTACCAAAATTGATGGAGTATTTTGAGTCTCTTATTTAAGAAATCAAGCAAGTTGGTCGTGACCGCCGACACCGAGGGGTTAAGAAAGCTGAAGTTAATAAAGAATCAGTGATGGCAGTTTTCTTCGATGTCGATGTTCAAACTTGATATGAGTTTGAGTTTCTAATAGCTGATAGAATTTGTAAATGGATTAAAGACTTTTTATTTGATAGATTTATTCAAGTCAGAATTGTGACAGAATTAGTGTCAGAACTACACTCACATTGTGTAAATTATTTATTGTTTATTGTAGAGTTTACTGTGCTGTGAGTAATTGTGGGCGCATCAGATGTGTAATCTGATGCTGCTTTAAATGTTGTACATGTCATGTCGTGACTACTATGTTGCTCGGAACTGCACCAAGAATTTCACCTGCTGTTGCACTTGTGTACATGGCTGTGTGACAATAAAGTGATTTGATTTGATTTGAAAGCTATATCTGGAAGCTATATGATGGAAAATGGTACAGCGTTATTAGTCCAATACTCTTCCATCATGATTAACAATGTATTTTCTCAAGTTCAAGGAGACATTGGGTGATCATTGTTTGCTGACGACGGAGCATTGTGGAAAAGGAATATAAATCATAATATAGCTGAGAGCAGCAATTATTGGGGTTCAAACGTTTAAGGCCTTTAAGCAAATGTGTAAAAATCTATCATGTTTTATTTAGCAAGCATGTAACCACTTAGAAAACTAAAAGTTATTTATAAAAGATCATATAAGAGATTAAGTCAAGAATCATTTTGTATGGGAAGAAACAATGTATGTTGTATTGATGTTTATATGGAAGATCATTCTGATAATGCATCGTCAGCATTTGAAAGATTATTTTACCCTTCGGTGGACAAACATTCACCTATGAAAAAAATACAGTACAGTGCTAAAACATTAGGTTGTCCACTGGTGAAGGATATGACTATTGTCTGTCTACATTCTTTTATAAGAAATATTTCTGTGTCTAGAGTTCCTAATGCCAGCCAATACTTTTTTTTTTTTTTTTTTTTACAGTTATAGCAATCTCCACCACTTTTTTTTTTTTAGATGTCCTCAGAGTGTGCCCATACATATACAGTGGGGAAAATAAGTATTTGAACACCCTGCTATTTTGCAAGTTCTCCCACTTGTTAATCATGGAGGGGTCTGAAATTGTCAGTGTAGGTGCAAGTCCACTGTGAGAGACATAATCTAAAAAAAAGAAATCACAATGTATGTTTTTTAACTATTTATTTGTATGATACAGCTGCAAATAAGTATTTGAACACCTGAGAAAATCAATGTTAATATTTGGTACAGTAGCCTTTGTTTGCAATTACAGAGGTCAAACGTTTCCTGTAGTTTTTCAGCAGGTTTGCACTGCAGGAGGGATTTTGGCCCACTCCTCCACACAGATCTTCTCTAGATCAGTCAGGTTTCTGGCCTGTCGCTGAGAAACACGGAGTTTGAGCTCCTCCAAAGATTCTCTATTGGGTTTAGGTATGGAGACTGGCTAGGCCAGTACCTTGATATGCTTCTTACAGAGCCACTCCTTGGTTATCCTGGCTGTGTGCTTCGGGTCATTGTCATGTTGGAAGACCCAGCCTCGATCCATCTTCAGTGCTCTAACTGAGGGAAGGAGGTTGTTCCCCAAAATCTCGCAATACATGGCCCCGGTCATCCTCTCCTTAATACAGTGCAGTCACCCTGTCCCATGTGCAGAAAAACACCCCCAAAGCATGATGCTACCACCCCCATGCTTCACAGTAGGGATGGTGTTCTTGGGATGGTACTCATCATTCTTCTTCCTCCAAACACGTTTAGTGGAATTATGACCAAAACGTTCTATTTTGGTCTCATCTGACCACATGACTTTCTCCCATGACTCCTCTGGATCATCCAAATGGTCATTGGCAAACTTAAGACGGGCCTTGACATGTGCTGGTTTAAGCAGGGGAACCTTCTGTGCCATGCATGATTTCAAACCATGACGTCTTAGTGTATTACCAACAGTAACCTTGGAAACGGTGATCCCAGCTCTTTTCAGGTCATTGACTAGCTCCTCCCGTGTAGTTCTGGGCTGATTTCTCACCTTTCTTAGGATCATTGAGACCCCACGAGGTGAGATCTTGCAAGGAGCCCCAGTCCGAGGGAGATTGACAGTCATGTTTAGCTTCTTCCATTTTCTAATGATTGCTCCAACAGTGGACCTTTTTTCACCAAGCTGCTTGGCAATTTCCCCGTAGCCCTTTCCAGCCTTGTGGAGGTGTAAAATTTTGTCTCTAGTGTCTTTGGACAGCTCTTTGGTCTTGGCCATGTTAGTAGTTGGATTCTTAGTGATTGTATGGGGTGGACAGGTGTCTTTATGCAGCTAACGACCTCAAACAGGTGCATCTAATTTAGGATAATAAATGGAGTGGAGGTGGACATTTTAAAGGCAGACTAACAGGTCTTTGAGGGTCAGAATTCTAGCTGATAGACAGGTGTTCAAATACTTATTTGCAGCTGTATCATACACATAAATAGTTAAAAAAATCATACATTGTGATTTCTGGATTTTTTTTTGTTGATTATTTGATTATGTCTCTCACAGTGGACATGCACCTACGATGGCAATTTCTGACCCCTCCATGATTTCCAAGTGGGAGAACTTGCAAAATAGCAGGGTGTTCATATACTTATTTTCCTCACTGTACATAATTTGAATTATTAGCTTTAAATACTGAGATTTGGGATTTTCCTTAGTTGTCAGTTATAATCTTCAAACTTAAAAACAAATAAACATTTGAAATATATCAGTCTGTGTGTAATGAATGAATACAATATACAAGTTTCACTTTTTGAATTGAATTAGTGAAATAAATCACCTTTTTGATGATATTCTAATTATATGACCAGCACCTGTATGTGTCAATCTGTTGTAAATATCATATTTCTTTTTGAAGTTATATACACTTATATTTATGAGAGCATAAAAATGACACATGGGCAACATTGATTGGATTTGTTTTTTTTGGGGGGGGTTTTGCCACTTCCTATCAAAAGTAGCTATTGACTTATATTTTCAAATTTCCTGCGGTTGTTTTCGCCTCGATCGGACTAACGGTTAGAAGATATTCGCAATTTCTTTTAAAAGTTGCTAAATCACACCGTTGCACAAACCATAAGGCAGAACCTGGCATTGTTGGACTCGGCAAGGATTCAGGGGTCTAAGGAGGTTACTCCCGTGACAAGCACTGCTGCAAACCTGCTTTTTAGTTTCTTGCATCAACCCAACGTAGCAGGAAATGTATATTTGTGATCTATTTTTCCTGTTTGTTTGATGACAATCATAACGTTTGCTACATTCAATTATTATATATATATATATATGTAAAACGTCTCGGGTTATGACTATAACCCTTGTTCCCTGAGAAGGGAACGAGACCCTGCGTCGGAACGACACTTTTTGGAACGCCCTCAGCGCAGCGTTGCTAAGACCGATCTTGATTGGTGCTACGTCATGACGTAGTATGTGACGGCATACCCAGAAGAATAAAGGGACGTCGGTTCACAACAGCACTAGCTTTTTTCGCGATGAAGCAGTCGTTCCCAGGCATGGAGAGGCGTGGCAAGGAGACGCAGTGTCTCGTTCCCTTCTCAGGGAACAAGGGTTATAGTCATAACTCGAGACGTTCCCTTTCGAGGGAACTCACACTGCGTCTGAACAACATTTTTGGGAACGAAATGCCCACTATGCCACCACAAACCATACCTGCCCTAGTGTGAAGCTGGAACCCAGGCACACTTAGGATGAGAGCACCCTAGCGCCTGGCGTCACAGGAAGATGCAGACTAAAAATCTCCTGAAGCGGGACCCCCATTTGAAGGGCTCGAGAAGAGGCCATGCCCCTGGTGGAATGCGCCCTCAAGGCCAAAGGTGAAGGCAAACCGCGCACCTGATAGGCCAAGGCAATCACCTGAACGATCCAATTACTGACCGTATGCTTGGACGCGGGCAGCCCCTTCTTAGGAGACCCTAAGCACACTAACAGTTGGTCCGATCTTCTCCACTGTGAAGACTTCCACCGATAAATTTGCAGAGCTCTAACCGGGCAGAGCAAATTAAGTCTCCACTCTTCCGCCGACACATGAGGTGGAGGATGAAACACCTGAGGACCGTAGGCTGTGCCACATTAGATGGCACTTTGGGCACATAGCCCGGCCTCGGATGAAGGATGGCTTTAACTCCGCCAGGGGCAAAATCCAGGCAAGTCGGCGTAATCGCCAAGGCCTGAAAGTCCCCCACTCTCCTCAGAGAAGTGATAGCAAGGAGCAGCGCCACATTTAGCGACAGAACTCAATCGAAGGTGGCCGAAGCCAATCCCTCGAGAGTTGGAACTCTGGAATGAGTCACAGGCCTCATCTTCCAAGTACCACAGAGGAAACGTACGACTAAAGAGTGCCTCCCCAGAGGCCCATCACTTATAGGAGCGTGGAAAGCCGCAATGGCAGCCACGTACACCTTAAGTGTGGACGGGGTAAGCCCTGCAGAGAAGCGATCTTGGGGAAACTCCAGCACTGAAGCCACTGGGCAGTTAACTGGGTCCCCCTCACGCTCCCTGCACCAAGTGGAAAACATGTTCCACTTTAAGCCCTATAACCTTCTCTTGGAAGGAGCCCTGGAACTGAATATGGTCTCCACTACACCTGCCGACAGGCCAGCCTCTAAGTACTGCACCCCCTCAGGAGCCAGACCCAAAGCTTCCACAGCTCTGGCTGGGGGTGAAATATTGTGTCCCCTGCCTGAGACAGCAGGTTCCTCCTCAGAGGGATCTGCCACGGAGGACCTGCCAGCAGTGCCATGATGTCTGAGAAACACACTTGGGCCGGCCAGTACGGGGCTACTAGGAGTTGACTGACCCTGTCCTGCTGGACCCTCTCCAGAACTCCCAGGGGCAGAGCTATTGGGGGAAATGCATACAGACGCAGCCTCGGCCACATCTGCACCATGGCATCCAACCTCAGCGGGGCAGGATGCCTGAGAGAAAACCACAGAGGACAGTAGGACGTCTTTCACGACGCAAATAGGTCCACTTCCACTGGGCCGAAGTTCTCGCATATGGACTTCACCACCTCTGGTTGAAGTCTCCACTCCCCGGGCTGTGCTCCCTGGTTCTGGTCCCCAGGAATAAACATCGCCCTGAGAGATGATAATTTCCCCTTGGACCCCCTGATGGTTCAGGTATTATGTTGGACGCAGCAGCCATGAGTCCCAGCAGTCTTTGAACCTGCTTTACAGTGATGTTGCGGCCTAGCTTCATGCCGGAGACCATTGCCCGTATGGACTCCATGTGTGCGGGTGACATTTGTTCTCACATCGTCATCGAGTCCCACACTACCCCCAGGAACGTGGTCCTCTGGGAGGGCGTCAACATGCTCTTTTTTTGTGTTGAGTCTCAACCCCAAGCTTTGAATATGGCCAAGAATGACATCTCAATGCCGAACTGCAATCTCTCGCGACTGAGCCAGTATGAGTCAGTTGTCAGCACACGTATACCCTGGAGTCTCATAAGAGCCAGAACTGAATCCATGCACTTGGTGAACGTGCGAGGGGAAAGAGCTAGCCCTGGAAGAAATCTACCAAGGGAATCAGTCTCTCGAGGCTGACCTCGGGTGCTCTTTGAATACCGTTCTCGACCCCCTGAAGCGGCTGCGATTTTCAGGTGTGCGGATGCCAACGCTGCCTGCCCGAAACCCCTCGGGGCGGACGAGGTAGCGCAAGTACGATGAACGCAAAACCGATGTGGCCCAAAGCGGCATTGGTGGCGGGATTACCACATCGATTTCCAAAGGGCTCCGCAGAGAAAACGTCCTCAGCCACTGCTCCCAGGAGGGGACAGCCCTCATAGGTTCTACCACGGCTAGGACCTCTTTCCCACAGCCTTCTTAGTCGGAAGGATGGCTCTCAGGTCACCCTTCTGCTGAGCCGGCTTTGGGCGAGAACGCGGCCTCTGTTGCCAGGCTCCCTGAGGAGGGGCTCTAGAGGAGGCGCTCTCTTTCTGTACCTGCCGGTACGAGGAGCTCGATGACGGCTGGGGCTGGTCCTAGCCCCCTTTAGACTTGGAGCGGCGAGGGATAAACTGCTGGAATGCCGCAGATTGCCTCTTCACCTCCTGAAACCTGTCGACAACCATATTGACAGCGTCGCTGAACAAGCCAGAAGGCGAAAGAGGAGCAACCAAGTCTATTAACAGGTCGGCCTGGTATGCCTGCAATAAAGCCATGGTATACAGACATGCACCAGCCTGACCTGCCACCATACATGCCCTACCCACCATCGCCGATGTATCTCTACATGGCTTGGTGGGCAGCACGGGGGTTTTCAGGGAGGACGCCGCATCAGTCACAACCTCGACGAGCTCCTCATAAGCGGGCACGTGAGGTGACGAGTGAGCCTCAACGTCACCCACCTCGATTCTGAGCACATCCACATCCTCAGATGCAGACAGCTCAAATATCGGACCCTCTTCCCAAGCAGAAGAAGCCGCAGCACGGGCTTCTGCATGGGGAGGAAGGGCATCAGAACTGTCTGATGATGATTGGGAAAGTGCCTCAGCAGTCCCAATCTCACCAGCCAGTTCCCGTCCCCACGATCTAAGCTGCCGCACCACATCAATGGCCACGGGACCTGAACTGTGGGGAATGCAAGCCTGGCTGGACTCGTCAAACATGGCCAGGTGAGAGTGCAGCACTCTGATGGGGAGTGCTTCACAGTGCTCACAGCTCCCTCAAGAGCTAACCGAGCCTGCTGCGCTCCCAAACAGTTCACACACATAGAGTGTGTGTCCCCACCCGTGATGTAACGAGGGCAGGGGTGCACACACTGCTTGAACTGTTGACTCGTCATCTTTCGTTTCTCTTTCCCTCATTACTTTACTGAACTAGAAAACTCTCAGAACACACACAACAGAGCGCTGACGTAGCACCAATCAAGATCGGTCTTAGTTTCATTCATGCTTCAGACGCGCAACGCTGAGGGCATGTGACACCCAAAAGTGTCATTCCGACGCAGTGCGCGTTCCCTCGAAAGGGAACCCTCTAAACCTGTAAGTCAAGTCAGTTTCATTTGTATAGCAATTTTCACCATACACATTGTTTCTTCCCTTGAACATTTTCCAGTGAATGCAGCAGGAATGGGCACACCCAGCCAGTCAACACTATATTACGACTGGTATCCCCAATACGCTCTGGATATGAATCCCTCCAGCTGCACGCATACACAGGTATATGAAACCAACCCGTGGTGGAAGCTGGATCTGCTGAAAGTGTTCAGTGTGAACAGAGTGGTCATCACTAACAGACCAGACTGCTGCAGCGGGAGGATAAACGGGGCAGAGATTCGGGTCGGAAACATTTCTTCAGATGCTTTCAGCAACCCCATGTGAGTCTCTCTGATATATTCTTATTTACAGAGATTCTGTCCAGTTGGCTGGTAACTTTTTACATTTTTATTAAGCATATTTAGAACCAGTTCACTGATTGCCTCCCGTGTTCACTGATGATAACTCTGACTGGCTATACAGAACATCCTGTTTATATGAATCAGAGACTTTACAAATCTCTGTTTTTTGTGTGAATATAGAGTAAAAGTGTAATTTATTCCTGTGATCAAAGTTGAAGTAATGATGTTCAGCATCATTACTACAGTGATTACTAATGTAGTAATGATGTTCAGCATCATTACTACAGTCTTCAGTGTCATATGATCCTTCAGAAATCATTCTAATATCCTGATTTTCTGCTCAAGAAAAAAACATGATTATTATCAATGTTGAAAACCGTTGTTTTGCTGCTTAATATTAAAATACATTAGGGGGGATTGCTCCTGCCTGATCGATTGCTCCTGATCGATTGCTCCTGTCTCCTGTCTGCCTCCTGCTAGTGTTTGTAGCTCTGTACAGTCTTGCTTTTGAATCTCTATTTTGATATATTTTCTTTGTTCTATTGCTAAATATAACTTACTCATCACCATATATTGTTTAAATATTGCCTATCACGTTAAATTTGACATAGCTAGCTTTTAATCTAAATCACCATCACACGTTAGCATTTCGCTAGCCTGTTAGCTTGACATCTCTACACCCTGGTCTCCTGTGTTCTGAGTTCATTAAACAACCGTGGTGAGTTGGATTAGTATATAGTGCCATAATCATACTTTAGACCTAATATTGGCTCTCTTTTTTTCTTATCAGTGCCAAAGAGACTCAAATAACTCAGTTGTTTTTTTATCATTCAGGCAAGTGTTATACATCATTATAATCTGTTAAGTTTTTTTTTTTTTGAGTACAGTCATAATAAAAACAAATTGTTGTGCTTTTTGCAAAATAAAGAAATCAAACATGATGCGCAATCGGCAGCCTCTCTTTCAAAGACGTTCATAATGACTGTAAATTGTTAATATGAGTCAGGAGTTATGAATATGAAAACCACGTTAGTACCTTTGATTGTAATATGAGCATCAGCTGATCTCATTCATAAAAAACTCCTCTATTCTCGTCACAACAAAACAACATCCCTCAGGGCTTTTCTATGTTCAAAAGTGTGCAGATGAGGAGAAATATTGATAGATTCTCATATGTCTGTGTCAAATTTCTATACAGAGAAGTGTTATTATTTCGATCGGTTGTGTTTTCAGCTCGTACTGTCAGCCGGAGGGTGCTCCGTGCACATGTAGGCCATGTAGCACCCATGAAGAAGATACCATGTGACATTGACATAAGCAGCTTCCAGAAATCGCCCTAACATGCAGATAGACACGTTTGAAGATAATAAATACACAATTGTGACATTCTCTCTGACATAAACAGCTTCCAGAAATCGCTATAACATGCACAATTATGCAGAATATTGTAAAATGATATATTTTGATCTGATTTTTTGATCCAAAGCCAAATGAGATCACATAAGGTTATTTAAAACATTTGACTTGTGATATAAAGGCAGTTTGGATTAAAAACATGGTTTTAATCTCATCAATTGTTGTGTTTTAATAAAATATATATTTCCTTTGCTCTGTTGCTCAAAACTTCAAAAGGGCCCCAAAAGAGCTCAGACTCAAAGAAAATAGTCTGACGAGCACACTTGGGCCCTTAAAATAGTACGACGAGCACACTTGGGCCCTTAAAACAGCAGCCAGTAAAATGGAGCGCAGCTGGAAGAAAACAAAACTAGAGGTCTTTCGTAATTTGTGGAAAGAGCACATGACCGCATACAGAAAGGCAGTAAAAACTGCTAGAACTGCTTATTTCTCTACCCTCTTGGAAGAAAACAAATACAACCCTAGGTATTTATTTGATACAGTAGCTAAATTAAACAAAAAATAAAGCTTCAACTTCTGATGTTTGTAAACAGCACAGCAGTAATGACTTTATGAACTTCTTCACATGTAAGATTGATAATATTAGGAATACAATTTTAACCATTCAGCCGTCTACTACAGTATCACATCAGACAGAGCATTGTAGTGTCACTCAGGAAAAATTACACTCATTCACTGCTATAGGAGAATAAGAATTGGCTAAACTTGTTAAATCATCCAAATCAACAACATGTACGCTTGACCCTGTACCAACTAGGCTATTAAAAGAGATGCTACCAGAGGTCATAGATCCTCTTCTTAATATCATTAATTCATCTTTGTCATTAGGATATGTACCGAAAACTTTTACGTTGGCTATTATTAAACCACTTATTAAAAAAACGCAACTTGATCCTACAGAATTAGTCAATTACTGGCCAATCTCAAATCTACCCTTTCTGTCAAAAATACTTGAAAAGGCAGTGTCTTCACAATTATGTTCCTTTTTAGAAAGAAATGGTATCTGTGAGGATTTCCAGTCAGGATTTAGACCGTATCATAGTACTGAGACTGCTCTCATCAGAGTTACAAATGATTTACTCTTATCATCCGATCGTGGTTGTATCTCTCTATTAGTGTTACCCGATCTTAGCGCTGCATTCGATACTATCGACCACAACATTCTTTTGAGTAGACTCGAAAATGATGTTGGCATTAGTGGAATTGCCTTGTCATGGTTTAAATCATACTTATCTGACCGTTATCAGTTTGTAGCAGTAAATGAAGAGATGTCACACTGATCACAAGTTCAGTATGGAGTACTGCAAGGCTCAGTGCTAGGACCGCTGCTCTTCACTCTGTACATGCTACCACTGGGAGATATCATTAGGAAGCATGGCGTTTTCATTGTTATGCTGACGATACTCAGCTCTATATTTCTTCACGCCCTGAAGAAACTTACCAATTCACAAGATTAATGGAATGCATAACTGATAAAAAACATTGGATGACCAGTAATTTCCTGCAACTTAATTCAGAATTTTTTTTTTTTTAAATTATTGGACAAAAAAGCTCCACAAGTAGTAACCTAAAATACTGTCTAACACTTGATGGCTGCTCTGTCAAGTCGTCGTGGTCAGTGAAGAACCTGGGTGTGCTCTTTGACACCAATCTTTCGTTTGAAAGCCACGTTTCTAGCATCTGTAAAACTGCATTCTACCATCCTAAAATATATCTAAATTACGGCACATGCTCTCAATGCAAAATGCTGAACAGTTAGTTCATGCGTTCATGACCTCAAGGCTAGATTATTGTAATGCTCTACTGGGTGGTTGCCCTCCTCGCTTAATAAACAAACTCCAGCTGGTCCAAAACGCAGCAGCTCCAGTTCTTACTAGAACCAGGAAGTATGACCATATTAGCCCAGTTCTGTCCACATTGCACTGGCTACCTATTAAACATCGCATACATTTTAAAATCTTGCTTATTACTTACAAAGCACTAAATGGTTTAGCTCCCCAATACTTGAGCGAGCTCTTAACACACTATACTCTATCACGTCTATTGCGGTCTCAAAATTCTGGCCAGTTGATAATACAGAGAATATCGAAATCAACTGCAGGCGGTCGATTCTTTTCCTATTTAGCACCTAAACTCTGGAACAGTCTTCCTAACATTTTACTGGAAGCGGACACACTCTGTCAGTTTAAATCTAGACTAAAATCACATCTCTTTACTGTGGCATACACATAAAATACTTTTTCAATAAAATGATTGTTAGGCTGCATTAACTAGGTCAGCCGGAACCGGGAACACTTCCCATAACACCTGATGTACTCGTTACATCATCAGAAGAATGGCATCTACGCTAATGATAGTCTCTCTGTTTATCCCGAGGTTTACTGCAGTCAGCCGGTTCCGGGCTCTATCCAGTACAGATGGTGGACCTGCGCCCAGAGAAGACCAACACATGACCCTGAAGTGTCTGCAGAGACCGTGTCAATTAGACTCCCCATCATCCTCAATAAACCCGTCTCCGGCATGCTGCCTCCGATCTTTAGAATATTCCGATCTATTATGACCTCTGACCTGTAAAGTTGCCAGAATAATAATCATGCGCTGTTTGTTAATTGGCCAGAGGAGAACTGGCACCCCGACTGAGCCTGGTTTCTCCCAAGGTTTTTTTTCTCCATTAGGTCACCTAATGGAGTTTTGATTTCCTTGCCACTGTTGCCTCTGGCTTGGCGTGCTCAGTTGGGGACACTACATTTTTCAACTAAATATCCAAATAAATCTAATTATTAAACTAAATTAACCATATAAACTAAATTACTGCTCTAATTCCTGATCTAAAGCCCACACTGTCACTGTATGATAATTGAAATGAGCTGATGACATCACCGTTTTCTCCGGAGCGGCTATACGGCTGAATAAAATTCTGTTGCATTATTTTCCTGTTTAACACTGTAAAGCTGCTTTGAAACAATCTGCAATGTTAAAAGCGCTATATAAATAAGGTTGATTTGACTTGACTTGCTTTGAGTGCACAGATTGGAATGTGTTCTTTGATGGAGACAGTGATCTGGACAGTATATCTGACAAAGTGGCTTGTCATTGGCTTGTCATCTTGCCTTGTCCCTATTCCCAAAAAAGTTAAGGTGTCCAACACCATTGCTAACCTGAGGCCTATAGCTCTGACTTCACACATTATGAAGTGTTTTGAGAGGGTTGTTGTAACGATTAACCAGTGTGAGTGCCCCTGATCACCACCAGAGGGCACTCCAACCCAGACTGTCATTCTATCGTAGTCCGGGCATAATACTTTGCCCGGACTCAGCACTTGCTGTTTACACCTGTAAACGGGGGGCAGTCATGACCTAATGGTTAGAGAGTCGGACTTGTAACCTGAAGGGTTTGAGTCTCAGGTCTGGCAGGAATTGTCGGTGGGGGGAGTGAATAACCAGCGCTCTCCTCCACCTTTAATACCACAACTGAGATGAGACCCTTGAGCAAGGCACCGAACTCCCAACTGCACCCCGGGCGCCGCAGCAATATGGTTGCCCACTGCTCTGTGTGTGTGTGTGTGTTCACTACTGTGCGTTTGCACTTGGATGGGTTAAATGCAGAGCACAAATTCCAAGTATGGTTCACTATACTTGGCCACACGTCACTTCACTTTCACGTTCACTGTGGCTTATTTTCCTCATTATCTAGCCTGTTCACCCTGTCATTCATTGCAAGGTTGTGTATGTACTACTGCATCTCTGAGCTTTTTTCCCTGGTTCTTGTCTCTTGGTTTTTGGATTTTTTGGAACACTTTGGATTACCCATTTGCCTTGTTCCCAGCCTTGTGTGTTTTGTTTGTTTGGACTGCCTGCCTGTTTTTGACCCTTTGCCTGTAATTTTGGATTACGTGTCTGGATTGTCCCTCTATTAAAGCTGCACTTGGATCTCCAACCCAAAGTCTCGGAGCAGTTTCATACTGGATCAACTGACTAGGCAGGTTTCTGTTTTTCAGGACCCCTTTCAATTCTCAGATGATTCAGTTATAGGTCTTAGTCCAGACTTACTTGAGGTCACTGTGGAGAAGAGGATAAGGTCAAAACTAAAAAATTTTTTGCTTTTTGAAGGCCATCCACTACACAACCTTTTTAAATGACTTAGAAGCTCTATCAGTGAGTGATTGGTAAGGACTCACAGGGGAGAGTCTAGTTGACATGGTCTCTGCAGACACTTCAGGGATGCGTTGGTCATGTCTAGCGCAGGTCCACCATCTGATATGGATCCAGCTGACTTCAGTAAACCTTGCGATAAACAGAGAGACTAACATTAGCGTAGATGCCATTCTTTTTGTGATGTTATGAGTACATCAGGTGTTATGTGACAAAAGAAATATAAAGAAACAAAGAAAATAAATAGTACAAAACATCATATGGTATATAAGTTGGGGAAAATATCAAACCATATAATATACAGTATTAATGTAGAGAAAAGATGATAAGTGAACAGTCATAATTAAAGCTCCCTCTATTGTCTCTCTCCAGATGTGCTGTAATTTCTAGTATCCCAGCAGGAGCTTCCTACAGCTACTCGTGTAATATGATGGAGGGACAATATGTATTTGTGGTTATTCCTGGATCTTCTAAGATTCTGACTCTCTGTGAGGTGGAAGTCTATGTGATTTATCCAGGTAATTCATAACAACCTGCTCTAAATCCTTTTCCAGGGGAATTTTACTTTTGACTCATTGCATTCAAGTGGTTTTAATATAGCTATAGAGTGTAGTTCTAGTCTAGAACCAGAAAGATCTGGTAGAAATGCATTCCTAAAATGAAGTAAATATTTGTACAATAAAATATTTCTTGATCCTGTTGTTTTACAGGTAATTTGGCAATAGGAAAAAGCGTCACACAGTCATCAACCTATCCCAGTCGGATCGCTGAAAAGGCCATTGATTTCAATCCAGGTTTTTTCCCACAAACATCATTAGTGTGCTCATCAACCGCTAGTCAGACTAACCCATGGTGGAGGCTGGATCTGGGTCATATTTACAGAGTTAGTAGAGTGGTCATCACTAACAGACGAGACTGCTGTCCGGAACAAATAAACGGAGCAGAGATTCACATTGGAAACTCCTTGGATAACAATGGCAACAACAATCCTGTGTGAGACCCTCTTTCAGTGGCTTAATATCCATAGAAATCCCTGATTCCTCAAGGCTGAAAACACAAGTGCAGAAAGAATAAAGTCTAAATGAAGTTTTCTCTGTCTCTCTGTAGATGTGCTGTGATTTCTAGTATTCCAGCTGGTGTTTCGTCCACCTACGCTTGTAACGATATGGAGGGTCGATATGTGAATCTGATCATTCCTGGAGATTCAAGGATTCTCACTCTGTGTGAGGTGGAGGTCTATGGAGAAGGTCTGAACAAACACACTATGTTGAAATATGTAGTATCAGACAGTGAAAAAGCGGAGGTACATTTACTAAAGTGCATAGTAGTTCAAATTTGTCAGATGAAATCAGGAGGTATAGGGAACATATCCTGAGTAAGAAACCTCGATTCAGAGTTTACTCTGTATGAGCTGAAGAAAGCGCTTGCAGGGGTTAAACAAACTTCAAAAATATGATATTTGTTATGAGATGGTAAATCATCTATCAGAGACATCATTAAGTATAATTTTAAGTCTCTTTAACCCCTTGCCTGTCAGCCCCCATTTTGTCAAGTGGGGCATTTTGACATACCCATAATAAAAAGGCTGCTGACAAAGCTTTCTGGTCCAACCGCATAACAGAATATAAAGATTAAAATTACACTTCACTCAAAATGTCATTTTAGACCACCATCAAGTGTGTGTATTAGCTTCCTGTCGCGATATAATGGGGATTTCATTCATATGGTGATGTTAAAACATGTTATATTTAGCATTTTATATGGAGCTAATCGTTATAATGTAAATATCCATTATTGATATAAAATAGCCAAAATCACATGAAAAATCACACAAAAACCTTATGCCACAGTGATCGTGTGTTTATTAGCTTCTTAGTTCACACGTAGAAATGTAGAATTGGTTCGTTCTTCACAGACACAGAATGAGGAAGTAAACAGACAGAAGAGCGTCATGCAGAGGGCAGGATTGATCACGTAAAATGATTGACAGCTCTAGACAACAAATGAGGGCATGAGGACTCATATCTGACGTAAATCAGGAAGAGGAGAGACAGAGAGAGCTCTGTACATGTTTCAGCTGAATGGAGATCGGTGAGAAATGAATAGAAATGGTATTCTGTATGATGAAATATTTTGCGAACGTGATAATAAATCAATATTTCTCCAAATATGTGCACTTTTGAACTAACAGCTGAACTGAAATCTGTTATTTGCGAGCAGTGTGAACACAACTGGACCGCTGCAGATGAGAGAGAATTAATTTGCGTGTGATATTCCATTCAAAATATCGTTCATTACAGATTATTTTGCACTCCTGACATAAATTAGGAAATGAATGTCACTGCAACCCAGTTTTATCATAAACAGTGGTCAAATATCGAAGCTTGAGTCTATAATCTGTCTAATGATTCTGAGTTTGTCCAGATGAAGTTAGAGTGTGATGTTTTAATGAGCAGTGAATGTTGAACGACAGTAATCTGGGGCCGCCTGTGATCTTTGACTGCAAAGGAGTTAATCTCATCTGGGCCATATTTTGTTTCACTTTGTGTAGTTTTGTTGAGGATTTTCCTGCCATGTTGCATCTGTTCAATATGAAGTGACAGTTGAATTTGCACCAGAATAAGATATGAATATAGATAGAATGTAGATATTATAGACACATGGCTTTTGATGCCAAAAAAAAAAAAAGATACAACAATATATTTTAGGATCCTTAAAAATGATTAAATGCAGTTATCTGCTGTCTGTGACCCATCAGAACCAGTGATCTAAACGATAGAGAGGGACATTGTGTGTGACACAAGCAGATCTCGACACACATTGACTACCATAGTATTTTTTCCCCACAATGGCTGCCGAGATCGGCTTGGTTACAAACATTCTTCCAAATATCTTCCTTCCCGTTCAGCAGAAGAAAGAAACTCATACAGGTTTGAAACAACTTGAGGGTGAGTAAATTATGACAGTATTTTCATTGTTGGGTGAACTATCCCTTTCAGGTCCTTGTTTAAAGCAATCGTTTGTGAAGCTCAAACTGAAGTCCAGCTCGAGTCTGTCTGATGCCTCAGTGAGAGCCCAGCTCCTGACCCAGGTGAGTGAGAGAGAGAGAGAGAGAGAGAGAGAGAGAGAGAGACAGAGACAGAGACAGAGACAGAGACAGAGAGACAGAAATCTGAGCGCATTCATAGAGGTTTTAAGAGATGTGCTTGTTTCAGCTGGAATCTGTTCTTGCGGGAAGAGGGATTTCTGGCGTGAAGCTGCGCTGGACTCAACTGCCCAAAAAGGAAGTGATGCGGAATGAAGCTGCACCTGGTGAGTGTGTTCATTCAAGAAACACTGGAACAAGAATGTCAGTTAATTAAAAATACACTACAAATAAAATAGGAAACAATGTCTTTATAATGTAATGAACTTTTCATTTACAGCTCGATGTGCTCAAAAAAAGAAGTGATGACGGGAAAACTTTTGGATCAGTTCTTCAAGCCATCAAGTCAAGTCTTATTTATAGAGCATATAAAGTTTAATACAACTGTAGTTGATCCAAAGTGCTTTACAATACAATAAAAATAAATCAATTAAAATAAAATAAAGAGAAACATTACATTTGTATATTTGTATATTCTCTTGTATATTCTCTGTTCCTCATTGTTCGTCATAAAGTTGTTTGTGAAACTAGAAACTATGGATTCCTGAAAATGCTCAATCTCTGAAGTTGCTTTAAAGAAATTTGTATTGCATAAAATGCTATTATTAAATTTAACCTTAATTTGTTTCAGCTATTACAAAATCATCAGTATCTGTCTGTCTATCTCATAATATTATATATTGTCAGAGGAATGTGCAGAAATTAAAATAATTTCTTAGCTATTAGCATCTTTTGCTCTATGTTTGCAGTCTGTAACCTCCTGCAAGTTTAACAATTTTTTTTTTAAGTTATTTAAATTTTCAGTCTACTGTCTACAGTGAGCAATTCCATGGGAAGAATTTAATCAACAATGAAGGAAGTCTGAATAACTAAATTAATTCACAATAATCAGAGATTAGCGAGATTAAGAAGAGAAACTGTAAATGACTAAGAGGAATAGAGAATACTACACACACGCACACACACACACACACACACACACACTAAAAGTTTGAATATCTTATTTCTTCTTATCTAATATATTTCTAACCACATAGACACCAGTAGAAGTTATAGGCCTTTGACTTTTAAACAGATATATGCTCAGGTTATTTACAGTGAGTCAAAGTTAACCAGGATAATATCATGACAGGACTGAAGACATTTATCATCTGTGATGCACATGATTTCAAATTATTCTTACATTTCTGAAATTATTCTTACAATTCATTCTTTGGTTTGAACAGACTCAGAATTTGAGTGTTTTTTTATTACATACAATGTCAGAAGTATCATAGCCCATTCAACAAGTGGATTTTAAATTTGTATCTCTTGTGAAGAGAGTTTTATTTTGTATATATCTCACAATCATTAAATAACTTGTTTATACCTAAGAGGGATTTTTAACTGACTCTCTGAAAAACTCAGAAGACTGAAAATTCAGTCGTTTATCAGTGGACCACTCCCAACAAGAGGAAATGGGAGCTCTATTGCAGTTCTACCTGGAAGACTCCAATATCACGTCATTCACTAATTATCGATCTAGCCAATCGTTATTCGTCTTCTGAAGTATATAAGTTCTGTTCCCACCCATTACTACGTTCGCAGATACTGACGCCGGCATTTCATATATTCAATACTCATTGTATACAAACTGTCAATAAATCGTATCCAATGTGGTGACTTTAGACGTTCCTTAGTAAAATATTTCTTATGGATTTGTCTAGGTCGTTTTCTACGATCTGCTGAATATTCTCCCGAGCGCTTCCAGTTTTCAAATTTTCCAACTGGTGCTGCGGCACTAAATACATTTTCTCTGCATACTCCATCCTCACCTCCGCCCTGAAGTTATCAAGCTAGAAATAAACGGCACTGCGACACTTAGGAGCGGTAAAATAAATCCCCCAGTTTGTTTGAAGACGCGTTTCTTGGCTGATATACAATTTTTTTTATTGGCGACAAATTTAATTTTCGATTTCCTCCTTTTCAGCTTTTGGTATTGCTGCCGAATGATAGGAATCATTCCATAGAGTATGCTAAGTGCAATTTCGCACAAAGTTAAAATGAGCTTGTCGGACGCCGAATGTAAAATAAGACGTCGTTGTTTAGGTGTCGATTTATGTAACAGTTTTAACAGCGGGAGATGCTTACACAGTCTGGTCGACATGACGCTGATCACGTTCTTCTTCTTTTCTGGAGATACACCACTTGGCGGTCGGAAAGTAGACCTGTTCTGAGTCGATATTGTTTGGGGGTTTTAGCTTTATAGTCTATCATTAAATACCCGAAAGGTTGACTCGTAGCATCACGATAGCAGTCCATAAAGTATTTAGCATTTCCTGGGTACATTTGACGCCCTAGCACAGCCACTTGATTGGCATCCCGGGGTTTTTTAAACAGAATCAAGTAATTTGTATTTAAGCTAATGGTCCTGCTGGATTTACCTTACACAAATACATTTTGCGTTACATATATCGCACTGAGATTACGATTATGTACATACTGTGTGAATACCCGTTCAATTTCTGAGCTCCCAGACGCTTGCTGCATCATATCGTCAACAATCAAAAGATTCACTCTGTTGACGGGTAGCAAATAATCATCATTCAGACTCTGAGGTATTCCTTCAACAAATTTAATAGCATACAATTTAAGTAATTCATCATACAAGGGTTGCCAACAATCATACAAAAAAACTGTTTTCACATTTTTTGGAAATCAAATTCACACTGTTTTCCAACAGAAGTTAAACAAAATAAGACTTTCCAGAGTTGGATGGACCGCTTATCACACAGCTGAATGGGTGAAGTCTGAAATCAAAATCAGAGACCTCCCGCGAACCTCTGTGAACCATTAGATCAGTAGCCATAAGGGAGAGTGTTGAAATCGGGTACAAGTCTACGCTTATTATACACTACCTTAAACCTTTTAGCGACTGACTTGTTGTACAATGTGAGAGTCTTTTTATTCCTCACAATGTTTTCAGTGTGAGCCAGGAGGTATTTTGTATCATCACGTGATGTCACATAGCTGTCAACCAGACCAATAAGAATGTCTATGCCGATAGCGTTCAATGTTATACCCTTAGCCTTCATGCATGCTTTGCCTTTGGCTGTGCGATACCCGTAAGATTTCAGGCCGCTAGAACAAAACTCCGTAATATAATCCCCATCGTCTATTTCACTCGTCAGTTCCCCCAAATGGTCCCCCAGAGTGGGTTCCCAGTCTCTAGCCCTAGATACGAATATTACACTGTCGGTGTCCGAGTATAATAATCGATCGCCGAGTCGGTCCATCAGTTCATACAACTCTAACCTAGCATGAGCAGTTGTAAAATGCGCCTACAAACACGTTAATGTCACGAGTCATGCGAACAGCACCTTTCGGTGAGCGATACTGGAAAAGAGCCACGTCGTCTGAGACGAATGTGAAGAGCGCCAGATCGCTGCCAAAAACCAGTCTTGTGAATTCTTCAGGGTCTTTCACGAGGGAGGTTCTAGGTAAATCCTCTCTCATAGAGAATCGTCCCCACATAATGTTTAACAATAATTTGTTAATCAACCTGAGCAGGGTTGTAGCCGATCTTTTCAGGGTCGAGGCGGATACCCTCTTTTTCAAAATAATCATGGATGTAAGACTCTTTGTCGGAGTCTGTGACGACATTTGACGGATAACCAGATGCTTGTTGTTTAAAACGTAAAAAAGTCTTCACATAATCGCCAAACAGCGTATCTGACCGTTGCGGGAAATGCCAAACTTCGTCGATCCTCACAACCACATAACCCTTCTCGAGGGCTTTTAAAAGCTCAATACTGACCCAGCAACCAGAGAGAGCCCTCTCATCACCCGTGTGACTACAGTTTGTCGTTTGGTTTTGGTCATGCACACAGATTCGACACAGCGGAAACATGAGTTTTCCACCCCATCTGTAAGGGAGAACCGGGTGCAGTAATTTACGCAGGGGGTACACCGTCGCTTTGATAAGACCATAATAATTTTCAATCGCATCAAAATTGGTGAAAATTATTATCAAGCAATAGAAACGCGTCAAATTTGGATGCGTAGTGCGCTATGAAACAGAATCCTTTAAATCGGGGTTGTCTGAAATGTGTGATAAGGCTTGCTATGCAGTCGGTACCCGCAGCCGTAAATTTCTCCCCATCAAAAGTGATCGCACATACAAAATTAGCAACGTGTTTTCCGTTTTCATAACAAGTTTCAAAATCGTAGAATATATAATTCTCGGTAAGCTCCTTCAGGACGTGAGTATTTATGAAACAATGATGTAACCCCTCCTCCGGTAGATCTTCGTGGCAATGGACGCATCGTACGGGTGCACATTTGTGTTGCTCTCGAGTGTCATTACCTATGACATCGTACCGTCTATTACATAGTTTACAGTATTTCACGGCATCGCAAGGCGGTTTATCGCGGCCATGGGGTGTTTTTTTATGCATTTCAAAGCAGTAGCTCGAATTACAAAACCTCAGACAATCGGGCAATGTACAGTTCTTTTAGGAAATCTGTAACAATCCGTATCGTGACAAACGTTGCAGACATGCTTGCAATAGTGGTGTCGACGATTTGTGTAACCTTTATAGCAGAATTCGCATACATAGGCCGTACCGATGAATGCTGGCAGATTATGTATCATGTAGTAATGACTGTCGTGCAAATAGAGGCATACCGTTTTTGGATGTGGATCGTCGTGATTTTTGTATGTTTCTATCATACCAGCGTTCGCTCTGTAAAAAAAAAACAATTTTGATGTCTAATAGATTTTCAAACGTTGCTATGTCCCCAAGTCCGATCTCATGCTGGATTGAGAATCCGGCTTTGTTGTGGATGTCGGCGGCTCTAGTTTCTAGCGCAGTATCGGATAGTTCTGGTTCGAGAAAATGTGCAAGACATAGAGAAAAGCACAATTTATTTAATATATTTGTCGGGCAGAATAAACTAGTCTTTTTTTTTTAATCACCTGCTCAAAAGCTATATTGGTAAGTTTTCGACGGCCGCCTCCTCGTCTGTTAAAACGCGGTCTTGGTAAGACGTGATATCCATTTACGGAACAACCATGTCGAATCAACGTTTCAATGTCTGGTTGTCCGACATGCTGTCTATTTGCGTTACTACTCGACGATCGTTCGGAGTGTAGATTACCTGATGGTAGAGCTGAGTTGGCACACGATGGACGTTCAACAACATTGCTACCTGTAGGGGGAGCTGAGGTGCTAGACGACGGTTGTTCGGCATCAACACCACCTGTTGAGAACATAGTATCTGTACATTTCGAACCATGGTCATTATTTAAACCGTCACCATCTTGTACATTATGCATGTTGTAGACATTTAATAACCCCTGTAATTGTTCACACAAATCAACATTGGGGTATTGAGCCATAATCCTTTCTAAGTCTTCCAAATTAGAACCGTGCCGCGATGGATAGCCATTTAAATACACATCTACATATTCTGGATACATATTTATAATTTCTTGTAATCTAGCACACATAGAGTCAGAGGTTTCAGTTTGCATGACAAGTTCATCTTGTAACAGGTCTGCGAGAGAATGATCTGGTTGACAGGAGTGTACATCATCTCTGCAAAAGCATCTCGCACAATCCATTTTAATATTTATTTAGTTAAAAAGCAGTGTTGGAAACAAAATGAAATAGATCAAAACTGACTGATACAAAAATATGGAAAAACACAACCATTCAGATAATCAATGTAAAAATCATAACATGTCAGGATAAGAACAGATGATACATTTCACAGTGTAATAAAAAACATGACAATATTTATCACAGTTTTTTTTTTTTGCATGGCGTAAAGCCCAAAGAGCATCCACAATCATCTGCATCTCCCTTATCTGACCCTGCATTACACCCGTGGCCTGTGCAGCCATATCATAACATTTTTTTTATGTAAAACACTGAAAGCATTATTAAACATCTCATTCTGACGATTTAAAGCATTTGTTAATTCTACAACGCTAGCATTCAAGGCAGTTATTTAATTGCGATCAGCCAGTACTTCGTTTTGCACAGTCCTAGCTTCTGCTAAAATTCTGAAAAGTAGTTCAAGATGGAGAGCTGAAGTAGACAGTGGTTCTGCTTCTTCTTCTTCTTCTTCTTCTTCTTCTTCTTCTTCTTCTTCCGTTTCACGGACTTCTTCTTCTGCTTCTTCTTCTTCTTCTTCTTCTTCCGTTTCACGAGCTTCTTCTGCTTCTTCTTCTTCTTCTTCCGCATCACCTAATTCTTCTTCTGAACGTACGTTGTGAAAAGGATACGGGGTTTGACGACCTCTCACTGATGTTTCATCATCATCACCATCACTGGTCCAAGACGCCCGTTCCCAAGCATTTAGCTGCGAGTCAGACCACCTTAACAAGTTGTCCGCACTCCGTCTTTCTGTGGGGAATAAAAATATCAAAACTAAATTGAATTGGTCACAGTATATAATTACAGTTATGACTCTCAAATGTACATCATTTTATCACGATACTTAAAACTGAATAAAGATAAATATGATCACGCCTACCTCCGTTTGTCGCGGGCACACTTCTCCTCACTGGGGTAACAACGCCTATGATTTTCTTCTTCAGTTGAGGTTCACCGTCGTCCCCCCCGTGGTGGCTCGTTCGATGCGAGATCTATCGTGTCACTGCTGGCAATTATTGGCTCGTCAGTTCTGATCGGTGTAGATTCTGGACCACGGATATTGATGATTCTTGGCACAGTCTCACTGCTGGTAGGGCCCTGAGGTGTCCACGTCAAATGCTGGTTTGGTTACTGTAAAATAGAACATGAAACAACATTTGTAAATGTTAAACAAAACATATGTCACCAATTGTAGTCTTGTAATTAACATATGCATGATAAATAAAAATAGTATGTTGTACTCACAAAAGTCAATCGAGTCAAATGCGATCAGTTCGAGGTTTGAACCTGTAAACAAACAGACATTGACCGAAGAAAGAGAGAGTGATTTTATACAGTGCATTTCCTTTTGTAAATTAATCATTCAATGTATTTACATTATTGTATGTAATATATATTTTCATCTACCTAAAACTATAATATTTGATCACCTCTGTTTCAGTAAATTTACCAAGATTATCATTATTATTGAGTGTAATATATATTTCCCCCTAGCTAGCTACATTGTTTGATGCCATAAATGGCATCTTTGTAGAAATAAGCTCTAAAACATTATAAAGTAATGGAAAATTCTCTGTTTAGTAAAAACGGTCCTTTATGCTGGATTTAAAGCTCAAAGGATGTCAGATGTTAAGGATATTAATCAAGATCTGGTTGAATCTCTGTATAAATGAGGTATAATAAATATTTTAAAAAATATGGTTTATGATGAAATTAAGCAGAAATCACCCAGTATGGGGCGTCAGATGTTGGATACAGCACTGTTATAGGAAGATAGAGAAGATAGGCCTTTATTTAAAGATTTTATTATGTCTCTAACAACCATTTCTCTGGGGACAATAAGTTAAAGCATAGACTGTGCCTGATTCCTGCCCTGCCGCTGCTGTGACTGTGTCAAATTTCACACCCCCACCGGTGCTGGTGACATTCTTGGAGAGACAGAGAGAGAGCCAGAGAGAGGGATTTTGTGTGTGTGTGTGTGTGTGTGTGTGAGACCAAGATGCTGCGAGTGTGCATATTGTGATGTACCATAATGACAATTTTCAGCTCCTCTGTGAATTTTTTTTTCCCCGTCTATGGAATGCACCAACCCCTCACGTGTCCGGCAGATGTCCCCCCGAAATCATTCCTTCAAATAGCTGTGTCAAAGTTCAATACAATCATTCTTCACATTGGTGGCCTAGAGGTCGTACCCTGACATCGCTATTTCAAATATGAGTCCTCAAAGGTCATATCGCTCCCCGGAGGATACACAAGGTCAAAGGTGACAGCAACGTGGGTGGTTGAGGTCAAAGGTGGGGGAGGGGAACGATGTGGGTGGTCAAGGTCAAAGGGGCGTGGTAGGTCAAAGGTCACCATCAATCAAAGTGACAGAAGGTGTCTTATATAGCTACTCTTATTATTTTCAAGTGATGCCCTGCGCTTTTACTCATCAATATCTTCTATCATCTGTAGCACAGGCTCAGATATCAGCCTTGAGCTGGTTTCGAAAGAGAAAGAGACTCCTAGGCATTCAGGACTGGTACTGCATTTTCATAAACTTTTAACTTGTCACTCTAGCACAGCATAAGACTTGGCTAGAGATTACATTTGTTTTCCAATAAACATCAGACATTATCCTTCTAACTCAATCCTTTTCCAGCAATTATGTTTTCAAATGATCATAATTGTATATTTGTCTTTTGCCCAAACAATACATTTAAACTTCAAACATCCAAACTGAGTCTGAGTTACTCTTCCAATTTTAGCCACAGCACCAGAAATGACATGGTGGGCCAGATTCAAATAAGCAAATTGTTTTATTACAGCTCAGCGTGAGCTTATCTTTTGAAACCAAAACATCAGCTTCTAGGGTTTTTAGCTTTTAACACGAATTATTGTCTCACAAGCAGTGTTTTTTTACCAACATCCAGTCAAATAGACTTTATCAGAACTTTTCACGTGTCAGAGGAACAGGAAAATGTATTTTACATTTTTATAATTTAAACCCTCTATGTCTCTAAATATATATGTATTGCCATTCACATTTTTATAGTTATGTCATTAATTTTTAACCTCATTGTTTATTTTAAAATTATCATAGATCTTTCCTTTGAAAAGAAATTCCTTAAGACTTCAATTTATTTAACTTATTACTATTTCATTATTTTCAATCTGTGCACCTCTCGCATGTGGGGAGGGGGCAGATAAGACTGGCTGCTCACACATCTCTTGGCCTTTTTGTTTTGTTTTTTCTGTTTTGTTTCAAAAACAACGTCAAGTCCTTTACTCAGACTACACAGACCAAATCCTATATAATTGCCAGTGATTTCTGCCAATTTATCTCACAAACAGTTAGGAATGAAATTTTTTCCAGTCTTTTAGCTTTTAGCCAGTCAAGTTTCTGATTAACTTTTCCAATTAGAATTAAAACCTTTGCTGCCCATTTACTTAATAATTCTCTTTCGTCAAAATCTTTATCTGGACTGATCATGTCACTCAAATTGTTAGCCATCATTTTAGTTAAGTTTAAGTTCATACTCACCTGAAATTATACCAGCAGAGATGGAGGTGGCGATCTATAACCAACACAGCTGTGGCTTCTGCGTGATGAAACTGCAAAGTACACTTATACGAAAAAGTCACTTATACTGGTCCATGCCAATTTGGGTCATACTTTACATTTTACTCGGGATCGTTCCTGATGCATCCCTGGCAAACAACCCTGTTTATTTGATTGGTAATTTTTAGTCCCTCACTGTTTATTTTTCCTAAATTCGGGGGCCCCCTGTCTGAGTTGGAAGAGACAGAGAAGGTTTGCGCTGGTCACTGGTTCACTATCTTCCCAGTGCTGCCTGCCCCTTTTAGGAGTGGTGCCTACACCATAGCCCCCATTGAGCTCTCTCCTCTGTCTGGGAATGACTCGCATGCACCCACGGTACCACCTTATGGCTACCGAGGCGACTTCTTATACCCCTTTATGTTCCTCAAAAGCTTTACTTCTTAACTCTTCATTCAAGATTTCTACCCGAAACACAACCCGTGGTATAATTATTCCTTATTTCCGTCGAAATAAAGCTCTCCCGTTTCCCCTTACCCAGTCTCTTCCAGTCAGACAAATCTAATAATGAAAAATATACTACCTTACCTACTTGTTTGCCAGAGGTGTACCAAGGAACGATTGCCCGCATTCTCCACCAAACTGTTGGGGTAACAGCTTAGGACCCAGGACCAGTAGTGAAAAATGAAGACCAAGAGTCAGGAGTTAGATTAATTCAAGAAAAATTTACTGAAGAACAGTTTGCAGTTTCATCAGCAGAAGCCAGCTCACAAGGAGTTCTTAGGCCGCACTCCCTCTAACAGTCTCCCCGCCCCGCCTCCGCCTAACGTACATACAATTTCTGAACACTTATACTGTTTTCAAGGTCTAACCACGTCATTATTGTCATGTGGAATGATTCTGATTGGCTCAGAGAACTTGCAGTCACAGTAAATTTCCACACAAGGATAGATAGTAGAGCATATCACTAAAATGGGTAGACTAGTTGTCGCCCCATGACTAGATTTAGATCACAATGACGCAAGAGGTCATACAAAGGCGTCTCCAGGTCTGGCATCGTCTGCAGAAAAGCCCATCTCCAATACTGAATCTGCACAGATCATGCAACGCACATACACAAAATCTCCAGGGAATAACAGTTTCCTCAAGGTTGAGAACATCTTAACTAACTATCAACAAAGCACTTCTCCAAAACATGCTGATACTACATCTAGTACAGAAGTGAATTTATTCTATTTAGTCCCCAAAAAGTCACGTAGACCTGTAACATATGTGACCCTAAGGTCACTTTAGGAAGACATATAGCTAACACATGCTGAGGGGCCTTCTCATTCCCAGGGGGTCTTTACACACCAAGGACAGTTGCCTGTCAGCACGCCTTGACAGACATCAGAGCTGCACCTAAAGAATGTGGATCCAAAAGCACACAGCAAATATAATACTAAAATCTCCAAAATCATCATACTTAAACTAAATATATAAAAGTATACAATCACACTGAATTACAATCATCTTTAAACTAAATATATGAAAGCAGAGAAAGAGATACATAGATTGATTATCCTTGATTATTCAGGTTATGGAAATAATAAAAAGAAACACTGAGAAGGATAGGTGTATAAAAGAAGAGACACAGGTATCTGACCTACCCCTTCAGATAGGTATTGCAGAGAAGGAAAAAAATGGCAGACCTACCGGAGTTAGAAAATGGAACTACTTCCAAATCTGCTGGGTGCGGAAAACTTCACCAAACCTATCCAGATTGATCGCGCACACAGGGCCCTGAATAGACCGAGAGATGACCGTCCGAGGGTGTTTGTCGTCAGGTTACATCATAACCAAACAAAGGAGTTAATCTTGAAGCTGGCCAGAAAGAAATCTCTGGAATATCAAGGATAAAGGGTACACATTTTTCCAGATCTGACATCAGATGTTTTAAAGCAGAGATCTCAATTTGCTGAAATGAAGAAAAAAATGCAAGAATTTTGGAATTAGGTATGGCTTTCTGTTCCCATCTACACTTATCGTGACTGCAAAGGAGGGCGAATCTAAAACTTTTGACACACCCGAGGAGGTACTTGTCATGAGTCATGGACAATTGGTCAGTTGAGGGAAGTTGGTCCTTTTTGTGGGTAAGGACACGGAAGATTACGTTGCATCTGTGGTGAGTGATCTGGTAGTAACGTGGAGCTAAGTAATTTTCGTTGAGGGGAGGGTAATAGTTTTTTTGTATTTGCGTCTTCTGATCTTTGTTCTTGGGGGTGTATTTATAGTTTGGTTGAAAGACTTGTGTGAATTATATTCTCGTCGGATGTAAGGAAGCATTTTTTCATTTTTATAGAATTACTCAGATATGAATAGAATCAGTCAAACACACGGAGAAGGCACAGTGAGGCTTCTGAGTTGGAATGTGAGAGGTATAAACCACCCAGTGAAAAGATGCAAGGTGTACTGTATGTCGCAAGCTGTTTCTTTAAGCATGATCTTAGATAAGAAGGCAATTTTACAGAAATGGAAGTCTGAGTTTGTACCAGCCTTTGAAAATTTGCTTCGAGAATTAAGTTATGTGTTACCTCTAGAAGAACTCAGATATACGATATTAGATAAAGAAAAGACATTTGTAAAAAATATGGAACCCAATTAAAATATTCATTAACAATTAAAGGCGTAGTGGTTATGGTTAATGGTGCGCTCTTATTTGTACTGATTGTTTACTTTTCAAGGAGCTATAGTACATTCGACAACTGTGTTACCGTCTTTGTTTAGTTTTGTTCATGTTAAGGGAACAAGTAGTAGACCTAAAATTATTTTTCCATTTTTAGGCTATATATATATATATATATATATATATATATATATATATATATATATATATATATATATATATATATATATATATATATATATATATATATATATATATATATGTGTGTGTGTGTGTGTGTGTGTGTGTGTGTGTGTGTGTGTGTGTGTGTGTGAAGGCTGTATGTATGCATTTAACTTTTGCTAGCATGCAAGTTTAGTAATGTGCATGTTTAAAGATGTATGTGAAGGCATAATGAGATTGTATGTATGCGTACATGTGTATATATGTCCATATAATGTGTGTATATGTATATGAATGTATGTATACAGTCATGGCCAAAAGTGTTGGCGTGTTGGCCCCTGACATTTTTCCAGAAAATTAACTATTTCTCACAGAAAAGTATTGCAATTACACGTTTTGCTATACATGTGTTTATTTCCTTTCTGTGTATTGGAACAACACAAAAAAACAGATGGATAAAAGCAAAATTGACATAATGAACTATGATGCAAACACCCCGTCTCAGTGCGTAGGACCCTGTCGAATGGAACCATAGTGTGAGCTAACAAGGTAATGGGGTACAGGTGGATGTAATCAATGAGTGCTGATGAGTCCGGGCAAAGGATTATGGGAGATGTAGTCCTTGATGGAGTGACAGTCCGGGGTGGAGTGCCCTCAGGTGGTAATCAGGGGCACTCTCACTGGTGATTGTGACAAGTAGTAATTTCTCGTTAAAAATGACATCAGAAGTGGAAAACATTAGTCAAAAACTTACATTTACACACAAACTGACCAGTAACGGCAACTTTCAGATGCCATCTTTCTTTCGAACTGTCACCAAATGGAACGCAGAGGATTCTGGGATATCAAAGGCAGCGAAGGATACATCTGTTGACTAGCTTGTTCAGGTGTGTTTGATTTGGGTTGGGAGTAAACTCTGCAGGTCAGTGGCCCTCCAGCACTGGATTTGAGGAACCCTGGTTTACAGATTTACTTGTTTCTACTGATATCTAACATCTGAATTTGTAATATAAGTTTAGTCCTTTAATGTAGAATTGTATTTTGCTTTTGTAAAACATGTTCTTAACATTTTCCAGAAGACACTAACATTATATCAAAATAAAGAACTTGAATGTGTTCAGAACAACATTTAAAATTAAAGTCAGGTGGCATGTGAAAAAGTATTCAACCTAAATTGAATGTATTCAATTAATCTTAAGAAGGCACACTAAATATACTAATATTGAATGACTGAAGTAAGGTCAAATTCATTTTACAATTACTGACTTTACATCTCAAAGACACAAAAGGTCAAAAACAAAAAGACTCTTCAATTATGAAAACACACATCTGAGGATCACACATGGAGCTTGATAAAAGCCAAGTAACACAAATTGACCAACTAAAAATAATTTGTGGTCCGAATGCAAACAGCCACTTCACTGGCCATCTTTGTTCCACCAGCACATCACAACATCTCATCTACATAAAGTCATTTTCTTAGCTTCTCTCCAAAGAAAATATGACACAAACATTATTTACATACTGTATAGGCATAAGAGTTGTCTGCCTATTCAAATGATTCATGGTATGTCTACTCAAATGATAACGAAGTCTATCGGGAGCATAAAAAAGAACACTATAATCAGACATTATTAGAAATAAATAAGATTCTTGCCAGGTTAAAGTAGGTGGATCTTGAAAATCACTTAAAACTCATAACATTGGCCTTATTGCTGGCGTCACTGCACACCAAACCCAAAGATGCTGGCACAGAGAGAAATTTGGGATCATTTACATGTAGATTTACATTCATGAATTTTTAAACATAAGCAAATGACTTCAAGAAAACTTGGCGTGCATATTGTCAAAACTTGCTTCAAACATGCAAAGTGACAATGAGGTGGACAAAGAAAACCACAGGAAATAAGAATAAGGAAAAGTAATGTTTAATGAGGTGGACAAAGCAGCACCCAATACATCACTATATGAACACATGTTAATGTGAACATTTTAAAGTGTTTCAACAGTTTTATCTTGTGTCATCTCTGTTAGAAACAGAGCTTCCCCTCATGAAGGACATGATACTGGATGGCTTTCGCCATGAATTAGAAATACCATGCGAGAAAAATTTTGTGATCTTGCAGTGTCTATGAAATGGGAAAGAAAAAAAACACTTTAAAATGGCAGGTGCAGCACTCAAGATGGAAACAACATGATAGATATAGCCTTAGAGAATATTAACCACTTCTGTGATGCCTTTGATTTGGTCATTTTGGTGTTTGACAGCCTCAGTCTTCATTCACTAAAAAAAAAAAATCACTCTTGGTGTTTCACTGAAAGGAAAGAATGACATGAGACATGAGTAAATAATGCATGAATTAAAGTAAGAATGTTAAAATTTGAATAAAAAAAGCGAGTACACACCTTCATATAGTTTAGGAAGACTCTCACTCAGTTTTCTCTCAGGAGATCCAGTTTGGTGGATTTGTAGCTGGGTTATATATGGTGGACCTGTGCCTAGATATGACCACAACGCAGCCCTGAAGTGTCTGCAGAGATCCTGGTAACTAGACTCTCCCCTGAGAAGGCCTCATCAACACGACAGCCAGTGGCACTGATCCTCAACAAACCCGTCTCCAGCGGGTTTTGGAACTGGACAAATATTCTGAATGTTCCGATCCGATTTGACTTCTGACCTGTAATGTTGCCTAAATCAGCCATTCCCAAACTGTGGTCCGCGGACCACTAGTGGTCCGTGAGGGTACTGCAGGTGGTCCGTGGAAAGGCAAAATAAAATATTTTTTTAACCTTCATTTTACCAGGACATTCCCATAAAAAGAAAAAGTAAAAAGAATATGTAGGCCTATATTGATATAAAATTTAAATTCTCAAGTTATTGTGTGATTACTAAAATAGGCTAGTGGCGCTCGGCCGTGACGTTCAAGTTCAGTGCCTCACTTTTTGAAGACTTGTAAACTTTAAATAATAACTCTAATAATCCCCTAAATTTGCCAAAGGTTTTGAAATGTTGACTATATCCAAGTGTTCTTATTACTGTATCGATTTCATACTCCATTGCAAAATAAGCCTGTTGTTTAAATGAACCTGATTATGCACTTGAGAAAATAAATAAAATAAATATGTGGCAGCCGTTGTATACAGTAAACTTTCTTTTAACAAGCCTGTTGTACTGATGTGATGACCAGTTGTAGTTTTAGTGCTAGTAAGCCTTTTTAGAGGTGCGGATTAATTCAGGTAGGTCTGTGTGTAGACATATTTTATTATGTGTATTATGAGGTGGTCCGTGAAATTTCTTGATTAGAACTAGTGGTCCACACACACAAAAAGTTTGAAAACCCCTGGCCTAAATCATAATCATACACTTTTCATTCATTGGCCAGAGGAGAACTGCCTCCCCGACTGAGCCTGGTTTCTCCCAAGGTTTTTTTTCTCCATGCTGTCACTTGATGGAGTTTTGGTTCCTTGCCACCATTGCCTCTGTCGCCTTTGGCTTTTGACTTGCTTAGTTGGGGACATTAAATATTCAACTATATTACTGATCCACCCGCATTGACACCATTGTATGGTTATGACTGTAACCCTGGTAGACACTGCGTCTCGCTCCGATGCCTCTGGTCTGCCTGTTCAGTCCCTTTAGAAGAAGTGGATTACATGTTCTCTAGGTGCCCCTTATATACTTCCTGATCACACTAGTATGATATCATAGGCTGTCACTGGACAATACGATTGCTGTGATTTTACAGTTGCTTCAGATACCAGTCACACCAAGGCGTTTTCCCATAGTGTCTCAGGACACAGTGAGAATAGTAGTGGTCTCTTATGACAAGTCAATGTGACATTTTTGAAACAGTCTGCATTGTAAAGAGCGCTATGTAAATAAAGGAGACTTGACTTATAGTCAAAGGGTTAGGATCATTGCTATCTATACCTGGTACTAGTAGTTGCCTCTTATGACAAGTCAATGTGCCATTTTTAACCTGACTTGTTTTGGATAAAAGAGATTATTGGTACTGCATTAGTACAGAATATTTTGATATCATGAATCACTAAAGACATTCATATCATAGTTTGTTTACAGATTTGAAAGATGATTTAAAGATGGGGGAGGAGAAATATGGGAATGGAGGAGGATAAATATGATCATGTGACACGACTGACTGAAGTCACACTGGTATGTAAAGCTGAACTTTTGCATCAATCTATCATCTCTCATCTCTCTCTCTCTCTCTCTCTCTCTCTCTCTCTCTCTCTCTCTCTCTCTCTCTCTCTCTCTCTCTCTCTCACACAGGAACAACTTTCATTCAGTGCTCAAATAAAAGCAGAAAGAATCAAGAAGTGAACATGAGGGTTTTTTTTCAGGAGTCTGTCACTTCTACTGGGTAAGTGAAACATCTTTTCTAATATCTTGGGTGTTTCTGAAATACGAGTCTGGAAACAGAATGTCGATCACTAACAGAAATAACTAATTTTAGAGAACACTGAATATTACCCAACTGGCCTTTTCTTTCTTAAGTGTAAATCTAACAAAATAATAAACTTTACTGGTTCAAATAGAGATCACGATTCTCTCACGCTTCTGAACAAACGACTAAACAATATAACATGTAATTTACTAGGGGTTCTGACAAAATGTTAATTGCTGCAGTCTATTTAATAAATGTTGAATTATTTAATCAAATGAATGATTCAATGACTCCTTCACTCATAAAGACTTCACTTGTTTCATTATACCAGATGAATAAGTGTTATTGAACGAATCTCTGACTGAATGATTCAATGACAAATACATTTTTAACAATCACTTGTCGCCACCTACTGATGTAACGGTGTAATCGATACAATCATTGTTTGAAGCAACAAGTCCAAAGGGTGATTTGCTCTATTTTGATCACCATATCCATCCATCCATCCACAACCATATCCATCTGTGTTTATATCTTAAATATAAACTTTCATCCCAGTTCTTCTGTGATCACTTTAATATTTGTAACAGAATTAGTGAGACTGTGAGGTTGGAAACGCAGATCTGAATGTTCCGGTGTGATTTTACATTTACATTTACATTTAGTCATTTAGCAGACGCTTTTATCCAAAGCGACTTACAAATGAGAGCAATAGAAGCAGCTAGAACAGTCAAGGGCAACAGTATGTAACAGTATGTAAGTGCAGTTGGGGACACTATATTTTTCAACTAAACATCGAAATAAATCTAATTAATAAACTTATTTAACCATATAAACTAAATTACTGATCTAATTATTGATCTAAAGCCCACACTGTCACCGTATGGAAATTGAAATGAACTGATGACATCAAATGGCCATACAGCTGAATAAAATTATGCTGCATTATTTTGCTGTTTAACACTGTAAAGCTGCTTTGAAACAATCTACATTGTTAAAAGCGCTATATAAATAAAGTTGACTTGACTTGACTTGCTGTAACAAGTCTCAGTTAATCTAGCACAGAACACAGGACAGAATGTGTTTTTTTTTTGTTTTTTTTTTGTTTTTTTGAGACAGACAGACAGAAAATGAATAGAATGTAAGTGCTATTCTTGATTGGTCAGGTGCTGCTGGAAGAGATGTGTCTTTAGCTGTTTTTTGAAAATGGCTACAGACTCGGCTGCTCGAATTGAGATAGGCAGGTCATTCCACAGGGTGGGTGCGGTCCAGGAAAAGGTCCGTGAGAGTGATTTCATGCCTCTTTGGGATGGCACCACAAGGCGTCGTTCACTGGCAGAACGTAAGCTCCTGGAGGGTGTGTAAGTCTGGACAAGCGAGTTTAGGTATATTGGTGCAGAGCCAGTGGTTGCTTTGAAGGCGAGCACCAGTGTCTTGAATTTGATGCGAGCGGCTATTGGCAGCCAGTGGAGACTGATGAAGAGAGGCGTGACATGTGCTCTCTTCGGCTCGTTAAAGATCACCCTCGCCGCTGCGTTCTGGATCAGCTGCAAGGGTTTGATAGTGCATGCCGGAAGGCCCGCTAGAAGAGTATTACAGTAGTCCAGTCTGGAGAGAACAAGAGCTTGGACCAAGAGTTGTGTGGCATGCTCTGATAGGAAGGGTCTAATCTTCCTAATGTTGTATAACGCAAATCTGCAGGACCGGGTTGTTGCAGTAATGTGGTCAGTGAATTTTAGCTGATCATCAATCACAACTCCACGATTCCTGGCTGTCCTGGACGGAGTAATGGTTGAAGATCCTAGCTGAATGGAGAGATTGTGATGAAGTGCTGGGTTGGCTGAGACCACAAGCAGTTCTGTCTTTGCAAGGTTGAGTTGCAGGTGATGCTCCTTCATCCAGGCAGAAATGTCTGTTAGGAAGGCAGCGATACGAACACCAACCGTGGGATCATCTGGTTGAAATGAGAAGTAGAGTTGAGTGTTGTCGGCATAGCAGTGATAGGAAAAGCCATGTTTCTGAATGACAGATCCCAGTGATGACATGTAGATGGAGAAGAGAAGTGGTCCAAGCACTGAGCCCTGTGGAACTCCAGTGGCTAGATGATGTGACTTAGACACTTCACCTCTCCATGACACCCTGAAGGACCTACCTGAGAGGTAAGACTTGAGCCACTGGAGAGCAGTTCTTGAGATGCCCATCTTCATGAGAGTTGACAGGAGGATCTGGTGGTTAACTGTGTCAAAAGCAGCAGACAGGTCCAGTAAGATAAGTACTGTGGATTTGGAAGCCGCTCTTGCCTGTCTCAGTGCCTCCGTAACTGAGAGCAGGGCAGTCTCAGTTGAGTGGCCACTTTTGAAGCCGGATTGGTTGTTGTCCAGGAGGTTGTTCTGTTCAAGAAACGTAGAGAGCTGGTTAAACACAACTCGCTCAAGTGTCTTTGCAATGAAAGGCAGAAGGGATACCGGTTTGTAGTTTTCTAAAAGTGCTGGGTTCAGAGAGGGTTTCTTAAGCAGTGGGGTTACCCGAGCCTGCTTAAATGCTGTGGGGAAGGTCCCGGTGTGAAGAGAGGTGTTGACAATGTGAGTGAGTGCAGGAGTAACAGAAGAAGAAATGGCCTGAAGGAGGTGAGTGGGGATAGGATCAAGCAGACAGGTAGTGGGATGATTGGAAAGGATGAGTTTGGAGACTTCAGCTTCAGAGAGCAGAGAGAAGGAAGGGGAGCGTATGTGTGATGGTTGTTGAGATGTGCGTGTCGGTTTGTGGTGTGGCGAATTGGCTGCTGATGGAGGATGTTTTGTTTGTGAAAAATGATGCAAATTCATTCAGTTGATGAAGGAGGGGGGGGGGAGGACAAAGGAGCGAGGAGAATGTTCTGAAAAGTACACGAGAGTCAGAGCAGTTGTTGATTTTATTGTGGTAGTATGTAGTTTTAGCAGTGGAGACGTTAGTAGAGAAAGAAGCGAGGAGAGGCTGATACAGGGTCAGGTCAGTAGTGTTTTTAGTTTTGCGCCACTTCCTCTCTGCCGCCCGGAGTCCAGAGCGATGTTCGCGGAGAACATCAGACAGCCAGGGGGCTGGCCTGGATGAAACGGGACAGAAGTTGTCTAAGCAAGATGTTAGAGTGGAGCAAAGAGTGTCAGTAGCACTGTTAGTGTCCAGTGCTGAGAACTGAGCAGGTGGAGGGAGTGAGGATGAAACCATAGTGGATAGACGGGAGGGAGAGAGCGAGCATAGATTACGCTGAAAGGTGATCTGGGGAGTAGTGTGTGTTGTGTCAGTAGTCAGTAGGAGGTTAAGGGTGATGAGAAAGTGATCTGAGGTGTGCAATGGAGTAACTAAAGTGACGTCTGTGGAGCAGTAGCGTGTGTAGATAAGGTCCAAATGGTTACCTGATTTGTGAGTAGCTGTAGTAGATACTCGCTTAAGGTCAAATGAGGCCAGAAGAGTGGTTTGACAAAAGAGATTTTAATAGACACAGGAGAATCTCTGTCATTTAGGAATGAGATCGTGTGGGTGTTTGAATCGAGATTGTGTTGTTTTAACGATTAATAGTGCAGCTCTAACTATACAAAAAATATACGGAGCCAATAAAAGGACATGATGAAGGAAAAAATATGAGATTGGAGTAAAAATTACATATCAATGTTTTCGGGTTCCCTGTGGAATGAGCGGACATAAAACTTTTGCGAGAGAATGAAAAAGTATTGAAATATATTTTTTTTCCATCACAATATTCCTTTAGGGGCTCCATAAAAAATTTAGCCAAATATAAGACAAGTTCAAATTTACGGCAGAATTGTATGTTTGTCTCATATGTGGTGACATTTGCATAATTGATTCTGTTATTTTCCTGTTTTTTACTGTGAAGCTGCTTTGAAACAATCAGTATTGTATATAAAGTGCTATATCAATGACGGTGACTTGATTTTACTTAAATACTAAGTCTACTAATACTGCCAATCATTCTGTGTTTCTCATTTTAAGGGTTTTTCTCAGTTCAAATCAGGGCAGATGACAAAGAAGGTGAGATTTCATGAATTAAACACTATTACATCTTTTGTTAGTTAGTTTGTGCTGCTGTGAAACATTTTTAGGGCTCTACATTTTCAGACACATAATGAAAACTCATGAACTTAAAAATCCCATGCAAAGGAAATTTAAATACCAACGGATTTAACCCTCAGAGCCCGACGGCATCGTCCGCGACGTCACACGGCACCTCCGATAAATATTTATATTATTCAATGAAAGTTTTATCGATTTTCTTACCGTTTTTTCCAGGAGAAAGCTAACAAGCTAGCCATCACGGGGGTGTCTTTGGTGTCTTTGTAGCCTTTACAGAAGGTTTTCTATCCAGCCTGGAACATGAGCATCTTTTTGGAGTTGTTCAGCAATAAATCAAAATGCTTACATCCAAGATTTATCCACTTGATGTCCATAATTTATAAATTTTCCGCCATTTTTGCCGCTAGCTCGATGCTAGCTGCCATTTTGGATATCCCATGACGCTTTGCCCGAGGGTTTGACCAATGACAAGCTGATCCGTCTCCACGTTGGTGTGCGTCATTACGCATGAACCACAGCTCTGTTATTGTGGATAGAGAAAGACGCACGGCCAGCAGTGTTGAGGAGAGAGAGACACGCGCGGCAGTTTTGAGTTTTGTGGAGAAAGTTTGAGGAAAAATTTTGAGGATAAAGTTTGAGGATACACGGAGAACAATGGATCATCGGAGATATATGGACGCAAATCAAGCGCTGGCCTTTTTTGATGCCATGCAGCATGATGAATATTCAGGAGAAGAGAGTGTGCCTGTGCCAACATCTGACCAAGCTGATACCAGCAAGAAGGCCTCCTATGGTAGAAGGCAATGTGTGAACTGCAAACAGACAAGGCAGGTCAAACAGGCCACCCCCTGGAAATGCAAAGCCTGTGATGTGGCCCTCTGTGTGATTCCTGATAGGAACTGTTTTGAGGCTTGGCACCTGTAAATAATCAAAATCCAAAGACGCCTGGACTTTTTTTTGGAAAAAATTTATATAGTTTTGGTTCTGTATAAGTTATCATGTTTATTCCTGAGTTCCAGGACTCCAAAGACTTGAACAAACTGTTTTCCAGAGAAAAATTGCTTAGCTTTTATTTATTTGTGTGTGTTTTCAATAAATATTTGAGTGATTCAATTTCCGTTTTATGTTTTAATTTGTCTTTATGGTCCCATAACTTATTTTACATTCAGGTGACATCAATGCAACACAAATATACTGACAGTGCAGCTTGTCTTGAAAAAAAAGAGGTGTGTCAATTGTCTGTGCACAACAGGGTTGATGTTTTACAAGCTTTTTTAGTAAATAATACCAGGCGGAAAATTAATTGTAAAAATACCCTTAGGTCTCTGAGGGTTAAAGATGAAAATAAAGTAGGTACAGAATAATTAAATCATTAGAAACAAAGCAACAGTTTTTTGACTATATGGACTATTTAAGTATTATTTATTTTACAAAGTATGATTGATGCAAGTTTGAAAGATTAAAATATGCATTACTGAAATGCTTAAATCCCAAAGAGGTTCGCAAATGGGCAGCAAGATGTGTGTGAAAAGAGTTTGTGTTTTAGATGTTGCTTGTCTGTGGGAGTGTTTATGAAATATTGAAGATCCACTCACCTACTGTAACAACACCTCGAAGACCCACAATCATCGGCTGTGAACTTATTTCAAGCTTTAAACCTGTTTGAAATCTGTGGCGCTGTTCCCGACGAGTGGTAGAGCAGCAATAATCAACAGTCAATGAACAAATGAGAAAAAGAGCAGAAGAGGAGAGTAAAAATTAAAAATGTCTACAGTAATATCCCCACCAATATTGTCTTATCACATATTCTCTGGCTATTCTTGCCATAACAAACACAGTACAGAGAAAAACTAGCATTAAAAGATCAAGAATCAAACTGCTCAACTAAAGCAAACACTGATCACCATAATGGTGAAAACCAAACTATTATTTTCAATAAAACATCAACATCTAAACCTCTGGGCCCGGTTGCATTAAACCTCTTAAGTGTATCCCTAAGGGGGAAAATCCCTGAGACAAAGGATTTCTTTAAGTGCATTGCAACAAACACCCTTACCTAAGTGTTGATACTAAGCATTTCGCGATAGATTCTGACAAAACAAGGCAAAGAAGTTGTTGCTAAAGTTACAAAATCTCCAAATAATGGACATTGAAAAATATTGGACACTGACTTTTAAACAAGTTTAACATTTACTATACAGCTGTAATGGAGAATATTAAAGGCGGTCGTGCAGACGGCACAGAATGTCCTATAATTCGAGCATATTGTTTTTATGAATCCAGCTACAACACCGGGATCAACGCCACTTTGCATGTTTGGTGATTATTCACTGAAGGATGCGTTCGGTGTCCAAGTGCACAAAAAATATAAAAACCTAGGTGTTTGATGTTTATTTAATTGTATTTTTTGACAGTACACACTGTATCACGTCATCCTTTCAACAGGCTTATTTTAATTGATTGGTAAAATTGCACATCAGTACTTCTTTCTCCTCAATTAACATGAAATCATCCATCAGTTTGAGTTCAGCAGAGGACTTAAGGGACCTGTTTTGATCCCTACATTTTTTGCATTAAATGATTACTAAGGACTTTGTTGCAACGCATAACAGAACTCAAGGGAACTCTCAAGTAATTAAGGGAAAATACTTAATGACAGCCTTAAAGTTCCTTAAGTGGACCCTTAGGATATTTTTCTTGCAACCCGTGTTTCACTAAGGGTAACCTTAACATTACAACTGAGGGTTTTCTTAACTTAAGGGCTTTCATTAAACCAGCCCTGTTAATTCTCAATAAGAACTTGCATATGACAGAAATAAAGTCAGGCTGGTTAGCAATAAGTGAAGCTGGTAATGCTATTTGTGGAGTTGTTTAATCCTCTGCTAAGATCTTCAGAGATTTAATTTCTTTGATGTCTTTTATCCTCAGTTGATTTCATCTAAGGCAGGGGTGTCCAATTCTGATCCTGGAGGGCCACTGTCCTGCAAACTTTAGCTTAAACCGCAATAAAACACACCTGAACCAGCTAATCAAGGTCTTATTAGGGATACTAGAAACTTCTAGGCAGGTGTGTTGAGGCAAGTTGGAGCTAAACCCTGCAGCTTAATATAATGCCACAATCTTAATATAATGCCATAGATCTAAATGTAATGCAACACATTTCATGATTAGTTAACCATGAGAGCTGTAATTGTAAAAACGAGCTAAAAGAGGGATTAATACTATTTCAAATGCAAAGACGTTAACCAATCACAGCAGTGGGAGTTTACACTGAAGTCTCCCAGCAGACACGCCCCTTAAAACTGAGTGTTCAGACCAGAAGGCTAAAATCAGGGTAGGCTAACATGATAAGTGCACCCCAGGAAAACATCATAAAACAATTTAAATAAATGCAGTTCATGACCCCTTTAATGATCTACAGCAAAATAAAGCGAGCTTTGGTGAAAAACTAAAATATTTCTTTACTACAGTAGTAATTTCTCGCTAGAAATGACATCAGAAGTGGAAAACATTGGTCAAAATGTACATTTACACAAACTGACCAGTAACCACAACTTTCAGATGCCACCGAATGGAACGCAGAGGATTGTGGGATATCAAAGGCAGCATACATCTATTGACTAGCTTGTTCAGGTGTGTTTGATTGGGGGTTGGAAGTAAACTCTGCAGGGCAGTGGCCTATCAGGACTGGATTTGAGGAACCCTGGTTTACAAGATTTACTTGTTTCTACTGATATCTAACATCGGAGTTTGTAATATAAGGTTAGTCCTTTAATGTCCTTTAATTAATAAAAATAATTTGTGGTCCGAATGCAAACAGCCACTTCACTGTCCATCTTTGTTCCACCAGCATGTCACATCTCATCTACATAAAGTCATTTTCTTAGCTTCTCTCCAAAGAAAATATGACACAAACATTATTTACATACTGTATAGGCATAAGAGTTGTCTGCCTATTCAAATGATTTGTTGTATTCCTACTCAAATGACAACAAAGTCTATCGGGGGCACAAAAAAGAACACTATAATCAGACATTATTAGAAATAAATAAGATTCTTGCCAGGTTAATGCAGGTGGATCTTGAAAATCACTTAAAACTCTTATAACATTGGCCTTATTGTTGGCGTTGCTACACACCAAACCCAAAGACGCTGGCACAGAGAGAAATTTGGGAACATTTACATGTAGATTTACATTCATGATTTTTGAACATATACAAATTACTTCAAGAAAATGTGGCATGCTTATTGTCAAAACTTGCTTCAAACATGCAAAGTGACCATCTGAGTCTAATCAGTTATAGAGTAAACGTACCTATTCAGCTCACGGAAGCTCTACATTGAGACATTTCCGTTCACAGGATATTGTTTTGAGTACAAGAAGTTATGTTAAAATTAGGGCTGTCAAAAGATTAATCACGATTAATCACATCCAAAATAAAAGTTTGTGTTTACATAATATATTTGTGTGTACTCTGTATAATTATTATGTTTATATACATATTTATGTATATATTTAAGAAATATTTGCATGTATATACTGTATACATATATATAATTTATATTATATATAAATATAAATATTTTATATATAAATATAATACATTTTTCTTAAATATTTACATGCTTGTGTGTGTTTTTATATATAAATAATAATTATACACAGTTCACACACATATATTATGTAAACACAAACTTTTATTTTGGATGTGATTAATCGTCATTAATCTTTTGACAGCCCTAATTTTAACATAACTTCTTGTACTCAAAACAATATCCTGTGAACGGAAATGTCTCAATGTAGAGCTTTCGTGAGCTGAATAGGTACGTTTACTCTATAACTGATTAGACTCAGATGGTCACTTTGTTAAAATAAAACATATTAATCTCTCACACAATAATATTTGGCCCCACTTTATATTAGGTGGCCTTAACTTCTATGTACTTACATCAAAAAATAAGTACAATGTACTTACTGTGTTCAAATTGTATTGCAAAATACCTTTGCTGATATTGAGGTGGGATATGGGTAAAGTTAGGGACAGGTGTGGGGGGATGGGTAAGTTTAAGGGTAAAGTTAGGGACAGGTGTGGTGGTGTGGGTAAGTTTAAGGGTAAAGTTAGGGACAGGTGTGGTGGTATGGGTAAGTTTAAGGGTAGGGTTAGGGACAGGTGTGGTGGTGTGGGTAAGTTTAAGGGTAGGGTTAGGGACAGGTGTGGT
The DNA here is from genome assembly GCA_023566225.1 of Romanogobio albipinnatus. Classification (NCBI taxonomy): domain Eukaryota; kingdom Metazoa; phylum Chordata; class Actinopteri; order Cypriniformes; family Gobionidae; genus Romanogobio; species Romanogobio albipinnatus. The sequence goes on from CM042239.1 coordinate 4,152,733, forward strand.
GGTGTGGGTAAGTTTAAGGGTAGGGTTAGGGACAGGTGTGGTGGTATGGGTAAGTTTAAGGGTAAAGTTAGGGACAGGTGTGGTGGTATGAGTAAGTTTAAGGATAGGGTTAGGGACAGGTGTGGTGGTGTGGGTAAGTTTAAGGGTAAAGTTAGGGACAGGTGTGGTGGTATGGGTAAGTTTAAGGGTAGGGTTATGGACAGGTGTGGTGGTATGGGTAAGTTTAAGGGTAAAGTTAGGGACAGGTGTGGTGGTATGGGTAAGTTTAAGGGTAGGGTTAGGGACAGGTGTGGTGGTATGGGTAAGTTTAAGGGTAGGGTTAGGGACAGGTGTGGTGGTATGGGTAAGTTTAAGGGTAGGGTTAGGGACAGGTGTGGTGGTGTGGGTAAGTTTAAGGGTAGGGTTAGGGACAGGTGTGGTGGTATGGGTAAGTTTAAGGGTAGGGTTAGGGACAGGTGTGGTGGTGTGGGTAAGTTTAAGGGTAGGGTTAGGGACAGGTGTGGTGGTATGGGTAAGTTTAAGGGTAGGGTTAGGGACAGGTGTGGTGGTATGGGTAAGTTTAAGGGTAGGGTTAGGGACAGGTGTGGTGGTGTGGGTAAGTTTAAGGGTAGGGTTAGGGACAGGTGTGGTGGTGTGGGTAAGTTTAAGGGTAGGGTTAGGGACAGGTGTGGTGGTATGGGTAAGTTTAAGGGTAGGGTAGGTGTAAGGGAAGTGTCAACTGTGTAATTACAAATGTAACTACAGAAATTAATTACAGATGTAATTACATGCAGGTATTTTTTTAAATGTAAGTACAATGTAAAAACATGTATGCACACAATAAGTGCATTTTGATTAAAATTCAAATGATTAATTCAAATGTTAGTACATGGTAGTTAAGGCCACCTAATATAAAGTGGGTCCTAATATTTAATTTTATTTTAAATGTCAAAATCATTTCAATTAAGATGGACATCATTACATTCAAAAAGTCTGGCTATGCTTAATGGGGACATGGACACCCCTGTTGCCATTAAGCTCACATCATGTTTTTTAGGGGGTACATTATTCTTTTTAAATAATAATCTTATAAAGCTTAACTTGAAGTGACAACCACAAGTTAATATTTAATGTCTGGTTATGAAGTATTTATAGACGTTTAAAAGGACATTTAAAAAAATAATAACCTAGGTCATGTATTATAATATGAACAGCTATTACTGAAAATTGATGTCACTGAAGCTGTGATTTTCATAGTAGTGACCCTTTAAGCTCACCGCACAATAATATGAAGCCTTTAAAAATAACAGCATTGTAAAAGCACAGAACATCAATAAACTGTACATTTATAATATAATGGATTTAAAAGTACAAGCCAGTAATGCTTGTGAAGTACAATATTAGTGTAGCACACAATCTTATACAGCTAGTAAGCTAACAATGTTCTGTAGCACCTGCGCTATGTTGCTAAAACTATCTTTTGGATCGAAATGTAATTATTTCCCACATCCAGGTTATAATATGCAAAAGTATAAACATTATTCTCTTAATTTTGCAGTAAGAAGTTATACTTATCACAAAAAAACATTTATAAAAAGCACATTTAAGGGGCTCCTCTTCGGTGAAAGTTTTCAGACAGCTTTCAAAATGGCCGCCAGACAGTGTGAACACATGGATACCCATATCTCAGTGTGAACACATGAATACCCATATCTCAGAGTGAACACATGAATACCCATATCTCAGTGTGAACACATGAATACCCATATCTCAGAGTGAACACATGAATACCCATATCTCAGAGTGAACACATGAAAACCCATATCTCAGTGTGAACACATGAATACCCATATCTCAGTGTGAAACATGGATACCCATATCTCAGAGTGAACACATGAATACCCATATCTCAGTGTGAACACATGAATACCCATATCTCAGTGTGAACACATGAATACCCATATCTCAGTGTGAACACATGAATACCCATATCTCAGAGTGAACACATGAATACCCATATCTCAGAGTGAACACATGAAAACCCATATCTCAGTGTGAACACATGAATACCCATATCTCAGTGTGAAACATGGATACCCATATCTCAGAGTGAACACATGAAAACCCATATCTCAGTGTAAACACATGAATACCCATATCTCCTTTAAAGGAGGAGAAATATGGAATTGGAGGAGGAGAAATAGGGGAATGGAGGAGGAGAAATATGATCACGTGACAACAACTGACAAAAGTCACACTGGTATGTAAATCTGAACGTTTGCATCATTCTATCATCTCTCTCTCTATCTCTATCTCTCACTCTCTCAGAGGAACAACTTTCATTCCGTGCTCAAATAAAAGCAGAAAGAATCGAGAAGTGAACATGAGGGTTTTCTTCAGGACTCTGTCGCTTCTACTGGGTAAGTGAAACATCTTTTCTAATATCTTGGGCGTTTCTGAAAGATGAGGCTGGAAACAGAATGTAGATCACTAACAGAAGAACAATAATATACAATACATCATTCTAGAGAAGACTGAATATTACCCAATTGGCCTTTTCTTTCTTAAGTGTAAATCTAACAAAATACTAGAACTGCCTTCTAATAGGCGACTAGGAGAGGCTTGGTCTTTTTATTAGTCGCAGGAGAAAAAAAACTCCTCAGGAAGTGTAGAAATCACACAGGCTGGACAGATCGTTAACGGCAGGAAATCCAAACATTCACATATCATTCATCGACCTCAAATATGGCTCATCACTTGAAACATGTCAGTATGTTTACAAGTCCGCTCGCTCTAATGTTAACCTAGATAAATGTGCACTATTATTAGGCGCATATCCAAGTGTTTAACTTAAAATATTCCGTCATTTTTTGTCACAGATAAGAGTGATACAAACTGTAAATGGTCTACTTTTTTTTCTGTAAACAATAACAAAACGTTGTGCTTCTGTAAAATAAAGAAAACAAACAGGATGCGTTTTCTGCAGTCTGAGTGAACTTGAGCGTGTCACAAAAATTTTAAATTAAAGGCTCATTATTAGGATTTATGGCTTAGTAATATAAAAAAGCGATTAGTCGATGGCTTAAATGAACAACTACTACCCGACTAGAAAAAGCTTTAATCGAGGGCAGCCCTACAAAATACTATACTTTACTTCTACAGTGATGGAAAAAATATGAGATGGGATGTACAATCATATGTCAATGCTTTTGGATTCTCTTGCAAAGGTTTTGGGAGTTTTTTTGTTTTTTTTCCATCACCATTCCATCACCAAATTCTGTTCAAAGTTACAGCAGAATTTGAGTTCCCTTTCAGTCGGTCACGTTCAACATACGTCAGATGTCACAGACGAATTGGGATCACTTCAGGGAGCCCCTATCAGCTTCGAGATATAGAGAACAGACCAATGGGCCATTGGCGTGCAAGATTTGCATCTCTTCCAGTCTGACTGCGAAGGCCTATAGCTCCAGGTGCACCAGGCTCAGGCACTCATGGTCATGCACAAGGGTAGGCCTGACCCAGAGCTCCTCCGGGAGCTCCAGACGGCGACGGACCTCACCCTCCGGGCAACGAAATTCACTGCCCGTTCCATTGGTCAGGTGATGTCCACCTTAGTGGTCCAGGAGCATCATCTCTGGCTCAACCAGGCCGATATGAGGGAGACCGATAAATATTGGTTTCCTGGACTCCCCCATTTTGTCGGCTGGGTTGTTTGGTCCCTGCATGCCGCCTCGCTGCCCCGCTGCGGGTACGTCTGCGGTGCCATTGGTCCCGCTTGCATGGTCGCTGGGAGCCTGGCTAGCGCTTCCCAGCCCGTCTCGCTAGCTCATCTGTACCATCAGACTCAGCTATGCGATTCAGTTCGCCTGGCGTTCCCCCAAGTTCAGGGGAGTTCACTCTGTGCCTCTGCCTCTGTGCCTCCAGGCGGAGATCGCAGTCCTACTGGCGAAGGACACGATAGAGCCGGTACCTCCAGCCGATATGAAGACCGGCTTCTACAGCCCGTACTTCATTGTACCCAAGAAAGGCGGCGGGTTAGGGCCGATCTTGGACCTGCGATTCTTGAACCGGTCCCTTCACAGGCTGCCGTTCAAGATGCTCACGCAGAAACGCATCTTCAGGTGCATCCGTCCCCAAGATTGGTTTGCAGCGATCGACCTGAAGGACGCATACTTTCATGTCTCGATTCTCCCTCGACACAGGCCGTTCCTACACTTTGTTTTCGACGGACGAGCATATCAGTACAAAGTCCTACCCGTCGGGCTGTCCCTGGCGGCCATTGCTCCCATGAGAGAGCGTGGTGTTCGCATCCTCAACTACCTCGACGACTGGCTGATCCTTGCCCAGTCGCGAGAGCAGTTGTGCGAACACAGGGACATGGTGCTCAGTCACCTCAGCCGGTTGGGGCTTCGGGTCAACTGGGAGAAGAGCAAACTCTGCCCTACGCAGGGGATCTCTTTTCTCGGTATGGAGATGGAGATGGTCGCCCTGACTGCGTGCCTCACTGAGGAGCGCGTCCAGTCGGAAACATTTTCAGAGGCTCCTGGGGCATATGGCATCCGCAGCCGCAGTAACGCTGCTCGGATTGCTTCATATGAGACTGCTTCAATGCTGGCTACATGACCGAGTCCCGAGATGGGCGTGGCACAGCAGAACCCTTTGTGTCCAAGTGACGCCAAGGTGCCGCCAAACCTTAAGCACCTGGTCGGACCCTTCATTTCTACGGGCAGGAGTGCCTCTAGAACAAGTGTCCAGGCATGCTGTTGTCTCCACGGATGCCTCGTCCACGGGTTGGGGTGCCACGTACAACGGGCTTGCAGTTTCGGGTCTGTGGACGGGGCCTCAACTGCAATGGCATATCAATTGCCTGGAGTTGTTAGCAGTTCATCTTGCACTCAGCTGCTTCAAAACGCCGCTCAGAGGCAAGCAATTTCTGATTCGTACAGACAGCACTGCGGGGTGGTCAGCACAAACAGGGTGGTCTACACTCCCGTTGCATGTCACAACTCGCCTGCCATCTCCTCTTATGGAGTCAGAAGCATCTGAGGTCGCTTCGTGCCACTCACATTCCGGGCCTGCTCAATCGTGCAGCCGACAAGATCTCACATCAGTAAGTGCTCCTGGGAGAGTGGAGACTCCATTCCCAGGCGGTCCAGCTGATCTGGAGTCGCTTCCGGGCCACACAGGTAGACCTGTTTGCCACCCCAGAGATGACCCACTGCCAGTTGTTTTATTCCCTGACCGAGGGGACCCTCGGCTCGGATGCTCTGGCACACAGCTGGCCCCGGGGCCTACGCAAATATGCATTTCCCCCAGTGAGCCTTCTTGCGTAGACACTGTGCAAGGTCGGGGAGGACGAGAAGCAAGTCCTGTTAGTCGCTCCATACTGGCCCAACCGGACTTGGTTCCCGGAACTAGTGCTCCTCGCGACAGCACCTCCTTGGCCCGTTCCTCTGAGGAAGGACCTCCTGACTCAGAGACGGGGCAACCTCTGGCACCCGCGTCCGGACCTCTGGAAACTCCATGTCTGGTCCCTGGATGGGACGCGGAGGTTCTAGGTGGCCTACCACAGGCTGTGGTAGACACCATCACTTCCGCTCCCTCTACGAGACGGCTCTATACGTTGAAGAGGAACCTGTTCGTCGATTGGTGATCTTCACGCCGAGAAGACCCCCAATGATGTTCGATCAGTTCCGTGCTTTCCTTCCTACAAGATGGGTTGGAGCGAAGGTCGCCCTCCACCCTCAAGGTGTATGTTGCCACTATCACCGCTAATCATGACATGGTAGATGGAAAGTCCTTAGGTAAGCACGATCTGATCGTCAGGTTCCTGAGAGGAGCGAGGAGACTAAATCCGCCTCGCCCTCCCCTATACCCTCTTGGGACATAACTCTGGTGCTAACCGCACTGCAGAGAGCGCCCTTTGAGCCTTTGCAGTCAGCTGAGTTAAAAGATCTGTCTCTGAAGACAGTACTCCTGACTGCCTCGATTAAGAGGGTAGGGGACCTGCAGGCATTTCCGGTTGACGAATCGTGCCTGAAATTCGGGCCCAGTAACTCTCATGTAATCCCCCTGGCCCGGATACATGCCCAAGGTTCCCACCACTCCCTTCCGGGACCAGGTGGTGAGCCTGCTAGCGCTGCCTTCGGAGGAGGCAGACCCAGCCCTAGCTTTTCTCTGTCCAGTTCGCGCCCTGCGGACTTACGTGGAGAGAACGCAAAGTTTCAGGACCTCAGAGCAGCTCTTCGTCTGTTACAGAGGACAGCAGAAGGGAAAGGCTGTCACCAAGCAGAGGATGCCCTTCTGGATAGTGGATGCCATCGTCTTGATGTATGAAACCCAAGACGTGCCCTACCCGCTCGGGTTAAGAGCCCACTCCACTAGGGGTGTAGCTTCTTCCTGGGCGTTGGCTCGTGGCGCCTCGCTGACAGATATTTGTAGAGCTGCGGGCTGGGCGACACCTAACACGTTCGCTAGATTTTATAGCCTCCGTGTAGAGCCGGTTTCTTCCCGTGTGCTCACTTCCCATAGTCAGTAACACCGAAGTGCCCGTTCTAGGCTTGCTGTGCCATTCCCTTCCCCATGGAACGGATACGTGCGCTTATCTGCTCCAGTCGAGTTCCCCTAAAAAAGGCAAACCCTGTGAGTCCTCAACAACCCGCAGCAGTCGGATGTGACGGAGCGTCCAACGCCAGGTCTAACACTCATATGCATTGGTGGAACTTGTGTTAGGTTCCATATTAGGTTCCATAACTTGTGCTGGGTTCCATATGTTGTGACCCCCACAGCGGTTCCATATGTGTATTTTTCCACGGTACAGCTCCCTACGGCGAGCTCGTGTCTTGCCCTCGGCAGAGCTTCCCGGGGGACAACGCTGTACGGTGGCCACCCCTGAGACCTCCGTATGTTGTACTGCCCAAGGCCAGTCCATATGTGTATTCTCCCTCTGGGCATGATGTGGCTTCCGCAGCGGCCCTCCTGGGCACGCTTCCCAGCGTTATCCAATAAAGTCTACTGAGTGGGTCTTGCGGAACAGCAGTGTGACTCTCCCTGCGTAAGTTTTCCCGCCCAGTACAGAGGGGGTCTGAGGGGCTTTCGCTGGACGCTGGAAGTGGTAGTAACTGTGGCGTTTTCCAAAGGGATCCCAATTCGTCAATGACATCTGATGTACGTCGAATATCACCGACTGAAAGGGAGCATCTCGGTTACATATGGTAATCCTTGTTCCCTGAAGGAGGGAACGGAGACGTATGTCCCATCGCCACAGTTGCTGTACCATCACTGCATGGCCGAATCTTTAGTTCGGCTCCTCAGTGAAAAACAATAGTGCGCTGCTCTCGCTTCCGGTTTATACCCGCGGTGCGGGGCGGAGCGCGAAATGCAAATCTCGCATACCAATGGCCCATTGGCCTGTTCTCTATATCTCGAAGCTGATAGGTGCTCCCTGAAGTGATCCCAATTCATTGGTGACGTCAGACGTACGTCTCCGTTCCCTCCTTCAGGGAACGAGGGTTACCATACGTAACAGAGACTTTTGTCTCATATTCATTGATTCTGTTATTTTTCTGTTTATTACTGTGAAGCTGCTTTGAAACAATCAGTATTGTATGTAAAGTGCTATATATATATATATATATATATATATATATATATATATAAATATAAACAGGGGTGCACATAACTTTTTCAGTCAGTTACTCAGGTGAGTACCAGGAGATGGTGTATGGTACTCACATATGTAGCATTGTCTTAATAAGTGCAGTCTTTCTCACTGTCCTCCTCCGTGTCGCCACCACTGTCCTCTTCACTGTCGCCCCCACTGTCCTCTACTTCAGCTTCCTGCATGGTAGAGGATGAAGATGCTGCAGATGCACCTCCCTGTCCTTGGTTGAGCCTCCGATTAGCTGTCTCCATCCACAGGTCAACAGCTTGCTTTGGGTCAAATGTCTCTGTGGTCTGCTTTGACAGGTGAATGTGCATCAGGGCTGAGAGACGAGGATGTGACAGACGAGATCGGTACTTGGTTTTTATTATGTTGAGATGTGAAAATCCCCTCTCACAAGCTGCACTGCTTAAAGGCAGTGTAAGAGACAGCTTAACCACCTTGTTGATGTTGGAGTAAGCATCTGGGTTACTTGTATTTACAATTTGGACCAAGTCATGCACAGAAGAGGCTCCCAGGCGTTTTCCTGCCTGCTTTAAGCGCATCCATTCTGTCACAGTGGTGTTTTTGTCAAGTTGCAAGGTGGCCTCATATTTCTTGAGAATGCTGCAAACTGTTGTGTTTCCAAAACTGTGTAGGTCTTGCATTTCCTGAGGCCATGTTGAAGGATCAAATACTAAGAAATTATCACATGACTTGAGGGAGTCATATCTGATTTCAAACTCTTCAATTAACCCCCTGAGTAAGTTTATCTTGTCTCGGTCAGCATCAGCATTCGAAACCCTGTGGCCTTCACCATCAAGCAGAAGGGTGAACTTTCCAATGGCCACCATGAGTTCATCCTTACATTCTCCAATGGTCAGCTTTTCCTTCTGAAACCTAATGGATGTGGTCTTCTAAATGTTGCCAATGTCAAGCATGTTTGACAGAAAGCACTGAAAACGCTCTGTGCAGATATGCTGCAAGTCACTGTTATCACTCGTAGCTAGTTGCATTTTAATGGCTGGCAATAGTCTTGATATTTTTAACAGTGTTTCATGCCTCCATGCAGACCATCTGACATTATGAAACGTACCCAGTTTCACAAAGGAGATGCCGTTTTCTTCACAGAGCTTCTTCAGTGCAGCAGTTTTTTTTGCTCCACCTTTTTGTAAATAAAACTGCAGCAGCTTGACCACAGAGCGATTAAATGTCTCACAGTAAGGAATGTTGCGATCAGCTGATTTTGCGCAATTCTCCAGTGTGTGTGCGGTGCACAAAATGTGCACAAGTGAGTCTCCAACCGCAACGAGTTGCCGGAGTTTTGGTACAACGCCGTTGTACATACCAACGTTGACAGCAGCCCCGTCTGTAAACACAGCGACCAACTTTGTTGTCCAGTCATTCAAGCCTGTGTCCTGGAAAAGTCTAACAAGTCCGTCTGTTATGGCCTGCGCGGTTCGGTCAGCACCCAATTCAATCAGTCCAATAAAGTCCGAGGAAAACTCTCCGTTGCTGGACACAGACACGATGTAAACGATTTCCTGCTCAGTTTTTGTGATATCCTCAGACCCATCAAAAAGCAGCCCCCAAAATTCAGCAGACTGCAACTTGGCTCGTAACTCCCCGGTGATTGCGCGAGCGATACTCTGCATGATCCGTGTGCCCGCTTCACGTGAATGATATGCCCCTCCGACATTTACTCCTAGCCGCTTCAATAAAGAAATATCCTCAGAATAGGAAGACATGGGACGTGCGTGTTTAGCTTTATGGAAGGCGAGGAGAAAAATATTAAAGAGAGCTTGCCGCTGTTCTTCATTCAACTTGTCTCGCCACCTGGCAAGTGGGCGACTGGACATTTCTTCTCGGCTAGCTTGTTTATTCGCAATGGCTTGCGCGACATTCGTGTGCTCCTTGCTCTTTTCATGTTTGTCAAATAAAGGATGGTTGAAATTCTTTGAGCCTTTATAAAACGCACCTGTTTTGTCTGCTAGATGTGGATTTGAGCGGCAAATCTTGCACCACATTTCAGTGCGCTCATCGTTAACTTCAAGCCACTGCACGTCTTGAAGCCACTTTTCAGAAAAAAATCTTTTTTTCGGCTCAGGCTCCAGTTGGCGTTTCTTTGAAGGCGGTGAAACACCAAAAAAGCTGCTTAATGTCTGTTGCTTTTTGGACATCTCTGACTGCGAGGTTGTGTTCGATTAGATGATAAGATCGGTTAAGTACGCAAAGACGCGTGGTAACACAAGTGGGCCTACGCATTTCTGATTTTTGTTGCGCATGCGTACCTGCGTACCAGTTATGTGCACCCCTGAATATAAAGGTGTCTAATACTGACCATCATTCTGTGTTTCTCATTTCAAGGGTTTTTCTCAGTTCAAATCAAGGCAGATGAAAATGAAGGTAAGATTTAATGAATTAAACACTATTACATCTTTTGTTAGTTAGTTAGTTAGTTAGTTAGTTAGTTAGTTAGTTAGTTAGTTAGTTAGTTAGTTGCCGCTGTGAAACATTTTTAGGGCTCCACAATTTCAGAAACATAATGAAAACTCATGAACTTAAAATATCCATGCAAAGGAAATTTAAATACCAACTAATTTAAAGTATGTACAGAATAATTAAGTGATAATAATCAATAAGTGAAAGCAATGTGTGTTACAGGTTGAATGTTCAATGAAAATGTCATCCCTTACATCCCAAAAACACAAACACAGATCTCACGAACAACTCGATAGCATGAGCAGTAAATGTCCAACTAACCAACATATTACAACTATGACCTGATTAGAGGGTTATATCGATCACGAAAAGAGGAACCAAAGGAAACAAACATGTATTAGGAGTATATTGTCTTACTTTTCGGACACACTGTGAGCTGACGCTTGAAACAGACAGTGGTTTAACATTATAGGATGTGGAAATTAATGGGTCTTTATCATCTCTGAAGTGAACGACGATACGATTGCAAATGGACAAACAAGCACAATTATATTCAAGCAAAAGCCAGCATATATTAGTTCTGTGAAACAAAACAAAACTAATGTTACTCACCTATCGAGAAGAAATAAAGCAACCTCGGCATCCGATTGCAGGCCTTAGCACTCCTTGAGTTCTCTCCAGCGCTGGAAAGCTGATACTTCTTGCCTGATCGTAAGCCTTCTTTTGTTCCATAAAAATTTTCCACGTTTTTTTATCTGCTATCTCTCTCTTTCTGTCGTTGCTCGGCTAAAGTCCGTCCTGTGTCATGTGTTTTGAATAATGACGTGCACTGAGCGCTCTCTTCTCACCATCATTAGTAGACACCTTACTGCTGATTGGCTACAAGTTTGTTTTGGTCCACGGCCCAAGACACTTTTATAAAGCAGTTTTGAAATAACACCTAACCCACCTTTTAAAGGTGGAAATAAAATTAAAAAAACGTTAAAAGCATTCGCTTGAATAAGGGTATGATCATTTATTGTCATACTAGCCAAAGAATGACAGAGGAAACAAATGCTGCATTAATTACGTTTAAAACTAAAAATGTTTACAATAATGCTCCCCACCAACATTGTCTTACCACATTTTACCACAGCCAAAGAAAAACATCTTGGTTACACATGTAACCTGGATAACCTGGGTTTTTCGGGAAGCAACTGTTGGAGCACCGCCACCTGCTTCTTAGCCTTCTGAAACATATTTGTGACCGTACTGACAGAACCACCAAATAGGCCATCAGGAGAAAGCGGGCGTCCAACAGAAAGCTCTTATCCTTCTCCTTTATATCTGTGAGGTTCAGCCATAAATGCCTCTCCGTGGTCACCAGGGCTGCCACAGAACGGCCCACTGATTGGCCGTCTCCTTGGTGACACAGAGAGCTAAATCGGCTGAAGACTGGGGCTCTCTGACATCAGCTCCATCCTCCTCACTTTCACCCAGGTCTCTTAGCAGGTCGGTCTGGTATGCTTGCACGATAGACATAAGCTGTGTTCCAAAGTGAAGGGCGCGAATGGGCCTTCAAAGTGCACAAAGGCTGAACCATGGGACAGGGTTGCCAGGTCTGCAAAACAAAACCCCTCTGATTGCTAATCAAAAGTAGCGGAATCACGGCCAAAATGCGGGGGTGGGCGATAGAACTATTGCTTAAGTAAAGACAATTTACACCTGTGGACTATAGACGACAAACAACTCAGAGCAACAGTGTAAAAGTAGCCCAATTCCAGACTTGGCAACACTCGAGCGCCGTTTAATGACCTATGGCAGGAGTGTGACAACAGCCCATCCCAGTCCAGTAGCACCAGTGTCTTCCAATCAGCTCAATTAAAGTGTACAAACAAATGTTTTCTTGTTTGCGGCTTTCAGAGGGTGCAGCCTTCACATTGGGACAGCCTTCGTAGTGCCGCTATGACGCAATCGCACTTAAAATGTGGCCTTCGAAGTGCACGGTCTTCACTTTGGGACACAGCTATAGTATGCAAGCACACTGCGGCCTGACCTGCTGCCGAGTATGCTTTTCCCACCAGCGCTTAAGTGGCTTGGTGGGCAATGTCGGACCTTCCAGGGATGATGCCGATTTGGGAGAGAGATGGCTCGCAAGCGTCTCCTCCACAATCAGCATCGACCCATATCCATCTTTTTTGCCCTACAATATTACTGTAGGTGGACGTTTATGGGCTGAAAATTCTGGATGATACTGGATGGTACTCAGTGTGGAGGTCGGGAAAGACCAGTGGGCATCTGGTTTGCTTATCTTTGTTGAAAACTCCTGTCTCCCTGCTGGCCAATCTTAATTCAACTTGGCCACCGCATGACTCAACACCTCCATAAGCTCCTCACTGGCAGGAGAATGAAGTGGCAAATCTTTCATTTCTCCTACCACAATACTAACAACATCCAATTCCTCAGAACTGGATGATTGCAATACTGGTGCCTCAACTGTGGCAGAAGAAACCGCAGCGCGGGCTTCCGAACCCTGGAGAAAGGCACTGGATCTGACAGGTGAAGGCGCTCGGCGGGAGTGCAGCATTCTCATGGGCAGATGCTCACACTGCTCACAACCAGCTCCCTCGAGATGCATGCTGCACTCTCATGCAAACAACACACATAGTGTATCCCCACCCGTGATTAAATGAAGGCAGGGATGAACACACTTTCTGAAATGCTGTGCACTCGCCACAGTGTCATTCTTTGTCTCTTTTTTTGTAGTGAAAACTCCTGCTTATCTAACCCCTCCTGTTCGAAACAGTCGCTCCAAGCGGGACTCGAACCTGGGTCTGCCAGCATGAGAGTCAGATGTTCTAACAAGGAGGCTAAATGCTGCAACCTCTAACGTCAGTCGCTAGAGCGTCTCTTGAGATCAGAGGAGTGTGGTTTACTAACACAGTAATTACTAGCTGGCCTCTGTTACACTCACCCCCCTAAACCTCACACCCATCTGGGTAACGGCACCAATGTTTGAACTACCCGCCCCAAGCGGGACTCGAACCCTCGTCCGCCGGCATGATAGTCGGACGCTCTAACAAGGAGGCTAAAGGCTGCAACCTCTAGAGTCATTATACCTAGCTCAAACTAAAGATGGACAAAAACAAGGTTTTGACTGACAATGATTCACACAGAGCGCTTGCTTAAGACACATAAGCTAACAGTTTCCTGGTCAATGACGTTCCTTCACTCCATTGGACTGATGCCATATGTGCTTCACGACACAATCACGCAGAGGCATTCTTACAGGGAAAACGCAGCGTAAGTTCCCTTGAAAGTGTACTAGCATTAAAAGATCAAGTCAAACTGCACAACTAAAGCAAACACTAATCCATGATGGTGACTTCAAACCAAACTATTATTTTCAATAAAACATCAACATATAAACCTCTGTTGATTCTCAATTATTCTTATTTGATTAGTAATAAGTGAAACTGGTAATGCTGTTTGTGGAGTTGTTTAATCCTCCTCTGCTGGGATCTCTAGAGATTGAATGTCTTCTTTTATCTTTATCAAGGCTTCATCAAAGGCTGTGACTGGAAGACTGTTGTAATTCTTGTGTTTCTCTTTTCTTTAGTGGCTACGTTTACATGCAACCAAATAATTCATTAATAATCGGATTGACAGCTCAAATGGACTGAAAAGCCTTTATGTAAAGACCTTAATCCACCCGATTGAGCACGATCCGAATAAAATTTTTATTGGATTGAAAGGGGTGGCTTATTAATTTTTTTAATCTAATTAAAAAAAAAAGTGACAAAAAAAAGTGACACGTGACGGCCAAGTATGGTGACCCATACTTGGAATTTGACCTCTGCATTTAACCCATCCAGTTAATGCACACACATTAGGAGCAGAGTAGTGAGTAGTTAACACACACACACTGCAAACGTGTATACAAACACCCAGAGCAGCGGGCAGCCTTGTGTGGCGCCCGGGGAGCGATTAGGGGTTAGGTGCCTTGCTCAAGGGCACCTCAGTCATTTCCCACCGGTTCTGGAATCGAACCAGCAACCTTTGGGTTACCAGTTTAACTCCCTAACCACTAGGCCATGACTGCCCAAAGAGAACATGTAAATACTTGAACGGATTGAAAACCAAAACTGGAAAGGACCGTGCATGTGAAATGATGTAGAAATGTCTTAATGACACATGACGCGCGGAACGAGCTGCAGTTGTTAAATAAATTTTCATAAATGACTCGTGTTATTCAAAATTCTCCTTCCACTCATAGTCTGCTAAGTGGAGCAGAACTACGTCCCATCAGTCCTCACGTCATATGCTCATCCACAGTTCTCTTACGAGAGGTTCTCTCATATCGGGAAAGCATTCTTTCTCGAGATTTCTGAAATACCCAAAATTATCCTTAATTTTTGTAACATTGTCAACGCAGTGTGGCAGCCTGGCAGCCTGGCAGACCATAGTAGGCTATTCCAGCGTGTCTATTGGCTGCTCTGCTGGCATCTGCAACAGCCTATCGGTGAGCCCGCGTGACGTGGCGACCAATGAGGGCGCTTTGCGCCCTCCTCGCCTCATTTACCTACAGGTGGGGCGTGGCCACGTGTATATAAGCGTGGCTCGCAGGCTGTATATTCGATTTTCTTTTCTTCAGCGAAGCCCTGCGCATCGCTGGATCTCTGAGACCCGCCGCCATTGAATCAAGCAGACCAGCAAGCAGAGGACAGCGCCTGAGGAAGCCGGCAGTATTCGCCACCTTCAGCCATCCGTGCCTGCTCTGCTATCTGGCAGCCATATCCTTTTATTGCTTAGTGTGCACGCCGCTGCGTCACACTATCACAAAAAGAGCCGAGTGTTTGTACAAAAATGTCTCGTTCCGTATGTGGCTCGTGTCACGCGCAGCTCAGTTCCGGAGACCGCCATGTGATCTGCGCTCTCTGCCTGGGCCGTGACCACGCTGCCGCCGCACTCCTTGCCGGCGGATGCCCGGAGTGCGAGGATCTGATGATGTCGACCCTGCGGGCTCGACTCGATCAGTTCGATGACGACATCCCTCCAGTCCCTGTCAGGCCGCGCAAAAAGAAGCGCCGCTCGCAGCGGGCACCGGAGTTCACGGAGAAAAGCTCGCCGGAACCTTTCCCGCCAGCTTCTTTCTCGCCTTCCCCGCCCCCACCCCAGGCCGCCATTTCTGTTGCCGCCTCTGGGGATGAGACGGATGCGGCCGCGGAATGCGCCGAAAGCTGCTTCATCATGGCCTCCGACAGCGAGGACTGGTCCTCCGCGGCCTCTCCCGTCCGGGCCTCCGGACGCTCTCGAACGGGTGAGGACGCGGAACTCTTGCGCCTTCTCACCCGGGCCGTCGAGCAGCTAGGCCGCGAATGGTCTCCGCCGAAGGTGGCAGCGCCGAACCGACTCGACGGGTGCTTCCTGAATAGTCGCCGCCGTGCGCCCACCTCCAGGACTGCACCCTTTCTGCCAGAGCTCCACGAGGAGCTCGCAAAGTCCTGGAATGCGCCTCTTTCTGCGAGGGTTTCGTCTCAGGCTACTTCGATGCTCTCACAAGTTGACGGCGCTGCTGAGAAAGGCTACTGTGCTATCCCTCCGGTGGAGGAGGCGGTCGCAGCGCACCTTTGCCCGCCCTCTGGCTGGCGCTCAAAGGCTGCTCTCCCGTCCAAGGCCTGCAGGACGACGTCATCGCTGATCGGCCGCGCTTTCGCTGCCTCCGGTCAAGCGGCGTCTGCTCTGCATTCTATAGCTGTGCTACAAATCCTCCAAGCTAATCTCCTCCGTGATTTGGACGAGAAAAGCAAGGACACGGAGCTGGTCACGGATTTGAGAAGCGCGACGGATCTTGCGCCTCCCCCTCGGGGGCCCCGGCCTAGGATCGCGCTGAAGCCCGAGCCTCCAAAGTCCTCCTAGCCAGAGGCGAGAAACGACGGTTAAGTCCCGCCGCGGCCGGACCACCGTCAAAACTCTCTTTCCTGTCAGCCCCCACCACTGTGGCTGCTGCAGATGGATTTCACGCAGCCAACGAGCCGCCAAAACTGCCCTCTCGCCTGTCGATAACCGCCGTTTTTACGGCGAACCAGAGAAATCACAAAAGTTGCATTATTTCTGGTTGCACGGCTCACGCCGTATGTGTTTCAAATGCAGTAAATGTGCCCACTTTTCTGTGTTCACCCCTGCACCCAAGCACTATAAACCCTGTGTCTCTCACTCACATAAAGCGGCCATCGGCCGCTCGAGTGCTAGAGTTAGGTCACGTGTCCGCTTGTTTGCGGCCACACCTAACCACCACACACGCTGTTACACAGCCCCTCTTAACCGGTCATGTTCCACGCGTAAGGAAGGTGCCCGCTCAACCACGTTCACACATTTTCGCGAACATTCTGCCCCCGGCGCTAAGCGCCGTGCCACACACCATTTGTTCCCCGCCCAAGGTGGCCGGGACGCCGAGTGTAGGGCCGCACACAAAGTACTCCCCGCTCGAGGCGGTAGAGTCACAGTGTGTAGGGCGGCCAGCCATCGCAAGCGATCGGCTGGCCCAGAGCACAAAGAGCGCGCGCACCGCGCCCGCCCCTCCCATTCAGGCCATCGAACCCGCCAAGTGCTGCGTTCAGAGCCCGGAGGCCGTTCTGTCCCGAGTGGCACACGTGAGAGCGTGGGAAGCCATTCCCGGTGTATCAGAATGGGTGCTGACAACAGTGAAGCACGGCTATACTCTGCAGTTCGCTCGCCGCCCTCCGCACTTTGTTGCGCGTACAGAGACGAGAGTGAGCGGGGAAGTAGCACATCTACTTCGAGCGGAGATAGCCACGCTGCTGTGCAAAGGGGCTATAGAACCGGTTCCCCATTCTATGAGCGAGTCAGGCTTTTACAGCCGGTATTTTCTCGTTCCGAAAAGGGATGGGTCGCTCAGACCGATTCTGGATCTGAGGCGTCTGAACAAAGCTCTTATGAGAAGACCGTTCAAGATGCTCACGACCAAGCAGATCCTCGCGCATATTCGCCCGAGACACTGGCTGATTTCCCTGGATTTGAAAGATGCATATTTTCAAATCAAGATAATACCACGTCACAGGCCATTCTTACGTTTCGCCTTCGACGGCCAGGTTTATCAATACACCGTCCTTCCATTCGGCCTGTCGCTAGCACCCCGTACATTTACGAAGTGCATGGACGCGGCCCTCGCTCCCCTGAGAGGGCAGGGGATGCGAATTCTGAATTATTTGGACGATTGGCTTATTCTGGCGCAGTCAGAGGCCGAGCTCCTCGCCCACAGGGCAGTGCTGCTCAGCCATCTGGACAGCCTGGGGCTCACGGTCAATTGGACCAAGAGCTCATTGGTGCCCACGCGGTCAACCTCATTCCTGGGCTTGACTCTGGACACCGTGGCAATGTCAGCCCGCCTGTCACCCCAACGCGCGCGTCGAGTTCGACGCATGGCCGCGTACTTCCGGCCGGGCAGCACCGCGCCTCTCAAAGCTTTTCAGAGGATGCTGGGATGTATGGCCTCAGCTGCAGCAGTGCTCCAGCTGGGCCTACTGCGTATGCGCCCGCTGCAACGCTGGTTAAACGCCCAAGTGCCTCACAGAGCCTGGGTGTCCGGAGGCTTCCGGATCAGAGTGACTCAGAGCTGCGTTACAGCTCTGAAGCCCTGGTTAGTAGCCGACTGGTACCAGCAGGGAGTGACAATGGGAGCCATCTCACACCGCAAAGTTATCTCGACGGATGCCTCCACCTCAGGTTGGGGCGCCGTTTTCGAGGGCAGACCGGTTTTTGGCCTATGGTCAAGCCGGGAGAGACTCCTGCACATAAACTGTTTGGAGATGATAGCGGTCGAGAACGCGCTCATGCAGTTTCTCCCTCTCATACGAGGGCACCACATGCTGGTCCGTTCAGACAATACCACGGTGGTGTCCTACGTGAACCGGCAGAGCGGTGTCAGGTCCAGAGATCTGGGCACTCTGACAGAATGCCTGCTCGTGTGGGCACACAGCTCGCTGCGCTCGCTAAGGGCCGCGCACGTGCCCTCAATGTCGGCCCGGACAAGCTGTCCAGGGGCCTCATTCACCCAGGCGAATGGCCAGCCTGGCCAGTCCCGCTGAGAGCAGACCTCCTCTCTCAAGCCGGAGGGTCGGTTTGGCATCCCCATCCAGAGCGATGGTCTCTGCATGTATGGGTGATCAACGGATATCCGTTGACCTGCCAGAAGGGGTTATGAACACGATCTCACATTCTAGAGCCCCCTCGACGAGGCGGTTATATAGTTCAAAATGGTCAGTGTTCACTGAGTGGTGTGTGTCCAAGGGATTGGATCCACAAGAGTGTGGGGTCCAGCGGGTGCTCTCCTTCCTCCAAGAGCTGTTGGAACTGGGTAGGTCCCCTTCCACGCTCAAGGTGTATGTGGCGGCTATGGCAGCGTTCGCTCAGACGACGCTAGGCAGCGCGCTAGGAAGGAACGAGCTCATTATCCGTTTCCTCAGAGGAGCTAGACGGATGAATCCCCCGCGGCCCCCATCGGTTCCTATATGGGATTTGGCCTTGGTCCTGGAGGCCCTGAAGGCTCATCCCTTCGAACCGCTCGAAGCCGTGGAACCAAGGTTCCTTTCGCTAAAAACCACGTTCCTGATAGCTCTGGCTTCAGTAAAACGCGCGGGGGATCTGCACGCGCTCTCAGTGAGCCCGGCGTGTATGGAATTCGGTCCGAATGACTCCAAAGTGATTCTTAGGCCGAGGCATGGTTATGTCCCCAAAGCGATCGGCACGCCCTTCAGGGCGCAGATTATCTCCCTCTCGGCTCTGCCAGCATCCGATGAGGGGAATGGTGGCAATGCTCTCTGCCCTGTCAGGGCATTGAGGGTTTATGTCACACGCTCCGCCGCCTTCAGGCGTTCTGAGCAGCTATTCGTTTCGTTTGGTGGGCGCACCAAAGGTCTCGCCGCCTCGAAACAGAGCCTCTCCAGGTGGATAGTGGACGCGATTGCAGCAGCTTACGCCTCCAAACACCTGCAGTGCCCGCTTGGTGTCAGAGCCCACTCCACTAGAGGTATGGCCTCTTCATGGGCCTGGGCCAAAGGGATTTCCATCCACAATATATGTATGGCGGCAGGCTGGGACTCCCCGTCTACATTCGTGAGATTTTACAATCTGGAAGTTCCTGCCTTACAGGCGAAAGTATTATCAGTTTAATGGGGCGGTTAGCTCTGTCCAGTTACACTGTGCAGACGACACTCACATACTGGTAGTAAGTTCGGTGTTGTGCTTACGTGAATTTGAAGGAGACCGGCGGTGCTGTTCCCTCATTCATGAGACAGGGTGCTGTTCACCCGTCAGTACAATGATGAGTCTGGTTATGTGCTGGCCCGTTTCTTTACCGGCCACCGGCCCTAGCTGTGTTTTTTTCCCCCGGTTCCCTGGGATACATATGCTGTATGCGAGGCGCGCACGGCATTGACAATCTGTTCCCGTAGCGTAAGGAACTTACGCAATACGAGAGAACCTCTCGTAAGAGAACGATACTCGGTTACTTAACGTAACCTCGGTTCTCTCTAGAAGAGGGAACGAGTATTGCGTTCCTTGCCGTGCGCCCCGTGGGCTTTTACGCTTCAGACTATGAAAACCGAATATACAGCCTGTGAGCCACGCTTATATACACGTGGCCACGCCCCACCTGTAGGTAAACGAGGCGAGGAGGGCGCGAAGCGCCCTCATTGGTCGCCACGTCACGCGGGCTCACCGATAGGCTGTTGCAGATGCCAGCAGAGCAGCCAATAGACACGCTGGAATAGCCTGCTATGGTCTGCCAGGCTGCCGCACTGCGTTGACAATGTTACAAAAATTAAGGATAATTTTGGGTATTTCAGAAATCTCGAGAAAGAATGCTTTCCCGTAGCGTAAGGAACTTACGCAATACTCGTTCCCTCTTCTAGAGAGAACCGAGGTTACGTTAAGTAACCGAGTATCGTTTCATTTGTATAGCACTTTTCAAATACACACTGTTTTTCCCTTGAACATATTCCAGTGAATGCAGCAGGATGGGGCACAGCCAGCCAGTCTGCGGTATATCACAACTGGTATCCCCAAAAAGCTCTGGATATGAATCCCTACACCTGCACGCATACACAGGTATATGAAACCAACCCGTGGTGGAAGCTGGATCTGCTGAAGGTGTTCAGTGTGAACAGAGTGGTCATCACTAACAGACTAGACTGCTGCAGCGAGAGGATAAATGGGGCAGAGATTCGGGTCGGAAACGTTTCTTCAGATGCTTTCAACAACCCCATGTGAGTCTCTCTGATATATTCTTATTTACAGAGATTCTGTCCAGTTGGCCGGTAACTTTTTACATTTTTATTAAGCATTTTAGAACCAGGTCACTGTTCACTGAGCATGTTTAACCCTCTCAAGTCGGCGGCCACGCCAGCGCGATCGGCTCTCTTTTTTTCAGTGCCAAAGAGACTAAAATAACTCATGCTAAAATAATAATTTTCTATCGTTCAGGCAAGTGTTATACATCATTATAATCTGTTAAGTTTCTATTTTTTGTGTACAGTCACAATAAAAGCAAATTTTTGTGCTTTTTGCAAATTGAAGAAAACACACATGATGCGCGATTATGTATAATCTGATTCTTCAGAAAATGACCTGTAGTTTAGTGAAAACTTGACATACAAACATGAGACATATGTCTAAAGAAACGTTGAAATGTCAGGTTTTAAATAAATTAAATCAAAACAAAAACAAAGATTCTGTGTTTATGTAATCTGTGTGAAAAGTGGGAGATGTCAGTCGACTCATTATCTGACTCATTATTCACTAATGCGGCCACGCCCACGGAGCGCGCGCTCTTTGAGATTAAAATGCAGGCGAACAGCGTCAACGCCCTGTTATGGTACGGAAGATGAAAAACCAGGGAGGATGCAATTCACAGTCTTTAATTAAACAAAAGGAAAAAGTCCTCGTTTATCAAACAGAACATAAATGTCTGGCAGAAATCAGGGCCAGAACAGAGTCTGCCACAAGGCTGGATAAAGATAACTCAGGGTTCCACAAGGACAGAGGGAAGGTCCCAGTAACGTCTACGATCTGTCAAGGAAGACCTCG
Source organism: Romanogobio albipinnatus (assembly GCA_023566225.1). NCBI lineage: Eukaryota > Metazoa > Chordata > Actinopteri > Cypriniformes > Gobionidae > Romanogobio > Romanogobio albipinnatus. Next base: position 4,173,881 of record CM042239.1, read on the forward strand.
GTAGCAGAGAAGGTGAACAGCCAGGTGCCGATCAGGTACTCCGCACACAGGCACAGTTAGAGCAGATACACGGGACGAGACAAGACAGGGTGAATTAACAAACGTCTCTCATCTGTAGCGAATGAATAATCCGACAACAAGACCTAGAAGGAGAGGGAATAATGCTGCGTTCCAGGCAGGTTTTTGAGCCTGTAAGTTACGACTTCAAACCACGACTCACGACTTTGTAGCATTCCAGGCAAAGTCACACCAAACTGCCTGAGCGGTAGCTAGATGTAAACAAAGAATGGCGAACCTTACGGGGATTATGCTCATTTACAATAATTTCTATCGCCAAAGGTGCTTACACCATGCTTATTTGAGGGAAACGGAGGAGAAAAAACTGTGCATAAGGCAAGAGAAGCTGTTATACCTTTTATTTTACGTTATTTGCATATTTGGAAATGTATTTGGTATTCATTTATTCTTGCACTCCATGGCCTGAAAACTAGCTAACACTAGAAGAGCTGCTGATAATGCATAACATTTGCGGATAAATAACATTAGAGCAATACCTTATATTTGTTTTTTAATGTACGACTTTCATAAACACCGCGTCCATAAGGGCTGCCATTGTTGCTTCGCGGGCTATGTGACATCAGATCTCGTAACTGGGAGTACATCGATCTAGTACGAGTTCACGGGTGGGAAGTCACGGGTTTGACTGCCGTTCCAGTGCACTTTCACGGGTAGAAGGTTGGAAAAACACGGGTTACGGGTTGCCTGGAACGCGGCATAAGAAGCTGGGACAATCAAGGGAAAAGAGAGAACAGGTGGGGAAACAGAGCGGGAAGGGGAAACAGCTGTAAGAGATAATGAGTAGAGATGAGTGAGCGTAATGAGTGCGTGAATGACCACAAGAGGGAGACAGAGAGAAAGGAAAGAGAAGCCCAGGATCATAACAGTACCCCTCTCTCAACGAGCGCCACCCGGTGCTCCTAAGGGCACCTGACAAGACCGGAGGAAATCAGAAATGAGTGAAGGATCCAGGACGTCCCGGGAGGGAACCCAGCTTCTCTCCTCCGGACCGTATCCCTCCCAATCGACCAGATACTGATGACCACGTCTCCGACGGCACATGTCGAGAATACGGCAAATCCTGTAAATAGGGGTGTGATAAAGTGATATTAGCTGCCACCGCTGTGGCAGCAGCATTGGCACACACATACGCACATACATACTGATTTCATTAATTCCCCGTCTCGTTCCTCCCTGCCGTTGCCGCTATCAGAAGCGCGGGTGCACACGCAATACTGATAGCACATGGACATTCACCCATTTCTCCATTATCTCATCCATATCTATGTCCCGGTCATTTCATACACTTACATTGCACCGTCTTATCGTTTCTTCCCCTATTGTTTGTCTGTGTGGGTGTAGTCAGTCTTCACGCGGGAAGCTGCGCTGGCCAAACCGAACGAGCGAGCGGCGGCCACTTATGACGTCACGGCCTGAGTTGCGCTAGCGCAGTGCAACCGGAAGCTGACGAAACCATTGTTAAGTACAAATAGGTGTTTGTGTCAGTATTCAATGGTCAAGATTATGTGTTAAGTGTATTATGTATGAAGGGATTATGTGTTTATTATTATAATTATAAATGGGGAATGGGTTATTAGTGATTGGTTATAACTGATGGCAAGTAAATGAGGTACTTGTGTAGGCATTAAATGTTATATGTACCTGTAAATGGTGTGGCCCAAAAGGGGCGGGGTTTGGCCTATATAAACCCAGGCCAAACCTAAAGACAGGACTTGTTTTACCAAGTCGATGAGTGCTACTGTGGTGCCTCAGAAAAACCTAAACCGGTCGTATACTGTGGATACCTGTTTGGATTGTAAACTTATTTATTTATTTATTTATTTATTTCTGTTTGTTTTGGCATTTTTTTGGACACTTGTACATATTCTTCACTGTGGACGAACCTCTCTGACACTGTAAATAAATTCCACCTTGCACAAAGTGCTTTTGCGAGTGCGCCATCATTTTTACATCCCTTTACGGACTCACATTTTTCCCCGAAGGCGAGCTGGTGTGCTCGTCTACATCACATTTGGTGGCAGCGGTGGGATGGCGACTCACAAGACAGCGCCGAGAGGTAGAAAACCCAGGGCGGGTTTACGATCCCAAGTGAAGGAGGCGTCAGGGGAGACCTGGAATTCTGCGGAGACTACAGAGGATGAGGAGGGAGCCACGAGCCTTCCAAGAGTCTCACCAAAGCCCAGTCTACCTCCAGCCAAGCCAAACCCTCCGGATGCTTCAGCTGGCGAGGGGATGATATCCCTGATGCGCAGATTTCTCGACACTCAAGACCAGAGAGAGGATCGATATCTGCGGGAGCTCCGAGGTCTTCGTGAGTCCATCTCGCAGGCGATTCGTCCTGCGGAGACTTCGCTGGACGCCGATAGCGTACGCATGGAGCTACCAACACCAGGCCCAAAGGTCTCCACAAGACACAGACCCGCCTATGTCCAAAACTCCTCCCCGAATGTCCCAGCACAGAGAGAGCCGATGCAGTGGGCTGATCCAAAGATGCCGAGCTTCCAGCAGGGGGAAGACATAGAGAATTATCTTCGGCGGTTCGAGGCCTGAGGAGGAGTGGAGCTACCGCCTGGTTCCGTTGCTGACAGGACAAGCATTGGAGGCGTACCTGGCAATGGGCGAGGAGCAGGCTGATGTCTACGCTGACCTAAAGGACGCATTGCTGGAGAAGTTCAACATATCTCCAGAGACTTTCCGTCAACGCTTCCGATTGTCTACACTCCCGGCTGGGGAGTCACCAACAGAGACTTACCACCGGCTAAAGAATCTGTACAAGCGGTGGGTGCAACCGGAGGATCACTCTAAAGAGGAGACTGGCGAAGCCATCATCCTGGAGCAGCTTCTCCGGGTCCTACCCTACGACACACGCACCTGGGTGAGAGAGCACGAGCCGAGGTCAGGACTGTCCGTCGCAAGGTTGGCTCAGCAGTACCAGAATGCTCATCGAGGAAGTCTCCGTACTCAACCACTCAAAGGTACTGTAGGTGGGGTTACACATAACGCTGGGTCTGGAAGAGGGCAGGCTGAACTGTCTGACAATGCACAGGGTCCAAAGTCAAGGACCAATGACTTGATATGCTTTTATTGTCAGCAGCAGGGCCATAAGGCAGCGGTGTGTCCTGCTCGCAAAGCTAAGCTTACAGGGTTCTGTTATGTGCCTAGAGAGGGAGACTGTGATTTTGACTCTGTGGGGGAGGGGCAGAATCTATATGAGGTAATTATCAATGGACATGTAATAAAAGCACTCTTGGACACAGGAAGTTCTCTGTCGAGGTTGAAATCATGCTGGGTAAATAATGCCAATTATGTGAACACTACCTCTGTTCAATGCGTACATGGGGATGTAAAGCAGTATCCCCGAGCTGAGGTAATGGTGGAGGTACAGGAGCAACTGTACTTACTTAATGTTGCCATAGTGGACAATTTACCAGCGGATATGATTCTAGGAAGAGACTTGCCAGTATTATATGAACTTTTGCAACCCACCATCAAGGACTCTGAACATTCTGTTGCCACTGCCATGGTTGATTTGTCATGTCCTGCTCTTACTAGAGCTCAAGCCAGGGCAGGTCTGCAGCCACTGCCAGACTTGGATGGTAGTCTGTTGCAGGGCGGGACTAGAGGCCCTAAGAAGTCACGACGCCAACGGCGGCTTGAGAAGTACCTGGGTACCCCAGCCTCTGAGGCCTCAGGGGGAGGTCTTGAAGTTAATGGCTGGAAGGTCCCAGGGAACATAGCACAACTTCAAAGGGAAGATAAAACTTTAAAAACATTATTTATCAAAGCTGAATGTGAACAAAACTTAAATCTGTGCAATGACGAGTATGTAGTGCTGAAGGGTGTGTTGTATGTGAGGATGAATGATGTGACTCGTCTAATTGTACCATCTTGTTGTCGTCCTCTTGTTCTGCACCTAGCACACACGGTTCCCTGGGCTGGTCAACTGGGCCAACAGAAAACATACGCACGCATTAGTTCACGCTTTTACTGGCCCACATTATACACTGACGTACAAACACACTGCAACACGTGCTATCTGCCAAAAGACGAGTGCTGTGTCTCAGCGCAAATTATGGGCGTATTCGGCCCAGGAAAGATGCTGCGACCAGCGCGACGGATTCTGGTGAGTGAAACTGCGCAGAATGCGGGCGATAATCGGATTGGTTCGTTCTGCTTGACCGTTAGTCTGGGGATGATACCCGGACGAGAGACTGACGGATACCCCAAACAGGCGACAAAACTCTCCAAAACTGAGACGAGAATTGAGGACCCCTATCCGACACTATGTCAGAGGGAAGACCATGTAACCTAAAAACATGATCAACCAAGATCTGGGCGGTCTCCTTGGCAGAGGGACGCTTAGCGAGTGGGATAAAATGGGCTGACTTAGAAAAGCGGTCTACCACGGTAAGAATAACGGTGTTACCTGCTGATGGGGGAAGCCCGGTGATAAAGTCAAGGGACAAGTGAGACCACGGACGTGAAGGCACCGGTAGCGGCCAAAGCAGACCGGCTGGAGGAGAATTACCAGCCTTAGTCTGCGCGCACGTAACGCATGAGGAAACAAATCGACGCACATCACGCTCCATCAAAGGCCACCAGAAGCGCCGGTGGATAAAAGCGAGGGTGCCCCGAAAGCCAGGATGGGCAGTCAATTTAGAAGTGTGTCCCCATTGAAGGACAGCTCGTCGCGTAGATACGGGGACAAAAAGAAGTCCCCTAAGAACATTGCGCGGAACCGTGACTCGGCCGAGGGAGCGCTTAACCAGCCTTTCTATTCCCCAAATGGACTTGCCGACTACCCGACCTGAGGGGATAATCTCCTCCGGTTCAGAAGAAGAGGATGAATCAAAGAGATGAGATAACGCGTCCGGCTTGACGTTCTTGGAACCCGGGCGAAACGAGATGGTAAAATTGAACCGGGTAAAGAACAGAGCCCAGCGGGCTTGACGAGTGCTGAGTCTCTTAGCCTTACGGATGTATTTGAGGTTACGGTGATCGGTCCAGACCAGAAAAGGAACGGAACGGGAGATCCTTCCAACCACTGTCACCACTCGCCTAGCGCTAGATGAATGGCGAGCAGTTCACGGTTGCCTACGTCATAATTACGCTCAGCGGGAGAGAGCCGGAGGGAAAAGAAAGCGCAGGGGTGTATCTTTCCGTCAGCGGCGGAACGCTGGGACAGAACAGCCCCGACCCCCACCTCGGAAGCGTCGACCTCGACAATAAATAGTTTAGAGAAGTCGGGAGTCAGAAAGATAGGCGCGGTAGTGAATCGGGACTTTAGAACGCCAAACGCAGATGCGCAGACTCTGACCACCTAAATTGAGACTTGGTAGAAGTAAGAGCGGTAAGAGGAGCGGCCACTTGACTAAAACCAGATATTAAACGACGGTAAAAATTAGCAAAACCGAGAAAACGGCTACGTTTATTCTGTTAGCATCTGTGAATATTAAACACAAATGCACGCATGTCTCATAAATGAACTGAAGTGATATTTAATTGCTTTTTTTACAGTGAATTTTGTTTTGTATAAATTGTATCTTAATTTTAATCAATGTTTTTACCACAAATTTTGCTTCATATTGATGTTTAAATATTATACCCTATGTCATTTTTTTTTTATTTAATATCAAAGTTTGTCAGAAATTATTCTGGAGTTTTGTTTTGTAGAAAGTAATTTTTTTTTTTGTAGAAAGTCAATTGCTTTCTTTTAAAGTGAATTTTGTTTTGTATAAATTGTGTCTTAATTTTAATCAATGTTTTAATATATTTGATATAATATAACAGACTGGTATAATACATATATTGGTATATTTGATACCAATATAGCAGACAATAGCCTCAGCGCTGGCGATCATGCATTGCATGCGTGTCTCATAAATGAACTGAAGCTCGAAATGATATTTGAGTATTGTGTGTATGATCATAAAATGTTTGCAATAGAAATGACTGGGAAAAGTGTCCCAATCAACCTAAAGTCACACTATACTCTTTGAAATCATAATTGCATTGCATTATGTTGTTTTAAATCCCAAATATTTTACTTATAACATTCATCATTACCAATTATTCAGTTATTTGTATTTGTTGAATACTGAAATGGGTTCAGTGTCACAATATTACAGTTTTTTTAGCATGACACTTCTTTCGAACACATTTCTGATTTAAATCTTGTTTCTTGTTTTGGCAGATAATTTAGCTTGCTTTAAGTAAAAACTCACTTCATTTAGATTTTTCCCCCCAGAAAAACTTGTTTTTGTTGTTTGTTTTACTGTTACTCTACTTATCTAGTAATTATCTAGTACCTGAAGCTCATTCATTTACATGTACATTTAGTCATTTAGCAGACGCTTTTATCCAAAGCGACTTACAAATGAGAGCAATAGAAGCAATTAGAACAGTCAAAGGCTACAGTATGCAAGTGCTGTAACAAGTCTCAGTTAATCTAACACAGAACACACAGGACAGTTTTTTTTTATTTTTATAAATTAGACAGACAAAAAATGAATAGAATGTTAAGTGCTATTCTTGATTGGTCAGGTGCTTTAGCTGTTTTTTGAAAATGGCTACAGATTCGGCTGCTCGAATTGAGATAGGTAGGTCATTCCACCAGGTGGGGGCAGTCCAGGAAAAGGTCCGTGAAATTGATTTCATGCCTCTTTGGTATGGCACCACAAGGCGTCGTTCACTGGCAGAACGTAAGCTCCTGGAGGGTGTGTAAGTCTGAACAAGCGAGTTTAGGTATATTGGTGCAGAGCCAATGGTTGCTTTGAAGGCGAGTACCAGTGTCTTGAATTTGATGCGAGCGGCTATTGGCAGCCAGTGGAGACTGATGAAGAGAGGTGTGACGAGCGTTCTCTTCGGCTCGTTAAAGATCACCCTCGCCGCTACATTCTGGATCAGCTGCAAGGGTTTGATAGTGCATGCCGGAAGGCCCGCTAGAAGAGCATTACAGTAGTCCAGTCTGGAGAGAACAAGAGCTTGGACCAAGAGTTGAGTGGCCTGCTCTGATAGGAAGGGTCTAATCTTCCTGATGTTATATAATGCAAATCTGCAGGACCGGGTTGTTGCAGTAATGTGGTCAGTGAATTTTAGCTGATCATCAATCACAACTCCAAGATTCCTGGCTGTCCTGGACGGAGTTATGGTTGATGATCCTAGCTGAATGGAGAGATTATGATGAAGTGCTGGGTTGGCTGAGACCACAAGCAGTTCTGTCTTTGCAAGGTTGAGTTGCAGGTGATGCTCCTTCATCCAGGCAGAAATGTCTGTTAGGCAGGCAGCGGTACGAACACCAACTGTGGGATCATCTGGTTGAAATGAGAAGTAGAGTTGAGTGTCGTCGGCATAGCAGTGATAGGAAAAGCCATGTTTCTGAATGACAGATCCCAGTGATGACATGTAGATGGAGAAGAGAAGTGGTCCAAGCACTGAGCCCTGTGGAACTCTTTATAGTGCTGGCTTATGGCCACGCCCAGTGAAACGCGTTAGGTCGCACGTGTTGTTAACAAACGACAATTCAAACAAACTTCCAGCTACACCACACAGACAACATTCTAAATAGCAGCTGAACTACAGATCAAATGAGGAAAATGAAAACAGTACTCACACACTAGTAGTTCTCCCTGATGTTCGATGCTTCTCTCTAACTCAATGTAAACAATGAACGCTCTTTATAGTGCTGGCTTATGGCCACGCCCAGTGAAATGTGTTAGGTCGCACGTGTTGTTAACAAACGACAATTCAAACATACTGCCAGCTACACCACACAGACAACGTTCTAAATAGCAGCTGAACTACAGATCAAATGAGAAAAATGAAAACAGTACTCACACACTAGTAGTTCTCCCTGATGTTCGATGCTTCTCTCTCATTATGCTCATTATGCATTATGCTCATTATGCAGGCCATTATGCATTCTTTATCTCTCAGCTGTGAATCACAGCATTATTCATGGTTTGTTCACGCCTCCTCGCATACTGGGTTAGTAAAGAAAAAGTGTTTTACAAATTGTAAATGAATGTATTGTTTTATGTGAATGAGTAGGGCCATGATTCTCACATCAGTTTGAAGCAAAAACTCTAGACAAATACACATTGTGAACACATATCCATTGTGTTTTGAAGCCTTAATTTTAAAACAAATGTTTAACTTTTTTCAAATATCATGCATAAACATTATTCTCTCAAAAATACAAGCATGTACATACATGTTGCTCACATATTATAGAAGCCCAGTTTGTGCTGCAAAAGTGTAATTACACTTTTGCCATTAATGTGTTTTTAAGCAACTGAAAAAAACACAAATGTAAGAGCATGTCAAAACTTCTAAAGGGCCCCAAAACTGCTCAGACTCCTAGGGGTTAATAGATTACACCAGTTTGCTGATAACTCACACAAATCAGCTTATTGAAATAATCTGTTGTCCAGGTTTACAAGACATAATAAATCAGGTTATTCCCTGGTAGTGACGTCTGTTCACTGATGCTAACTGGTGACACTGGTACTGTTTTACAGAACATCTTATTGATATCAAGAAACATTTCTGCGTATTATAAAGGTTGAAAACAGTTTTTGACAATGATGCTGAAAATTAAGCTTTGATCGCAGGAATAAATTAAATTTTTAAATGTATTAAAATAGAAAACATTTATTTTAAATTGTAATAATATTTCGCAATTGCAGAGACTTTGAAAAATATTTTAAAAAATGTATATAAAACTTTTGACAGGACTTGATTTGATACATATCAAAGATTATTGTTATAAACATGAGCCGCGTCTGAAAGGTAAAGGGGGAGGGGTTGCTGTAATTTATAATAATATCTTCAGTATTACTCAGAAGTCTAGTTTCAAATATAATTCCTTCAAAGTTTTGGTGCTTTATGTAACTCTATGTAGTGTACATGACAAAACCCGTTCAACATTGGTGTTAGCTACTGTATACAGGCCACCAGGGCATAATACAGACTTTATCAAAGAATTTGCTGACTTTCTAACAGAATTAGTACTGGCCGTAGATAAAGTACTAATTGTTAGTGATTTTAATATCCATGTAGACAACGAAAAAGATGTATTGGGATTAGCATTTAAAGATACACTAAACTCTATTGGAGTTAGGCAACACGTGTCAGGACCCACTCATCGCCATAATCATACTTTAGACCTAATATTGTCACATGGAATAAATGTTGATACCGTTGAAATTCTGCAGCAGAGCGATGACATCTCAGATCATTACTTAGTATCTTGTATACTTAATTTAGCTAAGGTTGCAAAGCCGCCCCTTCGCTTCAAAAATTGCAGGACAATCACTGCCGCTACTAAAGATTGCTTTTTAAATAATCTTCCTCATCAGTATCATCTCCTCAGCATCCCAGATAGCATAGAAGAACTCGATGTTACAACAGAAACTATTGACTCTCTCTTTTCCAGTACTTTAGACACAGTTGCTCCTCTGCGGTTAAAGAAGATTAAAGAAAATAGTCCAACGCCATGGTACAACGAGCACACCTGGGCCCTTAAAACAGCAGCCAGAAAAATGGAGCGCAGCTGGAAGAAAACAAAACTAGAGGTCTTTAGTAATTCATGGAAAGAGCACATGATCGCATACAGAAAGGCAGTAAAAACTGCTAGATCTGCTTATTTCTCAACTCTCTTGGAAGAAAACAAACACAACCCGAGGTATTTATTCGATACAGTGGCTAAATTAACCAAAAATAAAGCTTCAACTTCTGATGATTGTAAACAGCACAGCTGTAATGACTTTATGAACTTCTTCACATGTAAGATTGATAATATTAGGAAGAAAATTTTAACCATGCTGCCGTCTACTACAGTATCACATCAGACAGAGCATTGTAGTGTCACTGAGGAAAAATTACAATCATTCACTGCTATAGGAGAAGAAGAATTGGCTAAACTCGTTAAATCATCAAAATCAACAACATGTATGCTTGACCCTGTACCGACTAGGCTATTAAAAGAGATGCTACCAGAGGTCATAGGTCCTCTTCTTAATATCATTAATTCATCTTTGTCATTAGGATATGTACCGAAAACTTTTAAGTTGGCTATTATTAAACCACTTATTAAAAAAAACGCAACTTGATCCTACAGAATTAGTCAATTATAGACCAATCTCAAATCTACCCTTTCTGTCAAAAATACTTGAAAAGGCAGTGTCTTCACAATTATGTTCCTTTTTAGAAAGATATGGTATCTGTGAGGATTTCCAGTCAGGATTTAGACCGTATCATAGCACCAGTGTTGGGAGTAACGGCGTTTAAGTATAACGGCGTTACTAACGGCGTTAATTTTTCAGTAACGGAGTAATCTAATTAATTACTTTTCCCAATGTTGCAACGCCGTTAGCGTTACTGAGAAAAAAAATGTGGCGTTACTATAATTGAGCTCACTGAAGCGGTTTTCATCCGAACAGGCTCTCTGTCAGTCGGACCTGCAACGTGCGTGTGTGTGTGTGTGTGTGTGTGTGTGTGTGTGTGTGTGTGTGTGTGTGTGCGCGCGCGCGCGCGTGGTACACATAACTGATGATGATTGGTGGGTGGGAGACAAGGTTGAGGTTGATAGGTTGAGTCCACACACACACACACACACACACCTATGACGCACAGTCGCACACGCATATGCACAGTCAGCGATGGCAAGTCCAACGACTTCAAAGTAGCTTTCGCAAACTGTAAATATAAGCGCTACTCTTCCCTCGTTGATGTGAAAGGTAAGAATGTTTATGTGACGTGCAACTTATGCCCAGGAAGAAAGAGTCTCTCCACGTCGGTGGCCAGTAATTCTAATCTAATGAAGCCTCACATCATCACAGCCACAAAATGAGCGGCTAAAAACCCAGGCGATAACGTGAGCTCCTCTACCAGAGGAGTAGTATAGTACTGATAATATTTACACTATAGTAGGTCTACTGATAATATTTACAATATATTGAATTTGATAGGTGTCTCTCACATTGTCCCACAGCAACATTACAATAGTGTACATTAATGTACAATGTTTAGTGTCTAATTCATTTACATTTACATTTACATTTAGTCATTTAGCAGACGCTTTTATCCAAAGCGACTTACAAATGAGAGCAATAGAAGCAACTAGAACAGTCAAAGGCTACAGTATGCAAGTGCTGTAACAAGTCTCAGTTAATCTAACACAGGACAATTTTTTTTTTTTTTTTTTTTTTTTTAATAAATTAGACAAAAAATGAATAGAATGTTAAGTGCTATTCTTGATTGGTCAGGTGCTGCTGGAAAAGACGTGTCTTTAGCTGTTTTTTGAAAATGGCTACAGACTCGGCTGCTCGAATTGAGAAAGGTAGGTCATTCCACCAGGTGGGGGCAGTCCAGGAAAAGGTCCGTGAGAGTGATTTCATGCCTCTTTGGTATGGCACCACAAGGCGTCGTTCACTGGCAGAACGTAAGCTCCTGGAGGGTGTGTAAGTCTGAACAAGCGAGTTTAGGTACATTGGTGCAGAGCCAATGGTTGCTTTGTAGGCGAGCACCAGTGTCTTGAATTTGATGCGAGCGGCTATTGGCAGCCAGTGGAGATTGATGAAGAGAGGCGTGACGTGCGCTCTCTTCGGCTCGTTAAAGATCACCCTCGCCGCTGCATTCTGGATCAGCTGCAAGGGTTTGATAGTGCATGCCGGAAGGCCTGCTAGAAGAGCATTACAGTAGTCCAGTCTGGAGAGAACAAGAGCTTGGACCAAGAGTTGAGTGGCCTGCTCTGATAGGAAGGGTCTAATCTTCCTGATGTTATATAATGCAAATCTGCAGGACCGGGTTGTTGCAGTGATGTGGTCAGTGAATTTTAGCTGATCATCAATCACAACTCCAAGGTTCCTGGCTGTCCTGGACGGAGTTATGGTTGATGATCCTAGCTGAATGGAGAGATTATGATGAAGTGCTGGGTTGGCTGAGACCACAAGCAGTTCTGTCTTCGCAAGGTTGAGTTGCAGGTGATGCTCCTTCATCCAGGCAGAAATGTCTGTTAGGCAGGCAGCGGTACGAACACCAACCGTGGGATCATCTGGTTGAAATGAGAAGTAGAGTTGAGTGTCGTCGGCATAGCAGTGATAGGAAAAGCCATGTTTCTGAATGGCAGATCCCAGTGATGACATGTAGATGGAGAAGAGAAGTGGTCCAAGCATTGAGCCCTGTGGAACTCCAGTGGCTAGATGATGTGACTTAGACACTTCACCTCTCCATGACACACTGAAGGACCTACCTGAGAGGTAGGACTTGAGCCACTGGAGAGCAGTTCCTGAGATGCCCATCTTCATGAGAGTTGACAAGAGGATCTGGTGGTTAACTGTGTCAAAAGCAGCAGACAAATCTAGTAAGATAAGTACTGTGGATTTGGAAGCCGCTCTTGCCTGTCTCAGTGCCTCCGTAACCGAGAGCAGGGCAGTCTCAGTTGAGTGGCCGCTTTTGAAGCCTGATTGGTTGATATCCAGGAGGTTGTTCTGTTCAAGAAACGTAGAGAGCTGGTTAAAAACAACTCGCTCGAGTGTCTTTGCAATGAAAGGCAGAAGGGATACCGGTCTGTAGTTTTCTAAAAGTGCTGGGTTCAGAGAGGGTTTCTTAAGCAGTGGGGTTACCTGAGCCTGCTTGAATGCTGTGGGGAAGGTCCCGGTGTGAAGAGAGGTGTTGACAATGTGAGTGAGTGCAGGAGTAACAGAAGAAGAAATGGCCTGAAGGAGGTGAGTGGGGATAGGGTCAAGCGGACAGGTAGTGGGGTGGTTGGAAAGGATGAGTTTGGAGACTTCAGCTTCAGAGAGCAGCGAAAAAGAGGGGAGAGTATGTGTGATGGTTGTTGAGATGTGCATGTCAGTTTGTGGTGTGGAGAATTGGCTGCTGATGGAGGAGGTTTTTTGTGTGAAAAATGATGCAAAGTCGTCAGCTGCAAGAGTCGTTGAAGGAGGGGGGGGAGGACAAAGGAGCGAAGAGAACGTTCTGAAAAGTGCACGAGAGTCGGAGCAGTTGTTGATTTTGTTGTGGTAGTATGTAGTTTTAGCAGTGGAGACGTTAGCAGAGAAAGAAGCGAGGAGAGACTGATACAGGGTCAGGTCAGTAGCATTTTTAGTTTTGCGCCACTTCCTCTCTGCCGCCCGGAGCCCAGAGCGATGTTCGTGGAGAACATCAGACAGCCAGGGGGCAGAGGGAGTGGTGCGGGCTGGCCTGGTTAAAACGGGACAGAGGTTGTCTAAGCAAGATGTTAGAGTGGAGCAAAGAGTGTCAGTAGCACTGTTAGTGTCCAGTGCTGAGAACTGAGCAGGTGGAGGGAGTGAGGAGGAAACCATAGTGGATAGACGGGAGGGAGAGAGTGAGCGTAGATTACGCCGAAAGGTGATCTGGGGAGTAGTGTGTGTTGTGTCAGGAGTTAGTAGGAGGTTGAGAGTGATGAGAAAGTGATCTGAGGTGTGCAATGGAGTAACTAAAGTGTCGTCTGTGGAGCAGTAGCGTGTGTAGATAAGGTCCAGATGGTTACCTGATTTGTGAGTAGCTGTAGTTGATACTCGCTTAAGGTCGAATGAGGTCAGAAGAGTGGTGAAGTCTGTAGCTTGGGGTTTATCAAGGTGAATGGGAGAGTAAAATATCCAATTCCTCCAAGAAGTTACCCAGTTGGCCTGGAGGGCGATAAATAACTACAACATGGATTTTAGCAGGGTGAGTGATAGTGATTGAGTGTGATTCAAACGAGCAGTTGCCAGATAGAGAAGGAATGGGCTCAAATTTCCAATCCTTTGAGATGAGCAAACCAGTACCTCCGCCCCTCCCAATCGGGCGAGAGGTGTGTGAAAAAGAGAAATTATTTGAGAGAGCTGCAGGAGTGGCAGTGTCTTCTGGTTTGATCCAGGTCTCAGTTAGAGCCATGAGACCGAGATGTGAATGAGAGGATATAGATGAAATAAAGTCTGCTTTGTTTACAGCAGACTGGCAATTCCAGAGACCAATTGGAATGGACATTACTGTAGCAGAGGAAATAGGTACAGTACGCAGATTATTAGGATTACGGCGTCTAGAATGTACCGAGCGTGACTTACGGGTGTGTGTGATAATGGTATGTATTTGGAAGCACATAGTGAATACGGGTCAGAGAAATAAACAGATAAAAACAAGCTAAACACAAAAGTGGACAAAGTAGAAGGAAAGCTATACTTAAGTGCCTTGTCGGTGTCCTTGCTCGAGTGGAGTCGCGCAGAGTAGAGTCGATGTCTTTACACTCGACGGTCTTCACACGAGGAGGGCTTCACACAAGGGCTGCCGCTTCCGCTGCCGCGGAGTACTACTCAATTTATTCTCACATTAAGTGTCGTTAGTGAATACAGCTGGCCACGCCCAGTGAAGCGCTAGGTCGCACGTGTTGTTAACAAACGACAATACAAACAAACTGCCAGCTACCCCACACAGACAACGTTCTAAATAGCAGCTGAACTACAGATCAAATGAGGAAAATGAAAACAGTACTCACACTAGTAGTTCTCCCTGATGTTCGATGCTTCTCTCTTCATTCATTTATAATAATTCAATAATTCAAAGAATAATTCATTCATTTAACATATTTAAATTGGGGGCATCCAAGTTATTTGACATATTTGAACTTTTGACAAAAAAAAAGTAACGCAGTAATTACTTTCCCTGGTAATTAGTTACTTTTATAATGATGTAACTCAGTTACTAACTCAGTTACTATTTGTAAGAAGTAACTAGTAACTATAACTAATTACTTTTTTAAAGTAACGTGCCCAACACTGCATAGCACTGAGACTGCTCTCATCAGAGTTACAAATGATTTACTCTTATCATCCGATCGTGGCTGTATCTCTCTTTTAGTGTTACTCGATCTTAGCGCTGCATTCGATACTATTGACCACAACATTCTTTTGAATAGACTCGAAAATTATGTAGGTATTAGTGGAATTGCCTTGTCATGGTTTAAATCATACCTATGTGACCATTATCAGTTTGTAGCAGTAAATGAAGAGATGTCACACCGATCAAAAGTTCAGTATGGAGTACTGCAAGGCTCAGTGCTAGGACCGCTGCTCTTCACCCTGTACATGCTACCACTGGGAGATATTATTAGGAAGCATGGCATTAGTTTTCATTGTTATGCTGACGATACTCGGCTCTATATTTCTTCACGCCCTGAAGAAACTTACCAATTCACAAGATTAACGGAATGCAGAGCTGATATAAAACATTGGATGACCTGTAATTTCCTGCAACTCAAAAAACTGAATTTTTAATTATTGGACAAAAAAGCTCCACAAGTAGTAACCTAGAATACTGTCTAACACTTGATGGCTGCTCTGTCAAGTCCTCGTCGTCAGTGA
The DNA here is from genome assembly GCA_023566225.1 of Romanogobio albipinnatus. Taxonomy (NCBI): domain Eukaryota; kingdom Metazoa; phylum Chordata; class Actinopteri; order Cypriniformes; family Gobionidae; genus Romanogobio; species Romanogobio albipinnatus. The sequence goes on from CM042239.1 coordinate 4,189,324, forward strand.
GGAACCTGGGTGTGCTCTTTGATACCAATCTTTCGTTTGAAAGCCACGTTTCGAGCATCTGTAAAACTGCATTCTACCATCTTAAAAATATATCTAAATTACGGCACATGCTCTCAATGCAAAATGCTGAACAGTTAGTTCATGCGTTCATGACCTCAAGGTTAGATTATTGTAATGCTCTACTGGGTGGTGGCCCTGCTCGCTTAATAAATAAACTCCAGCTGGTCCAAAACGCAGCAGCTCGAGTACTTAATAGAGTACTCGAGTACTCTAAGAATTTCACCTACTGTTGCACTTGTGCATATGGTAGAGTGACAAATAAAGTGATTTGATATTTGATTTGATTTTGACTTACTAGAACCAGGAAGTATGACCATATTAGCCCAGTTCTGTCAACATTGCACTGGCTACCTATTAAACATCGCATACATTTTAAAATCTTGCTTATTACTTACAAAGCACTAAATGATTTAGCTCCCCAATACTTGAGCGAGCTCTTAACACATTATACTCCATCACGTCTACTGCGGTCTCAAAATTCTGGCCAGCTGATCATACCGAGAATATCCAAATCAACTTCAGGCGGTCAATCCTTTTCCTATTTAGCTCCTAAACTCTGGAACAGTCTTCCTAACATTGTTCGGGAAGCAGACACACTCTGTCAGTTTAAATCTAGACTAAAAACACATCTCTTTACTGTGGCATACACATAAAACACTTTTTCTTTGAAATGATTGTTAGGCTGCATTAACTAGGTCAGCCGGAACCGAGAACACTTCCCATAACACCTGATGTACTCGTTACATCATCAGAAGAATGGCATCTACGCTAATGATAGTCTCTCTGTTTTATCCCGAGGTTTACTGCAGTCAGCCGGATCCGGGCCATATCCTGATCAGATGATGGACCTGCGCCCAGAGAAGACCAACACAGGACCCCGAAGTGTCCGCAGAGACCGTGTCAAGTAGTCTCCCCCTGCAACTGCCTCATCGACACGGCATCATAATAAACCCGTCTCCAGTGTGATGAGTCCGATTGTTCGAATATTACAATTAAATAATACTTAAATCGATATGTCATCCACAATAAACCCGTCTCCAAGCGTGTTGCCTCCGGTCCTTCGAATATTCCGTTCTATTATGACCTCTGACCTGTAAAGCTGCCAGAATAATAATAATAATACGCTGTTTGTTAATTGGCCAGAGGAGAACTGGCAACCCGACTGAGCCTGGTTTCTCCCAAGGTTTATTTTTCTCCATTAGGTCACCTGATGGGGTTTTGGTTTCCTTGCCACTGTTGCCTCTGGCTTGGCGTGCTCAGTTGGGGACACCAAAACTTTTCAACTAAACATCGAAATAAATCTAATTAATAAACTAAATGAACCATATAATAATGAACCATATATTACTGATCTAATTATTGATCTAAAGCCCACACTGTCACCGTATGGAAATTTAAACTGATGACATCAAATGACTATACAGCTTAATAAAATTATGCTGCATTATTTTGCTGTTTAACACTGTAAAGCTGCTTTGGAACAATCTACATTGTTAAAAGCGCTATATAAATAAAGTTGACTTGACTTGACTTGACATATGTCACAGAAACTTGATAACTTGGTTTTCAGTGTTTTCAGATGTCAATTCAGTTCAATCAAAGATTCGTCAGAATGATTCAAAACAGTCTCTTGTCTTTTTGAACAAATGTATTTATTTCAAAGGATTATAAGAGTTGTTTGTTCATAAATTGGACATCAGTTCACTGAGTCAAATGTCGATTTAGCTCAGTTCGTAAGACTGATTCAAACTGAAACTCTTGTTTTTTTAACAGTTCATTTACATGACTCATAAGAGTCATTTGTTCGTGAATCGGACTACACTAACACTGTGTCTATTTTGTTCTTCCTGACTGCTTTTAGTTATTTAATTTGGTGCCATTTAAACAACAGCATCTACAACTAAAATAAAAACCCCAATACGTTCTGGACTCCATCCACGCGGCAACAGTGCCTGATGGCCGGAGAACGCAAACCATGAAATAGGTTTAAAATAGTTTCGAAACTATACCATCGTCATCCCTGCATGAATCCCAAAAAAGGCCGTGAAATCCGTGAAAACAGCGACGACATGTGCACAAGCGTTACGTTTTTTGAATACGAATGTGTGCATATGTGTTTTTATCTGTACAGAGGGGAAGGGAAGGGAAGGGAAGGGAAGGGAAGGGAAGGGAAGGGAAGGGAAGGGAAGGGAAGGGAAGGGAAGGGAAGGGAAGGGAAGGGAAGGGAAGGGAAGGGAAGGGAAGGGAAGGGAAGGGAAGGAGGCCTTCACAGAGCAGAGTCTAGTTTACACAGTCTCACTTGTCGACACTTTAGGGCTGCGTTGGTCGTGTCTAGGAAGCAGGTCCACCTGGATACGGCAGACTACAGTAAACCTCAGGATAAACAGAGAGACTAACATTAGCGTAGATGCCATACTTTTTTATGAAGTAACGAGCACATCAGGTATTGTGGGAAGTGTTTCCGGTTCCGGCTGACCTAGTTAATGCAGCCTAAACTATAATTTAAAGGTGCCCTAGAATGATTTGAAACAACATTTTAAATTGTTCTCTGGTATCTACATAGAGGGTATATGGCTTATTTAAGGTCAATAATTGTCCAGATACGGTTTTACAGGTCCATTTACAACTCTAGAAATCTTCCCCAGGATGAAATGGTCTGTTTTTGCCTTATTTGGAAGGGTCATGAATATTAATGCAGAGTTCTGCTCTTATTGGCTGTTTCACTGCGCGGCTCATTGATAGCTGACCGTCATGACAATGGAGAGTTTAGGCATTCAACCTGATATGTTTGAGCCTGTTTCTGACGAAGATACAGATTTTGAGGAGTAACAACATGTTTTGAGATTGGAAATGAACGCTTCTGAATGGTAAGTTAAGTCTTTATTTTAATTAGGAACCTGCAAAATCATTACGTCCATACCAGAACTTCAGCCTAAACGATAACGTTAACTAGCATATAGCATTAAATATACACATCAGCAGTCACAACTTTTTTAGCATTGTAAAAACATTTTAATTATTGTAATGTGTCCCTGTATGATTTTACAATGATATCGTCTTCACTTTGAATCACAAACTGAACTGGGTAGCGCTTAAATGTGTTGTTTGTACAGTAACGTTTGAGTTTGACAGTAGAGTACTGATTTAAAAGTCGATTTATTTAGCCATTTAGTTATGTAAGCTACTCGGATTATCCTACTGTTACTGTACTAGCATCTTGCGTTGGATCTAGACAACAACGGGGATATTATCGTTAATGTTGTCTCTCTAAGAAACTTTCAATTTAATCAGAAATTGTTTAGACAGTCAAGAAGCGGGTAAAATCACTGCTTGTAGGAATATGGTTGGAATTGCCCCTTTCTTCAGTGTCGGACACTGAGCAAAGCCGGATTGATATTGTCCCAGGTTTGAAAAACTGTCCGTGGTGAAATGGTCAGAGCAAGCTAACAACTTTGAAATAAATTGTTGTGGTATCCAATTATAAATAAACATCAACCATGCCTGTTGACATGTTTTATCTGTGGGAAGAGTATGAAACGTCTTCACATCCCCTGCACAGCCTGGAACATAACATTTGTTTCCATGATCTGCCATGTTCGCTGTCCTCGCGTGACGCTTGTTTACCTGCAGAACTCCCGATGATATGGCTGCGCAGTTTCGCCTGACAGTGAACATGTGCTGGCATATGCAAATGTTGGGGGCGTACATTAATTATATATTAATGATCCCGGCGATTGCATCATTCTCGGTGTTACGTTGAGATTTGCCTATTTTTCCGTGGTGTTTTTGAGACTCACTGTATGTGATTTACATGTACTTAACTCCTGTTATTTAACTATGGCCAGGTTAATTCAATTTTTCATTCATAGAAATTGATAATGTTCTACGTGTATGCCAGGTTAAAGAGATGTGTTTTTTAATTTACATTTATGCATTTGGCAGATGCTTTTATCCAAAGCGACTTACAGTACCCTTCACACAGGGACAATCCCCCTGATGCAACATGGAGTAAAGTGCCTTGCTTAAGGACACACTGGTGGTGACCGCTGGGATCAAACCAGCAACCTTCTGCATATCAGTTCCATGGTTTAACCCACTGGACCCCCATCTCACCATTTAGTCTAGATTTAAACTGACAGAGTGTGTCTGCTTCCCGAACAATGCTAGGAAGACTGTTCCAGAGTTTAGGTGCTAACTAGGAAAAGGATTGACCGCCTCCAGTCCAATATTTTTTCTTGTTTTCTGGAAAATAAAATCTAAATTAAGTGAGTTTTTGCTTTAAACAAGCTAAATTATCTGCCAATGAGGTTAGAAAAATCTTGTATCTTGTTTCTGTTTGAAATCTTGTTTTTTAAAAAAAGCAGTAATGATCAAAGGCAACTCCCTCTATTGTCTCTCTCCAGATGTGCTGTAATTTCTAGTATCCCAGCAGGAGCTTCCTACAGCTACTCGTGTAATATGATGGAGGGACGATATGTATTTGTGGTTATTCCTGGAACTTCTAAGATTCTGACTCTCTGTGAGGTGGAAGTCTATGTGATTTATCCAGGTAATTCATAACAACCTGCTCTAAACCCTTTTCCAGGGGAATTTTACATTTAAACCATTGTCATTGCATTCAATTGGTTTTAATATAGTTATAGAGTGTAGTTCTAGTCTAGAACCAGACAGATCTGGTAGAAGTGCATTTCTAAAATGAAGTAAACTCTTATTTAATAAATGTTAAATTAATTGTTTAAAAGAAATCGAATGAATGATTCAATGACAAATACATTTTGGTGTAACTGGTGTAACGGTGCAATTGATGCAATCTTTATTTATTTTTTTAAATATTTACAATATTTAAGTTACTTAAAAAAAAAAAATGATCGCAAACATAGACATCTTTATTTATATCCAAACTATAAACTTTTATCCAAGTACTTCTGTAATCATTTGAATATTTGTCACAGAATTAGTGGGACTGTTGGAAACACAGATCTGAATGTTTGGGTGTTTGTTTTCTTCTAAAGGTTTAATAGACACAGGAGAATCGCTGTCATTTAGGAATAAGATCACATGGGCATTTGAATAGAGATTGCAAAAGCATTGAAATAGCATTAGAAAAATTACATTAGAATTTTCCTGTTTATTACTGTGGAGTTACTTTGAAACAATCAGTTTTGTATATAAAGTGCTATATAAATAAAGGTTTCTCATTCTTTTTCTCATTTCAAGGGTTTTTCTCAGTTCAAATGAAAGCAGATGAAAAAGAAGGTGAGATTTCATGAATTAAACATTGCATTTTTACATCTTTTGTTAGTTCGCTTGTGTCGCTGTGAAACATTTTTAGGGCTGCACAATTTCAGACACATAATGAAAACTCATGAACTTAAAAAGCCCATGCAAAGGAAATTTAAATACCAACAGATTTAAAGATGAAAATAAAGAAAGTACAGAATAATTCAATCATTAGAAATGGCTCAAGGGACATCAATACTGAACAAAGCAGCAGTTTTTGAGACTCTATGGACTATTTAGGATTTATTATTTAATAAATAAATAATTATATTATATTAATAATTATATAATATATAATAATAATTATATTATTTAATAAATAAATCATTTATTTCTTTACAAAGATGTAATGTCTTTTTCAGTTGATTTCATCTAAGGCTAAGGACTGAAAAGCCTTCATGTAAAGACCTTAAAAGGGTGGTTGATTATGATTTCACTTTTTTACTTTAGTTAGTGTGTAATGTTGGTGTTTGATCATAAACAACATCTGCAATTCCATGACGCTCAAAGTTCAATGCAAAGGGAGATATTTTATTTGAAAGAAATTGCTCTTTAAGGACTACAACAAATGGCTGGTAGTAGGGACTACAACAAGCTTCTTCAAGGGTTAGTGACATCACAAACCCTAAAATTTACATAAACCCGCCCCCAGGAACACGCAAGAAAGGCGCTGTTGAGAAGAGGAAGAGGTGTTGTAGTCGAGCACATTTGCGAGTCACTCAAGCTGTCATCCATCTTTCATATTTATCGCAATACCGTACGAACACAAATGTCATAAAAGCAAGATGACAACATAAATTATAACTGTAATTAAACTAAACTATACCCGTTGTCTCTTCATACAGCAGATATTCTCTGGCTCTGTGCATCTCACAACAGCTCCCACACCAGTGATTTATAGATTATCATGACAGAATATGCTAATCAATGACTTAAAGATTGTTAACTCATAAATTCATCAACTAACCATTCAGAGACGTCCTGTCTCATTCTGCATGTTGTCACTTCTTCTTGAGTCTCTCCATCATTGTCCGACTTTGGTTTGAACATAAAAGACTGAACAGTTTCTATGTAAGGTTCTCAGAGCTGCTAACATGTGCTCTTAAAGCTCCGCCCTCTTCTTGAAAGGGGACGGGGAGCAGCAGCTCATTTGCAATTAAAGGGACACAAAAATGGTATGTTTTTGCTCACCCTCAAAAAGTGACCATTTTAAAAGAATATCTGTGGTGTATTTTGAGCTGAAACTTCACATACACACTCTGGGACATCAGAGACTTATTTTACATCTTGTAAAAAGGGGCACCATAGCACTGACGTAGAAATGGTGTAATGACGTATGATGCGCGGAACGAGCTGTAGTTGTTGTTAAATAAAAAGTCAGAAATGTCTCCTTCTATTCATAGTCTGTGAAGTGGAGCAGAACTACGTCCCATCAGTCATCGTGTCATACTCTCATCCACAGTTTCATTTGTTTAGCACTTTTCACAATACGCACTGTTTTTCCCTTGAACATATTCCAGTGGATGCAGCAGGATGGGGTACAGCCAGCCAGTCAACACTATATTACAACTGGTATCCCCAAAACGCTCTGGATATGAATCCCTCCACCTGCACGCATACACAGGTATATGAAACCAACCCGTGGTGGAGGCTGGATCTGGGGAAGGTGTTCACCGTGAACAGAGTGGTCATCACTAACAGACTAGACTGCTGCAGCGAGAGGATAAACGGGGCAGAGATTCGGGTCGGAAACGTTTCTTCAGATGCTTTCAACAACCCCATGTGAGTCTCTCTGATATATTCTCATTTACAGAGATTTTGTCCAGTTGGCTGGTAACTTTTCACATTTTTATTAAGCATCTTTAGAACCAGTTCACTGTTTGCCTCCACTGTTCACTGATGATAACTCTGACTGGTTATACAGAACATCCTGTTGATATGAATCAGAGACTTCAGCAAACTGTTTTTAAAAATCTCTGCTGCTCACCAAGGTTGCTTTTATTTAATACAAAATACAGTAAAAACAGTAATATTGTGAAATAGTATTACAATTTCTAATAACTTTTTTCAGTGTGAATAACAAAGCTGGGTTTACTGATCAACTTCTAATGTGAATTATGACTCCAATATTGGTGGTTGTCTAATTTATGAGAACATTTGTAACATTACAAAATTCGACAATAATAATATTTGTAACAAGCTTTATTAGCATGGCAAATAATTGCATGTTTCAATTGTATTTGCACCTTAGTAAAAAAAATTGTAATTGTAATTGCTGCAAACAAACAAAACAGTAAAAAACATATTGTACATAAGTTGGGGGAAATATCAAACCATAAAATATACAGTATATTAAATTAATTTAGAGAGAAGAAAATTCAAGTCATAATGAACAAAAGCAACTCACTCTATTGTCTCTCTCCAGATGTGCTGTAATTTCTAGTATCCCAGCAGGAGTTTCCTACAGCTACTCGTGTAATAGGATGGAGGGACAATATGTATTTGTGGTTATTCCTGGAACTTCTAAGACTCTGACTCTCTGTGAGGTGAAAGTCTATGTGATTTATCCAGGTAATTCATGACAACCTGCTCTAAACCCTTTTCCAGGGGAATTTGACTTTTTGAAGCCATTCTCATTGCATTCAAGTGGTTTTAATATAGTTATAGAGTGTAGTTCTAGTCTAGAACCAGACAGATCTGGTAGAAGTGCATTCCTAAAATAAAGTAAATGCTTATCAAATACAATTTATCTTGATACTGTCATTTTACAGGTAATTTGGCAGCAGGAGGAATCGTCACACAGTCATCAACCTATCACAGCTGGATCGCAGAACAAGCCATTGATTTAAATCCAGGTTTCACACAATCATCGTTAGCGTGCTCATCAACCACTAGTCAGACTAACCCATGGTGGAGGCTGGATCTGGGTCAGATTTACAGAGTTAGTCGAGTGGTCATCACTAACAGACTAGACTGCTGTCCAGAACGGATAAATGGAGCAGAGATTCGCATCGGAAACTCTTTGGATAACAATGGCAACAACAATCCTGTGTGAGACCCTCTTTCAGTGGCTTAATATCCATAGAAATCCCTGATTCCTCAAGGCTGAAAACACAAGTGCAGAAAGAATAAAGTCTAAATGAAGTTTTCTCTGTCTCTCTGTAGATGTGCTGTGATTTCTAGTATTCCAGCTGGTGTTTCGTCCACCTACACTTGTAACGGTATGGAGGGTCGATATGTGAATCTGATCAATCCTGGAGATTCAAGGTTTCTCACTCTGTGTGAGGTGGAGGTCTATGGAGAAGGTCTGAACAAACACACTTTGTTGAAAGTTTAAACTTTGTCCATTTATTATTTGATTTCTTTACTGGTTATACTACTCTCAGCAGTCAATAAAATGTGTGGCTGACACCATGTTCCCATTCAGTATGTCACGTTCAATGTTACGCCGGACTGGCGTCATGGGGTCTCTCCTGGGAACCCAATCAGATGCTGAAGTAAACAAAACGATCTTACTCGCGCTGACTGACACATCTGAAGTTTTAAGACAGTGCCCGATCCCAATATACACATATTACACAGAATTACAGCATTTAAAAATATCTGTCTTGGCGAGTATTCACACACACATTATCTGTTATGTCTTAAGTGAACGTTTGGTTAACTGTTGGGGAAAAGCATCTGATGTGTATCATAATATTAGACCCGTGCGGTACAGTAGGTCTTAATATATTGGTTGTCTGTTTCATTAATTTTAATCAAACATTTGTACTATCGTGGTAAGAAAAGTTGAATATACATTGGTCCTATAGATATTTGGTTTTGACTTGATGACAAATTTGGTGTTATTGCCAGGGATTTTAAAGTATGGTTCTAGGTGGTTTTTGTTTTGAAACCTTCAGAAAACTTTAACTCGATTTTTCTCAAAATTGACTTTGCAGGCTATATTTATTTCAAACTGGTGTAGCTCATGAATTTTTGGTCTTATTCCAACAAATCATAGATCATTTTGCAGGCTCTTTAATAGAGAATAACTAATTATTGAAAATTTGCTCATTGCGGCTTATTAGCCCGGGTCACAAATACATCTTGATACTGTTATTTTACAGGTAATTTGGCAGCAGGAGGAATCGTCACACAGTCATCAACCAATGACAGCTGGATCGCTGAACAGGCCATTGATTTAAATCCAGGTTTCCCACATCCATCATTAGCGTGCTCATCAACTAATATTCAGAATAACCCATGGTGGAGGCTGGATCTGCGTGATATTTACAGAGTTAGTAAAGTGGTCGTCACTAACAGACTAGACTGCTGTCCGGATCAAATAAACGGAGCAGAGATTCGCATCGGAAACTCTTTGGATAACAATGGCAACAACAATCCTGTGTGAGACCCTCTTTCAGTGGCTTAATATCCATAGAAATCCCTGATTCCTCAAGACTGAAAACACAAGTGCAGAAAGAATAAAGTCTAAATGAAGTTTTCTCTGTCTCTCTGTAGATGTGCTGTGATTTCTAGTATTCCAGCTGATGTTTCGTCCACCTACACTTGTAACGATATGGAGGGTCGATATGTGAATCTGATCATTCCTGGAGATTCAAGGATTCTCACTCTGTGTGAGGTGGAGGTCTATGCAGAAAATCTGATCCAAATATGTTGAAATATGTCCATTTATTATTGATTATACATGCTCTCAGCAGTCAATAACACACATGTGGTCGACACTAAACCATGTTCATCTTCACTGTAAGTGAACCTGTATTTAATGTTGTCTGGGTCATATTTTGTTTTACTTTGTTTAGTTTTGTTGATGATTTTTGAGGATCTGTCAAATTTGCATCTGTTTAATCTTAAGTGACAGGTACATTTTCACCAGAATACTGTAGATATTATAGACACACAGCCTTTGATGCCAAAAGCAAAAGATGCAACAATATATTTTGGAATCCTAAAAATGCATGAGTATATGATTATATGCATTTATCTTTATTTCCCCCTGCTGTCTGTGACCCATCAGAACCACTGATATAAAGATAGAGAGGAACATCGTACATGTCTTTCAGGTCCTTGGTTAACCCCTAGAAGTCTGAGCTGTTTTGGGGCCCTTTATAAGTTTTGACATGGTCTGACATTTGTGCTTTTTTCAGTTGCTTATAAACACATTAATGGCAAAAGTGTAATTACACTGTATTCAGCACAAACTGGGCTACCATAATATGTGAGCAACATGTATGTACATGCTTGTATTTTTGAAAGAATAATGTTTATGCATGTTTTTTTTAAATAAAGGCCTCAGAACACACAATAGATATGTGACCACAAGACTTTTGACTAATGGGTGTTTTTGCCTAGAGTTTTTGCTTCAAACTGATGTGAGAATCATTGAGCCTACACATTCACATACAACAATATATTAATTAACATTTTGTAAGACACTTTTTCTTTACAAAGGCAGTATGCGAAGAGGCGTGAATGTTAATGAAAAATGCTGGGTATCACACCTGAGAGAACAAAAGAATGCATAATGGCCTGCACAATGACCTGCTTAATGAGCTGCAGGTATTTGACTGAGAGGGAACTAAGCAACAGAACAAAGGCAATATATTTTTTGTAGTTCATTTAGAATGTAGTCAACAAAGGCCTATTATATTTGAAATGATCAAAAGATTTGACTACACTTCAAAAAATGCTCTTCTTATTTAGTATTTTATATTGTTTCCAGTCCAAATATCAAAAAATTCTTAAATCAAGATTAATTTACTAGATAAGTGCAATTTTCTGGAAGAAAAAAAAATCAAAATTGAGTTTTGCTTAAAACAAGCTAAATTATCTGCCAAAACAAGAAACAAGATTTCAATAAGAAAAGTTTTTGAAAGAAGTCTAATGCAAAAAAAATATATATATATTGTAACACAAAGTGTTATTGTGACACTGAACCCAATTCAGTATTCCGTAAATACAAATAACTGAATAATTGGTAAAGATGAATGTTATAAGTAAAATATTTGGGACTTAAAACAACATAATGCAATGCAATTATGATTTCAAAGAGTATAGGGTGAATTCAGGTTGATTGGGACACTTTTTTCCCAGTCATTTCAATGGCAAAAATTTTCTGAATCATTTGATTTTGTAAACGATCAGATACACACAATACTTAAATATTATTTTGAGCTTCAGTTCATTTATGAGACATGCGTGCAATGCATGATCGCCAGCGCTGAGGCTATTGTCTGCTAAATTGGCTTCTTATTAAATAAGAAGCAAATATATTAAAAACAATAAAATTAAGATAAAATTTATACAAAACAAATTCACTTTAAAGAAAGAAAGGCTTTCTACAAAACAAAACTCTTGATATTGAAAAAATAAATAAAAAAACATTAGGCTATAATATTTAAACATACGCAAAATACGTTTTAATGGCTACTGAACACAAAACGTTTGACTGGTACTATATTTATAGCATCTGAGCAGACATTTGCGAATAAAAGCTTTATTGATGTGACACTAGGCTCTTTTACAATAAACACGTTATAATCTGTCCAAAACTGGCCAAATTAATTTTGTCTAAACAGTCTTGCGTGTATGACATGCAGCAGGATTCATATTTAAACGGTCATTGTGTGTTTAATATTCACAGATGCTAAAAGAATGAACTTAGCCTAACACAATCAGCGGCTGAATCCATTGCTCTGAACAGAACAAGAACAGCTTTTCATGAGGAGAATTATTCCAGGGTCTCAAAACGATGTAGCTGAAGTATAACGCTTCACTTGATGTGTTTATTTGAGTTGGTGTGTGGATTCTGGATCTTGTAGTATTTGAATCTCAAAGAGTGCATGCTCCATGGGCGTAGTCGCATTAGTGGATAATGAGATGCTCAGGAACGACTGACATCTCTCTCTTTTGAAACAGATTACATAAACACAGAATATTTGTTTTCGATTTGGTTTACATTATTTAAAACCTGACATTTCAACGTTTCTTTAGATGTCTAATGTTTGTATGATAAGTTTTCACTAAGCTACAGGTCATTTTCTGAAGAGAATCAGATTAGACATCATTGAAAGAGAGGCTGCAGATCGCGCATCATGTTTGTTTTCTTTAATTTGCAAAAGACACAACAAAATAGAAATTTAACAGATTATAATGATGTATAACACTTTAAAACAACTGAGTTATTTGAGTCTCTTTGCCACTGATAAGGTGGCTGGCGCGACCGCCGACTTGAGGGGGTTATCCCTATCATATCCAGTTTCTTTGTAGGGTCTTTTTAATCAATTCAAATGACCCTTCACAGACCACAGCAGGTAAAACAACATATAATCACATTTTCATGAAGTGGAATATAAATTCATTATACTCATACACAGTGTAACAACGTTCAAAGTATAATGAAGAAAGGAGACAGGTTCGGCTTGCTGGGACTCGTGTGTTTATTTTCTCTTTTCAGTACACAAAACAAAAGGGCGCAGTCTGCACATTCAACTCAGTTCTCAGTCACGTTCTCCATTCCAAACAACAGGTGCGCTCTCCCGAGCTCTCACACGATCACCACACGAGTCCTCAGCTGCTCTCTCTCTCTCTTGCTTCCTGTTTCCGACAGGCTTTTATCTGGTCTCCCCACGCCAATTACTGCAACGAGACACAGGTAAATGTCATTGTGCACTTAACCCACTTACGTACCGTTCGTCACCTGCTTCTTCTCTCCCGTTGCCAACCTCGCTGAACCACGCCCCCCTTGCCACATACCCCCATCGAGCCATCCGGCCTGCAGCCACCCTCCCCCATTTCTGGAGAGGAAGTCAGCCACAACCATCTGCACCCCCGGCCGGTGGATCACCTTGAACTTAAAGGGCTGTAATGCCAGATACCAACGGGTGATCCGTGTGTTGGTATTTTTCATGCGGTGGAGCCACTGGAGGGGCGCGTGGTCCAAACAGGGTGAACTCCCGTCCCAGGAGATAATAGCGGAGTGTGAGAACGGCCCACCTAATCGCCAGACACTCCTTCTCTATGGTGCTGTACTTAGCCTCTCTCTTCAAGAGCTTCCGGCTAACGTACAGCACCGGCCGCTCCTCACCCTCTATCTCCTGAGTTCAGAAGATATTGCACTAAACAGTGGGAGTATTTCACTTAAGGCATATGCCTTGGGGGAGGGGTTTGTATTTTAACTGTTCAAGAGGGAAATGGCCTGTGGGAAGAAACTGTTCCTATGCCTAGATGTTCTAGTGGCCAGTGACCGGAGTCGCCGTCCTAATGGTAACAGTTCAAACAGGCGGTATCCATGGTGAGTGGAGTCTGTGATGATTTTCCCTGCTCTCTTCCTCACTCTGGGAGAGTACAGGTCCTGGAGGGTTGGCAGGGAGGCACCAATAATCCTTTCTTCAGACCGGATTGTGCGTTGTAGTCTCCTGATGTCAGATTTGGTAGCTGAACCAAACCAGACAGTGATGGAAGTGCATAAGACAGTCTCTGACTCCATTGTGAAAAAGGCCCAGCAATGTGATTGTCACACTTCAGGTCCTGAGAGATGGTAGTGCCCAGGAACCTGAATGACTCCACGGCTTCCACAGTGCTGTTCATGATGGTGAGTGAGGGGAGAGCTGGGCTGTTCCTCCTGAAGTCCACTATCATCTCCACCGTTTTGAGCGTGTTGAGCTCAAGGTTGTTATAACTGCACCAGACAGCCAGCTGTTCAACCTCCAGTCTGTAAGCAAGACTCATCACTGTTTTGGTTGAGGCCGATGACAGCGGTGTCGTCTGCAAATTTTAGGAGCTTCACAGAGGGGTCTTTAGAAGTGCAGTCAAGTCAAGTCAAGTCAACCTTATTTATATAACGCTTTTAACAATGCAGATTGTTTCAAAGCAGCTTTACAGTGTTAAGCAGGAAAATAATGCAACATAATTTTATTCAGCCATATAGCCATTCTGGAGAAAACGGTTAGTTTCAGTTCAGTTCAGTTCAGTTCAGTTCAGTTCATCTTTATTCATTTCCCGAAGGCAATTTGGTTGCAGCAAACAAGCATACACATAAAAAGTGTCACACACACATACACGAAAACAGGAGAAAAAAGATACCTAGAATTTAAAAACTTTACAGCTGAGGGGACAAATTAATTTTTTAGAGTTCTATACCGGCTACCAGACGGGAGAAGATGAAACTCAAAATACAAGGGGTGAGAATCATCTAACAAAATGTTCTCGGCTTTACCCAAAGCCTGTCTATGGTATAACTGAGCCATAGTCATCTGCTTCCTCCCTGTTATTTTGTTTCCCTGATTTACCATCCTCTCAATACGGTTTTTATTTTTAACATTCAGAGAGTTGAACCAGCACAACAATGAAAAGGATAAAAACGACTCAATATAGGATCTATAAAACATGCACATCAATGTTTTATCCACATTAAATGACCTCAGTTTCCGTAAGCAATACAATCTTTACACAAAACATCAGTATTTGCGGAAAACATCAATTTACAATCTAATACAGTACCCAAATACTTGTACTGTTCAACACTCTGGATACCCGCTCCATTAATACTTATTTATTTATTTATTTATTTATTACCTTTATTTAACCAGAATAGAACTCATTGAGATTAAAAATCTCTTTTCCAAGAGCGTCCTGGCCAAGACAGGCAGCAGCACATTTAACAAGGTTACAGACAT
Organism: Romanogobio albipinnatus; assembly: GCA_023566225.1. Lineage (NCBI taxonomy): Eukaryota > Metazoa > Chordata > Actinopteri > Cypriniformes > Gobionidae > Romanogobio > Romanogobio albipinnatus. The sequence goes on from CM042239.1 coordinate 4,204,344, forward strand.
AAAAACATATAACATCAACATATAACAATTTGTACAAGTAATAAATAATTATAAAGTCATAAGAAATCAGAATTTCACATATTATCGCAAGCGATAAACAACAGCAAGGATCGTCCGTCATAACTGAGTCAGTCATAACATCTACAGTCAGTTTGTGTAGCTTCCATGTTTTTTAAAAGTAACTTAAAATCAACCAACGAAACTGGCTCCTTAAGATTCAGCACATTTTGCAGCTGATTCCAAGTGCAGGGGGCCGCATACTTGAAAGCCCCTTTTCCCAGTTCTGTCCGGACTTGAGGGACAGTTAATAATAATAAGTCCTCAGAGCGAAGACAATATCTTCCTGTACTTTTCTTTTCGATGTAAGATTGAAGGTATGGGGGAAGCAGACCAAGAATTGCCTTGTAGATAAAAATGTACCAATGATTAAGTCTCGATCATACAAAGAACAGTGATGAGTAAGTGCTCTAAAGTTTGTGATAAACCTAAGAGCTCCATGATAAACAGTATCCAAAAGTTTCAAGCTTGTGATGGAAGCATTCATGTATATAACATCGCCATAGTCCAGCACTGACAAGAAAGTGGCAGCAACAAGCCTCCTTTTTGCCTCAAAGGAAAAACATGACTTGTTTCTAAAATAAAAACCCAATTTCAGCTTTAGTTTTTTTACCAACTGTTGAATGTGAGGTTTAAAAGAGAGTGAATCATCAATTAGGATACCAAGATACTTGAATTAAGAGACAGACTCAATCTCACAGCCCTGAGAAGTAGTGATGGGTAGAAGGTTCCTTGACTTTTATTTTGCATTTGAGAACAACATACGTTTTGTTTGGTCGTCATTCAAAACTAGTTTTAAATCGAACAAGGTAAGTTGTACAGTATCAAAAGCAAGTTGAAGCTGACAAAGAGCTTGGTTTGGAGTTGATACAGAGCAATATATCACAGTATCATCGGCATAGAAATTAAAATTTGCGTTGGAAACATTTTGATCAAGATTGTTGATATATAAAATAAATAGAAGTGGTCCCAGCACTGACCCCTGGGGCACACCCTTGGATATACTAAGAGGGCTGGAGGTTAGACCATCTACCTGTACACACTGGGATCTACCTGATAGATAGTTTTCAAACCAGCCAACTGCTTGTTCTGACAACCCGACACTGAGGAGTCTTTGTTTTAATATTGCATGATCCACAGTATCAAAAGCCTTCGATAGGTCAATGAAGAGAGCTGCACAATGTTGTTTTTTATCTAAACAGTCAATAAAATCATTTACTACTTTTAGGGCTGCTGTAGTTGTGCTGTGTTTTTGACGAAAACCTGATTGAAAATTAGACAACATATTGTTGATAGTTAGAAACTCCTTCAATTGTTCGTTCACCAGAGTTTAGGCCAGTCTTGGCCAGGACAGACAGTTTCGAGATGGGTCTGTAATTATTTAAATCAGTCAGGTCGCCTCCTTTTAACAGGGGAAGAACAAATGCGGATTTCCATATAAGTGGAATTTCATTCGTGTCAAAGGCGGTGCAATAAAATCAGATGCTAACTGTAGAAAATAAGGCTCCAAGTTATCAGGACCAGCCGATTTTCTAATGTCTAAAAGTGTGAGGGCTTTATGCACTTCTGAAATGGAAAATGGCTTAAAACTAAAAGAATTACTGACTCCAGAATGACCATGAGAATTACCTTTAGGATGGTTCTGATGTGAAGTGTTGAGGGAATCAAATAATGAACCAGGCAATGAAATGCTCATTAAAACAGCCAAGCATCTCAGCCTTATCGGATAATTTATGTGAGTCCTTAAGAATATATGGTGGCAGCTCAATGCCAGTTTTGTTTCCAGCCAAAGATTTAATCGTCTTCCAGAATTTTAAGGGGTTATTTAAATTATTTGAAGTTTCTATAAGAAAGTGGTCAGCTTTGGCCTTTCTGATAGCCACGGTGCACAAATTGCGCAGTCTCCTGAAGAGCAGCCAATCTGAATCCAGGCTTGTTTTCCTGGCTTTTGCCCAGGCCTTATCACGCTCATGAAGAGAGTTGGCTAAATCTACAGTGAACCATGCATTGTTTCGGCCTTTTACTCTATATTTCCTGAGGGGAGCATGATTGTCAACAATTTCTTTAAAACCATCATGAAAAAATTTCCAAGCATTATCAACATCTGCAATAAGATACATTTTATCCCAATCAAAATAAAACAGGTCATATAAAAACCCTTGTACCGAAAAATGTTTTGTGTCACGCTTAATAATGATACGTGGGTTGGTTTTGGGAATTTTTGTGTTTCTGACCGTGGCAACAACACAGTGGTCACTAATGTCGTTTGCAAAAACAGAAGCTGCTGAGTATTTGTAAGGAACGTTGGTTAGGATAAGATCAATTAAAGATGATTTATCTGGACATTTCAGGTTAGGTCTAGTGGGACTGTCAACGAGCTGAAAGAGATTTAGCGAGTCACGGTAAGCTTTAAACTCATCAGATACTGGATGTAACCAGTTCCAATTTAGATCTCCAATGACTACAAGTTCGTTCTGATTTAGTCCTGATAAAAGCTGCATTAAAGAAGGCAGAGCATCCCTGACAGCTGATGGTGTCCTATAGCAACCAACTACCGTAATGTGGAGATTCCTAGAGACCTCGAGATCAAGAGCTAAAAATTCGAATTGCTTACTCACTGATTTAGAGAGAAGCATATTTACACGAAACTTATTTTTAATATATACCGCAACACCTGTAACCATTAATACTGATATCCTCATTCAGAACAGATTTGCTTAGCCAAGTTTCTGATAAAACAATTACATCAGCTTCAGTTGAGTGTGCCCAAATACGAATCATATCTATTTTTGCAATCAAACTACGAACATTCAAGTGAATAAAACCAAGGCCAGCCCTGGATTTAAAATCAGCAGGGGTATTGAAACATATAGCAGAGTCTGGGCCTGGATTGGGTTGCACATTTCCTGAAATCAACAGCAATAGAACAATTAAACCCCTCAGCTTAAGTGATTTAAATGATTGAATAGAGGATTCATTCTTTGAACTTATTTTTAGTACAAAGCTACGAAGGCTGCTTTCAGAAATAGTAAAATTGTCTTGTAAAGCCATAACACTGATCAGACGGGCCAAGTCCACAGTGTCAGAGGAGAAGAACAGAGGCAGGTGCATTGATTTAATGTCTGACGCACAAACAGATGCGCACGTCCCCCAGCCTATTGAGACTGTATTTAAAAGACCTGCACGGGAGTAGTTGGTCCTGTGCGGGCTTCCATACTTTCCGCTCAAGGTTAGTAAACACATTACAAAAAAGGGCAGCGCCATTGCACGTTCCGTTCCTAGCCGATGCGTTAGTAATCCAGTCCAGATTTTCCGACCTCCTGAGACAGATGACGTTACATCACGTCACATGTAAACAGGAAACCAAGCCCAATGAAGCAATGCTGTGAGAGAAGTGATTAAAAATCAGGACCCACTGAATCTTAAAACAACAAAGATACAGATTCAAGCACAAGACACAAAGACAAGAAAAAAGCACTTCCCTTTCTCATGAGAAGTTTGGACACGTAAGGTTCGAAGGCGTGTCGGCGATTTAGCTCCGTTGAACAGGATCCAATTTCTACACTAACAGGGTGGTCCGGGTCATTCGAAACGTCAAGAGAGTAAGTTTCACTTCAATTAAATCCAAGTTCGATGTGTAATGGACTGGTTCTCGAAGCAAGTCCAATATTTCAGAGACAGCACCATCAAGGAACAATAACATTAATGACAATCACACAGACAGAGACGGTTTGGGACACGCTGCCATCTTGGATCCCCATCACTTGGAACATGTGATCTTTACATGAGAACCATCAAACACGTTGGCAGGTTTTGCTTATCATCAATTGATTTCCCACTCAATCTATAATCAATAGTCATCTCTTTAGTTTTCAGAACATTAAGTTTTAGAAAAGCATTCTGACACCAAACAGTAAAATCCTCAACCACCGGACCATGCGTAGAATCCTCCTCACTCAATAAGCTAACGATTACAGAGTCGTCAGCAAATTTTAAGATGTGCCTATTACCAAAACTACTCTTGCACGCATTAGTGTACAAAATAAATAATAAAGGAGAGAGGACACACCCTTGAGGTGACCCAGTCAATGACACCAGCCATTCAGAATAACAGTCAAAACTTTGACTCTCTGTGTTCTCTGCACAAGGAATTCTAAAATCCAACCTACCAAATAAAAATCCAACCCAAATTCTTCAGTGAGTTTGTCAATTAAAATATGTGGTGAATGGTATTGAAGGCAGATGAAAAATCAATAAAAAGTAATTTAACAAAAGTTTTTGGCTTCTCTAAATGCTGAAATACTAAATGTAAGAGAGTTGCCACAGCATCCTCTACGCCTTGCTTATTTCTGTACGCAAATTGAAGAGGGTCTAGAGAACTCTCAGTCTTGTGCATTATTTCTCTCTTAACCAATTTTTCTAAACATTTCATCACTAAGGATGTAAGCACCACAGGTCTAAAATCATCTAATAACTGTGCATTCTGCTTTTTTGGCAACGGAATCAGAGTAGACTGCTTCCACCGTGCAGGTACTTTTTGTATTTTTAGGGACCAGGCAAAAATGTCATAAAATATTGGTCCTAACTGCTCAGCACATTCCTTAAGTAAACGACCCCCTATATTATCAGGCCCCAGTGCCTTCCCTTATTTTACATTGTGTTACATTGTGGTTATGTCATCAGTTAATTTCAATTATCATACAGTGACAGTGTGGGCTTTAGATCAGTAATTAGATCAGTAATTTAGTTTATATGGTTAATTTAGTTTAATAATTAGATTTATTTGGATATTTAGTTGAAAAATTTAGAACAATTTAGTTATCCCAACTGAGCAAGCCAAGCCAGAGGCAACAGTGGCAAGGAAACCAAAACCCCATCAGGTGACCTAATGGAGAAAAATAAACCTTGGGAGAAACCAGGCTCAGTCGGGGTGCCAGTTCTCCTCTGGCCAATTAACAAACAGCGTATGATTATTATTCTGGCAACTTTACAGGTCAGAAGACTCATTTAAAGTAATGTAGTCGTCAGGTTTTAGCCAGGTTTCTGTCAAACACAGCACATCTAGATTATTATCTGTAATGATATCATTAACAATAAGCGCTTTTGGGGAAAGGGATCGAATATTCAGCAACCCAAGTTTTATCAATTGTTCATCTGTATTATATCTGTTGTTTATTTGTTGGACATCAATTAAATTTTTACTGTTGAATGGTTTTGATGTTTTTTTGTATTTACTAATTCGGGGAACAGACACAGTCTCTATATGATAATATCTAGGTGAAAGAGTCTCTATGTGCTGGGATTTATCTGACTCCGGTGACGTGAGACAGCTAGCAGACGGTCGGTTTAGCCAGTTTGTCTGCTTCCTGACCTGGGCCCTAGTGAGTCAAGGTTTAGCTCTAAGACTATGTGCCAAATTACTAGAGAGAAGAGCGGAACCAACTCAGGAGGGATGGCATCCTTCTTCAACAGGTCAAATCTGCCCCAAAAACTTTTCCAATTGTCTATAAACCCTATGTTATTTTGCAGACTCCACTTAGACAACCAGCCATTGAGTGATGATAGTCTATCTCAACTATCTCATCACTCCTTTTAACAGGGAGCGGTCCCGAACAATAAACAGCCTCTGACATCTTACTAGCGAGTTCACACACCTCTTTAATGTTAATTTTGGTGATCTCCCACTGGCGAAGTCGAACATCATTAGTGCCGATGTGAATAATAATCTTAGATAATTTACGATTAGCTTTAGCCAGCACTTTTAAATGTGCTTTGATGTCGGCGCTCTGGCTCCCGGTAAACATGTGACTATGGTGGCTGGTGTCTCTATTTTCACGTTCCGTGTAATAGAATCGCCAATGACTACGGCACTTTCAACAGGATACTCAGTGGGTGCTTCACTGAGAGGGAAGAACCTGTTTGATGTTCTAACCGGAACGGAAAGCGATTTTTAGATCCGCGACTATGCCATCTCACTGTCATCCAGTTTCCCTGCTGAGGGGGCCCTGCAGCCGGAACCGAAGAATGTACAGAGTTCACTAAGCTATTCGCATCAACATCAGTGTCTAAAGCTGTAACATCCTCACTACTCTCAGGTAAAGTATGGATGCGTGTTTCTAATTCTGAAATCTTCTCTGTTAGCCTAACTATCTCCTTACATTTATCACATGTTAAGCCCTGTTCGCCAGCAGAGAAGCCTATACTGAACATGCAGCATGAAGTGCAAGTGACAATGACAGAAGATGACATGACTTACCGTGTTTGTTGATAAATCCAATTTACCACAATTGTTTGCTGGACACTATTTACTAATCCAACTCACCACGGTTTAACACTAGAAGTCCCAGAGAGCAGCCATTTGGCTTTTCTACCTATAAAACCCGCAGGACAGCCGATGGGCTGGAAGGCTTTAGGCTAATATCCTTAATCAGCTGTGAACAGTTGCTTTTGTTATGTAAACAATGTGGGGCCATGCTGAGCCACTTCAAGGAAACTTGTGTTTCACTTTGCCATCTTAGGGAGAAATCAACACACATGTTTTTTTTTTCCTTTGTTGCTGAGATTTATTGATAAAAACAGTACAAAATAAAATAAAAAAGAAACCAACCATTTGTACACAAATAATATTACAAATAATATTAAAAAGTGAGTGAGTGCATTCCAGCAATCACTCAAAATCCTGGCACTGCCATGGTATCTCCAGTCTGCATTTACCACATATCTGTAGCAGTGAACACATCGCACAGTGGCATAATTGTTCTTGCATTGGTGTTTGACCTGACACATGGCTCTTTTTCCAGGGCTAGGTGTGGAGGGTTGTGTCCGAAGCAATTGTTCTTTTCTTGCCTTCTTCGCACACATATGAGAGTTAGCCAACTCTCTTGCAAGTTCCACCAGGAAGTCCACCCGTTTTTCCTGCCTTCCGGTGCATGCTTGATACAGCACATGTGCATTCAGTGCTGCCATGTCAATCATGTTATAGAACACGGCAACTGGCCAGCGCCGTGTCCCTGTGCGAACAGTGTACTCCCGCACCATCTGGTCCATCACATCCACGCCGCACTTTGTGGTGTTGTAAAGGGTGACAGTGTTTGGCTTCCTTTTGGTGCTATTATCAGTCTGAATCATGCTGTGCATGCTGCTAAGAATGTAGACGGTCTTCTTCCGTTTGGCCGCATACGCCGTCAGCATAGCAGCAGTGGTTGAAAACACCTAATAAATAAGATAAATTGTTATTTTCATAGCACTTTTACTCACAATGACACAATGACACACTTGGCGGTGTTGATTCTAAAAATTAGAAACACATAAACATAGAACCACAAAGACCTGAACATACCTGAGTGGTGAATTCATTGCGATCTGTGTGTCTAGAGGATTGAGGGATTTCCCGGCGAATCTTGTTGACTGTGCCGAGGATGGTGGTTTTCCGGCTAAGAAGTTTATCTGCAAGTGACAGCGATGTGAAGAAATTGTTCGTGGTAACATTTCTGCCCTTGTATAGGAATGGTTCCATTAGCCTCATCACTACATTTTCAGACAGTCTCTCTCCACTGGGACGACTAGGGTCCTTGCCAAGATATGGGAGATATGTACGCTTTGATTGGGGTGAAAGGGAGACGCGTCCCCACCTGTTCTTCACGCCACACTGTGCCATCTTTCGCTGTCTCTGTCAGGTCAGTCCCCAAACGGGCTCTCTTTTTTGGTTGAGGAGCAGTCTGCTCATCTGCAGTGTGAACAAATTCAAATTGTGAGCAATGGAAAAGTCAAAGGATATCACAAATGCATGCATAGATACTAATAATAATTCCAGTATCTCCTTCTCTGTATCGGAATAATGTCTGAAATATCTTCCTAAATAAAAAGATACAACAGTTGTGCACCTAAAGACTTGTGTCCATCCACTTCACAAACAAAAGGTCATCATCTCTGAATCAAGCGAATGAGCCTCTTAGTGGCCTTCTGTTCAAGGCATTTTGTTTGGTTACGACTGTGCCCACGGCCCCTCTGAGGTGGTGTTGTGGATGGCCCATTTACTTCTGTAAAAGCCACACTGAAAACAAAACATACAAGCTTGTGTTACAAACTCACTGTATATTTATAAATGTATTTTCCATTACGAAACAATACATTAGTAAAAGCAAAATTGTAAAAAATAAAAAAAACAATAAAAAAGTTATAAATACAACAATAACAATTAAATAAAAATAAAAGCTGCTGCTACTTACTTACACGCATACCAACACGTATGTACATAAATCACATACCACACACATTCTAAGATGTGTGAAACAGTGGTATTTTGAACTGAAACACTGAATCTGTGCCTACTTTACTGACATTTCTCACAGCTTCATCAGAAAAAAAGACAAGCACTACCAATCCAGCCTCAGCCTCCTTTCAAGTGTCAAAAATGAACTCAATCGCCTCCTCCCGTATATACTCTGTCTTCGCCATGTTTATGTCCGTTTTTAATCATGTTTTGTAATCTAAAAATCCTCAGTTAGAAGGTTTCACTCAAAGCAACGAGAGTCTGCTTTTAGCTATTATGCCAGCCGCAGCTGAACCAGCTTCCTGAACAGATCAGATGTGCTCCAACAATAGCCACATTCAAAACACATCTGTTTAGCTGTGCATTTACTCAATGAGCACTGTGCTTTGTCCAAACTGCTAACACGTTATTTTATATGTCCAAACGGATTGCACTTTATCTTAATATATCATCTGCAAAGCTGTCCCCTCGCTTCATATATGGCAGGACAATCACTGCCGGCACTAAAGATTGCTTTTAAATAATCTTCCTCATCAATTTAATCTCCTCAGCATCCCATATAGCTTAGAAGAACTCGATGTTGCAGCAGAAACTATTGACTCTCTCTTTTCCAGCACTTTAGACACAGTTGCTCCCCTGCACTTAAAGAAGATTAAAGAAAATAGTCCCTAAAGAGAAATAACATCAGGGGATGATGATGGTTACCTGGTGATAAGACAAAAAAAAAGGTCAGGAAAAAAAAGACTCTTCAATTATGAAAACACACATCTGAGGATCACGCATGGAGCTTCATAAAAGCCAAGTGACAAAAATGGACCAACTAAAAATAATTTGTGGTCCGAATGCAAACAGCCACTTCACTGGCCATCTTTGTTCCACCAGTCACATCTCATCTACATAAAGTCATTTTCTTAGCTTCTCTCCAAAGAAAAGATGACACAAACATTATTTACATACTGTATAGGCATAAGAGTTGTCTGCCTATTCAAATGATTTGTTGTATTCCTACTCAAATGTCAACGAAGTCTATCGGGAGCACAAAAAAGAACACATAATCAGACATTATTAGAAATAAATGGGTTAATGTAGGTGGATCTTGAAAATCACTTAAAACTCTTATAACATTGGCCTTATTGCTGGCGTTGCTACACACCAAACCCAAAGACGCTGGCACAGAGAGAAATTTCAGAACATTTACATGTAGATTTACATTCATGATTTTTTGAACATAAGCAAATGACTTCAAGAAAACTTGGCATGCATATTGTCAAAACTTGCTTCAAACATGCAAAGTGACCATCTTCAACCAGATGGAACTGGATAACTATTCTGAATGTTCTGATCCAATTTGACTTCTGACCTCTAATGTTGCCTGAATCATAATCACACACTTTTCATTCATTGGCCAGAGGAGAACTGCCTCCCCGACTGAGCCTGGTTTCTCCCAAGGTTTTTTTTCTCCATTTTGTCACTTGATGGAGTTTTGGTTCCTTGCCACCATTGCCTCTGTCGCCTTTGGCTTTTGACTTAGTAGAGGACACTAAATATTCAACTATATTACTGATCCACCCGCATTGACACCATTGTATGGTTATGACTGTAACCCTGGTTCCCTGAGAACAGGGAATGAGACACTGCGTCTCACTCCGATGCCTCTGGTCTGCCTGTTCAGTCCCTTCAGAAGAAGTGGATGACATGTTCTCTAGGTGACCCTTATATATTTCACTAGTATGATGTCATAAGCTGTTGCCGGCCAATACGATTGCTGTGATTTTACAGTTGCTTCAGATACCAGTTACGCCGAGGCGTTTCCCCATAGTGTCTCAGGACACAGTGGCTGCGTAAAATCGTATTATAATCGCATTATGAGGGAGCATGTAAATGTGTGCAGTGCGAGTATCCTTTTGAAAGGGAACTGAACTGAGCTGGACAATGACATCACTGTTTTCTCCAGAGCGGCTGTACAGCCTAAACAAACTTTGTTGTATTATTTTCTTGTTATCACTGTAAAGCTGCTTTGAAACAATCTGCATTGTAAAGAGCGTTATGTAAATAAAGGAGACTTGACTTCTAGTCAAAGGGTTAGGATCATTGCTATCTATACCTGGTACTAGTAGTTGCCTCTTATGACAAGTCAATGTGCCATTTTTAACCTGACTTGGTTTGAATAAAAGAGATTATTGGTACTGCATTGGTACAGAATATTTTGATATAATTTATTACTAAAGACATTCATATCATAGTTTGTTTGCTTGTTTATACACGGATTTGAAAGATGATTTATTTGAAAAATAATACCCTGTTTTGTGTCTGAGAAATGTTCCAGCTCCAGTCAACAAGAAAGAGAGAGAAATATGGGAATGGAGGAGGAGAAATGTGATCATGTGACACGACTGAAGTCACACTGGTATGTAAAGCTGAACTTTTGCATCATTCTATCATCTCTCATCTCTCTTTCTCTCTCACAGGAACAACTTTCATTCAGTGCTCAAATAAAAGCAGAAAGAATCGAGAAGTGAACATGAGGGTTTTCTTCAGGACTCTGTCACTTCTACTGGGTAAGGGAAACATCTTTTCTAATATCTTGGGCGTTTCTGAAAGATGAGTCTGGAAACAGAATGTAGATCACTAACAGAAATAACTCATTTTAGAGAACATTGAATATTACCCAACTGGCCTTATTATCAAAATCTGTAAATCTAACAAAATACTATACTTTACTGGTTCAAATAGAGATCACGATTCTCTCACGATTCAGAACAAACGACTAAACAATATAACATGTAATTTACTAGGGGTTTTGACAAAATGTTAATTGCTGCAGTCTATTTAATAAATGTTGAATTATTTAATCAAATGAATGATTCAATGACTCCTTCACTCATAAAGACTTCACTTGTTTCATTATACCAGATGAATAAGTGTTATTGAACGAATCTCTGACTGAATGATTCAATGACAAATACATTTTTAACACTGTCTTGTCGCCACCTACTGATGTAACGGTGTAATCGATACAATCATTGTTTGAAGCAACAAGTTACGTTCAAAGGGTGATTTGCTCTATTTTGATCACAACCATATCCATCTGTGTTTATATCCGAAATATAAACTTTCATCCCAGTTCTTCTGTGATCATTTTAATATTTGTAACAGAATTAGTGAGACTGTGAGGTTGGAAACGCAGATCTGAATGTTCCGGTGGGATTTGTCAAAGGTTTAATAGACACAGGAGAATCGCTGTCATTTAGGAATGAGATCGTGTTTGAATCGAGATTGAGTTGTTTTAACTATTAACAGTGCAGCTCTAACTATACAAAAAATATACGGAGCCAATAAAAGGACATGATGAAGGAAAAAACATGAGATGGGAGGAAAAATTATATAATCAAATGTTTTCAGGTTCTCTTACAAAAGTTTTGCGTTCCCCTGTGGCACGAGTGAACATAAAACCTTTGCGAGAAAATGCAAAAGCATTGAAATATATTTTTTCCATCACAATGTTCCTTTAGGGGCTCCATACAAAAAATGATGCCAAATACAAGACAAGTTCAAATTTACAGCAGAATTTGAGTTTGTCTCATATTTGGTGACATTTGCATCATTGATTCTGTTATTTTCCTGTTTATTACTGTGAAGCTGCTGTGAAACAATCAGTATTGTATATAAAGTTCTATATAAATGAAGATGACTTGATTGTACTTAAATTTAAGTCTACTAATACTGCCCGTCATTCTGTGTTTCTCATTTCAAGGGTTTTTCTCAGTTCAAATCAAGGCAGATGAAAAAGAAGGTGAGATTTCATGAATTAAACACTATTACATCTTTTGTTAGTTGGTTTGTGCTGCTGTGAAACATTTTTAGGGCTCTACAATTTCAGACACATAATGGAAACTCATGAACTTAAAAAGCCCATGCAAAGGAAATTTAAATACCAACGGATTTAAAGATGAAAATAAAGTAATAATTAAATCATTAGAAACAAAGCAGCAGTTGTTTTGACTATATGGACTATTTAGGATTTATTTATTTTACAAATTAAAATTGGCTGCTGTTCAATTCCTTACATCCAAGTCAACATAGAAATCCAAAAAAGGTTTGCAAATGGGCAGCAAGACGTGTGTGAAAAGATTTTGTGATTTTAGTCCTGCAGATGTTTCTTGTCTGTGGGAGTGTTTATGAAATATTGAAGATCCACCCATCTACTGTAACAACACCTCGAAGACTCGACGTGTGATAGAGCAGCAATAATCAACAGTCAATGAACAAATGAGAGAAAGAGTAGAAGAGGAGAGTAAAAATTAAAAAAATGTCTACAGTAATGTTCTTACCAAAATTGTCTTATCACATATTCTCTGGCTATTCTTGCCATAACAAACACAGTACAGAGAAAAACTAGCATTAAAAGACCAAGAGGTATTATGTTGGACACAGCCACCATGAGCCCCAGCAGTCTTTGAAACTGCTTCAGTGGTGCTGTGGCCTAGCTTCATTCTAGAAACCATCGCCCGTATGGACTCGATACACACGGGAGACATTGTGCCCGCATCGTAGTCAAATCCCATACGACTCCCAGGAACTGTGAGTGTTGAGTCTCAACCCCAAGCACTGTGGCCAAGGACAACATCTCAATGCTGAAGTGCCATTTCTCTCGACTGGGCCAATATGAGCCAGTCGTCGATGTAGTTCAGTACACGGATGCCCTGGAGTCTCAGTGGAGCCAGAGCTGCATTCATGCACTTGTTTAACGTGCGAGGGGAAAGAGCTTGGCCGAACGGAAGAACAAGATATTGGAACGTTAGAAGTACATCAGATCTAAAATTGTACGCAACCTCCCATCCTTCTTGGGAACTATGAAGTACTGGCTGTAGAACCTAGACTCCCTGTCTGGCGTAGGAAGTTCTATCGCCTCCTTTACCAACAGGGAGTGAACTTCCTGTTCCATTACCAGAGCCTGCTCTGTGACAACTGTAGTCCAGACCACCCCGTGGGGAGGGTTACCAAACGGCAGTCTGTTATCCCTTCTCTACAGTGCGCAGGGCCCATGCAAATATATTTGGAAGGCATAACCATAATAATAAGCCAAGATAATCTGCTAAGGGAACCAGCCTCTCATTCCCGGATCCCTGAAGAGGCTGATGGGCACGGAAAAGTCGAAGACGATGCCCAGCTGCAAGGCGGACAGAGGAGCGTGCATTTGCTGGAAATCGATGTAGCCCGAAGCATACTGGATGGTGGGAACGCAACATCGATTTCCAGAGAGCTCCACGGAGAACCTCGATCGGACAGCTCTCAGGCCTGCCAGAGCTAGGATCTCTTCTGAGAAGCCTTTCTAGGACGTCCTCAGATCAACATTCGGCTCGGCTGGCTTCTGGCGAGAGTGTTGTCTCTGTTGCCAAACTCCATGTACCTGCCAGTCAGAAGACATGGAGTTTGTCAGAAAAGATTTTGACCACTTCATTAAGTTTTGTTTTGCAGAAAGCCTTTCTTTAAAGTGAATTTCGTTTTGTATAAATTGTATATTAATTTTAATAAATGTTTTTAATATATTTGCTGCTTATTTAATAAGTACCAAATATAGCAGATAGCCTTGCATCCTGCATTGCACGCATGTCTCATAAATGAACCGAAGCTCAAAATAATATTTAGGTATTGTGTGTATCGGATAGTTTACTGAATCAAATGATTCAGAACATTTTTGCCATTGAAATGACTGGGAAAAAAGTGTCCCAATCAACCTGAAGTCACCCTATACTCTTTGAAATCATAATTGCATTGCATTATGTTGTTTTAAATCTCAAATATTTTACTATAACATTCATCATTACCAATTATTCAGTTATTTGTATTTACTGAATACTGAATTGTGTTCAGTGTCACAATATTAAATTTTTTTTGATTATTTTGTTATAAATCTTTTGATTATTTAAAATATAATAGGCCTTTGTTAACTATATTCTAAAATATATGCATTTTGTCTTGTTGCTCTATCTGACACATACCTGAGGTTCATTCATTATGCAGCTCATTATGCAGGTTATTATGCGTTCTCTTGTTCTCTCAGGTGTGATTTACATCATTATTCATGATTGTTCACGTCTCTTCGCATATGCCTTTGTAAAGAAAAAGTCTCTTACAAAATGTAAATTAATATATTGTTTTATGTGAATGAGTTGGCTCAATTATTCTCACATCAGTTTGAAGGACAAACTCTTTGCAACAACAACCATTAGTCAAAAGTCTTGTGGACACATATATTGTGTGTTTAGAGGCCTTAATTCTGAGACTTATATTTTTCGTTTTTTTTTACACACAAACGTTATTCCCTCAAAAATACAAGAATGTACATACATGTTGCTCTTATATTACGGTATCCCAGTTTGTGCTGAATACAGTGTAATGACACTTTTGCCATTAATATGTTTATAAGCAACAACAAAAAAAACACAAATGTCAGAGCATGCCAAAACTGATTACATGTAAATGTAAAACCCTCTAAACGTGTAAGTCAAGTCAGTTTCTTTTGCATAGAACTTTTCACAATTCACATTGTTTCTTCCCTTGAACATATTCCAGTGAATGCAGCAGGATGGTGCACAGCCAGCCAGTCGACGGTAGCTCACAGCATGTTTCCCCAAAATGCTCTGGATGGGAATCCCTCCACCTACATGCATACACCGTTAGAAAGCAACCCGTGGTTGAAGCTGGATCTGCTGAAGGTGTACACCGTGAACAGAGTGGTCCTCACTAACAGACCAGACTGCTGCTTCGACAAGATAAACGGGGCAGAGATTCGGGTCGGAACCGTTCCTTCAGATGCTTTCAGCAACCCCATGTGAGTCTCTCTGATATATTCTTATTTACAGAGATTTTGTCCAGTTGGCTGGAAACTTTTTACATTTTTATTAAGCATCTTTAGAACCAGTTCACTGTTGGCCTCCACTGTTCACTGATGATAACTCTGACGGGTTATACAGAACATCCTGTTGATATGAATCAGAGACTTCAGCAAAGTCTCAAAGTTGTTGCTTTTTTATCTCTGTTTTCCGTGTGGATATATGAGATCAAAAGTTGAATTTTCAACATCATTACTCCAGTCTTCAGTGTCACACGATCCTTCAGAAATCATTCTAATATTCTCATTGTAATTACATCAATGTCCCACTGATCATAAGCTAATCTCATCACCAGTTGACCATTGTTCACCTCAGCCCTCCATGTCTTAGACCAAGTTGTGAACGGCCATGGACTGCTTAGGGCCATCAAACCAGTTTTGTTTAGAACACAGTAAGAACAATGAAAGGCCACAAGAAAAAGACAATCTCTATACACTCTTTCAGAACAAAAGGTACAGTGGAGGTACAATTTTGTTCCTTGGGGAACAAAACGTATAACTGTTCCTTTTAAAGGTACACAATTATACCATTGTTTTCCTCTACTTTCCTCTACTACAGGGGTAGGCAAGTTCGGTCCTATAGAGTGACTGTCCTGCAGAGTTTGGCTCCAACCCTGAAAGACATCTATAGAAGTTCTTATTCAGAATTTACAGAGGTTTAGATGTTGATTTTTTTATTGAAAATGTTTTCATTTCCAGGGTTTCCTTTAGTTGGGCAGTTTGACTCTTGTATTTTATGTGAGTTTGTGGTTTTTGCTACATTGTTAATGTTACGATCTAAGTTCTTAAATCGCAACAAACAAAGGGAGACGCCACACAACCGCTGCATAAATAAGATTTATTTAACGTAATAAAATATGAAGTGTCAAGTATTCAGTTTACATTTTAGTCAGCGTGTAAGCATGTGAGTGTAAGAAGGAAATGCAAATGTAATCAGTCCAACCAAACACAACCAAAAGGAAAGTCCAAATCAATACAGTGAAGATGGCTCCACGTGAACTCCAATGTGGCTGTGGTCTCCCTCCAACTCCCACATAACATCAGATCTCAGGTACTCATGAGGAGCTAACGAATAACACTCTCTGCCAAGCCCAACTTGCTTTGCTCTCACGTGCTCCCCATCCTTTGCTCTACCCGCTCCGTTTGATCCAGTCCCTCTTAAAGGAACCTGATTAGGTTCAGGTGCGAAACCACACCCTCCATCAGCCAATCACCTGTAACTCAGGGATAAACAAACTCAGGGAACCGTCACAGTTAACAAAACACATAATATGTTCAAATCAAACGAAGCCATAATCAAAAATTGTCATGAAGAAAAATGTTTGATTATCACTGACAAAAAATATTAATAAATAATATTCACCAACAATACTTTTTTGGCACAGATCAGACTGAATTCTGATTTTTAAATACATTCTAAGGGGAAAAGATATCAAAAAAAGATACAGATATCAAGAATCAACATATGCATCTCAACAGGCCATTAGTTTTATACTGTGGTGGCTTAGTAGGGTTGGAGCTAAACTCTGCTGCACATCAGCTCTCTAGGACTGAACTTGCCAACCCCTGACTTAGAGTGACTTAATGCTGCATTCACACCAAACGTGAATAGAGCACCAAAATCGCGTCTACCGCGTCTAGTTGGACGCTTGAACATTTTGAATCCATTCGCGCGTCCAATTCGCTGCGAATGGATTCAAAATGTTCAAGTGTAAATAGACGCGCGTTCAAGGCAACGCACTACATACATTATCTTCGCTGCATGTATATTTAAATATCCTAAAAAATAAAGTTATGAAACTTCTTTGGCCTCAGTCAAAACGATTTGGCTGGCAACAAAAGATAGTAATATTATTTATTTTTCTTAAGCGAAAAAGAACTTCAAATGCAGCCACAAATCTAACACTGCAAACTGAAAAAGGTATTTTAGTTTAACAATATAACTGTATAAAAAACAGTGCAACAAATAAATGTAGGAAAATAAAAAATATATATTAATCAGAAAATAATCTCTTTACAACAAAACAAGTGAAAAAAAGCAACCATCTAGGCATTATTAGTAGTAGTAGCGACGTATTATTATTACTTAGAGACGTAGCTAAATCTACTGTACAACAGTAACCTAATATATTCTGTCAATTTAAAAAAAAAATGTAAACCAAACTTTTATTTTGACGGGTCGGTGTTCATTATATGACAGTTTTCTTAAATGAAACGGTAAATTCTCATGAAGTGTCAGTTTATGCGTTCGTGTCCTCATATAGTGACCATAGATTGTGAATATGGACGTAGAGAAACTGGGGGAGGTTGCCGCTTGATAGTGACACACGGCAGAGATTACAAAGATAGCGAGCAAGTGTCATACACGTGTGTGCACCAGCCATCCACACAGAGATGACATACTGCTAAACAGTGGACATACTGCTAACGCGTTTTCATTTCTTCTTCGCTGCTCTAAACAGTGGTTGCTTGTGGCAACACAGCACAACTTCCTGTGTTTGCAATGCATTCTGAGCAGTGAAGAAGAACCGTGCAGCGTTTAAGCAAAGTTTGCTGTCATAACTAGGTCTTGTTTAAGAAAATGGTATCGGATCAGTACATGGGTTCAAGTGATCTTCTCGCCGATACCGATCCCAGAATTTGTCGTGGTATCGGTGATATTTCCGATACTGGTATCGGAATCGGAACAACTCTAGCATCAACACATCTTTACATTGACTTAACATTGAAATCACTGGCTCCAGATGGTCTATTTGCGTTTTGTGTGAACGCAACTGTGTACACAAACCACACCTGGAATAACCGCCAATGCAATCTCACCCACTGACAGAGAAATGGACAACTGGGTGAAATCTCCATCAATTTGCATCAAGATTGGACTCTACAAGTTCAGAACACTGCCACCAGGACTCAGAGAAAAGTCAGGTGAATAGATAAAGCATTTCCACAGTTCAACTGTGTACTTTGGGACAAAGCAGCAAGCTCCACAGGATGGAAAGTTGGGATGTGATGGGCGGACACTTGACAGGCTACTACCCAATCACAACACTACAGTAGGAAGGCGGGAATTGGTAATCCCCTCCCCAGCTGGAAGGAGTAAAAACTTTCCCAAGCGAACACACCCTTGTTTTGAATTTCTTACCTGACATGGGAAGGAACAACAGCACGACCAAGGTTATACTCTTGCGTGTAAACCTTCACCCGCACAGACCTTCAAGCAGCTCAACTTCTCCTGCTGAGACTTCAGCTCCAGAAATCAACACCTGACCTGCTTGACTCTTGCCGTTGTAACCTCCAGTCTGCAAAGGTCCTGCGGATCAATCACTACCTGACCTACAGTTCTCCGGATTACACAAGGACCAGCACTGCAACTGTTGGAAGCTGTTGACTCATAAGAGTCATTTGTTTGAGAATTGGACTACACTAACGCTGTGTTTTTAATTTACTAAAAGGAAGCGGATTATATCAGCAAAGACCTATGTTTGACACCTGGGAAACGCCATTGACCAATGTTTGACTCATGCTTCCTCTTCAACAAAATCCACAAAGTTGCTGAAAGTGAATTTCCTCTTTATTTTACTTTTAAGACTCAAACATAACAAACATAAACTTCACGGCTTTTGATCTTGCTTGTGTGCACGCCAGCCAAATCCTGTGAGCACGGTCAAATATAGTATCCACCCACAGCGATTCCACCTGTCGCTCTGACATAACTCTATTACATGCCAAAGGCACCACCTAGTCCTCACTTCCTATAGAGGACTCGTACACACAAAAACAAACCATACGAGGCAATACTTTCAATAATATGGCTCCTACACACCGGCCCCTAATTGTTTTACATAACTCAGAAAACAATGACTTTAATTCATAAAAGAAAAGGAGCCAATAAACAAATACAATTACTTATTAAATTACATTAATGTAGAGCTTAATTTTCTTTTTCTAAGACTAAGCACAGCTTAGTAACAGGTCTCTTGATCGTAGAAGTTTTGGTGTTGAGAGTTACAGAATGTACTAGTCCTTTTTTATCAGGTTCAACTGTTAGTATTTTCCCCAGGATCCATGAACCTCGAGGTGCATTGGGGTCTTCAATGTTAATGTTTCTTATCACCTTTACCCATTTCTGCCATTCTTGTAGTACCAAAATGTATTATTTTGTCCATCTATGCCAGAATAAGTCAGCCAAATACGGAACTTGTTTCCAACGTTGTCTTACATAGGAGTCTGACTGTGAGATTATTCCTGGAGGTAAAACTGGTTGCGATTTCAAGATAAGAATATGATTTGGAGTCAGCGGGTCTATGTCATGGGGTTTCAGAGGACACAGTAGAAAGTGGTCAGTTGTTCAAAATTGCACAGAAAGAAATGCCTGTCATGTCAAGCTGTCTCAGTGGCCAAATCTAAAGAGAGTTCAACTTGCTTATATAAGTGTGAAGGTGGAGCTATTGATTGGCACAAATGCCCCAAAGGTACACGGCTTTTGATCTTTCTTGTGTGCATTCCAGCCAACTCCTGTGAGCGCGGTCAAAGATATATGCCAATGGCGCCACCTAGTCCTCACTTCCTATAGAGGACTCGTACACACATAAACACAAAACAACCATATGAGGCAATATTTAATAAAAAAATTTAAAAAATCAATAAATTCTAATATGGCTCCTACACGGATCATAAGAGTAATTTGTTCTTCATTGTGTTGTTTTTTCATTTTTTCTTTTCATCCAGCACGTGAGGAAAACAACTAAGCCGTTTCTTGTCATTATTTCACAGTATAGGTACTTTTTATTCAATACAGACCACAAAAATAGATTCACAGCTCAGGTAAATTATTGTTTCATTGGACGTGGCAATAATTGGTGCAGAAAACACTGGTTTACATACCTGATAAAACGTAGTAAAGATCAGACTGTTGATGGCATTGGTTTTCTGAGGCGGCAGCACGAGAGTCCCACAGGAAACTCCCTCAATGATCACAGAATTAATTTGGACACCTATAAACACTAACATTGTTTCAGAATAAAGAAATACTCTACATTCCCTGTGTTGTATTACATTACAATATAATAATCTAAATATTAAAGCTACTGTTTTTTTGTGTTCAAGATTTACAAAAATTATATAATGAGACTGTACAACATGAATCCATTTTCCAAACCGTATTTTTGTCTTACCCCGAATCATTATGGTACACTTGTAATAAGTGTTTATATTGGGACTATTTCAGACCAGTCTGGTAGGAACCGCTGCGGAGGAGCACAGGCCCTGTGTGACTCGCCATAGACATAAATAGAGAGAAGTAGCTCCGGCTGCAATGTTCTTCCGCAAGATGCATGCAGTTCTGTTTATTAACCACTAGAGCGCAAAATGTTTTGGACTGCAGCTTTAAACACTGAGACCATACTGATAAACTGCTAATATGAATAATTGCACACGTATGCAAGAGGGATAAAAACAGAACAACTTAATTTTCTATTTGTAACAAACTTAATTAGCATGGAAAATACTTGCACGCATTGGCAGCTTAGCTGCAAACAAAGAAAATAAATAGTATAAAACATTATATGGTATATAAGTTGGGGAAAATATCAAACCATACAATATACAGTATTAATTTCGAGAAAAGATAAGCGAAGAGTCATAATTAAAACTCACTTTATTGTCTCTCTCCAGATGTGCTGTAATTTCTAGTATCCCAG
This sequence comes from Romanogobio albipinnatus, assembly GCA_023566225.1. Taxonomy (NCBI): domain Eukaryota; kingdom Metazoa; phylum Chordata; class Actinopteri; order Cypriniformes; family Gobionidae; genus Romanogobio; species Romanogobio albipinnatus. The sequence continues at coordinate 4,225,267 of CM042239.1, forward strand.
CAGGAGCTTCCTACAGCTACTCGTGTAATAGGATGGAGGGACGATATGTATTTGTGGTTAATCCTGGAACTAAGTATCTTGTTCTCTCTGAGGTGAAAGTCTATGTGATTTATCCAGGTAATTCATAACAACCTGCTCTAAACCCTTTTTAATTTTTGAAGCCATTCTCATTGCATTCAAGTGGTTTTAATATAGTTATAGAGTGTAGTTCTAGTCTAGAACCAGACAGATCTGGTAGACATGCATTCCTAAAATGAAGCAAACGATTATAAAATAAAATATATCTTGATACTGTTATTTTACAGGTAATTTGGCAGCAGGAGGAATCGTCACACAGTCATCAACCTATTACAGCTGGATCGCTGGACAGGCCATTGATTTAAAACCAGGTTTCACACAATCATCGTTAGCGTGCTCGTCAACTAATACTCAGACTAACCCATGGTGGAGGCTGGATCTGCGTGATATTTACAGAGTTAGTAGAGTGGTCGTTACTAACAGACGAGACTGCTGTCCGGAACGAATAAATGGAGCAGAGATTCGCATCGGAAACTCTTTGGATAACAATGGCAACAACAATCCTGTGTGAGACCCTCTTTCAGTGGCTTAATATCCATAGAAATCCCTGATTCCTCAAGGCTGAAAACACAAGTGCAGAAAGAATAAAGTCTAAATGAAGTTTTCTCTGTCTCTCTGTAGATGTGCTGTGATTTCTAGTATTCCAGCTGGTGTTTCGTCCACCTACACTTGTAACGATATGGAGGGTCGATATGTGAATCTGATCATTCCTGGAGATTCAAGGATTCTCACTCTGTGTGAGGTGGAGGTCTATAGAAAAGGTATGATCAAACAAACTATTTGAAATGTGTCCATTTATTAGGGGTGTGCAGCGAAGACAGTATACGCCAATAATATCGTATTTTCATACAATTAGCCTACAACCTATCTGTTTTCTTCGTAGTTATCACTGAACAAATATGTTGTTGTATATCTGATAAAATATTTTATTTATTACGAATATAATATTTATTAAAATATATTCTAACTGTCAGAGCCGGCAGATAGACAGTGCAAGTTCAAGTCCGGCTTGAGGACCATTCATGATCCAATAAATAAATATCTATTTATCTTCTAATTAAAACAATTATAATAATCTTAGTTGATTATTAGGCTACTAGAGCTGGTGTTTCTGAGAGACCCACAGAGACGGCAACATGCTGTTTGATATTACTCTTGCCAAGCTCTGTTTTCTGAGAGATGCAGGTGTAGACAGCAACGCGGCTTTGATTTGTGCTCATTTCATTCATAAAGTTTACTCACTCATTCACTTCACACACTCATTGCATAGAGAGTTTAGATGTTTATGTAGGCTATAATATAGTGCTACTACTGTCCCCTGTCTCACATGTTATATACAAATATTATCCGGCAGAAATATTTGCTATGAAGCCATTATCAATGCCTTTCCGAATAAGATATTCGGCTTTGGGGACATCCCTACTATTTATTATTTCAATTAGACAATTGCTGTTGACATTAAATACAAAGTGAGGATGAACATGGTTTAATGTCATCTGGGTTCATATTTTTTCTTTACTTTGTGTAGTTTTGTTGATCATTTTTGAGGATCTGTCCAAGTTCCACCTGTGTAGTTTTGTTGATCATTTTTGAGGATCTGTCCAAGTTCCACCTGTTTAATCTTAAGTGAATTTGCATCAGAATACTTTAGATACATTTTGATGCCAAAAGCAAAAGATGCAATGATGTACACTACTGTATATTGCCAAATGTAGTTGGACTCTCCTCCAAATCACTGAATTCATGTGTTCAATCACTTCATGGCCACAGGTGTATAAATCAAGCACTAGGCATGCAGACGCTTCTTCAAACATTTGTGAAAGAATGGGCTGCTCTCAGGAGCTCAGTGAAATCAAGCGTGGTACCGTGATTGGTGACACCTGTGCAATAAGTCCATTTGGGACATTTCCTCACTACTAAATATTCCACACTCAACTGTTAGTGGTATTGTAACAGAGTGGACCTATTGGGAACAACAGCAACTCAGCCATGAAGTGTTAGGCCAAGTACAATCACAGAGCAGGGTCAACGCATGCTGAGGGTCACAGTGTGCAGAAGTCATCAACTTTCTGCAGAGTCAATAGCTCCAGACCTCCAAACTTCTGTGGCCTTCAGATGAGCTCAAGAACAGTGTGTAGAGCTTCAAGGAATGGGTTTACATGGCCGAGCAGCTCATCCAAGCCTTACATCACCAAGTGCAATGCAAAGCGTGGGATGCAGTGGGGTAAAGCGTGCCGCCACTGGACTCTAGAGCAGTGGAGACATGTTCTCTGGAGTGACCAATCACGCTTCTCTGTCTGCCAATCCCATGGACGAGTCTGGGTTTGGAGGTTGCCAGGAGAACGGTACTTGCCTGACTGCATTGTGCCAAGTGTAAATTTTGGTAGAGGGGGATTATGGGGTTGGGGTTGTCTTTCAGGGGTTGGGCTTGGCCCCTTAGTTCCAGTGAAAGGAACTCTTAATTCTTCAGCATCCAACTTTGTGGGAACAGTTTGCGGCCCCTTCCAGTCCCAACATGACTGCGCACCAGTGCACAAAGTGTCGGTCCATAAAGAAATGGATGAGTGAGTTTGGTGTGGAGGAACTTGACTGGCCTGCACAGAGTCCTGACCTCAACCCGATAGAACACCTTTGGGATGAATTCGAGTGGAGACTGCGAGCCAGGCCTTCTCGTCCAACATCAGTGCCTGACTTCACAAATGCGCTTCTAGAAGAATCCCCATAAACACACTCCTAAACCTTGTGGAAAGCCTTCCCAGAAGAGCTGAAGCTGTTAGAGCTGCAAAGGATGGATCAACTCCATATTAAACCCTACGGATTAAGAATGGGATGGCATTAAAATTAATGTGCATGTAAAGGCAGATGTCCCAAAACTTTTGGCAAAATATAAAGCTTTTGCAACATTATAAATGTCTATACTATCACTTGATCAGTTTAATGCATTCTTGCTAAATAAATGTATTAATTAACCCTCTAGGCACCACGGTCGAGTTTACTCGACAAGATGCGGCACTGAATAAAACTGCCGATTTTGTTGAATAGCGTGTCAAATTTCGTTTGACCTCCCCTCCACTAGATGGCAGACATGTCATACTTCATCCCCAACTCTAAAAAACATCATGCCTCAATACAAAATCTTCGAGCAAGAGCGCATTGAAACTGTGCGAACATAAGCGGAGCTAGTGTGCAAGTGAGCCATTTTATCACATAAATATTTTCATCGTCAGCGAGTATTTGCATTAGATTATTATTATTATTATTATTTTCTAATGGCATCAATAAAGCTTACCCGCAATGAAGTGTTGGGTCTTCTATTCGCGGACTCTGATTCTGAAGGGGAATATCTGCCTTCAGAAGATGACGATGATTCTGAAAGTGAAAGTATAGCCCTACACCAAGCACAAACAGTGAATCCTTTGCCCAATGTAGATGGTCCTTTGCCCAATGTCAGTGGTGGGAACAATATTTTCCGGGGTCGGAGTGTTCATCGCGAAGTTAGCAGGCATGTTAATGTTGTGGGGAACGAGGCGGGAGATTTTTACCACACTAGCCATGAAGCTTTGTCTTCTGACCGTGTGCCTCTCCGCAATCGCGGCGACAGTATTGTGGTGGAGACTTTGTCTAATGCCACTGGGTATGTTAGACGAGGTCGAAGTATTCATATGACAGTTAGGGGGCAACGTGGAGGCAGAGTGGGGAGTCGCAATGACAATGACAGTAGTCCGAGCTGTGCACACTCAGCGTGCGCGCAAGGCAGATCTGGCCGCGCTGCTCGTAGCAGGAGCAGTGGCGGTGTGACACAGGGCAGAGGGGCTATTATGCATAGTCTATTGCAAGCTGATGGGAATGCCGGCTTTGAGTACTTGGCCAATGAGGATGAGTACCAAAGTTGGATCACGCCCTTTGATCAGCCAATTGGATATCTGAGGGAAAGAGAACTCTCAAATGCCAATTCGCCCCTAGATTTTCTATCACTCTTTCTTCCTGGAATTGACTTGTAAATGAGACTAATCGCTACGCCCATCAGTTTTTAGCCTCCCATCAACTCCAGCCACACCAGATTTCATCAATGGTCTGACGTAACTGTCAGTGAAATGAAAGCCTTCTTTTCTCTGCATTTGAGTATGGGTCTGGTAGAGAAGTCAGAGTTTGCGGATTATTGGGCCGAATATTGGCCAACAGCAACACCTGGATTTGGCAAGATGGTGTCCAGGAATAGATTTGAGATAATTTTGTCTTTCCTTCACTTCACCAATAATGCGGAGTGTGTTGACAGGGGTCAGCCAGGGTATGACAGACTATTTAAAATCCGCCCAATCTTCAATTTGGTCATCCCTCGGTTTTCAGCAATGTATGGTCCATCTAAGCAGCCGTCATTGAATGAAATGACCATTGCGTTCAAAGGGAAATCAACCCTAAACAAACCAGACAAATATGGCTACATTCTGAGTGAAGCCAAGACAGGCTATGTTCTACAGTGGTCCATGTACACTGGACACAGTAGGCCTAATGCAAGTTATTTTGGTGCTACACACCTTTATTGTCTGTGAGCTGATGGCCTCGTACACAGGGAAAGGGCATGAAGTGTACATGGACAGCTATTACACCTCGCCAGCCATAGCAGATGAGCTGGCAAGCAATGATTCGGGTTTGTGTGGGACTGTCAGCAGTAAGAGGAATTGGATGCCAAAGGGCCTCACCCGTGAACAGTTACCGTTGAGCAAGGGAGATGACCCAGTCTTCATGAGGAAGGGGAAAATGCTAGCTTGTTCGTGGCATGATACAAAGCGCCAAACAGTGTGTCATTTGAATAATATATGTGCCCAATACATGGAATCAGAGTGCCTACTGTATGTAGTAAATGGAAAATCTCTACAGCAAAAGGCCAACCGTTACATGCATTCGGTTTGTTTCTACCATTTATTAGTAACGATTTACACAGTTTGTTTACTATTTACTATTTACCTGAGCATTCAGTATAGTGCAATATAGCATACAGAAGGTGAGACATTTTGGGGGGAAAGAAGTGCTGCATTTTATCATTTAAACATGTGACTTTTCATGAAAATTCTATAATCCAAGATGGCCACCACCATATGACGTCATAATATGCAAATTAGATGGGAAAATGTTATCCCTACATAAACTTTGGTTCATTCTTAATATTTCTACAACTTACAGAAAGTCTCTATCTTTTATCACTTTTAAGATATAGCCTTTTGAAATTAAGATGTCAAAATCGAACGTTTTATGAAAAAAAAAAAAAAAAAATCCCAAAACGTTTGAACAGTAGTACAATGTTACAAAAGCTTTCTATTTCAGATAAATACTGTTCTTTTGAACTTTCCATTCATCAATGAATCAAAAAAACAAAAACAAAAAAAAGATGTTGTACAACTGTTTTCAACATTGATAATAATAATAAATGTTTCTTGAGCAGCAAATTGGCATATTAGAATGATTTCTGAAGGATCATGTGACACTAAAGACTGCAGTAATGATGCTGAAAATTCAACTTTGAATCACAGAAATAAAATGCATTTAAAATGTTTTCAAATAGAAAAAAGTTATTTTAAATTGTAAAAATATTTCACAACAATACTGTTTTTGCTGCATTTTTTATTAAATAAATGCAGCCTTGGTGAGATTTAAGAGACTACTTTCAAAAACATTAAAAACCCTTAACGTTTCCAAACTTTTGACTGGTAGTGTATCTTGATACTGTTATTTTACAGTTAATTTGGCAGCAGGAGGAAATGTCACACAGTCATCAACCTATGGCAGCTGGATCGCTGAAAAGGCCATTGATTCCAATCCAGGTTTCACACAACCGTGGTTAGCGTGCTCCTCAACCACTAATCAGACTAACCCATGGTGGAGGCTGGATCTGCGTCATATTTACAGAGTTAGTAACGTGACCATCACTAACAGAAACGACTGCTGTCCGGAACAAATAAACGGAGCAGAGATTCGCATCGGAAACTCTTTGGATAACAATGGCAACAACAATCCTGTGTGAGACCCTCTTTCAGTGGCTTAATATCCATAGAAATCCCTGAATCCTCAAGGCTGAAACACAAGTGCAGAAAGAATAAAGTCTAAATGAAGTTTTCTCTGTCTCTCTGTAGATGTGCTGTGATTTCTAGTATTCCAGCTGGTGTTTCGTCCACCTACACTTGTAACGATATGGAGGGTCGATATGTGAATCTGATCATTCCTGGAGATTCAAGGTATCTCACTCTGTGTGAGGTGGAGGTCTATGGAGAAGGTCTGAACAAACACACTATGTTGAAATATGTCCATTTATTATTGATTATAAATAAAAGGGATATATCACTAAAAATGAAAATGCTGTCATCATTTACTCACCCTCAAGTTGTTTCAAACCTGTATGAGTTTCTTTCTTCTGCTGAGCGTGAAGGTTACAAACATTCTTCCAAATATCTTCCTTCATGTTCAGCAGAAGAAAGAAACTCATACAGGTTTGAAACAACTTGAGTGTGAGTAAATGATGACAGAACTTTCATTTTTGGGTGAACTATCCCTTTCAGGTCCTTGTTTAAAGCAAACGCTTGTGAAGCTCAAACTGAAGTCCAGCTCGAGTCTGTCTGATGCCTCAGTGAGAGCCCGACTCCTGACCCAGGTGAGAGAGAGAAAGAGAGAGAGAGAGAAATTGAAATTTACAATCCTTTTATTACAAAAAGAAAATCATGACAATGAAACACATTCACAAAAACAAGTCATACTTTAAAAAAAAAAAAAAAAACATACATCAACACTTCTGAGATACCTAGTTCATTATCAACTAATGAACACAGCACATTATCACAGCACCACTCGATTTCAAAAATATTCAATATACTCATTAGTTTATAAAAATTAAACTCAATTACAAGTCGTGATTTTACCATTTTTTTAAAAGCTGTTATAAGTTCTTGTTCTCCTTTCTGTTCAATTTTATTTCTCCTAGTTATATAAATGGCTAATTTTGCCATACCAACAATAAAATTAAGCAATTGACATTTGTATTTTTTTCTTAATGGTATACATACAACCAAGAATAAAATCTTGCTTCGTAAAACATACCTCAAAAGATTCAAAAAGAAGCTCTAGAAAACTAAACAAAAACTGAAGTCTGTTACAAAACATAAAACAATGAAACAGTCTCCCTTTCACTGCAAAAGGGACAATCCTCACTTACATTTGGGTTCAACATTGCCACAAAAGAGTTAACTGCTATAGCCCCATGGAGGATCCTCCATTGAAGATCACCAACTCTTTTAGGTAACGGAGGTTTATACAGAATCCTCCACACTGGTTTTGTTTTTTCAGGGATATCTAATTTGTCTCTCCATACAGTATCACTTCTATTTAACCATTTAATATTCGTCACTTTCACAATACTTCTGTACAATGCTTTCCCTTTAACTTCAAAGAAATCAATTTGAACATCAATTTCCTTCTTCAACATAGGATTAATGTCATTAAATGAAGAAAGATCAGGTACAATACTTATATCTGGAAAGAAATCTTCACAATCTGGAGAAATGCATTCCTTATTGTACTCATCAAGTAAAATTCTTTCTTGTACATTCAGAGCCCCTTGCAGTTTATCTAAAAAACGTTTAATGTATCGTGCAGACTTTACCTTTAAAAAGGCTGAAACTGCTTCTACATCATTAAAATCAGGACCTGCCTTATTTATAATGTGTTTCAACTGTAGAGATCCACTTCTGTACAACAAATCCTTAAGACATGGTATTTCGTCACCAGATACATCAAGACGTGCTCCGCACACAATGGGCTCTTCGAGTAGCCAGTACAGGGACATTAAAGGTTCCATCCATTGAGTGCTTAAACAGACTCCATACTTTAAAAAGACTTCGATAGAAAGTAGGAACTCCTCTAAAATCTAATTTTTTAGAGTCCATTAAAGACAACACATTGTCTTTAATGGGGGGAGTGAATAACCAGCGCCCTCCTCCACCCTCAATACCACGACTGAGGTGAGACCCTTGAGCAAGGCACTGAACCCCCAACTGCTCCCCGGGCGCCACAGCAATATGGCTGCCCACTGCTCCGGGTGTGTGTTCACGGTGTGTTTGTTCACTACTGTGAACCATACTTGGCCACATGTCAGTTCACTTCACACTTCACTTCACTTCACTTTCAAGTCCACTTATTCTGTGTAGAATGCATTGAGCCAATGGTCTCCATACCAGTCTTTCAGATCCTAAAATAAACTTCTGCAAAAACTGAAGACGATAAGCAGCACATCTACTTGACAAATGCACTAGGCCTCCATCTTCTTTAGCCAGAAGCAAAACACTTTGAGGGATCCAATGCAAATTGTCCCAAAAATCACTGTTTCTGTTTGAATGTTTGCTAAGAGACCGACCGGAGGATCAACGCATGAGAGTCTATGCCACAGGGAAGAAGCCGCAAGATTATTGATGATGAGTGTCCGTCCTTTAAAAGACAACTGAGGAAGCAGCCATTTCCATTTTTTCAAACGTCCAGTTACTTTGTCTGCCATTCCTTCCCAGTTCTTCTGCATGAAAGCTTCATTGCCTAAGAAAACACCAAGATACTTTAACCCATCTTTTTTCCATAATAAGCCTCCTGGTAGAATGGGATTTCCTCCTTCCCATTTTCCAATCAATAAAGCATCACTTTTTCCCCAATTAACATTTGCTGATGAAATATCCTTAAAATCATTAACAATTTTTTGCAACATTTCAACATCATCACTATCATTTATAAAAACAATAACATCATCAGCATATGCAGATAAATGGAATGCATTATTACACTGTGGCAATGTTAAACCCTTTAACTTATTTCGTAACATGGACAACAGTGGTTCTATAGCCAGCACATATAGTAGCCCAGACATGGCACAACCTTGTCGAACCCCTCTCTGTACACTAAAGGGAGCACACAAACTACCATTAATTTTAATCACACTCTCAATTTCACAATACATTGTTTTAATCATATCAATAAAACATGAATTAAAACCAAAAGCTTGTAAAGTATGCCACAAATAAAGGTGTTCAACCTGATCAAACGCCTTCTCTTGGTCTAGAGAAATAAGGCCAATATTTACACCAAACAACTTTGAAACTTCTAAAACATCTCTGATTAAGGTTATGTTATCAAAAATCGATCTATTTGGTACACAATATGTTTGATCGTAGTGTATCACCTTCCCTATTATTTTACTCAATCTTGTAGCTAGTGTTTTAGACAGTATTTTATACTCTGAGCACAAGAGAGAAACAGGCCTCCAATTTTTTATATTCTGAAGATCACCTTTTTTTGGGCAATAAAGTGATAACTGCCCTTCTGCAACTAAGGGGAAGAAACCCATTAATAAGGCTTTCATCAAACACTACTAAGAGATCTTCTCTTAAAACGGGCCAGAAAGCTTTATAAAATTCAATGGGTAACCCATCAATCCCGGGAGATTTCCCATTCTCCATGCCCATCATTGCTGTATACAGTTCTTGTTCTGTCAGAGGTAATTGCACACTTTCATTGCTCTCTTCATCAAGTTTTGGCAGACCTTCAAAAAAACTACTAATAGTCATCTTTTCATTCATCAGATCAGCTGTATATAATGTTTTATAAAACTGTACAGCAACTTCTCTTATATCAGAATTTTTAGTTAATTCCTGTCCTGAATCAGAGACCAAGGAGTGAATTATTCTGTTTTGACTTTTTTTTTTCCTCCATATTGAAGAAAAATTTTGAAGGTGCATCCATTTGTGTAATATTCTGGAAACGAGAGCGAACCAGCGCTCCCTGTGCCTTAATGTCCAGCAGGTTTGCCAATAAAGTTTTCTTTGATGTCAGAGCTTCAATGTGTTCTTTTTTGCCTGTAGATGCAGACAAACTGTACAAATCAACTATCTCAGTCTCTAAAGTATTCAATGATCGAGTTATTTCTTTTGTAACATTAAGAGTGTATTGCTGGCAAAAGTTTTTGATTTGTATTTACCCGCAATCCCACCACTGTTGTAGAGAGCTGTATAAATACTTTTGTTGTTTAAAAACATCCCAGAAAAAAGTAAAAGAATCTTTAAAGTGGTTGTCATCAAGCAAAGATGTATTAAAATGCCAATAGGCACTGCTTGACTTCACACAACTTACTAATACAGAACAAAAAACCGCACTGTGATCTGAAAATCCTACAGGATTAATTTGACAAGATTTAAAAATATTGAGCTGGTGCTTAAAACTGTAAAACCGATCAAGACGTGCCAAAGACAACAAATTATCTTTACAATGAACCCATGTGTATTGCCTTAATTTTTTATGCATTCTTCTCCATATATCACAGAGATCAAAAGTTTGAACGAGTTGATTAATAACTCTTTGAGATGCAACATGCGGTTCTAAGTGATTTCGATCTACTTTATCATTCTCGGTACAGTTAAAATCGCCCCCTAAAACTAAGAAATCATCTGTATTTAGGTTTTTCAAAGTAGTGTTGACTAAATTTAAGAACAAAACTCTTTCCACTCCACTATTAGGAGCATAAATATAAAAAAAAAACATAATTTTTTTTTTCAAATTTTACAATAACTTTTAAAAAGCGACCTTTTTCAATTTCAACAGATTCATAAGATACTGGAGTCATATTTTTAGAAAATAAAACTGCAACACCTCCACTTACAGAGGTTTTGTGACTAAGAAAAAGTTGACCTCCCCACTCTTTTCCAATCCACCTCATTTCTTTGATCACTATGCGTTTCTTGTATAAACATGACATCAACACATTTCTGATTTATATATTCATACAACATCATCCTTTTACGGACATCCCTAGCTCCATTTAAATGAAGAGTTCCAATTTTTAGCTGACTCATAGCTTTATTTATGTTAAACAAGAAACTCAAATGGAAGAAGACTGAGATTATGTATATGGTAAAGAAAACCAAGCTTAGGGATTTAAACCATGGCATTCTTATCATCTCTAGGATTTTGTTTTTTTAACTTATTTACAAATTTCCGTAAACGATACACTTCAAGATCCACAAAAGCCCCTTCTTTTATCAAATATCTGGTGTCCTTCACAAATTGTACACTATTAGGAAAATAATCCTCAATTTGCACACCTTTTAGCCCTTTCGTTTCCTGAAGAAAAACACGAATGTCTTCAGCCTTGTACAAGACATTTACTGCTTCATTTTGAGAACAAGCAGAAACCTCTGAACACACCGAAACGCAAGAGTCAGAATCATCATCGTCAGAAGCTATGATTTCATCTTCAGCAGCGTCATTTATTTTGATTTGTTTACTGGTTTTATCGTTTCGACTCTTTCTTCTTTTAATTGGTGTTTTGAAAGTTGATTCAACTTCCATATCCAATGTCAATCTCAGATCTTCCTTTACAATTTCTCTGTCTTGTTCTACAAGCACAGAAGATAATGTACTCAACCCTAGCGCGTTCTCTACTGCCACGGACTCCACCACAACACCTCCATCGTCAACAACAGTAGAAACCGACGCCCGCACCTCCGCGCTGTTCGCTCCCTCGAGCGGTATATTCGCGCCGGGATTCACCGCTGCACTAGTTTCGGACGCGCTATATTCATCAACAGCGCTCCCCGGAGCTTTACCTGCACCAATCTGCTCTGTGTTCGTGTTCATTTTATCAGGGCAATTACGTCTGAGATGTCCGATTTTCGAACAACCAAAACATTTCATCGTCGTATCAGATGATGCGAAGACAGCATAATCAAAGCCTTCAATTTTAAATTTAAAAACCAGGTCAAGTTCATCCTCGCCATTCTTCAGAATCATAAACACCTGTCTCCTAAAAGACACAAGATGTTTCACTAAAGGCGATTTACATCCAAGCGGAATTTTTTTGATAGGAGAAACTATCTTTCCATATCGTGACAATTCCTGCGCGATCATCTCATCTTTCACAAACAGAGGGACGTTTGAAATCATTATTTTCTTGGCGGGAGTGCTCAGAAGAAACACCGGCGTGAGTGAACCTTTAATTACAACACCATTTTGCACTATTTCATTCGCCTTCTCAATAGAGCTAAAGAAAAGCACAAACGCATTATTCATTCGCGAAGCGGACACAATGTTTTCATGACCCACAACGCCTCCTACAGCCAAACAAACATCTTCCACATTAGTGTTTGAATCAATTTTTACTCCATGCCGCCGTGTTAAATTTTCAAAAGCCATTGTGTTTGGAGTCGCCATGCTTCCCAACAAAAAATGCTGGAAGCAGACTATCCTCACAAAAACAAAAAACAAAGACAAAAAAAACAGAAATACAAACAAAACACTTAAAAAGGGGCGAAAAAGTTTGGAAAAAAAACGCTCTTACTGGCCACAGTCGGCCAACACTCACATCCACACTCACCACGCTCCGCCCACTCACTCCCAGCATGCATGAGAGAGAGAGAGAGAGAGAGAGAGAGAGAGAGAGAGAGAGAGAGAGAGAGAGAGAGAGAGAGAGAGAGACACAGAAATCTGAGCGCATTCATAGAGGTTTTAAGAGATGTGCTTGTTTCAGCTGGAATCTGTTCTGGCGGGAAGAGGGATTTCTGGCGTGAAGCTGCGCTGGACTCAACTGCCCAAACAGGAAGTGATGCGGAAGGAAGCTGCACCTGGTGAGTGTGTTCATTAAAAAAATACTGGAAAACTGAACAAGAATGTCAATTAATTAAAAATACACTACAAATGAAATAGGAAACAACGTCTTTATAATGTAATGAACTTTTCATTTACAGCTCAATGTGCTCAAAGAAAGAAGTGATGACGGGAAAACTTTTGGATCAGTTCTTTAAGCCATCAAGTCAAGTCTTATTTATAGAGCATATAAAGTTTAATACAACCGTAGTTGATCCAAAGTGCTTAACAATACAATACAAATAAATCAATCAAATAAAGTGAAACATTTATTACTTGTATATTCTCTGTTCCTCAATGTTGATCATCATAAAGTTGTTTGTGAAATGTGAATTTCTTAAACTTTGAAGTTGCTTTTAAAGAAATTTGTATCACATAAAGTGCTATTATTAAACTTAATTTGACCATTTAAAGCAGTGCTGTTTTATTCATAAAATGAATCCCTGGTGCCTAAATGTGGAAGGAGACCTCTCGTTTGTTAAAAAGAATTTTGTGAAAAAATATGGGATTTTATTTTTTTAGGCCATATCGCCCAGCCCTAGTTTCAGCCATTGCAAAATCATCAGTATCTGTCTCCTCACAGCTGATACCGCTACTGAGTGTTATGTCTGTGTATTGCAGAATGTCGATAGCACAAATATAAAGGATAGCAGAAATGTGCTCATAGCTGAATAACATTAGTTTATTTGGGGTTGGTGATTGGCACAAATATCCATTTCAATCTTGATTCAGTATCAATTCATGTATAGCCTACTGTAGGCTACATATACGGAAACATAAGTTTGCCTTTTTAGCACTATTTTAAACTTTTCTTGGGTTAAATTATATTTGCTTGCATTCATTAATATTCACTTGTGTGTGCTTATATTGTATCATTAAAAAATGTAGGATGTAAGTTATTAACGTTTTACAATTTCACATTTAAATAAATTTGTGATTGATCATATCTAAATATGTTTTAAATGCAAAACCTAAAAATAAGTAAGAAGTTATGATCTGCAATACTTTTTTGAGCAACTAGTATGTATATTTAAAGAGCCATACAGGCACCTAGTGGGTAAACAATGGCATTACAAATTAAATGTATTATTTTTCCAGCCACAACATGACTCTAATTTGCATCTTTGCATTGGAATTCTCTATTTTAACCTTCATTACTACACTAATTGTAATATAAATAAGAAAAATATTTTAATTAATTAAATGGTCATTAATGGACCATAATTATTGTACAAATAGTAGGCCTATTTAGTACCAAAAGATCTAAAAAAATTCAATAAATATTATTAAACTAAAATATAGAACATTATATTTAATTGAAAAATAGGTAAGGTGTATGATCACATTTGACCATCAATGAGTATGGGTGTGACCAATTAGTAAGGAATACCTGAGGGCTAAATACAAGAAAAACATTACCAACACAGAACTATTGATCCACGAACGCCGGAGTTATTATAATTGACAATGTTACGAATCTGATGCGGCAGACAAACTGATTCCGATTGAAAGCATCAGCACATGTAGTAAACACCAAATCGGTTTAGATAACGTCTCATGTAAACAGTCCTCCGAATCTTTCAATCGGAATGATTTTAATCGGAATGACAAAAAAGTGTGCATGTAAACATGGCTAGTGAGTAACAGTGTTCATTAATGCCTGATATGTGATCAGTGATTTCTGATTTGTAGCTAATTATTCAAGTTCACACAGACTTTCTTTCTAAATCGTTTATGCATCAGTGAATCAAGCCAGTGACTAAACGATCAAATTCACATTGTTTCTGTTTGTAGTATGAACCAAATCTGTTATTTAAATTGTGATTAGATGCTAGATTAGCGATCAAAGAACACACTCTTTATAATGTTCGGAGCTGTCAATCACACGTCGCAAGTGTATCTGCACACTTACCCTGAAGGAGGGAACGGAGACGTACGTCGGATGTCACCGACGAGTTGGGATCACTTCAGCGAGCCCCTATCAGCTTCGAGATATAGAGAACAGGCCAATGGGCCATTGGCGTGCGAGATTTGCATCTCGCGCTGCGGGTATAAACAGGAAGCGAGATCACTGATCACTGCATTCACTCGATCAACAGACTGCCTGTACTCAATGCTCATCACTACAGCCTTTCATGTGATGGGAAAAGATCTAAAAATAATGCTATAATCAACACGCTGTAATGATAAAAAATACTTAGTAAAAGTATTCGAGAGGGGTTCCACATGTTACAAAATTCGTTGATTAATGCTTTTCTACCAATGGGGAAAGCAAAATGATCTTAATTCAAACACAAAACAAGATTATTTTGCTTTCCCCATTGGCAGATTATTTTGCTTATTTTAAGCAAGACAAAAAAACTAAGTAAGAAAAGCATTTTTTGCAGTGAAGACAGGGTCGGCATGACTGGGACTCGTGTTTATTCAGAACTCTCAGAAACAAACAAAATAAACTCTCGCTTTCAACAACAATATAACTTTCTCAGCAATCTTTCTCCAGCTGAAGGAACGCTCGCTGCTGCTGCTGGCGGGGACTCTGAACACCGTAAGAGTCAGTCTTGACGGTCGTGGTAGCATGAGCTCGTGTTGTTTCCACCAGTGCATCACATCTCATAGTTTCTTTTAATTAATCAATGCCTATTTACATAATGTATATTTTTGTATTTGTATTTGCAGTCTAGTCATGGCCAATACAGCCTGTTCTTAGCCCTTGATGTTTTTTTGTTCAAATCTATTACAGGATTAAAATTAACTGTGGTGTGAAAAATCTAATATTGTGACAGCCCTAGTCTGAATGACAATAAAGCTGACCTTGACTTTGACTTTGACTTTGCATACAGGCATAAGAGTTGTCTGCCTATTCAAATGATTCATGGTATGGCTACTCAAAGGACAATGAAGTCTATAGGGGGCACAAAAAAAGAAGACTATAATCAGACATTTTTAGAAATAAATAAGATTCTTGTCATGTTAATGTAGGTGGATCTTGAAAATCACTTAAAACTCATAACATTGGCCTTATCGCTTCCGTCCATACATGATCTATACCGGTCATGCTGCCTGAGCAGAGCCACCAAAATAGTGAGAGACACCACTCACCCCGCCCCTGGTGTGTTTAACCTTCTGCCATCAGGAAAATGCTACCACAGTATGAGGTGCAAGACTGTGAGACTCACTAAGAGCTTTTTCCCTCAGGCCATCAGACTACTCAATTCCCTTTAACAGAACACAAACATTCTGGACTGTCTGAACTCATATATTCAGACAAATAGTCGCACTCAAATTGCTGCTACATTTGTGCAGTAATCAATATCACATCACTCATGCACTTTATATTCATCAGTGCCTGTTTACATTACATTAAAATTACTTGTGCAATACTACTTATTATTACTCGTGCAATACATTACCATTACCTGTGCACATTTTTTAACCACAGTGAAATATTTGTAGACCTGTATGTGTCTTTGGTCTGTTTATACTGTCATATTGTCTATTTATTGTTATGTGTATCAGCCCTTTTATGTTTATAGTTGCACATAGAGCCTGGAGTAATGAAATGTCATTCTGTTATACCCTCCTTGTTGTATAGTCTGAACTAGAGGTGTCACAATATACCGGTATTGGCGACAACCACAATATTTAAAATGAATAGGACTCTTATGATAGCATGACACGTGACACTGGAGCCGTGTTTTTTTTCTCCCTCCCTATTACACACTGTTATAGCCATAAACATACACTCACCTAAAGGATTATTAGGAACACCATACTAATACTGTGTTTGACCCCCTTTTGCCTCCAGAACTGCCTTAATTCTACGTGGCATTGATTCAACAAGGAGCTGAAAGCATTCTTTAGAAATGTTGGCCCATATTGATAGGATAGCATCTTGCAGTTGATGGAGATTTGTGGGATGCACATCCAGGGCACGAAGCTCCCGTTCCACCACATCCCAAAGATACTCTATTGGGTTGAGATCTGGGGACTGTGGGGGCCATTTTAGTACAGTGAACTCATTGTCATGTTCAAGAAACCAATTTGAAATGATTGGAGCACATGGTGCATTATCCTGCTGGAAGTAGCCATCAGAGGATGGGCACATGGTGGTCATAAAGGGATGGACATGGTCAGAAACAATTCTCAGGTAGGCCGTGGCATTTAAACCATGCCCAATTGGCACTAAGGGGCCTAAAGTGTGCCAAGAAAACATCCCCCACACCATTACACCACCACCAGCCTGCACAGTGGTAACAAGGCATGATGGATCCATGTTCTCATTCTGTTTACGCCAAATTCTGACTCTACCATCTGAATGTCTCAACAGAAATCCAGACTCATCAGACCAGGCAACATTTTTCCAGTCTTCAACTGTCCAATTTTGGTGAGCTTGTGCAAATTGTAGCCTTTTTTTCTATTTGTAGTGGAGATGAGTGGTACCCGGTGGGGTCTTCTGCTGTTGTAGCCCATCCACCTCAAGGTTGTGCGTGTTGTGGCTTCACAAATGCTTTGCTGCATACCTCGGTTGTAACGAGTGGTTATTTCAGTTAAAGTTGCTCTTCTATCAGCTTGAATCAGTCGGCTCATTCTCCTCTGACCTCTAGCATCAACAAGGCATTTTCGCCCACAGGACTGCCCCATACTGGATGTGTTTCCCTTTTCACGCCATTCTTTGTAAACCCTAGAAATGGTTGTGTGTGAAAATCCCAGTAACTGAGCAGATTGTGAAATACTCAGACCGGCCCGTCTGGCACCAACAACCATGCCACGCTCAAAATTGCTTAAATCACCTTTCTTTCCCATTCCGACATTCAGTTTGGAGTTCAGGAGATTGTCTTGACCAGGACAACACCCCTAAATGCATTGAAGCAACTGCCATGTGATTGGTTGATTAGATAATTGTATTAATGAGAAATTGAACAGGTGTTCCTGATAATCCTTTAGGTGAGTGTAGTTCAGCTTTGTTTTTAATGTCAAAGTAGTTATATTTCGTTTAGTTTCTTTATTAAGTTAATTTAAAAGTGTTTGGAGCAATTTTTGTTTGTTGAATTAAAGTTTGGTAATGCTTTAGATTATGGCCCGGAAAGTACTGCGTAAGTAAAGAGAATTATAGTGTAATCATAGTGTAACTATAAAGTAAGTACAGGTATAAGGGTATAAGGGAACAATATGTAATATTGAGGGAATAAAGGGGTAACTATCCGGAAAATTAACACATTATTTATACTGTAAGTATTTTTTAATTAAGTGGTGATTACGTTGGTCGCAGTGCCATGCACTTAATGTCTTATCTGCGGCCGTTCTAGATGCACATTAAAACTCCAAGTATAATAATTGAGATATATTAATATCCAAGTATGTTTGTTGGGTAAAAAAGAAAAACTAAATTAACAAAGTAAAAATTTATTTGATTACTTTTCCAAGAATTCCAAGATATCGATATTGTGAATTATTTTGGCCACAATAACCGTGGTGTGAAAAATCTAATATCATGACAGCCCTAGTCTGAATGACAATAAAGTTGACCTTGACTTTGACTTTGACTTTGACTTTGCATACAGGCATAAGAGTTGTCTGCCTATTCAAATGATTCATGGTATGGCTACTCAAATGACAACGAAGTCTATAGGGGGCACAAAAAAAGAACACTATAATCAGACATTATTAGAAATAAATAAGATTCTTGCCAGGTTAAAGTAGGTGGATCTTGAAAATCACTTAAATCTCATAACTTTGGCCTTATTGCTGGCGTCACTACACACAAAACCCAAAGATGCCGGCACAGAGAGAAATTTGGGATCATTTACATGTAGATTTACATTCATGATTTTTTGAACATAAGCAAATGACTTCAAGAAAACTTGGCATGCTTATTGTCGAAACATGCTTCAAACATGCTAAGTGACAATGAGGTGGACAAAGAAAACCACAGGAAATAAGAATAAGGAAAAGTAATGTTTAGTGAGGTGGACAAAGCAGCACCCAATACATCACTATATGAACACATGTTAATGTGTACATTTTAAAGTGTTTCAACAGTTTTATCTTGTGTCATCTCTGTTAGAAACAGAGCTTCCCCTCATGAAGGATGAGATACTGGACGGCTTTCGCCATGAATTAGAAATGCCTTGCGAGTAAAATCTTGTGATCTTGCAGTGTCTATGAAATGGGAAATATATATATATATTGTGACGGTTCCCTGAGGTTGTTTGTCCCTGAGTTACAGGTGATTGGCTGATGGAGGGTGTGGTTTCGCACCTGAACCTAATCAGGTTCCTTTAAGAGGGACTGGATCAAACAGAGCACGGGAAAGAGAGCAAAGGATGGGAAGCACGTGAGAGCAAAGCAAGTTGGGCTTGGCAGAGTGTTATTCGTTTGCTCCTCACGAGTTCCTGAGATCTGACTTAGGTGGGAGTTGGAGGGAGACCACAGCCGCATTGGAGTTCACGTGGAGCCATCTTCACTGTATTGCTTTGGACTTTCCTTTTGGTTGTGTTTTGTTGGACTGATTACATGTGCATTTCCTACTTACACTCATACGCTTACACGCTGACTAACATGTAAACTGAATACTAGACACTTCATATTTTATTATGTTAAATAAATCTTATTATTTATGCAGCGGTTGTGTAGCGTCTCCCTTTGTTTGTTGCGATTTAAGGACTTAGATCGTAACAAATGGGGGCTCGTCTTAAACACAGATCACAGATTTAGATTACGGCAACTGAGTCTGTTTGATTGGTTTGAAGCTCATTTTTGCTTATTAGTGGTGTTCTGTCGAATGCAAATGTGAAAGTGATAAGTGAGTACTGTTTTTCACATTTGTTTTGGAGATTTAGGCAGATAAACGTTTGTGAGATGATGTTTGGAATGTCCCGCGAGGTCAAAGGTAGTCGTTATTTTAAGGTAAGTGCATTTTTTTTCATTAAGTTACGGATAGAGCTTATTCTTCTTTCCCATTAGGGTTGAGCAACGCTTTGCGTTGGTTTGTTATTTTGCCTTTCTTATTTTTGTGCAGGCTTTTGGGTGAAGCACACCGCCGTGGTTGCGGGTTGGGCTGTTTTGCTCAATTTCAAAACCAGCGGTAGTTTGGTGTTTAATGACGCTTTACTCTTGAAAGTTGCACGAAGACTAGGTAAAGGATAGTTTAGTGGGTGATAGGCAGTGTAGATGGGGAAAGAGTGAATGAGTTTGTCTGTATTTTCGGTACTTTTATAAATGCACTTTTCCTTAAAGTTATAGAGTAACTAATAAGTTCGATATGGCATCCGTTGAAGAGTTTGTTAAAGCGCCGTCAGAGGATGGGTTAAATTTGTTGATGAAACAACAGCTCTGGGAACTTGTAGAACACTTTGGAATTGGTGACGTGGATAAACGAATAAAGAAAAATGAACTTCGTTTTGTTGTGAGAAATTGGTTGAGTGAAAATAATCTGTTAACCATTTCTGCACAGAGAAAGCATGAGGATATAAAAAGTTCGCTGGATATTTTTTCCGGGTTGTCTTTTGAGCAAAGAAAAGAGATTTTGAAAATGCAACAAGATCATGATATAGAGTTGGTAAAGGAAACCAAACAGTATGAGTTTGAGATTGAAAAATTAAAAGTTGATAACTTGCTCAAACAACGTGAAATTGAATTTGCACATGAGAAACTAGAGGCCGAGAAATCCGAACGAGAGTTTGAGTTGCAGGCGGAGCGTCTGAACTTGGTTAAAGAGGGTAAATTATCTCATGAGAGTGGTGGGAAGTTACATGTGTTTGGTGGTTTTGACTTGGCTGGTAATTTGAGATTGCTCCCTAAATTTAATGAACATGACCCTGATGTTTTTTTCTCTTTATTCGAGACCATAGCTGAGGAGGGGAGATGGCCAAATGCTGTTCGAGTTGTAATGCTTCAAACTGTAATTACAGGCAAAGCACAGGAGGCATATGCAGCGCTTACCATGGAGGACAGAAAAGATTATGACAAGGTAAAAGTGTCCATCCTAAAAGCTTATGAGCTGGTTCCTGAGGCATATCGCCAGCGTTTCAGGAACTGGAGAAAAGGTGATCGCCAAACACACTCTGAGGTGGTAAGAGAACTTGTTTCACACTTTGATCGTTGGTGTAATGCTTCCGGTGTTGATGATTTTGAGAAGTTACGTGACCTCATTATTCTTGAACAATTTAAGAGCATTGTTCCTGAGTATATTGCTACATACATTAATGAAAAGAGGCCAAATGATGCAATTAAAGCTGCAGTCTTAGCGGATGATTACATATTGACGCATAAAACTATATACAGAGATGATCGACCAGGGCGTCACTATGGTAACTTCAGCGAGAATAGAGTTGCACCAAAGCGATTTGAACCAATGTATGTTCCAAAATTTGAGAGAAATCGGCGTGAGAAGGCTGACCGAGATTTAGTGTGCAATTACTGTTTCAATATCGGGCATTGGAAAAATAAGTGTCCAGTTTTGGCCGCAAAGCTGAAGTCCAGTCAAAAGAAGACGCATGGTAATGTTAATCCTGTGTTAATGACTGAGACTACTCAAATTGCAAATGAAGTTGAGAGTGGCAGATCTTTGGTAGAAGTGAATGCAGTAGCTAAACCAGAAACTGGAAGTACGAAGCACTTTGCACCGTTTATTACACAAGGTGTTGTTTCTCTGACTAATTCGGAAGTTAAAGTCCCAGTTTCAATTTTGCGAGATACAGGTTCTTCGGAATCCTTTATTCTTGAATCTGTCCTGCCTTTTTCAGATGCATCCAGTGCAGAGAGGAATGTTCTGATCAGGGGTATTGGTTTGCAAACACTTTCTGTTCCTTTGCATAGGGTAAACTTGACTTCGGAGTTGGTCTGTGGAGAAGTGATTCTGGGAGTGCGTCCATCATTACCAGTAGAGGGGGTCATGGTAATTCTTGGGAATAACTTAGCTGGAGGAAGGGTATGGCGTGATGTAATACCACCACCTGTTGTAGTGCCCAATCCACTGGTCGAAAAATCTGATGTTCTGGGGGAAAAATTCCCTGAAGTGTTTACAGCGTGTGTTGTAACTCGTTCAAAAAGTCGTGCAGTTTTTTGTGAAGAAAAGGAAGTGCTAAAATGTGTTGTGCCTGGTTTATCCACTCTTGCTCCGATTTCTCATAGGGAGTTGGTGATCGCACAACAGACTGATTCTGGGTTACAGCAGTTGTTTGATAATGTGATTCCATCCCAGGAGGTAAGAGATGCTGTCAGTGGATATTTCATTCAAGATGAGGTTCTCTTAAGGAAATATGTGCCTTTTAGGAGAGGGTTGATGGAGGAAGTGGTGATTCAAGTTGTAGTGCCAAAACCGTTTCGAGAGGTGGTAATGCGAATTGCACATGGTGAAGTTGCAGGTCATCTAGGAGTAAATAAAACTTATGACAGAGTTTTGCGACAGTTTTATTGGCCATGTTTAAAGAAGGACATTTCACTTTTCATTAAGACATGCCATACATGTCAGTTAACTGGTAAACCAAATCAATCCTTGAAACCAGTGCCTTTGTGTCCAATAGCGGTTACAAACAAACCCTTTGAACATCTAATAATTGACTGCGTTGGTCCGTTACCGACATCTAAATCAGGTAACGTATATTTGCTTACTGTGATGTGTCAGGCAACTCGGTACCCGGCAGCTTATCCAATTAGGAAGATTACCACTAAATCAGTGGTGAAAGCATTAACCCAATTCATTTCTGTTTTTGGGATACCTAAGACTATTCAGAGCGATAAAGGTACCAACTTCACTTCACGTATGTTTGCTGAGATTTTGAGAGTGCTTAAGGTGAAACATAATCAATCAAGTGCTTATCACGCTCAAAGTCAGGGGGCACTCGAACGGTTTCACCAAACATTAAAGGCACTGTTACGTGCTTACTGTGTTGAGTTAAATCGTGATTGGGAGGAAGGATTACCGTGGTTGTTGCTTGCAGCTAGAGAAGTACAGCAAGAGAGTTTAGGTTTCAGCCCAAATGATCTAGTTTTTGGTCACCGTGTACGTGGTCCCCTTTCTGTTTTGCGGGAGGGATTAGGTGAGGAGGATCCGCCGCAAAATTTGTTAGAATATGTGAATGGTTTCCGTAGACGCTTATTTTTGGCAGGAATAGGTGCTCAGAAGAATCTTATCGGAGCTCAGAATAAAATGAAGAAGCACTTTGATAAACATGCAGAATGTCGTGAGTTTATACCAGGTGATCAGGTGTTGGTTATGTTTCCTTCTCCTGGATCTCCTTTTTGTGCACGATTTACTGGTCCATACACTGTTCTTCGTAAAATGACTGATCAAAATTATCAAATTGCAACTCCAGATAGGAGAAAAGCTAAACAGAGTTTTCATGTAAATTTGCTTAAGCCTTACCATTCTCGTAAGTCTGAACTTCAACTGGGTAAACCAGTTGCCTCTGTTGCCATTGTTTCTCTCAACGGTTCTCAACCACTTTCTGTAGAAGGAGGGGAAGATGTGATTGTCCCTGGAGACTGTGTTTTGCTTCCACGATTAAAGAATTCCGAGACACTTCAGAATCTGGAGGTTCTGTTTACACACTTGTCAGAGGTGCAGAGGTCAGAGTTGAAAAAGTTGATACTTGATTTCCCCAGTTTGTTTGCAGATGTGCCAACCCGTACTCACCTGATCCAGCATGACGTGGATGTGGGAGATGCACGTCCTATTCGTCAGCGGTTCTACAGAGTTCCTGTTAGTAAGCGGGAAGTGTTGGACTTTGAAGTTCAGTATATGCTGAAGAATGAAATTGCTGTTCCTTCATGTTCCAGTTGGGCTTCACCATGTCTGCTGGTGAAGAAGTCGGATTCTACGTATCGGTTTTGTACTGATTACCGCAAGTTAAACGCTATTACTAAACCTGACGCTTTTCCACTTCCTCGAATGGAGGATTGTGTGGATCAGGTGGGTAGTGCGAATTTTGTAAGCAAACTGGACCTTTTGAAGGGATACTGGCAAGTGCCTTTAACTCCTAGAGCTCGAGAAGTTACTTCCTTCATTACACCATCAGGGTTATATTCATACTCTGTTATGAGTTTCGGTTTGCGAAATGCACCCGCAACCTTTCAGAGATTGATGAACAGAGTGACATCTGGTCTGGAAGGTTGTGCAGTGTATTTGGATGATGTTATCATTTTTAGTGACACATGGGAACAACATTTGGACCGTCTTGGTGCTCTGTTGACACGTTTGTCCGAGGCATGTCTTACAGTTAACTTGGCAAAGTGTGAGTTTGCCAAGGCTACTGTAAGATATTTGGGGAAGGAGGTTGGACATGGGAAGGTGCGCCCGATTCAAGCTAAAGTTTTTGCTATTCAACAGTTTCCTCCTCCAGCAACCAAGAAAGAGCTAATGCGATTCTTGGGGATGGTGGGGTATTATCGGGGTTTTTGTCCAAACTTTTCAACGGTGGTTTCCCCGTTAACCGATTTGTTGAAGAATTCTGTCAAATTTGTCTGGAGTATAAAGTGTCAGAAAGCCTTTGAAAATGTCAAACTGTTGTTAACGTCTGCTCCTGTTCTAGCTGCTCCGAGGCTGGATAGGCCTTTCAAGATACAGGTAGATGCTAGCCAGATTGGTGCTGGGGCTGTTCTATTACAGAACAGTGAGAATGGACTTGAACATCCTGTGAGTTTCTTTTCTCGTAAGTTTAATACTTATCAAAGAAACTACTCTGTGATTGAGAAAGAGGCCTTATCCTTAATTTGGGCTCTTCAGTACTTCGATGTATACGTGGGGGGAGGATTACCTGTCGAGGTTTATTCTGATCATAACCCTCTTACTTTTTTGCATTCCTTACAGTCTCCAAGTCAGCGGTTAATGCGTTGGATTCTCTTTTTACAGCCTTACTGTTTAACTGTAAAACACATCAAGGGTTCAGATAACGTAGTGGCAGATGCGTTATCTCGTGTTCCTGATGAGTTTGAGTAGTGTGCTGTAGTGTTTAATCAGTTGTTCCTGTTTTTTTTGCTGTGCTCTTTTTGCTGCCTTAAATATGCTTTCAGGATCCAGATTGCTGGGGGTAAAGGTGAGCAGAGTGGGAGTAATGGAGATGACTGATGTAAAACACTGATACTGGAATCGGATGTTATATTTAAAAAAGGAAGTATGGTTTGTTTATTTCACTTTATTAGTTGAGGTGTTTTGAGGATCCTTATCTGGTGATGGCGGATCTTTTAAACGGGGGTGTGTGACGGTTCCCTGAGGTTGTTTGTCCCTGAGTTACAGGTGATTGGCTGATGGAGGGTGTGGTTTCGCACCTGAACCTAATCAGGTTCCTTTAAGAGGGACTGGATCAAACAGAGCACGGGAAAGAGAGCAAAGGATGGGAAGCACGTGAGAGCAAAGCAAGTTGGGCTTGGCAGAGTGTTATTCGTTTGCTCCTCACGAGTTCCTGAGATCTGACTTAGGTGGGAGTTGGAGGGAGACCACAGCCGCATTGGAGTTCACGTGGAGCCATCTTCACTGTATTGCTTTGGACTTTCCTTTTGGTTGTGTTTTGTTGGACTGATTACATGTGCATTTCCTACTTACACTCATACGCTTACACGCTGACTAACATGTAAACTGAATACTAGACACTTCATATTTTATTATGTTAAATAAATCTTATTATTTATGCAGCGGTTGTGTAGCGTCTCCCTTTGTTTGTTGCGATTTAAGGACTTAGATCGTAACAATATATATATATATATATATATATATATATATATATATATATATATAATTTTTTTTTTTTTTTTAAAGTGGCAGGTGCAGCACTCAAGATGGAAACAACATGATAGATATAGCCTTAGAGAAGATGAGCCAGTTCTGTGATGCCTTTTATTTGGTCATTTTGGCGTTTGACAGCTTCAGTCTTCATTCACTTAAAAAAAAGAAATCACTCTTGGTGTTTCACTGAAAGGAAAGAATGACATGAGAGAGTAAATAATGCAAGAATTAAAGTAAGAATGTTAAAATTTTAATAAAAAAAGCGAGTACAAACCTTCATATAGTTTAGGAAGACTCTCACTCAGTTTTCTCTCAGGAGATCCAGTTTGGTGGATTTGTAGCTGGGTTATATATGGTGGACTTGCGCCTAGATATGACCTCAACGCAGCCCTGAAGTGTCTGCAGAGATCCTGGTAACTAGAGAAGGCCTCATCAACACGACATTTCACTCAACCTAGGAAGGTTATCAAGAAGGCAGAGAACCATACATTTGAAATCATGAACTTGCCTGGAGCTTGAAAGAGCAACAGCTTCAACAGAATGATTCTCATGAGGAAGCCAGCTTACTCAGCACAGAATGATTATCAAGCCGGCCCTAGAGGTCAAACACTTGAAATCTGGTAATCTGGTAGCTCAAATGAGCGGCGGCCTTAAAAAACGACTCTCTAATTTGAGAGGAGGCCAGGTCACTCACTACAGGTAATGTTCATTCTGAAAATTACCCACTATATAAAAAACTTGCAAAAACTACTCTCAGAGGAGAGGAGGTACATAGTAAGGGTGCGACGATAACCTTCCCTAATAATGGGAGCTATAATACTATATCAAATATAATATTGTGAATAACCGCCACCTGTAAATGAGGCCTGCCATACACTTACAGTCTGAAAGGATGCTCTCACTATCAAGCCCGGCGCTGGACCGACAGAAGGGTTACAATGATGGAACAAAGTCATCATCGTCTCACCTTCTTCACCCTCGGTAGCCATCTCCTGCCATTCTTACCTTGATTTTGAACAATCGCTTCAAACAAACAGTCCGTGAATATGAAAAAGAGAGGATTACATGTTCTCTAGGTGCCCCTTATATACTTCCTGATCACACTAGTATGATATCATAGGCTGTCACTGGACAATACGATTGCTGGGATTTTACAGTTGCTTCAGATACCAGTCACACCAAGGCGTTTTCCCATAGTGTCTCAGGACACAGTGAGAATAGTAGTGGTCTCTTATGACAAGTCAATGTGCCATTTTTGAAACAATCTGCATTGTAAAGAGCGCTATGTAAATAAAGGAGACTTGACTTCTAGTCAAAGGGTTAGGATCATTGCTATCTATACCTGGTACTAGTAGTTGCCTCTTATGACAAGTCAATGTGCCATTTTTAACCTGACTTGGTTTGGATAAAAGAGATTATTGGTACTGCATTGGTACAGACTATTTTGATATAATTTATTACTAAAGACATTCATGTCATAGTTTGTTTGCTTGTTTATACACAGATTTGAAAGATGATTTATTTGAAAAATAATACCCTGTTTTTGTCTGAGAAATGTTCCAGCTCCAGTCAACAAGAAAGAGAGAGAAATATGGGAATGGAGGAGGAGAAATGTGATCATGTGACACGACTGAAGTCACACTGGTATGTAAAGCTGAACTTCTGCATCATTCTGTCATCTCTCATCTCTCTCTCTCAACTTTCATTCAGTGCTCAAATAAAAGCAGAAAGAATCGAGAAGTGAACATGAGGGTTTTCTTCAGGACTCTGTCGCTTCTACTGGGTAAGTGAAACATCTTTTCTAATATCTTGGGTGTTTCTGAAAGATGAGGCTGGAAACAGAATGTAGATCACTAACAGAAGAACAATAATATACAATACATCATTCTAGAGAACACTGAATATTACCCAATTGGCCTTTTCTTTCATAAATATAACAAAATACTACACTTGACTGGTTCAAATAGAGATCACGATTCTCTCACGATTCTGAACAAACGACTAAACAATATAACATGTAATTTACTAGGGGTTCTGACAAAATGTTAATTGCTGCAGTCTATTTAATACATTTTTTTAATTTTTTTTAATTTTTAATTGTTTGAATAATTTAATGACTCCTTCACTCAAAAAGACATTCAATGTTTTCAGGTTCTCTTGCAAAAGTTTTGTGTGGCACAAGCGAACATAAAACTTTTGCGAGAGAATGCAAAAGCATTGAAACATATTTTTTTCCATCACAATGTTCCTTTAGCAGCTCCATAAAAAAGTAGGCCAAATATGAGACAAGTTCACATTTACAGCAGAATTTGAGTTTGTCTCATATTTGGTGACATTTGCATCATTGATTCTGTTATTTTCCTGTTTATTACTGCGAAGCTGCTTTGAAACAATCAGTATTGTAAATAAAGTGCTATATAAATGAAGGTGACTTGATTTTACTTTAATCTAAGTCTACTAATACTGCCCATCATTCTGTGTTTCTCATTTCAAGGGTTTTTCTCAGTTCAAATCAAGGCAGATGACAAAGAAGGTGAGATTTCATGAATTAAACACTATTACATCTTTTGTTAGTTGGTTTGTGCCGCTGTGAAATATTTGTAGGGCTCCACAATTACAGACACATAATGAAAACTCATGAACTTAAAAAGCCATGTGTAACCCCTCCTGTTCGAAACCACCCGCTCCAAGCGGGACTCAAACCCAAGTCCGCCGGCATGAGAGTCAGACGCTCTAACAAGGCGGCTGAAGGCTTCAAACCCTAGCGTCAGTCGCTAGAGCGTCTCTTGAGATCAGAGTGGGGTTACGTGCACAGCAACTACTATCTGTCCTCCATTACACATGCAAAGGACATTTAAATACCAACGGATTTAAAGATGAAAACAAAGTAGGTACTGAATAATTCAATCAATCAATTCAACAAAGCTGGGTAACACTTTATAATAACTACACGCTATGAAGCATTAGTAAATAGTTAATTCATCATTTATAAAGCATTAATAGACATTACTAAGCAGTTTATAAATACAGCTATAAATGCTTTATTCTTGATTTATAAGCATATCTATAATGTGTTTAATAATTGTATTTTCATACTTTATAAATGATCAATTTATCATTTCTAAATGAAGTATTACATTATTTACAAACCGGTTATTTAGGAGTTGTCAGTGGTTCATCAGATCATTTAGAAAGTGTAAGTAAAGGGTTAATAAATGTACATTTATACATCTTATTATTTAGACATATAGTAATAGTTGCTCAGTGTGTTAATAAATACTTTATTAACATGTATTTATACTGTAATTCATGATTAATTCAGGTAGTTATAAAACATTTAGTAGTTTTAGTAGTTTAACTATTTTTGTGAGCTCATCTAAAGTGATGACTATTCATGCCTCGTAAAGCTTTTACAGAGGAGATTTAAAGGCTCAGTTCTCTCCTGCACATACAAAGGGAAGAAAAAAAACACAAAACAGGAGGAATATAGTACATAGAAATATTTATTTTAAAATGCAAAAATGGAGACTGTACAATAAGTAACTTAATATAAAATTAAAATTAAACCTCTTCAATGTCATATTAAATAGTATTCCTGTAGACCGCCAGAAACCATAACTGCTGTCAAATGAAACTAAGCCTCTGCAATCTGATATAAAAATACATTTCTGTAAAGTGTAAACATTGCTGAATAAAAATGTAATCACACTGGATTACAGGAGTGCCAAAATACAACAAATAACATTGATAAAACAATAATAATATAATAAAATATTTAGCAGTGTCAAAACAGTCCCAGAGAACAGCAGTGCAGAAGAAACTGAGCCTTTAAATCTCCTCTGTAAAAGCTTTACGAGGCATAAACCGTCCTCACTTTAGATGAGCTCAGAAAGAGTTCACTGACAACTACTAAATGTTTTATAATTAATGAATCATGAATTGCAGTGGAAATACATGTTAATAAAGCATTTATTAACACACTGAGTAACTATTACTATATGTCTGAATAATAAGATGTATAAATGTACATTTAAATTTAGTTCATTAACCCTTTACTTACACTTTCTAAATGATCTGATGAACCACTGACAACTCCTAAACAACTGGTTTGTAAATAATGTAATACTTCATTTAGAAATGATAAATTGATCATTTATAAAGTATGAAAATACAATTATTAAACACATTATAGATATGCTTATGAATCAAGAATAAAGCATTTATAGCTGTATTTATAAACTGCCTATTAACGTATATTAATGCTTTATAAATGATGAATTAACTATTTACTAATGCTTAACTAATGCTTCATAGTGTGTAGTTATTATAAAGTGTTACCCAAAGCTGCAGTTTTTGTGACTATATTGACTATTTAGGATGCATTATTTATTTTACAAATCATGATTGATGCAAGTTTGAAAAATTAAAATAAGTATTACTGAAATTATTATTTTATTTCAATTAAAATTGGCTGCTGTCCAATTCCTTCCATACAAGTCAACATAGAAATCACAAAAAGGTTTGCAACTGTGAAAAGAGTTTGTGACTTAGTCCAGCAGATGTTACTTGTCTGTGGGAGTGTTTATGAAATATTGAAGATCCACCCACCTCCCGATCATCGGCTGTGAACTTATTTCAAGCTTTAAAGGGGTGATGAATTGAGAAATCAACTTTCCCTTGAACCTTTGATATATAAAAGTTCATCATGATAAAAGAATATTCTGTAAGTTTCGGAGCTGAAAACTTCCTTGTTAGTCAAAGAAAAGCTTTTACTGATCGACAGATAAATATGTAATATGATAAATATGCTTCTGTAGCCCCGCCCACCGACTCGTGGAGCTAAACGGATCGCACTCCTGAGCAATAAACATGCTGGAGAGAGTAATATATTGCGCTGTGTCTGGTTGTGGAAGAACACAGTTGCGGTTATATTCACTGATTGGGCGGGCCAGGTAATAAAAAAATAACATTCCAATCAATCGCGGGTGGATGAGAGATGAATAAAGACATTTTGCGAGTCCTATGGGCAATTCATTCCGGTTGCAAATCTTATCCAATCCTAGTCGAGAGCCTCAAAACCAGGGGAGAAAATAGCCTATTACTTATAAATTATGATGTTTCTGAAAGTATAAACATTTTGTATAGGCTTAATATGTTTTAAATGATATACAGTACCATTCAAAAGATTGGACACATTACTATTTTTTATGTTTTTGAAAAAAGTCTCATGCTCACAAAGCCTGCATTTATTTGATCAAAAATACTGAAAACAGTAATATTGTGAAATATTGTGAAAATAATGGTTTTCTACATTTACATTTACATTTAGTCATTTCAGCTTTTATCCAAAGCGACTTACAAATGAGAGCAATAGAAGCAGCTAGAACAGTCAAAGGCTACAGTATGCAAGTGCTGTAACAAGTCTCAGTTAATCTAACACAGAACACACAGGACAGAATTTTTATATTTTTTTTAAATATAAATTAGACAGACAGAAAATGAATAGAATGTAAGTGCTATTCTTGATTGATCAGGTGCTGCTGGAAGAGACGTGTCTTTAGCTGTTTTTTTAAATGGCTACAGACTCGGCTGCTCGAATTGCGATAGGCAGGTCATTCCACCAGGTGGGGGCGGTCCAGGAAAAGGTCCGTGAGAGTGATTTCATGCCTCTTTGGTATGGCACCACAAGGCGTCGTTCACTGGCAGAACGTAAGCTCCTGGAGGGTGTGTAAGTCTGCACAAGCGAGTTTAGGTATATTGGTGCAGAGCCAGTGGTTGCTTTGAAGGCGAGCACCAGTGTCTTGAATTTGATGCGAGCTGCTATTGGCAGCCAGTGGAGACTGATGAAGAGAGGCGTGACGTGCGCTCTCTTCGGCTCATTAAAGATCACCCTCGCCGCTGCGTTCTGGATCAGTTGCAAGGGTTTGATAGTGCATGCTGGAAGGCCTGCTAGAAGAGCATTACAGTAGTCCAGTCTGGAGAGAACAAGAGCTTGGACCAGGAGTTGTGTGGCCTGCTCTGATAGGAAGGGTCTAATCTTCCTGATGTTATATAATGCAAATCTGCAGGACCGGGTTGTTGCAGTAATGTGGTCAGTGAATTTTAGCTGATCATCAATCACAACTCCAAGGTTCCTGGCTGTCCTGGACGGAGTAATGGTTGAAGATCCTAGATCTTAGGTTTTCTATTTTAATATAATTTAAAATATAATTTATTTCAGTGATGTAAAACTGAATTTCCATCAGCCATTACTCCAGTCTTCTGTGTCACATGATCCTTCAGAAATCATTCTAATATGCTGATTTATTATCAGTGTTAGAAACAACTGTGTGTAACCGGTGGATACAGGCAGACAGACCAAGACTAAGACCCTGTCCCAAATGGCACACTTCATATGCACTTTCGGTTTTGCGAGAGCGTAGGGTGTCCCGTGTTAGGTCTCAGAAGGGTGCTCGCGAGCGCACTCTTTTCAGTCGATGTACGCCCTCGATGCGCACTTAAGCCGAGCCCACACTGGTGTGGGTTCCTCAGGGGACTTCTTCACGACAGTCAAAGTGGTGTTACGTATGAAAGTGCGGACTCATAGGAAGACTGCGAGGGTTTAGGGTGCCATTTGGGACAGGGCCTCAGAATGATGTTCAACAACAGGTTTTAATAATAAGATTCCTTTGACAGGCAAACAGGCAGACGCAACACACACTAAACATAACATAGATCGGACAACCGCGATGAGGATGGTGACTACTGATATAGGGAGTGCTGATGAGTGACAACGACTATTTTATATTAACTCTTAATTTCCTGGTTTTGAGTCTCTGTTCCGTAACAATGAGTGAATGAAAATGGTCAAGACTGAATGGATTCCACTTCATATCAACATTTTTATATTTGGGCATTATTGTTTAGCTATCAACCTATGTTTTAAAATTCCCTGCGGGGGTTTCGGCTCGATTGGACAAACAGTTTCAAAGATATTTGCAAAAGTTTAAGTGCTAAATCTCACCTTTGCACAAACCATAAGGCAGAACCTGGTGCGTTTGGTATCGTTGGACTCGTCAAGGATTCAGGAGTCTAAGGAGGTGACTCCCATGAAAAGCGCTGGCTTGAAACTTATCAGGCTCCTTTAGGGCATTGTGCCGATGACACATACCGAGTTTAAGATACACCAGTGTCCTCATAGACTATCATGGCACCCTGGACAAAGACACTGCATGCCAATTCTCAAGTCAATCGGACTAATGTTTGGGTGGTTATAGCATTTTCAGTTTTTTTTCCTGTTATAGTGCCACCAAGTGGCCAATCATCGCAATTTTTGTGACAATGGACATCAGAATGAGCTCATACACATGTGTCCTGAATTATAGCCATTTTAGTCAAAGTGGCCCAGTTCACATTGAACATTTTGGCTCCCCTTAGCATGAATCGTAATTAGGATATACACTCTCCAGAGAATATTTCTGCACTGGTTTGGTTCCGATCGGGCCAAAAACCAAGGACTAGTTTGCAAAAGTAGGTTTTTCTGAAATAGCTTGAGTGTTATTTTATTTTGTCATTAAAACACTTCACTGCTGCAAACCTGCTTTTTCATTTCTTCCATCAACCCAATGTGACAGGTAATGGATATGTGTGGTCTATTTTTGTTTGATGTCATGTTGTCATAGTGTTTGCTACAGTAAATGATTACATGTAAATGCAAAACCATCTAAACCTGTAAGTCAAGTCAGGTTCATTTGCATAGAACTTTTCACAATACACATTGTTTCTTCCCTTGAACATATTCCAGTGAATGCAGCAGGATGGGGCAAACCCAGCCAGTCATCAGTATTTTCCGACTGCTATCCTCAAAAAGCTCTGGATATGGATCCCTCCACCTGCATGCAAACACCTGCATGCTACAACCCGTGGTGGAATCTGGATCTGCTGAAGGTGTACACCGTGAACAGAGTGGCCATCACTAACAGACTAGACTGCTGCAGCGAGGAGATAGACGGGGCAGAGATTCGGGTCGGAAACGTTCGTTTTGGTGCTTTAAGCAACCCCATGTGAGTCTCTCTGATATATTTGTCTTCTACTTTTTACAGTTTTATTAAGCATCTTTAGAACCAGTTCACTGTTTGCCTCCACTGTTCACAGATGATAACTCTGACGGGTTATACAGAACATCCTGTTGCTATGAATCAGAGACTTCAGCAAACTGTTTTTTATGGTTTTTTTTTATGTTTTCTGTGTGAGTAGTCAAGTCAACTTTATATATATATATATATATAATTTTACATTTTCACAGGTTTAAACAGGAAAATAATGCAACCGAATTGGAGAAAACGGTGATGTCATCAGCTCATTTCAATTATCATATAGGGGGGTCAATGACGTGATGCCTACATTTTCTGTCCGATTGCATTTTTTCCAACGATTGCAACTTTCTACTCACTTTTATTTTTCAAAAAAACATTAGTTGTTTGTAATTTTTCTGTTATTTAAATTGTCAAAATATCATGTGGTGCGACTGTCCGGCCATAACTTCTGTTTTGGAAACATCTTTGAAAATACTCTGGATGTATTCAAATGTATTTTCTACACTATTTGGCATGATTTCCAAAGTGTTTTGTAATCCTGCACAAAATTGCAAAGCATTTGTTTTTGTTTTATTTCTTTCATAATATACAAACAAACATTGTCCAATGAAGTCCATTTTATGAAATATCATGTTTTGTTTAGGTGGCCAATTCTATGCCTGTAAATTTTGAGTGAATTTAAAAATATCATGTGGTGCATTACATAACAAATAGTATTTGTGCTTTTATATTCAATTGATGGTTTATATACATGAAGTACTTTATTTTAGTATAATCTGGAATAGATTTGTATCCAATTTGGGTAATTTACAAAAATTTCAGACGGTTTATTTTTTATCTTTCAACACTATGAGAAAAATATAA
This sequence comes from Romanogobio albipinnatus, assembly GCA_023566225.1. Taxonomy (NCBI): domain Eukaryota; kingdom Metazoa; phylum Chordata; class Actinopteri; order Cypriniformes; family Gobionidae; genus Romanogobio; species Romanogobio albipinnatus. The sequence goes on from CM042239.1 coordinate 4,259,668, forward strand.
TATATAATTTTAGTAATTATGCATTTATTAGTAATTTATTATTTATTTATTGATAAGTAGATGCCAGCAGCCATATCACCCTGTAGCCCAAGACTGGTTTCCCACTGAAGCTAAGCAGGGCTGAGCCTGGTCAGTACCTGGATGGGAGACCAACTGGGAAAACCAGGCTTCTGCTGGTAGAGGTGTTAGTGAGGCCAGCAGAGGCGCTCACCCTGTGGTCTGTGTGGGTCCTAACGCCCCAGTGTAGTGATGGGGACACTATAATGTAACAAGCACTGTCTTTCAGATGAGACGTTAAACCGAGGTCCTGACTCTCTGTGGTCATTAAAAATCCCAGAAAATGGCCAAATTTGCCCATTGGCCCCTGTCCATCATGGCCTCCTAATCATCCCCATATACATATACGATTGGCTTCATCACTCAGTCTCCTCTCTACCAATCAGCTGGTGTGTGGTGGGCGTTCTGGCGCAATATGGCTGCCGTCGCATCATCCAGGTTGTGCTGCACATTGGTGGAGGATAAGGAGATTCCCCCTTCTATGTAAAGCGCTTTCAGTGCCTAAAAAAGCACTATATAAATGGGAAACTGCTTTGCGCGTCTTTTGCTGTTATTTTTGTTGGCCAATGGGAGTTTGCGCTTCATCATGGTTTCACTGATATCTATGGTTTCTCCGCGGGGTTTGCAGCTTTTCGATGACGTTCACGTTGGGTAATTACATCACTTCAAAGCGTTCCCATGGCAACAGGGGGAAATGGCGGCTCTTGTGTGAAGTAACAAACATTTTTCAACTTTCTGCTAATATATATGACTTTTTTGCAACGAAAATGCAGGGATTATGAAATCATGCTAGCCCTGCATATTTTGCATGCGGAAATAGGCAATTTATGCGGCGAAAGTACGGCGTATTTTTTAAAAAAAAGTGGCCCCCGCATAAATATGCGGACTTTGGCTGATTATGCATTAAATCATGCAATCGCATTATCACGTTTTTCTGGAGGGACTGACTAATAGCCCGAACACATGCGGTTTTAGTGCATGTCTGTAACCACAAATAAAACAGAGAAGACGTGGCTTTTGATTCTCGTTGATATTTCATTCAAAATATTGTTCGTTACAGATCGGTTATTTTGCACATAAATTAAAAAATGAATGTCAACGCTTTCAGGTTCGCCGTGCGATTCCTCAAGTTCATTTTACTTTACCAAACTTTTGTAGCAATGGCTTCCACAGACGGCGTCCCAGTTACAGCTCGCTCAGCGCCCTTACTTCGTATCAGCGCGACCATCCGCCTCGGCTGTTCCACTGTAGATTAGCGGTCTTTACCCACACGAAAGTAATCCAGGGAGCACCTTCACGACACGCTGAAAACAACACCTCCTTGATTTTTCCACACGCTGATTCCAAAACTTCCCCACCATGTCTCAACAATAATGATGGAAGACGAACCTGACAGAAGTGACTGTCTCTTGCATAATAACTAAATTATATTTTATGCATACTACAGCGCAGTGATTGGATTGAATGAGCTTTATGTCATAAATATATGTGGAGAATCGCTCGAAACGGTCGACGTCAGCATGTTCGACCAGCCCATACTTGGACCGAAAGTACACAATGACGTCAGCTTTTGTGACGTTGCTCCTACTCAGATTTTCAAACCGGAAGACAGAAATCGCTTTGAAAAATGCAAAAATAACTATTTTTCACATATGAATAACATTAATGAGTACCTTTAGTGTTTTCAATGATGTGCCGCCTATACATATTTGTTTACATCTCAAAAAAAGTGTTTGGGCTTTCATGACCCTTTAAGAAGGCAACTCTGAAATTAAAAACAAAAATGTGAGATCATCTTTTGTAAAAACTTTATAAACACTTGAATAACAGAACTTGTATAAAAAAAATGTTAAGCATAAAATAATTTTAAGATAAATCACGGTCGTACCGCATGACATTTTTTAAGGCTACAGCCAATTTATCTAGATGAAAAAACAGTAAAATCACTTAATTTGACATTTTAATATGATTTTATGTGTACACAACATTCTTAATGTTTGAACAATTGCAATAGATATTATTATTTTTTGCATTTTAAAATTGGCCAGTTGACGATCCTTATATGTCATTGACCCAGTGACAATGTGGGCAGATCAGTAATTTAGTTGATATAGTTAGCTTAGTATTTAGCTTAGTAATTAGATTTATTTGGATATTTAGTTGAACATTTTGTGTCCCCAACTGAGCAAGCCAAGCCAGAGGCGACAGTGGCAAGGAACCAAAACCCCATCAGGTGACCTAATGGAGAAAAATAAACCTTGGGAGAAACCAGGCTCAGTCGGGGTGCCAGTTCTCCTCTGCCCAATTAACAAACAGCGTATGATTATTATTCTGGCAACTTTACAGGTCAGGGGTCATATTAGATTGAAATATATTCGAAAGATCGGAGGCAACACGCCAGAGATGGGTTTATTGAGGATGACGTGTTGATTAAACAATTATTAAATAAGAATATTCGAAAGATATTAGTCAACACGCCAGAGACGGGTTTATTGAGGATGCCGTGTCGATGAGGCAATTTCAGGGGGAGTCTAATTCACACGGTCTCTGCAGACACTTCAGGGTCATGTGTTAGTTATGTATGGGTACAGGTCCACCATCTGATCTGGACACGGCCCGGATCCTTTTGATTGTATTTCATCAATTCGTTCAACAAGCTGTAACGCCTCAATAGCTGGCAGGCCCAATAGGGGTCTGGAAAGTGAGTCAATTACAAAAACAGGTTGAGATGTTGTGCTGCCTTTGCTTTTCAGCTTGCACATTACGTGTCCTGCCACTAGTAGTCGTTTATTATTTGGCCCGTACAGCTTTTTGTTTGTTTCCATTAAAGGTCTGTCCCTCTTGTAGTCATATAGTTTAGTGGGGATGGCTGTGACTGCAGCGCCAGTGTCTATTTTGAATGAAACGTTTTCCCCATTCAGTGTCATATGCTGCCTGTTTTCTTTTTACTCAGTGTCATCCCTGCTCACACGTTATAGTTTCTAGTCATGAAACAGGTTTGTGTTTTGCCTGACTTTGGCATATATCTTCGGCACAGTTTGCAATGCAGTACATGTTTCGTCTCTTAGAAATGCACATTTGACAGTGAGTTGACAGTAGCAGTAGTATCTTGAGTTAGGAGGATGCAGATGTAAATGTATGTTCATTAACAAAAACATTGCCATCTGTAAAAATTGTAACAACCTCATTTTTATATGGTAAAATGTAAATATTCTGAGTTGTATTAAAATTAACCATTGGTCTTCCATAGTATCATAGATTTAGATTATGATAACCACAGTTAAATCATGCATATACCTCTTCACTACTATGGTAAAATGTATCTACAGTATATGGTTTCTATGGTATGTGTATTGAAAACAGTAGCCTAGCCTAAAAACATTTAGTATAAATGCACAAATTCTATAGCTAAATAAAAATACTAATAATACTATTCAATTACTACTTTAATACATGTCTACATGTGTACCATAGTGCAGTAGTTTGTGTCACAATAGAAAATTCACAGTAAATTATGGACAAGATTGAAAATCCTTCTGACTGTATCATTGCACACAGTGTTTCTCCTGTTTGTCAGTGCTGTTCCATTTGGCTTTAAACTAGTTTACATCACAGAGACATTTGTGTTTTTCACTGAATTCATGCGTTTCTCACTGGATCTTTCTGCACTGTTTAGTGTCACATGACCGAGACCGGTCAGAGTAAAATTTTGACTCGAGTTGATAAATGGTCTGTGTGGCGCAGTTCAAAAGAGTAACTGAATTTGTCATCTTTTTATGATAACGCAAGGTTAATTTAACGATTTAACGTTTAACGCCACTTTCACAAATTTGTCCTTCTCGTGTCGAGTTTTCTTTGCCAGTAGAGCGTATACTTTGACGTGCAAGTTAAAAGCTGCACTCTGACTGGCTGTTGTCACTTTTATTTCTGCTGTGTGATTGGGTATTAGAATAATCCATAACGAGTAAAAATGTGAGTTTATCATCGTTATCGACAATAATTTTATCGCAATTCGATATGACATCGTTTATCGGCCCACCCCTACTTTCCGGGCTGTTATCTAAAGCGTTACTGAGTAATTTTTTCGTTCATCATGTTGTTCACTTTCTTTGCATCCAGGGCGTGAGGAAAACATGGGTTTTCAAACCTGATAAAACATAGTAAAGATCAGACTGTTGACGGTATTGGTTTTCTGAGGCGGCAGCACGAGAGTCCCACAGGAAACTCCCTCAGTTTGGACACCTACAATAAAATACAACACTAACATTGTTTCAGAATAAAGAAATGTTCTACATTCCCAACATCGTATTACATTACAATATAATAATCTAAAGATTAAACACTGATGAGACATGAATAATGGAGCCAATATTGGTGGTTGTCTTGGTTACGAGAATGTTTGTAACTTTACATAATTCAACTACGATGTTTCTCTGTCTCTCTCTCTTTCTAGCATGGCAAATACTTACATATGGTACATCATATGAACATCATATGGTATACAGGTCCTTCTCAAAAAAATAGCATATTGTGATAAAGTTCATTATTTTCCATAATGTAATGATAAAAATTAAACTTTCATATATTTTAGATTCATTGCACACCAACTGAAATATGTCAGGTCTTTTATTGTTTTAATACTGATGATTTTGGCATACAGCTCATGAAAACCCAAAATCCTATCTCAAAAAATTAGCCTATTTCATCCGTCCAATAAAAAAAAAGTGTTTTTAATACAAAAAAAGTCAACCTTCAAATAATTATGTTCAGTTATGCACTCAATACTTGGTCGGGAATCCTTTTGCAGAAATGACTGCTTCAATGCGGCGTGGCATGGAGGCAATCAGCCTGTGGCACTGCTGAGGTGTTATGGAGGCCCAGGATGCTTCGATAGCGGCCTTAAGCTCATCCAGAGTGTTGGGTCTTGCGTCTCTCAACTTTCTCTTCACAATATCCCACAGATTCTCTATGGGGTTCAGGTCAGGAGAGTTGGCAGGCCAATTGAGCACAGTAATACCATGGTCAGCAAACCATTTACCAGTGGTTTTGGCACTGTGAGCAGGTGCCAGGTCGTGCTGAAAAATGAAATCTTGATCTCCATAAAGCTTTTCAGCAGATGGAAGCATGAAGTGCTCCAAAATCTCCTGATAGATAGCTGCATTGACCCTGCCCTTGATAAAACACAGTGGACCAACACCAGCAGCTGACATGGCACCCCAGACCATCACTGACTGTGGGTACTTGACACTGGACTTCAGGCATTTTGGCATTTCCTTCTCCCCAGTCTTCCTCCAGACTCTGACACCTTGATTTCCGAATGACATGCAAAATTTGCTTTCATCTGAAAAAAGTACTTTGGACCACTGAGCAACAGTCCACTGCTGCTTCTCTGTTGCCCAGGTCAGGCGCTTCTGCCGCTGTTTCTGGGTCAAAAGTGGCTTGACCTGGGGAATGCGGCACCTGTAGCCCATTTCCTTCACACGCCTGTGCACGGTGGCTCTGGATGTTGCTACTCCAGACTCAGTCCACTGCTTCCGCAGTTCCCCCTTGGTCTGGAATCGGTCCATCTCCACAATCTTCCTCAGGGTCCGGTCACCTCTTCTCGTTGTGCAGCATTTTTTGCCACACTTTTTCCTTCCCACAGACTTCCCACTGAGGTGCCTTGATACAGCACTCTGGGAACAGCCTACTCGTTCAGAAATGTCTTTCTGTGTCTTACCCTCTTGAGGGTGTCAATGATGGCCTTCTGGACAGCAGTCAGGTCGGCAGTCTTATCCATGATTGCGGTTTTGAGTAATGAACCAGGCTGGGAGTTTTTAAAAGCCTCAGGAATCTTTTGCAGGTGTAATTAGTTGATTCAGATGATTAGGTTAATAGCTCGTTTAGAGAACCTTTTCATGATATGCTAATTTTTTTCATAATTTTTTGAGAATTTTGGGTTTTCATGAGCTGTATGCCAAAATCATCAGTATTAAAACAATAAAAGACCTGAAATATTTCAGTTGGTGTGCAATGAATCTAAAATATATAGTTAGCCTCATAGCATAATTGCCCAGATCATATTTAAATGTTTTTGGACTTAGGCAATTATGCTATGAGGCTAACGATATGAAAGTTTAATTTTTATCATTACATTATGGAAAATAATGAACTTTATCACAATATGCTAATTTTTTGAGAAGGACCTGAATAAGTTGGAGAAAATATCGAACCATACAATATAGAGTATTAATTTAGAGAAAAGATGATAAGTGAAGAGTCATAATTAAAACTCACTCTATTGTCTCTCTCCAGATGTGCTGTAATTTCTAGTATCCCAGCAGGAGCTTCCTACAGCTACTCGTGTAATAGGATGGAGGGACAATATTTATTTGTGGTTAATCCTGGAACTTCTAAGATTCTGACTCTCTGTGAGGTGAAAGTCTATGTGATTTATCCAGGTAATTCATAACAACCTGCTCTAAACCCTTTTCCAGGGGAATTTGACTTTTTGAAGCCATTCTCATTGCATTCAAGTGGTTTTAATATAGTTATAGAGTGAAGTTCAAGTCTAGAACCAGACAGATCTGGTAGAAATGCATTCCTAGAGTGAAGCAAACGCTTATGAAATAAAATATTTCTTGATAATGTTATTTTACAGATAATTTGGCAATAGGAAGAAGCGTCACACAGTCATCAACCTATGGCACCTGGATCGCTGACAATGCCATTGATTTCAATCCAGGGTTTTTCCCACATTCATCGTTAACGTGCATTTTAACCAATTATGACATTGACCCATGGTGGAGGCTGGATCTGGGTGATACTTACGGAGTTAGTAGAGTGGTCATCACTAACAGACGAGACTGCTGTCCGGAACGAATAAATGGAGCAGAGATTCGCATCGGAAACTCTTTGGAGAACAATGGCAACAACAATCCTGTGTGAGACCCTCTTTCAGTGGCTTAATATCTATAGAAATCCCTGATTCCTCAAGGCTGAAAACACAAGTGCAGAAAGAATAAAGTCTAAATGAAGTTTTTTCTCTGTCTCTCTGTAGATGTGCTGTGATTTCTAGTATTCCAGCTGGTGTTTCGTCCACCTACGCTTGTAACGGTATGGAGGGCCGATATGTGAATCTGATCAATCCTGGAGATGCAAGGGTTCTCAGTCTGTGTGAGGTGGAGGTCTATGGAGAAGGTCTGAACAAACACACTATGTTGAAATATGTCCATTTATTATTGATTATACAGTGGCATGAAAAAGTATGTGAACCGCTTGCAGAATCTGTGAAAATTGAATAATTTTAACTAAGTAAGAGGGATCATAAGAAATGCATGTTATTTTTTATTTAGTACTGTCCTGAATAAGATATTTTACATAAAGAATGTTTACATATAGTCCACAAGACTAAAAAATTGCAGAATTTATTAAAATAACCCTGATAAAAAGTTTCTGAACCATTGATTCCCAGTGCTGTGCGTCATTCCCTGGATGATCCACGGCTGTTTTTTTTGTTTTGTGATGGTTGTTCACGAGTCCTGAGCAGAGTCCTGAGTCCACGAGTCCTGAGCCTTGTTTGTCCTGAGCAGTTAAACTGCCCAACTGCCCAATGTTCTTCAGAAAAATCTTCAAGGTCTTGCACATTCTTCAGTTTTCCAGCCTCTTTTTCATATTTGAACCCTCTCCAGCAATGACTGTATGATTTTAAGATCCATCTTTTCACACTGAGAACAATTGAGGGACTCAACTACTAAAAAAGGTTGAAACATTCACTGATGCTCCAGAAGGAAACACAATGCATTAAGAGCCGGGGGTGAAAACCTATTGAATTTGAAAATCAAGGTAAATTGTACTTAATTTGTCTTCCGGGAAACATGCAAGTATCTTCTGTTGCTTCTGAAGGGCAGTACTAAATGAAAAGAAAATAATATTTAAACAAAATAAGAAAATTTTGGACATCTTCATCATGTTCAAAAGTTTTCATCAGTGAATGTTTGAACCTTTTTTTGTAGTTGTGTTTGAGTTGTGTCACTAAATTGTCCTCAGTGTGAAAATATGGATCTTAAAATCATACAGTCATTGCTGGATATATGTGGATTGGTGTTCACCTCAGTATACGGTGCCACTCCACTTTGTTGCCCTCAGGGGACCGTTCTGCCAACCCAGCCACCCTTGGTGCTTCGGGGCGCAATGGTTTCCAGCAAGCTCGTGACTCGGCGTCCACAGGACAAGGTGTCACACTCGCAGCCTCGAGAGGCTGGTTCCCTTGATTCCCTTGATCCAATGATTTTCTGGGAACTTCGCAGTGTGAAGTTCCCTCGAAAGGGAACGTCTTAGGTTATGACTATAACCATAGTTCCCTGAGAAGGGAACGAAAACCCGCGTCCCTTTGCCATACTCCCTGCTTCCCTGTGATCCCTTGCTTCGGCAGTTTAGCTGATGTATACCGGATGTGTATTTATCCTTTCCTGGACGTGCCGTCACCCGCCCGTGACGCTTTAGTTGACATATGTGCATACATGACGTCACCCGCCCGTGAGTTGACATACGTGCATCAGACGCTATCACGCTGTAGGCGTTCCCAGAGCTGTCCCTAGTGGACGCAGTGTTTCGTTCCCTTCTCAGGGAATTATGTTTATAGTCATAACCTGAGACGATATGCTTGGTTACAAACATTCTTCCAAATATTTTCCTTCACGTTCAGCAGAAGAAAGAAACTCATACAGGTTTGAAACAACTTGAGGGTGAGTAAATGATGACAGCATTTTCATTTTTAGGTGAAGTATCCCTTTCAGGTCCTTCTTTAAAGCAAACGTTTGTGAAGCTCAAACTGAAGTCCAGCTCAAGTCTGTCTGATGCCGCAGCGAGAGCCCGACTCCTGACCCAGGTGAGAGAGAGAGAGAGAGAGAGAGAGAGAGAGAGAGAGATAGAAACACAGAAATCTGAGCGCATTCATAGAGGTTTTAAGAGATGTGCTTGTTTCAGCTGGAATTTGTTCTGGCGGGAAGAGAGATTTCTGGCGTGAAGCTGCGCTGGTCTCAACTGCCCAAACAGGAAGTGATGCGGAAGGAAGTTACGCCTGGTGAGTGTGTTCATACAAGAAACACTGGAAAACTGAGCAAGAATGTCAATTAATTAAAAATACACTACAAATGAAATAGGAAACAACGTCTTTCTAATGTAATGAACTTTTCATTTACAGCTCAATGTGCTCAAAGAAAGAAGTGATGATGGGAAAACTGCTCGGGTTATGTCTGTAACCCTTGTTCCCTGAGAAGGGAACGAGCACTGCGTCGGAACGACACTTCGGGGATACTCCCTAAGCACTAGCGAATCTGAAGTCCGTATAGCCACTAAACCAATCTGATTGGCGTGCGTGATGACGTCATCGTGACGGCGTACCCGGAAGTATAAAGCGGGAGCCGGCGCACTGAAACGGCAGCTATTGCTCTGAAGCATGCGCTCCAGGCGTGCCGAGGTGTGGTGACGAGACGCAGTGCTCGTTCCCTTCTCAGGGAACAAGGGTTACAGACGTAACCCGAGCAGTTCCCTTTCGAGGGAACTCCCACTGTGTCGGAACGACACTTCGGGGAACGAGTACCCACTAGCCCACACCGAGGGTAGCACCTGCCCTAGTGTGAAACCGGAGACCGGGCACAACTAGGACTTGAGTACCCTAGCGCCAGCACCGTAGGGAGATACTTCTCCACTCCTTTTCCTTCCGTGCCCCAGCCGATGAAGGGAGGCGTCTGTTGAAACGGTTTCCCGGCAACAAGACGCTCCCAACACTGGCCCTTGGGACCTTACCGAGGGTAGTGCCTGCCCTAGTGTGAAGCCGGAGACCGGGCACAACTAGGACTAGGGAAAACCCAAGCGCCTTCGGCGCCCCAGCCAATGAGGGAGACGTCTGTTGAAACGGTTTCCCGGCAACAGGACGCTCCCAACACTGACTCCTGGGACAGAAACCAAGGTTTCTTCCATATAACTAGGGAACGAAGGCATCTGCGCGTTACCCTGATCATACGAAAAAGATTCCCTCTGGGGGAAACCCCTTGGTTTCCAACCACCACTGTCAAGGTCTCACGTGCAGCAGGTCAAAAGGTCTCCCTTGGACGCTGCTGAACTGAGCCCCAGCACTCAAAAGTGCTTCACAGTGAAGGTCTCTTATTCCGCCGTCACGTGAGGCGGGGGATGTAATGCCTGAAGAACCAAGGAACTGACCAATCCTAAGTTCCCTGGTTCCTCCGACTCCAATGGTCCGAAGGGGGCCTCAGCCAGCCTTCGAAAACCACTGCCAGATCCCAGGCTGGGAACTCTGGAACGAGCCACAGGCCGCATCTTCCCAGCCCCACAGGGTAACTGTACAACAGATGGTGTCTACCCGAGCCCATCACCCAAAGGAGTGTAGAAAGCCTATGGCATCCACGGACACCCTGAGTGTGGACGGGGTTGGACCCGCAGAGAAACGATCTTGGAGGAACTCCAGCACTGAAGCCACCGGCCAGTTAACTGGGTCCACCTCACGCTCCCTGCACCAAGTGGCTCACCACTTGGGGCTGTACAGTCTCCTGAAAGATGGAGCCTTAGAACTGAGTAAGGTCTCTATCACCTCTGCCGACAGGCCAATATCTAGGTACCTGACCCCCTCAAGGGCCAGACCCAAAGGTTCCAAACCTCCGGCCGGGGGTGAAATATAGTGCCCCCTGCCTGAGATAGGAGATCCCTCCTCAGAGGAATCTGCCATGGAGGACCTGCCAGCAAAGCTGTGATATCCGAGAACCAAACTCGCGTCGGCCAACGGGGTGCTACTAAAAGTAGGCTGACCCCCTGTTGGCGGACTCTGTCCAGGACTCCCGGGAGCAGAGCAATCGGGGGAAAAGCGTACAGACGCAGCCTCGGCCACGTCTGAACCATGGCATCCAACCCCAGCGGGGCTGGATGCGTGATGGAACACCACAGTGGACAGTGGGACGTCCCTCGAGACGCCACCACCCCTGGGTGGAGTCGCTACTCCCCGGGCCTCAGCCCCTGCCTCGACAGGATGTCTGCTCTTCTACAGTACGCAGGACCCATGTAGAAATATTCGGAAGGCATTCCATGCGCCGAGATAATCTACTGAGGGAACCAGCCTCTCAAGGCTGGCCTCGGGTGTTACACGAGCCTCCTCCCCAACCCCCTGAAGCGGATGACCGGCAGGAGTGGTTGGGAACGATTCTCTATGTGCGGACGCGTTAGCCGCCCAGCCGCAAGTCCCTCCGGAGGCGGCTGGAGCAGCATGCGTTCGCGGGAAATCGATGGGGCCCGAAGCGTCATAGACGGCGGGATTACCTTGATTTCCCCGGAGCGCCGCAGAGGAAGCAACCTCGGTTGCCACTCTACGGGGGGAACCGCTCTCGGAAGTCCAGCCAAAGCTAGGACTTTCCCCCAAAGCGGCCATCCATGACCGCGCCCCAGCCAGTGAGGAAGGCGTCTGTTGAAGCGGATTTCCGGCAACAGGACGCTCCAACACTGGCCCCTGGGACAGAAACCAAGGTTTCTTCCATATAACTAGGGAACGAAGGCATCTGCGCGTTACCCTGATCATACGGAAAGGATTCCCTCTGTGGGAAACCCCTTGGTTTCCAGCCACCACTGTAGAGGTCTCATGTACAGCAGGCCAAAGGGTATCCCGTTGGACGCTGCTGCCCTGAGCCCCAGCACTTCCTGAAAGTGCTCTACAGTGATGCTGTGGCCTAGCCTAATTTCTGAGACCATCGCCAGTATGGTCTCGACTCGCGCAGAAGTCAATTGTGCCCGCACCGCCGTCGAGTCCCATACGATCCCTAGAACCGTAGTCCTCCGGGACGGCGTCAACACACCTGTTGTGTTGAGTCTCAGCCCCAAGCACTTCATATGGGCCAGAGCGACACCTCAATGCCGAACTGCCATCCCGTACGACTGGGCCAATATGAGCCAGTCGTCGAGATAATTCAGCACACGGATGTACTGAATTCAGCACTCGATATTGGTACGCCTCGCCCCTGAAGGCGAACCTCAAGAACTTCCTGTGACATGGAAGGATGAAGATATGGAAGTATGCGTCCCTCAGATCTATCGTGACGAACCAGTCCTCGAACTGGATCTAACTCACGATGATGGAGACCATGAGCATTTTGAAACCGAGCCTCCTCAGAGACCGATTCAAATACCTCAGGTCTACCGGACGCCACTCTCCTTCCCTTCCGAGAACTATAAAGTACCGGCTGTAGAACCCGGACTCCCTCTCTGGCGGAGGAACGCACCCTAAGGCTTCCTTCGCCAGCAAGGATTTTACCAGTTCCCTTACCCGACCCTGCTCTTTGTCTACAGTACGCAGGACCCATGTAGAAATATTCGGAAGGCATTTTCATGCGCCGAGATACTCTACTCAGGGAACCAGCCTCTCGAGGCTGGCTTCGGGTGTTACACGAGCATCGTCCCCAACCCCCTGAAGCGGATGACCGGCAGGAAGTGGTTGGGAACGATTCTCTATGTGCGGACGCGTTAGCTGCCCAGCCGCAAGTCCTTCCGGAGGCGGCTGGAGCAGCATGCGTTCGCGGGAAATCGATGGGGCCCGAAGCGTCATAGACGGCGGGATTACCTCGATTTCCCCGGAGCGCCGCAGAGGAAGCAACCTCGGTTGCTCCCCCACGGGGGGGGACCGCTCTTGGAAGTCCAGCCGAAGCTAGGACTTCTTCCCAGCAGCCTCCCTCCCTGGAGTACGTTCCTCAGATCGCCTCCAGGAGTGAAAGACCGCTGCTTGGACTGCTGGTGAGAACGCCGCCTCTGTTGCCAGGCTCCTGGAGGAGGGGCTCTAGAGGCGACGCTCTCCTTCTGCACCTGCCGGTGCAAGGAGCTGGTAGATGGCTGAGGCTGCCCCCTAGGGGCCGCTTTCCCAGGCTCTGAGTGGCGAGGGAGGCACTGACGGAAGGCCGCTGACTGCATCTTCGCCTCCTGGTACCCGGCGACAACGGTCTCAACCGCGTCACCAAATAGACCAGATGGCGAAATCGGGGAGTCTAGGAGGAAGGACTTATCCTTCTCCCTCATCCCCGATAGATTCAGCCAGAGATGCCTCTCCACCATCACCACGGAGGCCATGGCCCGGCCGATAGCACGGGCCATCTCCCTGATGATGCGGAGAGACAAATCTGCAGCCCTCCGTAGCTCCAGCACATCCTCCGAAGAGGGACCGTCGCCCTCATCGAGCTCTTTAGGGCTTCCTCCACGACCTACACACCTCGATGTGTAGGTCCGGGAAGAAAGGTAAACCCCGGCGAGGTGTTTGGACCCGGCGAGAAAGAAACCGGTCGTCCAGCCTACTAGGTGGCTGAATTTCCGGCACTTCCTGTGGCCAATTGGTCTTCAATTTGGCCACCACACGAGTCAAAAACCTCAATTAGCTCCTCTTGGGCGAGTGGATGAAGCGATGAAACACTTCCTGCTTCTCCACCTGCCCTGATGCACCACTCATCTGGCTCCTCGGAACCGGAGAGAATAAGCATCAGATCCTCAACCCCGGGGGAAGAAGCCACAGCGCGGGCTTCCACACGGGGAGGAAGATCTTTAGAACTGTCAGACAAGGATTGGGAAAGTGCCGCAGCAGTCCCAGATCCCGCTGATAAGTCCTTATGTGAAACCCATGGTCTGTGACACCGAGACGCCTCAGCAATCGCGGGTCCAGCTCTTTAAGCATCAGATCCTCAACCCCGGGGGAAGAAGCAGCAGCACGGGCTTCCACACGGGGAGGAAGATCTTTAGAACTGTCAGACAAGGATTGGGAAAGTGCCGCAGCAGTCCCAGATCCCGCTGACCAGTCCTTCTGTGAACCCCATGGTCTGTGACACCGAGACGCCTCAGCGATCGCGGGTCCAGAACCCTGGGGCTCACAAAGCTGGCCGGTCTCATCGAACACGGCCAGCCGAGAGCCAGCAGTCTGAGTGTGAGCAGCTTTCCCACTGACAGGCAGTTCCCTCGAGAACTGCCTGAGCATGCTCAACACCCAGACACTGCACACAAAGCAGGTGTGGATTTGAGCCCGAATAAAGCAGGGACACAGATGCACACACTGCTTAAACTCTCTCACATTCTTTTCCATTCTTTCTTTTCATTCACACACTTTTGCAACTGTGACAAACAACAGTAAATAGACAGACAATTTCAACAGAGAGCGCTATGCTGAAGAGCAATAACTGCCGTTTCAGTGCGCCGGCTCCCGCTTTATACTTCCGGGTACGCCGTCACGATGACGTCATCACGCACGCCAATCAGATTGGTTTAGTGGCTATACGGACTTCAGATTCGCTAGTGCTTAGGGAGTATCCCCGAAGTGTCGTTCCGACGCAGTGGGAGTTCCCTCGAAAGGGAACTTTTGGATCAGTTCTTCAAGCCATCAAGTCAAGTCTTATTTATAGAGCATATAAAGTTTAATACAACCGTAGTTGATCCAAAGTGCTTTACAATACAATAAAAATAAATCAATCAAATAAAGTGAAACATTACATTACTTGTATACTCTCTGTTCCTCAATGTTGATCATCATAAAGTTGTTTGTGAAATGTGACTTTCTTAAACTCTGAAGTTGCTTTAAAGAAATTTGTATCACATAAAGTGCTATTATTAAACTTAATTTGACCATTTAAAGCAGTGCTGTTTTATTCATAAAATGAATCCCTGGTGCCTAAATGTAGAAGGAGACCTCTCATGTCTCTCTCATCCCTGCTTAATCTCAAAACTAGGGTTTGTAATGACAGAGCTGACCAATAAAGAAGACCCTCCTTTGAACCAATGAGGTTCATTCTCAGCTTCCGCAAGAACCAAAGTTCACATCTGTTCACGCTGATGACCCATGACTGTCGTGCCATGTACAACTCAAACCACATCATCAAGTTTGCGGATGACATGACAGTGGTGGGCCTCATCAGCAATGACGACTAGAGGAAGTGAACCAACTCGTTGTCTAGTGTGATAACAACAACCTGTCTCTGAATGTCAAAAAACAAAAAAAACAAAGGAGATCACAGTGGACTTCAGGAGAAAGCACACAGTACACACTCCACTCACAATCCATGGCAAAGCTGTGGAGTCCATAAAGAGCATCAAGTTCCTGGAGGTGCATATCAAGGATGACCTGACATAGACAACAAACTCGACCTCCCTTGTCAAGATGGCACATCCGCACCTTCACTTTCTCTCCGTCTGGTATGGCAGCTGTACCACCTCAGATCAGAATATGCTGGACTGTCTGAACTCATATATTCAGACCCATAGTCACACAACTCCAATTGCTGCTACTTTTGTGCAGTAATCGATATCACACCACTCATGCACTTTATATTCACCAGTGACTGTTTATATTATTATTACTTTTTGAAACACACAACATTGGTAAACACACAACTCAGAATTAGAGTTGTTCCGATTCCGATACTAGCATCGGAAATGTCACTGATACCACAACAAATTCCGGCATCGGTATCGGTGAGTACTTGAACCCATGTACCGATCCGATACCATTTCTTAAACAAGTGGGTGGATGAGTCGGTGAAATGCCTCAAGAAATCCGAAGGCTTACATTAAAGATGAGATACTGGGTTAATGTAAAGGGACACTTGGATAATCATCTGGTCAAGAAAGTTCTGAAGGATTGCTGGGAATATGAGTGTAAAAGCTTTGGATGGACTGCTAATGAGGAGGCACAGAATATGGCAATTACTGACATCAATATTGCTCCTTCTGTGGCAACTTCAGCAATTCTTCCTTGGTTTTTCCCTATGCCAGTAGTTGACATTCAGTTATATAAAGAAAAACATAAAGAAAGAAATATGTTAACAAATAGTGTGCAGCAATACATTGAACAATCCTATTATAGCATATTACAAATATATACGGATGGCTCTAAAGATCCTGAATCTGGAATAAAAGTATCAGCAGTCTATATTCCCCAATTCAAAGTTAAAATAAAGAATTTAAGATCATGTTTCTGTTTTTACTACAGAGATAATAGCAATATTTCTAGCATTCCAGCGGATAGAAGAAGTACAGCCAACAAGAGCAGTCATTTGTACAGACACCCTTTCAGTTTTAAATAGCTTATTAAGTGGAATATCAACAGCAGACAAGATATGATATTGAAAGTGATGCAGAGTCTATTTAGAATAAGACAATCTGGAATTATGGTAAACATCCTGTGAGTACCATCACATATGGGTGTGGAAGGGAATGAGGAGGTAGACCATCTGGGTAAACAGGCTTTGAAGCATGCACACATTGACATTAAAGTGTCAATGAGTAAAGCAGAAGTAAAAGGGTTAATTGCAAATGAAACAAGAAAGAAATGGCAGAAGGAGTGGGATAGTGGAACAAAAGGTAGACACGTTCATCATATCCGAGAGAAAGTAGGGCTAGAAAGAAGAAAGTGTGGCAACAGGAAATAAGATGTTTTAATGTCAAGAATGCATCTTGGACATTGTGCATCTGTATAAAATGGGGAAACATGAAAATGGAAACTGTGATAAATGTGGTAAAGCAGAATCAGTAGAGCACATACTTATAGAGTGTGATGCATATGAAGGAGCAAGATTTAAACTAATTCAAGCGTTAAGATCTTTTAGTATAAATAACCAAAATTTTCTCTTCAGGTTTTCTTAGGAAATGACTCAAAACAGATATTTCATGAATTAGTTATTTTCTTAAAACAAACAAGACTCAATAGAATAGAATCAATAGAATTTAGGATACAGATGTATTAATCATTTTATTTTATTTTGAATTATTGTTTTCAAACTTCCCAACCATTATGCACTCCACACTCCTATCCAGTAGGTGGCGGGAATGCACTGTTTAAGTTGGTCTGCCAACCGCCATTAACACCAGAAGAAGAAGATCTGGGTCAGTAATAGAGATAATTCAAGAATTATATTCAATTAATGAGGAGGCTGATGCATTAGCACAAAAGGCCATAGAACGAGAAATAGTAGATATACAAATTTTATGTATTAGGTCAGAAATTAAATCAATTATCAAAAAGAATATTCTGAGATTATGGCAGCAGTATTGGGACAATTAAATAAAAGGTAGACTTATGTATCAAATACAGTCATCAGTGGGTAAGGGAAGAATATCAGGTGGTAGGAATGAAGAGAATATGATTACTAGATTAAGATTGGGGCATACAAGACAGAATAGTACAATGCACTTAATAAGTAAGCATCCAACAGGTTTATGTGAGGGATGTGAAATTAATGAAACAGTTGAACATGTAATAATGCACTGTAGGAAATAGAATGTTGAAAGGAAAGAGTTGAAGGAGGAATTAAATAATATAAGAGTGAAGTTTACAGTTCAAAATGTGTTCAAATCCAATAGGAGTATAATTGTCACGGAACACTCAACAACGCCTCCTCCTGGTTTCACCAGATCCCTCTCTCCTGCGTATTAGGACTGCATTTCCCATCCTTCCTCCTCTGCTCATTATCATTGCATTATTATCACCTGTGGACCCTCAGCTCACCTTTATCTGGACTGCTCTGCTTATTGTTCATTTGTGAAGTCTCGTTTTACCCTTACTCTGCCTCTCACTTATTTCTGGTGTTTGCTCTTGTATCTTTGACTTGGACTTTGATTTCGTTTTTGCACCTAAGCCGCCTGCCTCTGACCTATGCCTGTTTGACTTTCGTTCCCTGGATTGCCCTTCATGTGTTCTGTTTGATCTTTATGACTGCCTTTCTCTGTTGGCTTACCTGTGTTAATAAAAAACTGCAAATGGATCCGAACTCTTCAGCCTCTTCATCACAATAATACATTTAATGGTAGAATATTTGGGAAATACTGGGTAAATAAGCGTATTTAAAGTGTGGACGGAGGAGCTGAACACACAGCGCCGGATGGAAATCTGTGAAGTCTCTATGCGGGTAAATAATGTGAATATATATCGGTTGGTAGGTTAAATAAGAAGTACAGGTAGAGTGTCAATGGTCGTTTTTTGAAATAGGTGGCAGTAATGCACATATCTGTTTGCGATCTGCCGTAAAACAAGAAGAAGATCTGGGTCAGTTTACCTGAGCGAGCGTGCAAGTGTGATGCCGTGAGCAATCTTATTGTCTGTCTTGAAGTAGTTGGCGTGTATATATTTATTTTTTCTTTTCTTTATTCTTTTGCATAGTTTTTGTTTCTTTTTTACTTAGTATATAGCGTTGGGTCTGTTTTCACTTCTCGAGCACTGTAAAATATAATCACTACAGAGACCGCTTCAGATTTTATTGATTGGCAATAATTGGATTTTGATTATTCACTGGTCCAACAGCAGTTCTCTGTATTCTGTTAAGCTAACACTCTCTATCTGCTTACAACTGGGACTGGATTTAGCACATGCAGTAAGGGACTATTGCATTAACCAATTAGGGGTAAACGCATAACTAGATGCAATATTGATGCTGTCCAATAAAGAGAGAGATTTTTGGGATCTGCTTTCAAGACAGAACTGATAAGCTTGATATGATAAATATAAGTATAATACTGAGAACTCAATCAGAAAAAAGGGGGACATAATGTGTTCAAGGACAAAATGTGGATTATTAAGCTATGGTGCTGGTCACTCCATCTTGGTCAATAACATTTTTTAGGGCTAGATCTAAAATAGTAATAAAAAAAAGACCAGGGATTACGTGAAGTTAATATTATTGGTCGAGATAATGCTGCGATCTCCAGTCATTTAAAAAAAAGGCATCTCATAAGTAAAAATAATTAATTCATTAATAAAATGAACAGATGAATGGCAAATCAGATTTGAGAAATTTCAAATTGTGATATGTCCAGACATACCAGATCATTTGATCTATTAGAAATTGACAAATTTGGGGTTTACAACAGCGGTGTTTAACACAACCTTCTGGTTAGAAGAATAAAACCAAAGTTGGTGATTTTTAAAAAAAAAATTTGATAAATGATTGATAGATTTTATAGCCGAATGTAACATTTGTATCCAAAACGTGTGTACATAGATTTGAGTGGTCACACAAGGGAATTACCAAATTAATTTAAGTTAGAAATGAAGTAAAGTCAGGCTTTGAGTATATTTATGTGGATAATTTATGATAAAAATTATGAATTACATTTATTGTGATCAACAGAATCTCATCAACCCCGCTGAAGACGCATAGATAGCCTTGGGAGAACAGTTGGGGACCTATAAGCAGACAAAGACAAACATTAAATTGGTCATTTGCAGGAGAAAGGGGGTGTTTGTATAGTATTTGAAGCTATCTGTTGTACTTATGTTCCAAGTAATACAGCTCCTGGTTGATCACTCAACAAGGCAATGAAGAAAACTGAATAATAAAGGAAGAAATCCCTGGAAATCTAGGAGATAAGCATATTGGGAACTAGTTTGACAAAATATTTAAATTATGGGGTAAATGGCTTACTAAACTGGGAGTAATAATAGCAGTGGCTGTAGGTATTTTTGTTTTGTTGTTCTGTTGTGTTATGTTCTTTCTTAGATCGATGCTGAGTTGATATTGGTGCCAATTCTGGAGTGTACCCAATAGGTCTGGGAGTGGATGAGCTGTATGACTTTCTGTAAAGGGATCTAAGCAAGAGTAAGGGAAGGGGTGCTATGTTATTTTTCATTTTATTTCTGTTGATTGAACAATTGTTTTTGGAAAAGAAAGGGAGTTAGCCCCACTGTGTATTTTATTTTGGGTAAAATAGAAAGATTCTTAGAAATATGGGAGTGTAGGCAGAAAGAGTAGGAGTGTGTTTTGTTTGTTGTTTTCAAAAAAAAGTGCCCCCTTCCCATACAACGTTTTATTATTTGTATTCATTATTTTCATTTTTATACTCATAATGTAACTAAGAGGGGACATTTGAGGGTCTGGAGCAGGTCATTATCCGTGTTACGAGATAATGCAACAAGATTTAAAGGGAATGATTTGAGGGAAAAAAGAGCATATATGAAAGTTTATATTGCAATTTTGAAATATGATGTGATGTTCTGTGAAAGCCAAAGAAGAAGAGGCTCGATGAGCACATCAGTGCTTAGCAGCTGGGTTGACTCTACTGGTGATTTAAAAACCCGCTGTCAGCCCCAGCTCCAGGTAGCACTCATGGCAGGACCAGAGTACACCTGGCAATGGTGGAGCAGCCCAGATAGCGCTCCAGGCCACCGGAAGCGTCTGAGAGTTCCTCTGGTGTCATGGGATGATTATATTTACATTTACATTTAAATTTATGCATTTATCCAAAGCGACTTACATTGCATTCAAGGTACACATTTAAAAATTTTTTGTCAATTCTTGCTTTCCCTGGGAATCGAACCCATGACCTTGGCGTTGCTAGCGCCATGCTCTACTGCTTGAGCTACAGGAAAGCTATAATCAACTACTTATGATACAAATCAGTGAAGAAGTGTATTCTATTGAAGTAATGATTCACTGAAAATGTTAATCTACCGTAGCGAGTAGGCAACACTGATGAAATGACAGGATATCCCCTGACAGATGTTTTAGATATGGGGTGAGGTCTTTTACTCCACTCTAGCAAAAAAGGGGGAGAGGTTTGGCTTCATACTCCAATCAAATTGTGTCCACATGAGGAAGGTGTGTTGAAAAGATAGGATGGATGGCTGGATATTGGCCATAGGTAGGATAAAGAACAGAAGGCTGGACTTGTGGGGACTGTTACATCAGCGGACATATTGTTGTTTTTCGTGTGCACGTCTCTTTCTCTCTCTCGCTCGCTCTCAGCTAGCTCCGCCTTGATTGGAGACGTACCCAGTGATTGGTGGACTGGAATGGAACGATCCTTTGAAAGAACGGATGTGGACGTGGCAGAGGGGAGAGTGTTGCTGGCGTGTTGTAGCTAGTATTGAGAGAGCGACTGTTGTTGTTGGCTTGTGATCAGCTAAATCGTGTCTCTTATTTAAGGTTGTCACCAATTTGTATTTACTTCTGTAAAGCACTGTCATATTGACTTTTTACTTTGCCCATACTGTTTTCACTCGTTTATAATTATTTTTGTTTCTTTACCATGGCAGTTGTGTTGCCATCCCTCTGTAAATATTGTGTATATATAATAACTTTTCTGGATAACTGAAGCGGTAGGGGTAGGGTGCCTTTTATTTTGTGTACATATTTTCTCCTGTGTTGAGCTAGCCAGGAAGTTAGGTTAAGATCACTGTATTTTCTTTTTCTTTATTTACAGGGTTGAGTTAGCAATAAATTGGGTTTAGCTAGTGGCCGTTTTGTTTATTGTTTTGGCCTTGCCCGGCCCTGAAGAATTGCTTCATTTATCTGTGTTGGGACGAAACTTAACGAAATGCAAAAAAGAAACAATAAAAAAGGAAATTATTGTTTAAACTGATTTCTCTAGAACATTTTATTTATGCTGCTTCCCTGACCTAGACTAGGGTCGTAACAGGACATACTTTGATGAGAGGGCATAGGTGTGGGACTATAACAAAGTCCCAAAGAGGGGATGTGTTGGAGAATTACACTGATTATATGATATAAAACAAGATTATGTATCAATAAAATAATGACTGGGCCTTCTGTAATGAGAGGTTCCTGAAAGAACATGGAAAACTACTGGAAGATTACATCATTTGGTGTACAGGCCTGGCACGGATGTGAGGCCTATGTGAGGCTTAGGTGACCAGTGGAGCGCTAAGAGAATGGTACATGATATGTATTGTTAAAAAAAAGAGAAGCTCTGGGGATTTTCCACAGTAAATCTTAAAAGATGCAGAGGTTTGCATTTAAGTGTTGCGAAATCATAAGGTGGTGTTGCGTAATCGCAAGGTGGAGTTAGAGAAGAAAGGGTGGCTGGAAGGGTGCCCATTGGATGAGGGGAGATAAGAAAACAGGATAAATGATAGAGTTTTACTATGGAAAGATCAGATGTTCGGCTGGCATCTCACTTTGTTGTTCATGCAATACTTCTGAGACCTGGAACTTCGACTCTGAGAAATTTTCTTCAAATGCTAAACTGAGAGAACTCAGAATATTCCTCAACACGCTGAAGGAACGCTCCTTATTAATAATGTCTATTTGCATAATGTATATTTTTGTATTTGTATTTGCAATCTAGTCATGGTCAATACAGCCTGTTCTTAGCCCTTGATGTTTTTTTGTTCAAATCTATTACACGATTAAAATTGATGCGATTACATTGCTACATTAAACTCTGTCAAATGTTACGTTGGTCGCAGTGCCATGCACTTAATGTCTCATCTGCGGCCGTTCTAGGTGCACATTAACACTGAATTAGCAGCACGCTTACTGTATGACTTCATTTGTGCCGGTGCAATGATAGGTTAAAGAGCTTAAAATACTGGTACACAAGTTAAAGTATCAGTTTTGATGTTCATATTTATTCATCATACTGTTGAACTTGACAGTATTTTCTCTCTTGTTATTTCATAGGGAGCGTCAAAGAAGATGCATGTGCCCTGTGTTTATCAGTATCAATTATGTTCGATGGGTAAAAAAGAAAAACTAAATAAACAAAGTAAAAATTTATTTGATAACTTTTTCCTCCAAGTATTCTATAGATATCGCGACATCGATATCATGAATTACTTTAGCCATGTTACGACCCGCCGTATAAAGACGAGGTCGACGTGCAAATTTGAGATGGTAAAATAGAAAACCAGCCCCAGCCGACAGATCACCAAAAACACAAACACTAAACTCCATAAAAGATATACATTTATTTTAGAAAAAAGAAAGATGAGTGAATAAAGGAGCAATAGCTTCATGGTGCCCCAAGGCCAACATAACAAACAAAACAACCTTATTCAATTCAATTCAATTCAATTAAAATTTATTTGTATAGCGCTTTTCACAATACACATTGTTTCAAAGCAGCTTTACAGAAAGTGCATTTCATAGATGAACAGTAAAATTTTAGAAAGACAATGTTAAAGAATAATGTTAAAAATAAGTTAATCAATCGTGTATTAATTTAGGCCATAACAACGCTGGCGTTGAGTCGTCTCTTCACAGGCGTGGAGTCGTCTCATCACAGCTGACTAACTATTTACTATAACTATTTATAACAACAGAAAAGCAGATGGGAAATAATTAGCGTAGCTGCTGTTCAGAATATTATATTAATGCTTTTGTTCCGATTTAACTGTAGTATAAAGGGTAATTATAATGTGAATGCTTGGCTAAAGAGATGCGTCTTTAATCTAGTTTTAAACTGGGACAGCGAGTCTGAACCTCGAACAATATCAGGCAGACTATTCCAGAGTTTAGGAGCCAAATGTGAAAAAGCCCTCCCTCCTTTAGTGGACTTAGATATCCTAGGAATGACCAGAAGCCTAGAGTTTAGTGACCTTAAAGAGCGCGATGGATTGTAGGGCGATAGAAGATCCGTTAGATACACTGGAGCTAAACCATTTAGGGCTTTATAGGTCAGTAGCAATACTTTGTAATTGATACGGAACTTAATAGGTAACCAGTGTAGAGATGATAAAATTGGTGTTATATGATCATATTTTCTTGAGCTAGTAAGAACTCTAGCAGCTGCGTTTTGGACTAACTTATAAATAAAACATATATAAATTACCTAATCAGGAAGTAAAACAAAAGTTACAAAGAACTTCCCCAATTCCCTACTAATAAACAAATGCAAACATAATAAAAATAAATGGCAGGACACCCCTACGCTTCAAAATGTAAATGTGAACATAAGTAAATCAGAGCCGGTTGATCCACCAATCAGACTCCTTCCACATCAGGCAATCCCTGCACACATGTACAAAAGAAAAACAACCTACACAAAACAAATAGAAGATCATAACAGGCCACAATAACCGTGGTGTGAAAAAACGAATATCGTGACAGTCCCAGTCTGAATGACAAGAAAGTTGACCTTGCCTTTGACTTTGATTTACATACAGGCATAAGAGTTGTCTGCCTATTCAAATGATTCATGGTATGGCTACTCAAATGACAACAAAGTCTATCGGGGGCACAAAAAAAGAAGACTATAATCAGACATTATTAGAAATAAATAAGATTCTTGTCACTTGTGAAAATCACTTAAAACTCATAACATTGGCCTTATTGCTGGCGTCACTACACACCAAACCCAAAGATGCCGGCACAGAGAGTAATTTGGGATCATTTACATGTAGATTTACATTCATGACTTTTTTAAGCAAATGACTTCAAGAAAACCTGGCATGCATATTGTCGAAACGTGCTTCAAACATGCTAAGTGACAATGAGGTGGACAAAGCAGCTCCCAATACATCACTATAACAAATGTTAATATGTACATTTTAAAGTGTTTCAACAGTGTTATCTTGTGTCATCTCTGTTAGAAACAGAGCTTCCCCTCATGAAGGATGAGATACTGGATGGCTTTCGTAAACAGCTATGTCTGTTTCCTAAACAGAGCCTCTTACCATTACTTGCCTCATGAGAGGTACCCAGATGAGGGGGACTGCAGAAGATGCAGTAACCAGCTCACACCGGACAAAGAGACGGGCATCCTGGGGAGCAGGACTCAGCATAGTGCTTTCTAAACGAGGGGAGTTACTCTGCTCGACCCTGGACATACAGAGCTTTTCTTTTAAAGCACTATGGAGGCTGGGTACTCTACATTGGGTCCCTAATGAGAGTACCTCCAGCTCTAACAGGAGCTGATCTGCCACTGAGGTTCATAAGATTTTCTCGACCTTTCAGACCAAACTCAGGGAGTGAGGTTCTCAATAGGATCATACTGCTGGACTAAGTAGTCGTCTTACTGCGCTAATACTGTCAAATAGCTCTAATAATGTAGTGTTTTATTTTTACATTTATTCATTCAATTTCATACTTAAATGCTGCTGTATAGCTTTGAGCTGCCAGTGTAAATCTTTATATATACACCATGGCTCGGGTTGAGCAGCACTTTGCATCCTTTGTTATATGTTGGTTTGGTAGTAAGCTCCCTTGAAGCCAGAGTATTGCCATGGCTGACGCCCTCGCATGGAATGGTAGCCCGCTAATAGTTAGTGGGACCTCCATGGAGGTGGGTGGCGTATGTGATACTCCCCCGTTTAGAGGGTCCAGGGCGTTTTTTGCCGAGTACTCTGCTATGGGCAATGTGATTAGGTTCCAGAGCTTGTAGGCGCTGCCGGACAGACTGCACCGTCATGCAGTAGGCCCCAGGAGGCCTCTGGGATGGATTAGCCCCAGGATGGGGCATATTAAAAACCAGTCAGCTTGGGCAGTCTTGGCAGTAGACTCCAGAACAGGTAGTAGGCCTCAGCAGGCCTCCTTGCGAGCGAGTCCCGACGTTGTCGAGGTTAGTAATTAATAGCTTTAACCTAGATAGGTAGTCAGCCTTGGTAGGCCTCTTGCAAAATCGGCCCCTTGTGTATTGCAATATGTCTTTACTCCCCAACAATGTCGGCTTCAAGTAGCAGAATTCCCAACTAATAAACCTACTTAGTAGTTGGATGTTATTTTTGTCAGCAGAGAAGCTACTGTCAGTCCAGGGTTATAGTAGCCAGTTTTACATGCCTGCCACCAGGAAGCCGTCCCTGCAGACCTGCTATAAGGTAGTAGGCCCCACCAGGCCTCCTTAAAGATGGGCTTCCGGTCGCCAGTCGCTGTGGCAGTCAGCATGGATTTCCAGCAGATAGTAGGCCCCTTCAGGCCTCCCTATAGGCTCGCTATCGGGTAGTAGGCCTCACCAGGCCGCCCCTGGATGCGAGTTCCTGGACCCCAGCCACCTTAAAAGCAGGCATAAATTGCTTGCAGGAAGCAGGCCTCGATAAAACCAGGCCTCCCTAGGGGTTAGCCCCGGGACCAGGATGCTTCTGGCTGCGAGCATGTGGGACTATCAGGTAGTAGGCCTCACCAGGCCTCCCTGAAGGTTTGCCATTGGGTAGCAGGCCTCGCCAGGCCTCCCCTGCGGGCACGTTCCTGGGCTTCAGTCACTTGGCAGTTAGCATGAGCTATTGGCAGGTAGTAGGCCTCACCAGGCCTCCCTGAAGGCCTTCTATCAGGTAGTAGGCCTCACTATGCCTCCTTTTTTGTGAGGTAGCAGGCCTCTCCGAGGGCATGTTCCTGGGCTACAGTCACTTGAGGAACAGTTAACACGAGTCTCTAGCCGGTAGCAGGCCGCACTAGGCCTCCTTACAGGCCCGCTATCAGGTAGTAGGCCTCACTTGGCCTCCCTTGAGGGTGAGTTCCTGAGTCAGGATGCTCAGGTAATTAGCATAGCTTGCTATCAGGTAGCAGGCCTTCACTAGGCCTCCCTGAGAAAAAGAGTTTCTGTTTTCCAGCTACTTTGACAGTTGGCTTTGGCTGCTATCAGGTAGTAGGCCTCTCCAGGCTTCCCTTTTGGCGAGTTTCTGAGTTTGGATTATTGGCTACTATTAGATGATGGGCCTCACTAGGCCTCACTAAGGGGTTGGGTTCTCAGTTCGAAAACTGTTGACTGGCATAACGCTGACAGCTAGTGGGGACCTGCTATCCGTAATCTGGCCTTTAGCTGGCAGCCTCTGAGGATGGTCTTACCCTAGCGCGACTAGTGTCGCTTCTGCTACTTGGTCCCCAAGTGAGAGAATTCAGCCTACACCCTGGTTTACCTACCAGGCAGCCTTTTTGAGCTCCCTTCTTTTTGAGGGTCGTCTGTGAGCCCGTGGCTGCCGGGGTCTGATCAAACGGTCGTTGTCCCCTCACGAGGCCTCCCGATTAGATCAGCTTTTAGGCCAATCTGGCCTCCTGAGTGTTTCTATAAACATCCCCTCGCTAGCAAGAGTTGAATGCGATGAAAGTGCTGAGTATTGCTCTCCAGGATGCCCGTCTCTGAGATCCAGTCTGAGGAGGACACTGCCAGTTCGCAGTACCTTGGGCTGGATGCCTCCCCAGGAGGCAAGTGTCCAGAGGCTCTGTTCTCAAACAGACAAGGATGGCACAGTCGAAGTGTCCCACGGAAGCGGCACCAGGCCAGGCCTCCCTGATGGCATTAGTGGCTGGCTGGGGCGCCCTAGGGCCCCCTAGCCACATTCCCTTAAAGGAGCCCCTTCTGTTGAATTGGTTGGTTCCAGGCCTTTGAGCGGCCTGGGTAGGACTTCTATAGTGTTCGAAGTTTCCTACTCAGGCTTATAGCTTGGGCTATGACTGTAGGGAATGCTGTCACTGACAGCCTTGTGTGACCAGAGGGGGAGTGGTTCAGGCATTTCACTAGAATTTGCTTGTCCTGACAGTTGTCACTGCCAGTGGGCATGCACTCCCCTCGGCATGGCGGCGTGGGTATATCGTTCCCCGTAGCGTCAGCTGACGCAGCACGAGTTCCCTTTCGAAAAGGAACGTCTCGGTTACGTTCCCTTGTAACCTTAGTTCCCTGAGAACAGGGAACGAGATGCTGCGTCTCATTGCCATGCTTCGAGGCCTTCGTCCCTTCAGACGGAAGGCGTTGTCATGTTTGCTAGGCGCTCTTATATACTTCCTGGTCGCGCAACTATGACGTCAGAGGCTGTCGCCGGTCAATAGGATTGACGTGAGTCGATACTGATTCAGACACCTGTCACGCTGGAGGCATTTCCCGTAGCATCAGCTGACGCAGCGTCTCGTTCCCTGTTCTCAGGGAGCTAAGGTTACATACATTTACATTTACATTTATGCATTTGGCAGACGCTTTTATACAAAGCGACTTACAGTGCACTTATTACAGGGACAAGATAGTGCAGTAAAGTGCCTTGCTCAAGGACACACTGGTGGTGACCACTGGGATCGAACCAGCAACCTTCTGCATATCAGTTAAGTGGTTTAACCCACTGGACCACCACCTCTCTTATCATACGTAACTGAGACATTTTCTCCAGAGTGGCTGCACAGCCTAAACAAACTTGGTTGCATTATTTTCCTGTTATCACTGTAAAGCTGCTTTGAAACAATCTGTATTGTAAAGAGCGCTATGTAAATAAAGGAGACAAAGGGTTGTGGGTCATTGCTATCTATACCTGGTACTAGTAGTTGCCTCTTATGACAAGTCAATGTGCCATTTTTATCCTGACTTGTTTTGGATAAAAGAGATTATTGGTACTGCATTGGTACAGAATATTTTGATGTCATCAATCACTAAAGACATTCATATTATAGTTTGTTCATTTGTTTACACACAGATTTGAAAGATTATTTTTTTGAAAAATAATACCCATTTTTTTTGTCTGAGAAATGTTCCAGCTCCAGTCAACAAGAAAGAGAGAGAAATATGGGAATGGAGGAGGAGAAATATGGGAATGGAGGAGGAGAAATATGATCATGTGACACAACTGACTGAAGTCACACTGGTATGTAAAGCTGAACTTTTGCATCATTCTGTCATCTCTCTCTCTCTTTCTCTCTCACAGGAACAACTTTCATTCAGTGCTCAAATAAAAGCAGAAAGAATCGAGAAGTGAACATGAGGGTTTTCTTCAGGACTCTGTCGCTTTTACTGGGTAAGTGAAACATCTTTTCTAATATCTTCTTGTTTCTGACAGAAATAACTCATTTTAGAGAACATTGAATATTACCCAATTGGCCTTTTCTTTCTTAAGTGTAAATCTAACAAAATACTATACTTTACTGGTTCAAATAGAGATCACAATTCTTTCATGATTCTGAACAAACAACTAAACAATATAACATGTAATTTGCTAGGGGTTCTGACAAAATGTTAATTGCTGCAGTCTATTTAATAAATGTTGAATTATTTAATCAAATGAATGATTCAATGACTCCTTCACTCATAAAGACTTCACTTGTTTCATTATACCAGATGAATAAGTGTTATTGAACGAATCTCTGACTGAATGATTCAATGACAAATACATTTTTAACACTGTCTTGTCGCCACCTACTGATGTAACGGTGTAATCGATACAATCATTGTTTGAAGCAACAAGTTACGTTCAAAGGGTGATTTGCTCTATTTTGATCACAACCATATCCATCTGTGTTTATATCCAAAATATAAACTTTCATCCCAGTTCTTCTGTGATCATTTTAATATTTGTAACAGAATTAGTGAGACTGTGAGGTTGGAAACGCAGATCTGAATGTTCCGGTGTGATTTTGTCAAAGGTTTAATAGACACAGGAGAATCGCTGTCATTTAGGAATGAGATTGTGTTTGAATCGAGATTGAGTTGTTTTAACGATTAACAGTGCAGCTCTAACTATACAAAAAAATATACGGAGCCAATAAAAGGACATGATGAAGGAAAAAAATAGATGGAAGGAAAAATTATAAATCAATGTTTTCGGGTTCTCTTAGAAAAAGTTTTGCGTTCCCCTGTGGCACGAGCGGACATAAAACTTTTGCGAGAGAATGCAAAAGCATTGAAATATTTTTTTTCCCATACAAATGTTCCTTTAGGGGCTCCATATAAAATGAAGCCAAACATGAGACAAGTTCAAATTTACAGCAGAATTTGAGTTTGTCTCATATTTGGTGACATTTGCATCATTGATTCTGTTATTTTCCTGTTTATTACTGTGAAGCTGCTTTGAAACAATCAGAATTGTAAATAAAGTTCTATATAAATGAAGATGACTTGATTTTACTTAAAACTAAGTCTACTAATACTGCCCATCATTCTGTGTTTCTCATTTCAAGGGTTTTTCTCAGTTCAAATCAAGGCAGATGACAAAGAAGGTGAGATTTCATGAATTAAACACTATTACATCTTTTGTTAGTTAGTTTGTGCTGCTGTGAAACATTTTAAGTGCTCTACAATTTCAGACACATAATGAAAACTCATGAACTTAAAAATCCCATGCAAAGGAAATTAAAGTAGGTATTAATTTCAATCATTAAAACAAAGCAACAGTTTTTTGACTATATGGACTATTTGGGATGTATTATTTATTTTACAAAGTATGATTGATGCAAGTTTGAAAGATTAAAATAAGCATTACTAAAATGCTTAAATCTGAAAAAGGTTTGCAAATGGGCAACAAGATGTGTGTGAAAAGAGTTTGTGTTTTAGATGTTGCTTGTCTGTGGGAGTGTTTATGAAATATTGAAGATCCACTCACCTACTGTAACAACACCTCGAAGACTCACGATCATCGGTTGAGAACTTATTTCAAGCTTTAAACCTGTTTGAAATCTGTGGCGCTGTTCCCGACGAGTGATAGAGCAGCAATAATCAACAGTCAATGAACAAATGAGAGAAAGAGCAGAAGAGGAGAGTAAAAATTAAAAATGTCTACAGTAATATCCCCACCAATATTGTCTTATCACATATTCTCTGGCTATTCTTGCCATAACAAACACAGTACAGAGAAAAACTAGCATTAAAAGATCAAGAGTCAAACTGCCCAACTAAAGCAAACACTGATCACCATAATGGTGAAAACCAAACTATCAGTTTCTATAAAACATCCACATCTAAACCTCTGGGCCCGGTTGTATTAAACCTCTTAAGTGGTTGTATCCCTAAGGGGGAAAAAATATAATTTTTAGTGTTAATCAGGTCAATTTTGATCAAGAACCATCCACTGTGATCGCGGCACTTCTGCTTCTGTTCTGTGACGCACTGTCCTCGAGGTGCGGTGTGAATGCTCTAATCCGTTAACATGGGCACCAAAAAAAAAATGTTCTGCTTACACTCTGCTAACACGTGCAGTGTGAAACCGGCCTTAAAGTTCCTTAAGTGGACCCTTAGGGTTTTTTCTTGCAATCCATGTTTCACTAAGGGTAAACTTAACCTTACAACTGAGGGTTTTCTTAAAGGGGTACTGCAGCGAGAAATGTGAAATTATTTCAGAAGTTGGTGGGTAACCCTTTACGGTAAGGGTACATGAATTATCATGAATTCATACATTAATTCATGCATGATTTATGCGTTACTACATGCATTAATGTCTCATGAATCATCAGGAACTAACAAGAGTTCAAAGTCTTTCATTCATGACTTCATGGATGAACAACACCTTAATTAAAACATTAACTAAGATGGGTACATCATCATGAATGATAGTGTATTACGCATGATCATGATGCTTTCTATGTTCACAAAAAACATTGGTCTAATTCATGTCTAATTGAAATTGTTTTATTTATTGGGAGGAGCACATTCAGATAATTAACCTAATTAATAGGCTACTCTGGGTTCAGGCAAATATGCATAACCTTTACTCTATTTAATGTAGCTAATGTAAGTGTGAACTCATGAATTATTAAAGGAATATACAAAAATCCACATTACCTTATGCATGCGCAGGCTAGACCAGTATATTAACGAATGTGATTAACTAAAGTTTTTCATTAATCATTACCTCTGAGTTATGCATGTTCATGTCTTCATAGCCTGCAGGTAAATGGACAGACTCCAAAATTGGCCAATCACAGGCAGCACATAGCACATGAATTCTGTTGACATTCAAATACAGTAGTCTTCATAAACTAAGCATTAGCTTCTCATGGCTTTATCATGTGTGTGGCCCCTCAACTAAAGTGGTGACTAGGTCCTTTGAAACACTGAACAATGAACAATGTGTTGTTAATGATGGCATAATTGTGAAATGACATATAAATAATGTTTTTTTTAGATAATAAAGATTAATGTTTTTTTGTGAACATAGAAAGCATCATGATCATGCGTAATAAACCATAATTCATGATGATGTACCCATCTTAGTTAATGTTTTAATTAAGGTGTTGTTCATCCATGAAGTCATGAATGAAAGACTTTGAACTCTTGTTAGTTCCTGATGATTCATGAGACATTAATGCATGTAGTAATACATAAGTCACCCATGAATTAATGCATGAATTCATGATAATTCATGTACCCTTACCGTAAAGTGTTACCAGTTGGTGTCTTCTAGACATTAGGAGAGAAAGAGCTGACAGACAAGATGATCGTGTAAGATTTGGTTTCAAAGCGAAATGGGCTTATTTAAGTGAGTTTGTCATTGTACCGTTTTGTTGTTGGGTTTTCATGAACCCACAATGCAAGCAACCTGCCCTGAATTGCTGCTAATTTTAAACCAAAACTAAAATGACCACGAACAACCGGCATTCATTCACGACCACGATGTCAGTCATTCACGGCCGCACAGTGCGTGTACAGTCTGGCACGTTTTCAGTTCATACCTATGGAAGCTTAACTTTCATAGGAATTCATTGAGCACACTCACTTTGCTCTGCAACGCACCATTATGAATGTCCGTGTGGCCGTCTGTGTCTTACATTCTGTGAGGGAGATCCCACCCCTGTGGGCAGGTTGAAAACACTGTCCTGCAAACTTTAGCTTAAACCGCACTAAAACACACCTGAACCAGCTAATCAAGGTCTTATTAGGGATACTAGAAACTTCTAGGCAGGTGTGTTGAGGCAAGTTGGAGCTAAACTCTGCAGGACAGTGACCCTCCAGGACTGAGTTTGGACACCCCTGATCTAAGGCTTTGCCTGGAAGTCAGTGTGTAGTGCTTATTGTCTCTTTGATTCTGCTCATTATCATCAGGTGTTTTCAATAATCAAACAATCATCACTCAATTAATCACTTAATTAACTCATTAACTCTAACACTGCTTACTTTAACACCTGCTGGTGGTTCCCATATGAACAACTAACGGTGGTAATTTAACACCAGAGAATAAAATGATATGAAGAAAGAGGAGGCGGGTAAACACAGCTATGTTGTGAATGGACCAGATTGGGGATATTCTGATGTAGTGGAGAGTGATGACAGTATGGACATGAGTCAAGGAAGCGGAAGAATGGGGGAGAAATGACAAAATAATTTTGGAGGGATTAGGGCAAAGAAAACCAGGTGTAGTGGAAGTTATGAAATAAGAGTGGAAGAGAGTGATCAAGAAGGTTTGGAATTTTAAATAATATTGAGATTTGGCAAGGAGAAAGGAATTTCAACAATGAGTCCAATGAAAATGAAAACTGTTTTGTGGGACCAGATTGTGGATATACATGACGCAGCGATCCTCCGTGTAGGCCACGAGATAACACAGGATACACAAACTACACATTTCAGTTGGATAAAGACAAACCAGTGTCGCTAAAAAGTTTTGATGGATGATGGTTGTAATGAAGGTAAAGACGATTGCAGTGACATACACTGATCGATATAACATCGTATTTCTGCATGAACGCATTACAATATATTCACGTAGTTGTCAAAATGAATGGACTTTGAGTGTTTTATAACGGATGCTCACCGAAGAAGTGTGCTTTGGAGAAGTTTGTGAGTATCAGTGGTGTTACACAGGCATCAGCTCCGACAGAGGGACTGTTCACTGATGACATCGACTTCAGATGGCTAAGTTTCCACACATTCAGAATAATTTTATTTTTCATCTGTATTTTAGTGTGTTTATTTATTATGAATGTACCCGTATAGTAGTTCTTTGAGGTCATTTGGCATCTCCCTGTGGTATTTTTTGGTATGGCAGGTTGACTTTTGTTTATTTGTACTTATTGTACTGTATAACTGAGCAGAGTAAGTACTTCTAAGTTGTAAAGAATGTCTGCAAAGTATGTTTGCAAAAAAGAAAACAAAAAATAACATTGGCGGGGGTCGGTGGGCCTTGCAGTATTTATTCGGAGAGGAGGGGGGCCTTCGAGTAAAAAAGTTTGGGAACCACTGAGTTAGAGAATAGACACTACAATTAAAAACTGAATGTGTCTCTTCAATAAAGTGTGAGTGAGCCGAACGAAAGTCATGTCACAAACACAGCAGGAGTCAGATTTCATTCCTCACAAGAGAAGAGCTAAGCAGAGCTGAGGTAAGCGCGGCTGTCATTCTCGGCGTGTATTCAGTCTGGTGCGTTATCAGATCGCATATGGAAGCTAAGCTTACTTTGGAATTCATTGAAAAGTTGAAACACTCACTTTGCTCCGTAACGCTCCTTTATTAATGCCCGAGACGAGCGGCAGTGGGCGTGTGAATTTACATTCTGTGAGTGAGATCCCTCCACTGTGGGCAGGTTGAAAGCATGCGGAACTAGATTCTACTACAGGCTGTAGTCTTTAGCCTCTGGCCAAAAATCCTCCAATGACGCAAAATGATGATATTTGCGTTATCTAAGGATTTTTTCCAGAAATGAACTGCATAATTTCCTCGTTTCAGGAGGATATGAGGGGGGAAAGTACCATAATTCAAATATACTACTGGTTTTCTACTGATACAAAGCTTCTAAATCACTAAAGTTACCCTTTAATGGAAAAAGTGTCACTGTATTCAGCACAAACTGGGCTACCATAATATGTGAACAACATGTATGTACATGTTTGTATTTTAGAGAGAATAACTTTTTTGCATGGTTATTGAAAAACGTCACAGAAATAAGGCCAAATATGTCCAAAGAGTAAATATGTGTCCACAAGTCTCACTAATGGATGTTGTTGCCTGGAGTTTTTGCTTCAAAATGATGTAAAAATCATTGTGACTACTCATTCACATAAAACAATATATTGATTTATATTTTGGAAGACATTTTTTGTTTACAAAGCCCATATGTGAAGAACGATCATGAATAATGCTGTGATTTACATGTGAGAAGACAAAGAACCGCATAATGAGCTGCATAATGAACAAGCCTTTCAGTCAGGTATGGGAGAGGGAACTATAAGAAAGAAAGAGGACAACACAGGACAAAACAAATATATGCTTTTGTACTTTATTTAGAATATAGTTAACTAAATAAAGTGAGAGCCAATGGCAGAATGTCCTATGTGGGCCAGTATCGGGTCACTGTGATTCTCAAATGAGCCAGAGGGATTCTGGGAAGTGTAGTGTTGAGGGTGACTGAGCTGGTGACTGTGACACTGTGCTTCTGGATATTTTTTAACTAAACATTAAATTTTAGTTAAATTTTAACTTATCATTAAAGTGATAAGACATCCCTGTGTTTTGAATTGAACAAGAAAGATAAATGTAAAATGTATTATTTTCTTTTCTTTTTTTTACCAATGATCTTCCTCTTGTTTTAAAGTGTGCACGGACAGTCATGTAGGTAGATGATTCAACATTACATTTACTTGCAACATCAATTAAGCAGTTGTCTACTTCTTTGGATGAGGAAATACAATTGGTCATAAGCGGGTATAGAATAATAATTTGGTTCTAAACTTGACAAAAACCAAAAGCATTGTGTTTGGATCAAATTTTAAATTTAAAACTACAGTTTAATCTGTCTGTAAAGCGTAAAGATTGTGTCTATTGAACAGGTAGAGGAAATAAGACTTCTTGGAGTTATATTACACAGTAGGCTGAAGTGGTCAAAATAGATAGAAAATATGGTAACAGTTATGGGAAGAGATCTGTCAGTTATTAAGAGATGTTAACACAACTGTAGTGATTTAAATATAAATATTTAGTATTAATATTGAGTTTTTAGTCACACAAGGTGAGTGTGAGAGTGTCAGATGATTCCTTCCTATATTACGGGGCACCAGCCAAGTCATATCACCTTGACAATAAAGAACAATCATGGAAGATTGTTGACTGAATTATAATTATATAAATTATAGGACATTCATCATCTGACCAATCTTTAGGATTTAGTGAGATTCTGGCGAGTTTGTAGAGCCTCTGATTATCAACACAAGAATGACACAGTTTGCAATAAAATTAATTTATTCATCAAAAAGATACATAAGAGTAAAATATCGTTCACTGGTATCTTTCCGCTCGCAGTGGGAGTAGACTGGATTTCTTTCCAACAGTTGCAGAGCTGCACCGATTAGATCAGGTTTTGCTGTGGGTAGATCAGGCGGTGGTCGATCTACAGGATCCTTTGTAGACTGAAGGTTACAACGGCAAGAGTCAAGCAGGTCAAGCATTGTTTTCTGGAGCCGAAGTCCTCAGCAGGAGAAGTTGGGCTGCTTCAAAGTCCGTGCAGGTGAAGGTTTCCTCGCAAGAGTATAACCTTGGTCGTGCTGTTGTTCCTTCCCTCATCAGGTCAGAAAGTCAGA
Source organism: Romanogobio albipinnatus (assembly GCA_023566225.1). NCBI lineage: Eukaryota > Metazoa > Chordata > Actinopteri > Cypriniformes > Gobionidae > Romanogobio > Romanogobio albipinnatus. Next base: position 4,295,655 of record CM042239.1, read on the forward strand.
ACAAGGGTGTGTTCGCTTGGAAAAGCTTTAATTCCTTCCAGTTGGGGAGGGGATTACTAATTCCTGCCTTCCTACTGTAGTGTTGTGATTGGGTAGTAGCATTTCAAGTGTCCGCCCATCACTTCACACCTTTTCATCATGTGGAGCTTGCTGCATTGTCCCAACGTACACAGATAAATAAAAGTGTCTTTGGAACTTTGGAAATATTTTATTTCCTTTCCAAACCTTTCTCAAAGTTCTTGTGGCAGTGTTCTGAACTCAAAGAGTCCAAACTTGATGTACATTGGTTGAGATATCATCCAGATGTCCATTTCCATGTCAGTGGGTGAGATTACATTGGCTCTTATTCAAGGTGCGGTTTCGCTGGGTGTGCACAGTTTCCTGGATGAATAAGGAGACGTATAGGACATGTTCCTTACAGTTTCTTGTCCATTTTTGTGGTTTCAAGCCAATGTGTGGCTTGAAGCATTTCTTTGTTTTTGCTCTGCTCTAGCCAGAACCGGTTTGGTGGCCCTAGGGAGTCCCTGGTTGTTCATACCTTCATCTTGAACAATGGGCAACTGGTGAGGACACACTCAAGATGGGGCCGGGTATGGCTGCTGCGTTGCGAGCTCCATCACAACATTGTAGTTTTTTGTTTGTTCTGTTTACAGTTCTTATGTTTTTTGTCTTGGATGTTGTCTGCCTTATTGTGTATGGCAGACAGTCACTTTTGGACATTGGTTCGGCAATTGCACACCAAAAACCTTTCACTTTCAATTCTTCAATGATGACCCGCTGTTTACAAACACATCAGCGGAGCCCTTTGTCTGGGCAGCCCGGCTGCGGAAACACAGCCCAAAAAATGGAAGAATAGCCGGCATTCTCATCAGTTTAAGACGTTGCGCAATTCGACCCCCGCTTCTTTTATTTTACTGGCAAATGTTCAGTCTCTGGGCAACGAGCTCTGAGAGCACAGATCTCTTTCCAACGAGAGACGAGGGACTGCTGCATTTTCTGTCTTACAGAAACTTGGATGTCTGCTGAGATTCCAGATTCCAGGGGTTCTCCGTGCATCGAATGGACAGAGAAAAAGAACTCTCAAATGCGGGGGTGTTTGTTTTATGATCAACAAATCCTGGTGTGATCAGAGGAACGTACATTCTATCGAGACTTTCTGTTCTCCTGATCTGGAATTTCTCATCCTTCTGTGTCGACCATTCTGGCTACCGAGGGAATTCAGAACGGTCATTATCACAGCTGTGTATATTCCCCCACAAGCCGACACAGACCGGGCACTTAAGGAACTGTATAGGAGAATAAGTGAGCAGTAAACCGTGCCGAGGCTGCGTTTATTGTGACTGGGGACTTGAACAAAGCCAGTTTAAAAAAAAGGACCAAGTTACCATCAACATGTTTCATCAGGAAGTGTGTAGAAGACGTTGTTCCGACCAAAAAAATACGGGTGTACCCTAACCAGAAACCTTGGATAAACAGGGATGTTCTCACGGCACTCAATGTGCGGACCTTCACTTTTAATTCCGGGAATGCGGAGGAGCATAAACAAGCAAGTTATACCCTCTGAAAAACAGAGCAGCAAAACACCAATACAGGGACAAGATTGAAGGACAGTTCAACACCACCATCTCTTGAAGCATGTGGCAGGGAATAAATACCAACACGGACTACAAAGGGAATACAAACTCCACTGTGAACACTGCTGCCTCTCTCCCGGACGAGCCAAACACTTTTTATGATTGCTTTGATGGAACAAACACCACCCTCACAGCGAGAGTGAACATGAAAATGTCTGCAGCTCTTAAACCCTATGGTCTATATTCATAAATCTGGTCTTATTTTAAACTAGACACTTGAAATGTTACTACCCAAGAGTCACAATAACTCAAAGTAATATGGGAACAGAGTAATATACATGTAAATATACATGTAAGTGACTTAGGGAAAAAAAGTCACTTAGGGAAAAAAATATGAGAATTTGAAAATAACCTGTGAGAGCCTGAAAATAACTTAAATATAAAACTTAATGTCTAATCATGTCATGATTTAAATATGAGGATGATTCTCTCAGTAATGTAGCTTCTGTAAGCTTTTATGTCAGGAAAAGACTAGGCGTCCTTTCAAAAAGGCCATTTATTTCAGAACATTTGCAATTGTAAAGAGTAGTTTTTCAATAAACTGCAATAAACTGCTAATTATAATGGATAAACAGTTACTGGAAAACTAAAGCAACTATTTACAGAAATTACAAAGTGTAAAAAACTAATTTAGCTGATAAAAAGTGTCAGTCAGAGTCTGCGCACTCCACTGCAGTTTCTGCCCTAATCACTGGCAGGCGTGAGCCGGTGTTATGAAAGCCTAAGCACTAGTAGTATTCACCAAATCCTACTGACATAAACTGCACAAGATAATGCCTTTTGATTGGTTACTAAGTCCATCAATCAAACCTTTGTTGGAAAGGCATTGGCAAGGCACCGAGTGCCTTTTTCCAACGAAAACCATGGGCGCAATGATTGACAGCTCACCGCTTCATCTATATGATGCATCACAGGAGAGACTCTGATTGAAGGAGAGAGACGAGGGAGGGTTTATGTCACGGAGAAGAGACTATTCTTGCAGGGGGAGTTTGCCAAAAATGGATTAGAATCGATATTTCATTGAAAATGGACATGATTGATTACGCTAACTCAACTCTCTTGCAAACAACGGAGGATTTTTTGTTTTTTCACTATTTTTTAGTTGTTTTGGATTAAAAAGTGGGATGCATTTTGAAGAGTGAGACCCTTACACGGAGATGTCTTACACTGTTGCTCTGACCCCATCATCCGCAAAATCTTTGAGAGACTAATCAGAGACTACATCTGCTCTGTTCTTCCTCCCTCACTGGACCCATCCAGTTTGCATACTGCAAAAACTGCTCCACTGATGATGCCATAGCATCTACAATACACACTGCTCTCTCCCACCTGGAAAAGAGGAACACATATGTGAGAATGCTGTTTGTAGATTACTGCTCAGCATTCAACACCATAGTGCCCTCCAAACTTGACTTGAAACTCCGGGCTTTGGGCTTAAACAGCTTGTTATGCAGCTGGATCCTGGTCTTCCTGTCAAACAGACGCCAGGGGTCAGAATGGGCAGCAACGTCTCCTCAACACTGGAGCCCCTCAGGGCTGTGTTCTCAGCCTACTCTTGTACTCCTTGTACACACATGACTGTGTGGCAACCCACAGCTCCATTACCATCATTAAGTTTTCTGAGGATACGATGGTGGTAGGTCTGATCACTGACAACGATGAAACAGCCTACAGAGAGGAGGTGCACACTCTGACATGCTGGTGTCAGGAGCACAACCTCTCCCACAATGTCAGCAAGACCAAGGAGCGTGTGGTCGACTTCAGGAGAAACAAGAAAGAACACCGTCCACATCACAGATCGAGGCCGTTGTGAAGAAGGCTCATCACGCCTTTTCTTCCTGAGATGACTGATGAGGTTTGGAATGAACCACCACATTCTCACACGGTTCTACACCAGCACCATAGCGAGCCTGCTGAGCCGCAACGGCAAAGCCCTGCAAAGGATAGTGCGCACTGCCATCTACATCATCGGAGGTGAGCTTCCCTCCCTCCAGGAAATATATGCTAGGCGGTATGTGAAAAAAGCTTGGAGGATCATCAAAGACTCTAGCCACCTGAGCCATGGGCTGCTCTCACTGCTAGCATCAGGCAGGCGGTACCGCAGAATCTGAACATGCACCAGCCGACTCCAGAACAGCTTCTTCCCACAAGCAATTAGACTTCCTAACTCTTGATCCATTACTGGACTGAATGTCAACACAGCACAACCTACTGTAGATTTTGTAGAATTTCACCCACTGTTGCACTTGTGTATATGGTTGTGTGACAATAAAGTGATTTGATTTGATTTGATTTGATTTGAGGAGATTAGCCCATTGATCAATATATTGATTGAGTATTGATTCTGGCAGTCCTAATTACCATAGTCATTTGGTTTGGTCCTATCACATCCTTCTGTCTTCTTAATCACAGTGGTCCCCTGGTGCCATCTTGTCTGCTGTTCACTACACAACACTGTATTTCTCAGATTTTGTAAACAATGGTTCTTACGTAGAGTATTGCCCAGTGGTGTGGTAGAGTGCATCAAGTAAAGACTTGGAAAAATTACAATTAGTCTAGAACAGAGCCGCATGGCTCACTTTAACCCCTTAAACATGAAGTGTACCGCCGGCAGTAAAACATTTGGATTTTTGGGCATTATTGTTTAGCTATCGACCTATGTTTTCAGATTTCCTGTGGTGGTTTCATCGGACTAACAGTTTCGAAGATATTTGCAAAAGTGCTAAATCACACCATTGCACAAACCATAAGACAGAACCTGGCATTTTTTGTATCGATGGACTTGGCAAGGATTCAGGAGTCTAAGGAACTCCTCAGACACTTGAAACTTCTCAGGTTCCTTCAGGGCATTGCATATGACGCATACCATCGCCCGAGATACCCCAATGTCCTCATAGACTATCATGGCACCCTGGACAAAGACACTGAAAGTCAATCTGACTCATGGTTGGATGGTTATAGAGATTTTCATGTTTTTTTCCTGTTATAGCTCCACCAAGTGGACAATAGTCACCATTTTTTTATTGTGACATCAGAATGAGCTCATACACATGTCCCAAGTTTAGTAAAAAAAATATCTTGTTCCATTCCTGAGTTTTCATGAGCCATTTTAGTAAAAGTGGCCCCGGTCAAATGAAAATTGTGGCTCCCCTTAGATCTGTGAATTGGAATTTCGAATTGTGTTGATAATTATTGATATTCACTTTCAAGAGAATATTTCTGCACTGGTTTGGTTCTGATCGAACCAAAAAACTAGGACTATTTCACAAAAGTAGGTTTTTCAAAAAATTTTAAATACCTAACATTTTGAAAATACCCAAATATCCTTGATTGTCTGTTCTCATCTATAATGTGAGGTTATGTTCACATTTTTCAAGATTGCTGAAATAGCTTGAGTGTTATTTTATTTGTCATTAAAACACTTTACTGCTGCAAACCTGCTTTTTCATTCCTTCCATCAACCCAATGTGGCAGGAAATGTATATTTGTGGTCTATTTTTTCTGTTTGTTTGATGTCATGTTGTCATAGTGTTTGTTACAGTAAATGATTACTTGTAAATGTAAAACCCTCTAAACCTGTAAGTCAGGTCAGTTTCATAACTTTTCACAATACACATTGTTTCTTCCCTTGAACATATTCCAGTGAATGCAGCAATATGGGGCACACCCAACCAGTCGGCAGTATTTTCCGACTGGTATCCCCAAAACGCTCTGGATAGGAATACCTCCATCTGCATGCAAACACTAATGCAAAGCAACCCGTGGTGGAAGCTGGATCTGCTGAAGGTGTTCACCGTGAACAGAGTGGCCATCACTAACAGACTAGACTGCTGCAGCGAGGAGATAGACGGGGCAGAGATTCGGGTCGGAAATGTTCCTTCAGATGCTTTCAGCAACCCCATGTGAGTCTCTCTGATATATTCTTATTTAAAGAGATTCTGTCCAGTTGGCTGGTAACTTTTTACCTTTTTATCAAGCATCTTTAGAACCAGTTCACTGTTTGCCTCCACTGTTCACTGATGATAACTCTGACGGGTTATACAGAACATCCTGTTGCTATGAATCAGAGACTTCAGCAAACTGTTTTTTATTTTTATTTTTTTATATCTCTGTTTTCTGTGTGAATATATAGTAAAGTGCACTTCACAACAAGAATCCCTTTGTCTTTGTAAGAAGACAAAAGGGTGTGATAAGACCCTCCACAAAGAATACCACAAACAAGTGACCATTTTGATCAGGATTGTCAGTGGTGAATGGTAAGAATGAGGACATCAATGTCCGACTGATCACAAGCGAATCTCATCACCAGTAGAGATGGCCAATATGGACTTAAAAAGATATCACAGTATTTTCAGGTATTTATTGCGATAACGATATCAAATGGTCTGCATTTATACAGCGCTTTTAAGAGACCTACGGCCATCCAAAGCGCTTTACATTTTTGCCTCACATTCACCCATTCATACACCAACGGCGGTGTCAGCCATGCAAGGCTCGTCGGGAGCAGCTGGGATTAGGTGTTTGCTCATGGACACCTCGACACTTGGTCAGGTGGAACGGGATTGGACCACCAACCTTCCGGTTTGTAGACAACCTACATGAACCACTGAGCCACTGCTGCCCCTTAATAACGATAAATCAATACCCTTACCATTCCCCATGTAAATGACAAATTCTTACCAGTACTTGGGGAGAATTTTTACCGGTATATTGCAAACGATAAGATATCGCCCATCCCTACTCACCAGTTGCACATTGTTCACCTCAGCCCTCCATGTCTGAGTATTCTGCCCTTATAGCACGTAACTGTGCTCCATTAGACAGATAGCAAACATTTTGAATGAAGTCCCAAGGCGTACTTTCTTGGTTATTATATTTATTATGAAAGTCCCAGGGGAAATAATTCACAATATATTCAAATAAAGTAATATAAGACCGTGGACTGCCTAGGGCCACCAAACCAGTTCTGTAGAACACAGTAAGAACAAATAAAGAAAAAGACAATCTCTATAAACACATTGGCTTGAAACCACAAAATGGACAGGAAACTGTAAGGAACATGTCCTATACGTCTCCTTATTCATCCAGGGAACTGTGTACACACAGTAGAAACCACATCTGGAATAACAGCCAATGCAATTTCACCCACTGACAGAGAAATGGACATCTGAGTGATATCTCAAACAATTTGCATAAAGTTTGGACTCTACGAGTTCAGAACACTGCCACAAGGACTCAGAGAAAGGTTTGGAGAATAAATAAACCATTTCCACAGTTCAACTGTGTATTTTGGGACAATGCAGCAAGCTCCACAGGATGGAAAGGTGGGATGTGATGGGCGGACACTTGAAATGCTACCAAAATGCGGACACTTGAAATGCTACCAATACTTGCATGTTTCAATTGCAATTCAACAAAGAAAAAAAATAGTATAACACATCATATGGTATATAAGTTGGGGAAAAATATCAAACCATACAATATAGAGTATTAATTTAGAGAAAAGATGATAAGTGAAGAGTCATAATTAAAACTCACTTTATTGTCTCTCTCCAGATGTGCTGTAATTTCTAGTATCCCAGCAGGAGCTTCCTACAGCTACTCGTGTAATAGGATGGAGGGACGATATGTGTTTGTGGTTATTCCTGGAACTTCTAAGATTCTGACTCTCTGTGAGGTGGAAGTCTATGTGGTTTATCCAGGTAATTCATAACAACCTGGACTTTTTGAAGCCATTTTAATATAGTTATAGAGTGTAGTTCTAGTCTAGATCCAGACAGATCTGGTAGAAATGCATTCCTAAAATGAAGCAAATATATCTTGATATTGTCATTTTACAGGTAATTTGGCAGCAGGAGGAATCGTCACACAGTCATCAACCACTGGCACCCGGATCGCTGAACAGGCCATTGATTTCAATCCAGGTTTCCCACATCCATCATTAGCGTGCTCGTCAACCACTAGTCAGACTAACCCATGGTGGAGGCTGGATCTGGGTCAGATTTACAGAGTTAGTAAAGTGGTCGTCACTAGCAGAAACGACTGCTGTCCGGATCAAATAAACGGAGCAGAGATTCACATCGGAAACTCTTTGGATAACAATGGCAACAACAATCCTGTGTGAGACCCTCTTTCAATGGCTTAATATCCATAGAAATCCCTGATCCATAGAAATCAAGGCTGAAAACACACAAGTGCAGAAAGAATAAAGTCTAAATGAAGTTTTCTCTGTCTCTCTGTAGATGTGCTGTGATTTCTAGTATTCCAGTTGGTGGTTCGTCCACCTACACTTGTACAAATATGGTGGGTCGATATGTGAATCTGATCATTCCTGGAGATTCAAGCATTCTCACTCTGTGTGAGGTGGAGGTCTATGGAGAAGGTCTGATCAAAAAAACTATTTGAAATGTGTCCATTTATTAGGGGTGTGCAGTGAAGACAATATCTGTAACAATTGCAAAATTATTTAAATCTGTTTTATTCGTAGTTATCACTGAACAAATATTTGTTGTATAACTGATAAAATATTTTATTTATTACGAATATAACATTTATTAAAATAACTTTCGGTAGCCAGTAGCCCGGATAGACAGTTCAAGTTAAAGTTCTGGCTTGAGGACCTTTCATGATCCAATAAATAAATATTGATTTATCTTCTAATTAAAACAATTATACTAAATAATAAAAGACAAAAGTAGAAAAAACATTCAGTGGGTGACAATTGCTTTAAAAAAACCTTGCATATGTAACCCCTCCTGTTTAAACCGCTCCATGTGGAACTCGAACTCGGGTCTGCCAGCATGCGAGTCAGACGCTCTAACAAGGAGGCTAAAGGCTTCAACCTCCATCATCAGTCACTAGAGCGTCTCTTGAGATCAGAGGAGTGAGGTTTACTCGCACAGCGACTACTAGCTGGCCTCTTCGTTACACATATGCATACAAATACAAAGCTGAACCAAGTGAGAGATAAATATCTTGTAACTTATATTATACAAAGTTTAAAACATTTAAATAGACATATCAAGTAGTAGAAAATGTATATGTATCTTGATTATTAGGCTACTAGAGCTGGTGTTGTTTCTGAGAGACCCACAGAGACGGCAACATGCTGTTTGATATTACTCTTGCCAAGCTCTGTTTTCTGAGAGATGCAGGTGTAGACAGCAACGCGGCTTTGATTTCTGCTCATTTCATTCATAAAGTTTACTCACTCATTCACTTCACACACTCATTGCATAGAGATTTTAGATGTTAATGTAGACTAAAATATAGTGATACTACTGTCCTCTGTCTCACATGTTATCCAGCAAACACGAGGAGTATTCACTTTCTATTCATCAATTAATAAAAATAAAAAAAAGATGTTGTACAACTGTTTTCAACATTGATAATAATAATAAATGTTCCCTTTCGTTCAGTCACTACGACGTACGTTAGTGACTAACGAATGGGGGTTTCGTTAGAAGCCTATCATCTTCGAGAATTCAACAGCGCCCAATGGCAGTGCCAATGCCATGGGCATGCGGAATTTGCATGCGTAACTCCGCCCCACCCTGTGGGTATATAAGGAAGTACGCTGGCAACATCGCATTATGTTTCTGCTTTGGAGCCAAGAGCATCTCTTCACTCCTACAAGCCTGAATTCTGAAGTCTTCTCTTCAGTCTTCGAGACGAGCGGCTCTCCAGGGTGTTGGTGTTATGGCGCATTCCAGCGATCTCGCATTGCCTGCCTGCTGATCTGTGCAGTGATCTGCAACAGCTGTGTGTGTTATTACTGGGCGCTTCGGCACTCTGCAGAGCTTTCCTCTCACAAAAAGAGCTTGCGAGTGGCACGTCTTTATCAAGACGGTTCGCCCGTGCACTTCCGGGTGCGATCGATCTCCATTGCTGTCTATGGGCACATTCACTGCTCAGCGTGTTTGGGCTTCATCACGTTCGGGCAGTGATTGTGGATGTGTCATGTTCCCACTGCGGGAACGTGACCATCGCGATGTCGCGGTCGAGACTCAGTGATCTCCGCAAGGAGAGAGAGTCCCCTCTGCCACACCCCAATCTACCGTCTCTGAGAGAGGTGGTACTTTGGCTGGTGGCCAGGGTGACCTGAGGGCGGTGCGTTGTATAAGAACCCCGACGATCATTCCTCGGGCCACGCCCCCCTCTCGCATATCGCTTCCCGCGAGTGCTGGACTGAAACAGCGGCCCGTCTCTGACGCCTCGTTCGTTTCGTTCACACTCCAGATAGCGGCGAGATGTCGATCGCCGCATCCCAAGGTGGGCTAGATCCTTTGGGGATGACGATTAGGTTGTGCTCCGCCTCCGGGTGTGTCAGCACTGCCTGATCTGACCTAGAGTTGATAGCCATGTTATCTCGGGCAGCCGCGAGCCTCGCGCTGGTGTGGAACTCCCCCCAGTCGCGAGTGCTCGTGGTTGCGCGATCGTTTTTTGTGGGCGGCACCCGACAGCTGTTGGGCCCCGCCCCCAATGCCTTTCGCTCCCGAGGTGCATAAGGAGATCACGCGGTCCTGGAAGTCCCCGTGCTTCCCGTGACCGTTTGGTGGCCTCCTCCGCCTTCTCTGCCCTTGATGGGGCCGCGGCCTAGGGTACACTGGGCCCCCCCCCCCCCCCACTGTTAAACGACTCTGTTGCGCACTACTACAGCCCTGAGCTCCTCCAGCACTGCTTACGCCGACATCAGTTCAGTCTGCCCTTTTGAGCCCAGACCCTCATGTCCGGCCAGGTGCTCCGTGTGCATGGTTCCCCTCCGGCGACCCCCACACGAGTATTTCCACCGTAAGCCTCCTCAGCGAGCAGGTGTCTTTCCCTTGGCAAGTCCCTGCCACCCCTAGGGTTAAAAATCCACCTTCGGCTGGTACCCTAGAGATCTTCCATATGCAGCCCTTAGCGGGTCATATGTGTATTCTCTAAGTCCTCCCCACGGGTAGGCATCTTGGCATTCCCTCACTGGGATATGCTTCCCAGTGTACCTTGGTATTCCTGTGATAAGTGGGAGTCCTTCGTCCGTACTAGTCTTACGACAGGGTACTCACACTTACGCAGGGCACTGGATGACAGCTGAGTGGCGTTGTTGTATTGGAACCCCCATTCGTTAGTCACTAACGTACGTCGTAGTGACTGAACGAAAGGGAACGTCTCGGTTACGTATGTAACCCTCGTTCCCTGAGGAGGGAACGGAGACGTACGTTCCTTTGCCACGTCAGCTGTGTTGCTGGTATGCGGAGTTCAGTCTTGGCTCCTGCAGCAGTAACATAATGCGATGTTGCCAGCGTACTTCCTTATATACCCACAGGGTGGGGCGGAGTTACGCATGCAAATTCCGCATGCCCATGGCATTGGCACTGCCATTGGGCGCTGTTGAATTCTCGAAGATGATAGGCTTCTAAGCGAAACCCCCATTCGTTAGTCACTAACGTACGTCTCCGTTCCCTCCTCAGGGAACGAGGGTTACATACGTAACCGAGACGTTTCTTGAGCAGCAAATTGGCATATTAGAATGATTTCTGAGGGATCATGTGACACTAAAGACTGCAGTAATGATGCTGAAAATTCAACTTTGAATCACAGAAATAAATTGCATTTAAAATATATTCAAATAGAAAAAAAGTTATTTAAATTGTAAAAAAATATTTTTGCTGTATTTTTGTAGCCTTGGTGTAAATTAAGAGACATTTAAAACATTAAAAAACCTTAACGTTTCCAAACTTTTGACTGGTAGTGTATCTTGATACTGTTATTTTACAGTTAATTTAGCAGCAGGAGGAAGTGTCACACAGTCATCAACCTATCCCACCTGGATCGCTGAACAGGCCATTGATTCCAATCCAGGTTTCACACAACCATGGTTAGAGTGCTCGTCAACCAATGCTCAGACTAACCCATGGTGGAGGCTGGATCTGCGTCATATTTACAGAGTTAGTAAAGTGGTCGTTACTAACAGACAAGACTGCTGTCCGGAAGGAATAAATGGAGCAGAGATTCGCATTGGAAACTCTTTGGATAACAATGGCAACAACAATCCTGTGTGAGACCCTCTTTCAGTGGCTTAATATCCATAGAAATACCTGATTCCTCAAGGCTGAAAACACAAGTGCTGAAAGAATAAAGTCTAAATGAAGTTTTCTCTGTCTCTCTGTAGATGTGCTGTGATTTCTAGTATTCCAGCTGGTGGTTCGTCCACCTACACTTGTAACGGTATGGAGGGTCGATATGTGAATCTGATCATTCCTGGAGATTCAAGGATTCTCACTCTGTGTGAGGTGGAGGTCTATGGAGAAGGTCTGAACAAACACACTATGTTGAAATATGCCCATTTATTATTGATTTCTTTACTGATTATACTACTCTCAGCAGTCAATAAAACACACATGTGGTCGACACTAAACCATGTTCATCCTCACTGCAAGTGAACCTGTATTTAATGTTGTCTGGGTCATATTTTGTTTTACTTTATGTAGTTTTGTTGATGATTTTCCTGCCATGTTGCATCTGTTCAATATGGAGCGACAGATGAATTTGCACCAGAATAAGATATGTATATAGATATTATAGACAAACTGCCTTTGATGTCAAAAGATACAATGATGTATTTTACGATCCTTCAAACGCATGATTAAATGCAGTTATCTGCTGTCTGTGACCCATCAGAACCAGTGATCTAAACGATAGAGAGGGACATTGTGTGTGACACAAGCAGATCTCGGCACACATTAGCCGCTTTTCCACCAAAATTCAATTCAATTCAATTCAATTCAAATTTATTTGTATAGCGCTTTTCACAATACACATTGTTTCAAAGCAGCTTTACAGAAAGTGCATTTCATAGATGAACAGTATAAAAAATGTTAAAAACACAATGTTAAAGAACAATGTTCGAAAAAGATAATCAGTCGTGTATTAATTTAGGCCATAACAACGCTGGCGTTGAGTCGTCTCTTCACAGGCGTGGAGTCGTCTCATCACAGGTGTTGGGGCATCCGAAGTCTTCATGAGAGGCTGGATACCAACCGGAGCTGACGAACTATTTACCTCGGGACTAGTGTCCCGAGATAACAACAGAAAAGCAGATGGGAAATAATTAGCGTAGCTGCTGTTCAGAATATTATATTAATGCTTTTGATCCGATTTAACTGTAGTATAAAAGGTAATTATAATGTGAATGCTTGGCTAAAGAGATGTGTCTTTAATCTAGTTTTAAACTTGGACAGCGAGTCTGAACCTCGGACAATATCAGGAAGACTATTCCAGAGTTTAGGAGCCAAATGTGAAAAAGCCCTCCCTCCTTTAGTGGACTTGGATATCCTAGGAATGACCAGAAGCCTAGAGTTTAGTGACCTTAAAGAGCGCGATGGGTTGTAGGGCGATAGAAGATCCGTTAGATACACTGGAGCTAAACCATTTAGGGCTTTATAGGTCAGTAGCAATACTTTGTAATTGATACGGAACTTAATAGGTAACCAGTGTAGAGATGATAAAATTGGTGTTATATGATCATATTTTCTTGACCTAGTAAGAACTCTAGCAGCTGCGTTTTGGACTAACTGTAGTTTGTTTATTGAGGATGCAGGACAACCAGCTAATAAAGCATTACAGTAATCTAATCTCGAGGTCATGAATGCATGAACTAACTTTTCTGCATCAGGAATAGATAGCATGTTACGTAGCTTAGCAATGTTTCTAAGGTGGAAAAATGCCGTTCTTGTAACATATGAAATATGATTTTCGAATGTCAGGTTGCGGTCTAGTATAACACCTAGGTCTTTTACTGTAGTGGATAAAGTGACAGGACATCCTTCCAAGGTAAAGTTGTATTGTGCAAGGTTTTGTGGGCAGTTTTTTGGACCAATAAGTAATACCTCCGTTTTATCTGAATTTAATAGCAGAAAATTACACGTCATCCAGTATTTAATATCTTCAACACACGCTGTGAGTTTAGATAATTTAGCGTTTTCGTCCGGTCGTGATGAAATATATAATTGAGTGTCATCAGCATAACAGTGGAAATTAATTCCATGTTTTCTTATAATATTACCAAGCGGTAGCATATATATTGAGAATAGCAGAGGGCCTAATACGGATCCTTGCGGCACCCCATAGTCTACTGACATCATCCTGGATTTTTCCCCATTTAGACAGACAAAATGGTAGCGGTCTGATAGGTACGATCTAAACCAGTTTAATGCCTGTCCCTGAACACCAGTATAATTTTGAAGTCGATCTATGAGTATTTTATGATCTATAGTATCGAATGCAGCACTAAGATCGAGTAGAACTAGTATTGAGATACAGCCTTGGTCAGAAGCTAGAAGTAAATCATTTGTGATTTTAACGAGCGCAGTTTCTGTGCTATGATGCGGCCTGAATCCTGATTGAAATTTTTCATAGATATCATTTTCTTGCAAGAAAGAGCACAATTGAGCGGACACAACTTTTTCTAGTATTTTAGACATAAAAGGAAGATTTGAAATTGGTCTGTAATTTGCTAGGTTATTATGATCTAATTGTGGCTTCTTAATGAGAGGTTTTATGACTGCCAGCTTGAATATTCTTGGAACATGACCTAAAGATAAAGACGAGTTAATAATATTGAGAAGAGGCTCTTCCAATACAGGTAACAACTCTTTGAGTAGTTTAGTGGGTATTGGATCTAATAAACATGTTGTTGGTTTAGATGCAATGATAAGTTTATTTAGCTCTTCCTGTCCTATAGTTGTGAAGCGGTGTAGTAGTTCTTGAGGGGCGATAGTAGCGGTTGAATCATAAGGCATCATTAAAGATTGTACATTTACAATTTTATTTCTGATGCTTTCTATTTTCTCAGTGAAGAAATTCATAAAATGATTACTACTAAACTGTAACGGAATATTTTGCTCAGGCGATGCTTGTTTATTTGTTAGTCTAGCCACGGTGTTAAATAAAAACCTTGGGTTATTTTGATTATTTTCTATTAGTTTGCGGAGATGCTGCGGAGATGCGGAGATGCAAAATTACCCGGAACAATTTGTACCAGGAACTTTTTTACAGGAACATTTTCCCCCCAGACCTGCTGCTGTCTGCGTTTCCACTGCGGTCTAAAGTATCATGAAGATTAGGGAAATTAGTCCGGTGATGTAGGACTGCGCACGACTGCTCCTCCCAGTCAGAGATGGACAATAATAATTTTTGTGCGATACATGTTTGCAACAATAATAAGTATGGAGTAGATGCAGTGCTGCTTTTGCTGGTTATGTATTGGTTTACTAAAGAGGTAATTAACAAAATGGCGGAAAAGAGACGAGCACTGATACTAAAGCGTATTCTGAAAGCTTGTAAAGCTAGATTTAAAATAAGACAGCGTGTGTTATTATCAGCTATTACGGACATTGACCGTGCGGTCTCGCGCGCCATCGGACAGAAAGAGCAAGACTGATATTTACTGAACGCAGATCAAACCTCGCAAAAGACTTTTAAAAATGCCGGTTGAAATAAATGCTTCATTAGCTCAACCAATCAGCATGTTCAGCGGCCAAGTCCCACCCCCGAAAGTTCCAGATCTTTGAAAAAGTACTACCTCAGGAGCAGGGCCGTTTGGAGGGAGAAATATTTACCCGGAACTTAATTTAGACCCTGCGGTCGAAACACACTGAGTACCAGCCCAAAGTTCCTAGTTCCTGGGGAAAGTTCCTGCGGTGGAAACACACGGCTATTCACTACCATAGTATTTTTTCCCCCACTATGGCTGCCGAGATCTGCTTGGTTACAAACATTCTTCCAAATATCTTCCTTCCCGTTCAGCAGAAGAAAGAAACTCATACAGGTTTGAAACAACTTGAGTGTGAGTAAATGATGACTTTTCATTTTTGGGTGAACTATTCCTTTCAGGTCCTTGTTTAAAGCAAACGTTTGTGAAGCTCAAACTGAAGTCCAGCTCGAGTCTGTCTGATGCCTCAGTGAGAGCCCAGCTCCTGACCCAGGTGAGAGAGAGAGAGAGAGAGAGAGAGAGAGAGACAGAGAGAGAGAGAGAGAGAGAGAGAGAGAGAGAGAGAGAGAGAGAGAAACAGAAATCTGAGCGCATTCATAGAGGTTTTAAGAGATGTGCTTGTTTCAGCTGGAATTTGTTCTGGCGGGAAGAGGGATTTCTGGCGTGAAGCTGCGCTGGTCTCAACTGCCCAAACAGGAAGTGATGCGGAAGGAAGCTGCACCCGGTGAGTGTGTTCATTAAAAAAATACTGGAAAACTGAACAAGAATGTCAATTAATTAAAAATACACTACAAATGAAATAGGAAACGATGTCTTTCTAATGTAATGAATTTTTCATTTACAGCTCAATGTGCTCAAAGAAAGAAGTGATGACGGGAAAACTTTTGGATCAGTTCTTCAAGCCATCAAGTCAAGTCTTATTTATAGAGCATATAAAGTTAAATACAACCGTAGTTGATCCAAAGTGCTTTACAATACATAGAATTCAATAAAAATAAAATAAAGAGAAACATTACATTACTTGTATATTTTCTGTTCCTCAATGTTGATCATTATAAAGTTGCATGTGAAAATTGAAACTACAAACTCCTGAAAATGCTAAATCTGAAGTTGCTTTAAAGAAATTTGTATCACATATATTATTAAACATAAACTTAATTTGACCATTTAAAGCAGTGCTGTTTTATTCATAAAATGAATCCCTGGTGCCTAAATGTGGAAGGAGACCACTCCCCAGAATCCACAGACCTAATGTAACGGACACAGGCCAGTAAGAGCTGTGTGTGTAAACCTCACTCCCCAAGAGTGAATGTTAGTCCTGTTATCATGTTAGTGTGTCCTCCTCCTATCCAGGATGTAAAGGATATATAGTGATATATTCACTTTGGTGGCTGAACAAAAACAAGGCTTGACGCTCACATTCCAACGTGTTCGAACTGAAAAATATTTATTACAAAAAACTGCAAACATCCAAAAGCAAAACACAAAAAGATCAAAATCTCAAGAAAATAAAGAATTAACAAGATATAAGCTGTGTCCCAATTCAAGGGCGGCATCCTTTGAAGGCTGTGTCCTTCGAAGTGCATGGCTGACGCGGCCTTCAAAGGACGCACAGAGAGTTTATTTTTATCTACTGATAAAAATAAAAAAATGCAATAAATGTTCAAATGTTGACTAATATGTTACCAACATGCGATTTTATATAGTTTATTATAAATGTTAATTCCGCTCTTCAACGGCAGCTGTCACAGTTGCTAAACATCACAAATAATGTAATAAAATACATTTACTCTGTATTTGAGTATAAATGTGAAGTAACTCAGAGTTTTATTCAAGATATAGATAGGCTTGAAGCAGTCTGATATCTGTTAGGCCGTGAGGTCAAAGACTGTCACTTCCTTTTCTGGCCAGGTCCTCAGGGGAAGTCACAGGTCCTTTTTTCCAGAGGCCTTAGATCTCCAGCTTCAACCCCTAGATGGCATCAACTCACATAACATTGAAAGTTAATTATTTAACACATACATTAATTCTATTTTAGCTCCTACAAATCCAACCCTAAATGTTTTATAACCTTAAGCCTTTACATTTATTTACAAAAGGAGCTATTCATGATCTATAATCTAATAACAACAACAACAAAAAAAGAAATATATATACACTTTCCATTTATCTGATCTTTATTGATCATCTTCTTTCAATACTAAGCACAACTTTGTGATTGGCCGCTTCATTATGCTCGTCTTTGTCTGCAGTTTGACTGACTGGACCATCCCATGTGAATCAGGTTTTGTTTCTAGTATTCATGCAAGCGGCCATGATTCTCGTGGAGAAGTAGGGTCAACCACCACCACAATATTTCACACTTGGAGGTTCTTGCTTTAGACCACTTTTGTCTTTCTTGCATTAGTGTCAAATACTACTGTGTCCATCTCCTCCAGAACAAGTCTGCCAAATACTGCACTTGTTTTCAGCGGAGCCTGGTGTACGAGTGGAAAATCTAACACACTTTAATATTTGTTCACAAGGCTTTTCAGAACAGGATGTTGTTCCCTCAAGTTTTTTCTTCAAAGCCATTTTGATCACTCATTCATACAAAAAAAATATGGCTGTATGTGGGGAGAGTGTGGATCATCATGAATAATGCTGTGATTCACACCTGAGCCGTCAACGACTCCTCCCCTGGAATATTAATGAGGATTGTGACAGCGGGAAGTAGGATGAATGTGAGGAGACTTAATGATTGAATGTATTGTTTGTTGCTTATTCACAAAATCACGTTTGATTTAAAAGAATTAATCTGACTATACATTTTCTTTACATAAAAACTTTAGACCTACAGTACCGTTCAATAGTTTAAGATCTTTGTTTTTTAATTTTATTTAAATAAATCTCTTCTGCTCACCAAGGCTGGATTTATTTGATCCAAAATAGTAAAAACAGTAATATTATGAAATATTTTTACAATTTAAAATATTTTTGTTTTATGTGAATACATGGTAAAGCCAGAGCCCGCTTCCGATCGTTTCGCTAGTTTGGTTGGGCTCGAGCGGGATTCACATGCCGTGTGAGCGCTAACCGTGCCAGAGCACGGAACAGCTGTGTCATTATGACAGCAAACAGCAAACTATTACTACTTGGATACACTTTTCGGTTAAATCAAGTATATATACAGTAGGTATATAACGGTCCTGGTTCACACCTTATTGATGAACATGAATTGTAGTTTGCAATCATGTGAAATCGCTGCACGGCATAAATTATAAATCTATTAGGCAGTCTATTAGTGAAAGCACATTTCTTCCTGTCTTCTTGAAAACAAAAAGTTGCATTGTGAATGACGCAATCGTGCTCCGGCCCGGTTAAGTGCAATGTGAGTGCAGGCCAGCGGGGGAGTGGGGTGAGGGGACAATCGCGCTTGGGCACGGTACAAGCCAACAGTGCCTAGTGTGAGTACACATGCACGTTCAACTTGTAAACACAAGCAAGGCGAGCATTTGTGCTTATAAAACTTAAACTTTTTTATTTATTTTTTAAATGACCGATCGTTTCGCTGGATAAGACCCTTATTCATCATCTGGTATCGTTTAAAGCCCTTTGAAGCTGCACTGAAACTGTGCGAGGACTTCAGATGACCAACAACTGTGAAGAGACGACTCAACTCCTGCGAGGACTTCAGATGACCAACACCTGTGAAGAGATGACTCAGCTCCTGCGAGGACTTCAGAAGACCAACACCTGTGAAGAGACGACTCAACTCCTGCGAGGACTTCCGATGACCATCACCTGTGAAGAGATGACTCAGGTCCTGCGAGGACTTCAGATGACCAACACCTGTGAAGAGACGACTCAACTCCTGCAAGGACTTCAGATGACCAAAACCTGTGAAGAGACGACTCAACTCCTGCAAGGACTTCAGATGACCAACACCTGTGAAGAGACGACTCAACTCCTGCGAGGACTTCCGATGACCATCACCTGTGAAGAGACGACTCAGCTCCTGCGAGGACTTCAGATGACCAACACCTGTGAAGAGATGACTCAACTCCTGCGAGGACTTCAGATGACCAACACCTGTGAAGAGAAGACTCAACTCCTGCAAGGACTTCAGATGAACAACACCTGTGAAGAGACGACTCAACTCCTGTGAGGACTTCAGATGACCAACACCTGTGAAGAGACGACGCAGCTCCTGAGAGGACTTCAGATGACCAACACCTGTGAAGAGACGACTCAGCTTCTGCGAGGACTTCAGATGACCAACAACTGTGAAGAGAAGACTCCAACTCCTGCGAGGACTTCAGATGACCAACAACTGTGAAGAGATGACTCAGCTCCTGCGAGGACTTCAGATGACCATCACCTGTGAAGAAACGTCTCAGCTCCTGCGAGGACTTCAGATGACCAACACCTGTGAAGAGACGACTCAACTCCTGCAGGACTTCAGATGACCAACAACTGTGAAGAGACAACTCAGCTCCTGCGAGGACTTCAGATGATCAACACCTGTGAAGAGAAGACTCCAACTCCTGCGATGACTTCAGATGACCAACAACTGTGAAGAGAAGACTCAGCTCCTGCGAGGACTTCAGATGACCATCACCTGTGAAGAAACGTCTCAGCTCCTGCGAGGACTTCAGATGACCAACACCTGTGAAGAGACGACTCAGCTCCTGCGAAGACTTCAGATGACCAACAACTGTTAAGAAACGACTCAGCTCCTGCGAGGACTTCAGATGATCAACACCTGTGAAGAAACGACTCAGCTCCTGCGAGGACTTCAGATGACCATCACCTGTGAAGCGAAGACTCAACTCCTGCGAGGACTTCAGATGACCAACACCTGTGAAGAGACGACTCAACTCCTGTGAGGACTTCAGATGACCAACACCTGTGAAGAGAAGATTCAACTCCTGCGAGGACTTCAGATGACCAACACCTGTGAAGAAACGTCTCAGCTCCTGCGAGGACTTCAGATGACCAACACCTGTGAAGAGACGACTCAGCTCCTGCGAAGACTTCAGATGACCAACAACTGTTAAGAAACGACTCAGCTCCTGCGAGGACTTCAGATGATCAACACCTGTGAAGAAACGACTCAGCTCCTGCGAGGACTTCAGATGACCATCACCTGTGAAGCGAAGACTCAACTCCTGCGAGGACTTCAGATGACCAACACCTGTGAAGAGACGACTCAACTCCTGTGAGGACTTCAGATGACCAACACCTGTGAAGAGAAGATTCAACTCCTGCGAGGACTTCAGATGACCAACACCTGTGAAGAGACGACTCAACTCCTGTGAGGACTTCAGATGACCAACACCTGTGAAGAGACGACTCAGCTCCTGCGAGGACTTCAGAAGACCAACATCTGTGAAGAGACGACTCAACTCCTGTGAAGACTTCAGATGACCAACAACTGTGAAGAGAAGACTCCAACTCCTGCGAGGACTTCAGATGATCAACACCTGTGAAGAGACGACTCAGCTCCTGCGAGGACTTCAGATGACCACCAACTGTGAAGAGAAGACTCAACTCCTGCAAGGACTTCAGATGACCAACACCTGTGAAGAGACGACTCAACTCCTGTGAGGACTTCAGAAGACCAACACCTGTGAAGAGACGACTCAACTCCTGTGAAGACTTCAGATGATCAACACCTGTGAAGAGACGACTCAGCTCCTGCGAGGACTTCAGATGACCAACAACTGTGAAGAGAAGACTCCAACTCCTGCGAGGACTTCAGATGACCAACACCTGTGAAGAGACTGCTCAACTCCTGCGAGGACTTCAGATGACCAACAACTGTGAAGAGATGACTCAGCTCCTGCGAGGACTTCAGATGACCAACACCTGTGAAGAGACGACTCAGCTCCTGCGAGGACTTCAGATGACCAACAACTGTTAAGAAACGACTCAGCTCCTGCGAGGACTTCAGATGATCAACACCTGTGAAGAGACGACTCAACTCCTGCGAGGACTTCAGATGACCATCACCTGTGAAGAGAAGACTCAACTCCTGCGAGGACTTCAGATGACCATCACCTGTGAAGAGAAGACTCAACTCCTGCGAGGACTTCAGATGACCATCACCTGTGAAGAGACGACTCAACTCCTGCGAGGATTTCAGATGACCAACACCTGTGAAGAGACGACTCAACTCCTGTGAGGACTTCAGATGATCAACACCTGTGAAGAGAAGACTCAACTCCTGTGAAGACTTCAGATGACCATCACCTGTGAAGAGAAGACTCAACTCCTGCGAGGACTTCAGATGACCATCACCTGTGAAGAGACGACTCAACTCCTGCGAGGACTTCAGATGACCATCACCTGTGAAGAGAAGACTCAACTCCTGCGAGGACTTCAGATGAACATCACCTGTGAAGAGAAGACTCAACTCCTGCGAGGACTTCAGATGACCATCACCTGTGAAGAGACGACTCAACTCCTGCGAGGACTTCAGATGACCAACACCTGTGAAGAGACGACTCAACTCCTGCGAGGACTTCAGATGACCAACACCTGTGAAGAGACGACTCAACTCCTGTGAGGACTTCAGATGATCAACACCTGTGAAGAGAAGACTCAACTCCTGTGAAGACTTCAGATGACCATCACCTGTGAAGAGAAGACTCAACTCCTGTGAGGACTTCAGATGACCAACACCTGTGAAGAGAAGACTCAACTCCTGTGAGGACTTCAGATGATCAACACCTGTGAAGAGAAGACTCAACTCCTGTGAAGACTTCAGATGATCAACACCTGTGAAGAGAAGACTCCAACTCCTGCGAGGACTTCAGATGACCATCACCTGTGAAGAGAAGACTCAACTCCTGTGAGGACTTCAGATGATCAACACCTGTGAAGAGAAGACTCAACTCCTGTGAGGACTTCAGATGATCAACACCTGTGAAGAGACGACTCAACTCCTGTGAGGACTTCAGATGATCAACACCTGTGAAGAGAAGACTCAACTCCTGTGAAGACTTCAGATGACCATCACCTGTGAAGAGAAGACTCAACTCCTGTGAGGACTTCAGATGACCAACACCTGTGAAGAGAAGACTCAACTCCTGTGAAGACTTCAGATGATCAACACCTGTGAAGAGAAGACTCCAACTCCTGCGAGGACTTCAGATGACCATCACCTGTGAAGAGAAGACTCAACTCCTGTGAGGACTTCAGATGACCAACACCTGTGAAGAGAAGACTCAACTCCTGTGAAGACTTCAGATGACCATCACCTGTGAAGAGAAGACTCAACTCCTGCGAGGACTTCAGATGACCATCACCTGTGAAGAGACGACTCAACTCCTGCGAGGACTTCAGATGACCATCACCTGTGAAGAGAAGACTCAACTCCTGCGAGGACTTCAGATGACCATCACCTGTGAAGAGAAGACTCAACTCCTGCGAGGACTTCAGATGACCATCACCTGTGAAGAGACGACTCAACTCCTGCGAGGACTTCAGATGACCAACACCTGTGAAGAGACGACTCAACTCCTGCGAGGACTTCAGATGACCATCACCTGTGAAGAGAAGACTCAACTCCTGTGAGGACTTCAGATGATCAACACCTGTGAAGAGAAGACTCAACTCCTGTGAGGACTTCAGATGATCAACACCTGTGAAGAGACGACTCAACTCCTGTGAGGACTTCAGATGATCAACACCTGTGAAGAGAAGACTCAACTCCTGTGAAGACTTCAGATGACCATCACCTGTGAAGAGAAGACTCAACTCCTGTGAGGACTTCAGATGACCAACACCTGTGAAGAGAAGACTCAACTCCTGTGAAGACTTCAGATGATCAACACCTGTGAAGAGAAGACTCCAACTCCTGCGAGGACTTCAGATGACCATCACCTGTGAAGAGAAGACTCAACTACTGTGAGGACTTCAGATGACCAACACCTGTGAAGAGAAGACTCAACTCCTGTGAAGACTTCAGATGATCAACACCTGTGAAGAGAAGACTCCAACTCCTGCAAGGACTTCAGATGATGCAGCTCTGCATCAACACGCACCCATGCTCATCTCTATATACCTTATTCATTAACAACATGTATTCTTACTTCACTTATTTCTGTGCCTTAATTATTATATTGATTAATAATACATTGTTAGCTAATCTGTGTGCTTTGTATATGTGCATTTCTGAAATGCATAACATGGACAAATCACTTTAAATTGTAATGTAGACGCATGCATTTTCTGTGAAGCTCCATTTAAAAGATATGTATTGTGAAAAGCGCTATACAAATAAATGTGAATTTAATTGAATTGAATGTCTATTTACATATATTTTTGTATTTGTATTTGATATCTAGTCATGGCCAATACAGCCTGTTCTTAGCACTTTTTTATTTTTATTAAAATTGATCTAGATAAACTGTGCGATCACATTGCTATATTAAACTTTGTAAAATGTTACGTTGGTCGCAGTGCCATGCACTTAATGTCTCATCTGCGGCCGTTCTAGGTGCACATTAACACTGAATTAGCAGTACGCTTACTGTATGACTTCATTTGTGCCGGTGCAATGATAGGTTAAAGAGCTTAAAATACTGGTACACAAGTTAAAGTATCAGTTTTGATGTTCATATTTATTCCTCATACTGTTGAACTTGACAGTATTTTCTCTCTTGTTATTCTTCAAAACTTCAAAGAAAATGCATAATCCTTGTGTTTATCAGTATCCAATTATGTTTGTTGGGTAAAAAAGAAAAACTAAATAAACAAAGTAAAAATGAATTTGATAACCCCCCCCCCCCAAAAGGATTCTATAGATATCTATAGATAATTATTTTGGCCACAATAACCGTGGTGTGACATAATATCGTTACAGCCCTAGTCTGCATGACAATAAATTTGACCTTGACTTTGACTTTGCATATAGGCATAAGAGTTGTCTGCCTATTCAAATGATTCATGGTATGGATACTGAATATCATGAATACCATTCATGGTATGGATAAGTCTATCGGGGGCACAAAAAAGAACACTGTAATCAGACATTATTAGAAATAAATAATATTCTTGCCAGGTTAATGTAGGTGGATCTTGAAAATCACTTAAAACTCATAACATTGGATTTGGTGTGTAGTGACGCCAGCAATAAGGCCAAAGACGCCGGCACAGAGAGAAATTTGGGATCATTTACATGTAGATTTACATTCATGACTTTTTGAACATAAGCAAATGACTTAACATGCATATTGTCGAAACTTGCTTCAAACATGCTCACACTGAGGTGGACAAAGCAGCACCCAATACATCACTATATGAACACATGTTAATGTGAACATTTTAAAGTGTTTCAACAGTTTTATCTTGTGTCATCTCTGTTAGAAACAGAGTTTCCCTCATGACTGACGAGATACTGGACGGCTTTCGCCGTTAATTAGAAATGCCTTGTGAAAAAAATCTTGTGATCTTGCAGTGTCTATGAAATGGGAAAGAAAAAAAAACACTTTAAAATGGCAGGTACAACACTCAAGATGGAAACAACATGCAGCATGATAGATATAGCCTTAGATAATATGAACCACTTCTGTGATGCATTTTATTTGGTCATTTTGGTGTTTGACAGCTTCAGTTCCCTTTCGTTCAGTCACTACGACGTACGTTAGTGACTAACGAATGGGGGGTTTCGCTTAGAAGCCAATTATCTTCGAGAATTCAACAGCGCCCAATGGCAGTGCCAATGCCATGGGCATGCGGAATTTGCATGCGTAACTCCGCCCCACCTCGTGGGTATATAAGGAAGTACGCTGGCAACATCGCATTATGTTTCTGCTTTGGAGTCAAGAGTATCTCTTCACTCCTTCAAGCCTGATCTGAGTCTTCGACAAGCTTTGAGACGAGCAGCTTTCCAGAGGCGTTGGTGCCAAACAATACGTTTGAATAAAGCTTTGTTTCATGTGTTGTTGACTTTTATACTGTCATATTGTCTATTTATTGTTATGTGTATCAGAACTTTTATGTTTATAGTTGCACATAGAGCCTGGAGTAATGAAATATCTTTCTGTTGTACCCTCCTTGTTATTCAAAGCACAAAATATCGACATCGTGTTGATTTAGGGTGTGACGATATACCAGTATTGGCGATAACCACAATATTTAAAATGAATAGGACTCTTATGATAGCATGACACGTAAATACTGCGGTGTCCCAAGTCGACTGGAGCCGTGTTTTTTTTTTTCTCCCTCCCTATTACACACTGTTACAGCCATAAACATAGTTCAGCTTTGTTTTTAATGTCAAAGTAATTATATTTCGTTTTGTTTCTTAAGTTTATTTAGAAAAAAAGTTTGGAGCAATTTTTGTTTGTTAAATTACATTTTTTGCTTTTTAAAGTAACGACCAAACAGTGAGTTAACCACATGTTTGATCAAATCAACAACTGACTTGTCTTGCCTATAATAAAATCCATAGATATAAAATACTTCAATCTGATCTTCAATTCCCGCGCTATAGGCTATGAAAATTTAACGGAGTTCACGTCAACGAAAGCAACAGATATGAGCTGCATTTTATTTATCATCAGCTCATTTCAATATCAAAGGCCGTAATAGGAGAAAAGGCGACCTAAGCACTGGTGAGAGCGTTTAGTCTCATTCGTTTTAATGAAGATGATTGTGTTTTTGAGCATCTGAGACTTGGGCTACTTTCAGTTTCACTGGTGGCCGTTTGCGTGTTAGCTTAATGCTTTAGTGATAGGCTACTCATTTGCGGTGATGTGTGTTGCAGTAGCGCCGACTATGTCATATACAGTGAGGAAAATAAGTATTTGAACACCCTGCTATTTTGCAAGTTCTCCCACTTAGAAATCATTGAGGGGTCTGAAATTGTCATCGTAGGTGCATGTCCACTGTGAGAGACATAATCTAAAAAAGAAAATCCAGAAATCACAATGTATGATTTTTTAACTATTTATTTGTATGATACAGCTGCAAATAAGTATTTGAACACCTGAGAAAATCAATGTTAATATTTGGTACAGTAGCCTTTGTTTGCAATTACAGATGTCAAAAGTTTCCTGTAGTTTTTCACCAGGTTTGCACTGCAGGAGGGATTTTGGCCCACTCCTCCACACAGATCTTCTCTAGATCAGTCAGGTTTCTGGCCTGTCGCTGAGAAACACGGAGTTTGAGCTCCTCCAAAGATTCTCTATTGGGTTTAGGTCTGGAGACTGGCTAGGCCACGCCAGAACCTTGATATGCTTCTTACAGAGCCACTCCTTGGTTATCCTGGCTGTGTGCTTCGGGTCATTGTCATGTTGGAAGACCCAGCCTCGACCCATCTTCAATGCTCTAACTGAGGGAAGGAGGTTGTTTCCCAAAATCTCGCAATATATGGCCCCGGTCATCCTCTCCTTAATACAGTGCAGTCGCCCTGTCCCATGTGCAGAAAAACACCCCCAAAGCATGATGCTACCCCCCCCCCCCCATGCTTCACAGTAGGGATGGTGTTCTTGGGATGGTACTCATCATTCTTCTTCCTCCAAACACGTTTAGTGAAATTATGAACAAAAAGTTCTATTTTGGTCTCATCTGACCACATGACTTTCTCCCATGACTCCTCTGGATCATCCAAATGGTCATTGGCAAACTTAAGACGGGCCTTGACATGTGCTGGTTTAAACAGGGGAACCTTCCGTGCCATGCATGATTTCAAACCATGACGTCTTAGTGTATTACCAACAGTAACCTTGGAAACGGTGGTCCCAGCTCTTTTCAGGTCATTGACCAGCTCCTCCCGTGTAGTTCTGGGCTGATTTCTCACCTTTCTTAGGATCATTGAGATCCCACGAGGTGAGCTCTTGCATGGAGCCCCAGTCCAAAGGGAGATTGACAGTCATGTTTAGCTTCTTCCATTTTCTAATGATTGCTCCAACAGTGGACCTTTTTTCACCAAGCTGCTTGCCAATTTCCCCGGAGCTCTTTCCAGCCTTGTGGAGGTGTGCAATTTTGTCTCTAGTGTCTTTGGACAGCTCTTTGGTCTTGGCCATGTTAGTAGTTGGATACTTACTGATTGTATGGGGTGGACAGTTGTCTTTATGCAGCTATCGACCTCAAACAGGTGCATCTAATTTAGGATAATAAATGGAGTGGAGGTGGACATTTTAAAGGCAGACTAACAGGTCTTTGAGGGTCAGAATTCTAGCTGATAACAGGTGTTCAAATACTTATTTGCAGCTGTATCATACAAATAAATAGTTAAAAAATCATATATTGTGATTTCTGGATTAATTTTTTTAATATTATGTCTCTCACAGTGGACATGCACCTATGATGACAATTTCAGACCCCTCCATGATTTCCAAGTGGGAGAACTTGCAAAATAGCAGGGTGTTCAAATACTTATTTTCCTCACTGTATATAGCCTATAACACGCTCTCACACGTTTATTTTTAACAATTTGCCATGAGTAAAATGTATATATGTGGTTTAAACAACCAGATGTGAATTCACACTTTTTTACTCCAGTTTTAACTTTAAATTTATGCATTTGGCAGACATTTTTATCCAAAGCGACTTACAGTGCCCTTTTTACAGGGACAATCCCCCTGGAGCAACATGGAGTAAAGTGCCTTGCTCAAGGATACACTGGTGGTGACCACTGGGATCGAACCAGCAACCTTCTGCATTCCATGGTTTAACCCACTGGACCACCATCTCACATTCAGTTTTGTCTGAAATGCGTCCCTTCTGAATTGATTTGTTTGAGTGATCAGATTTAAATCTGCCTCGGAAGAATTTCGGAAGAAATTTACTCCTGATCTTTTCTCAGTATGATAGATATCTGATCAGAGAAAACGGATGAAGTGAACAGATGTAAAAAGGCTATAACTCTTGCAGCTGCACTGAAGGAACGCTCGCTGCTGCTGCTGGCGGGGACTCTGAACACCATGAGAGCCAGTCTTGACGGTTGTGGTAGCATGGGCTCTTGTTGTTTCCACCAGTGCATCACATCTCATAGTTTCTTTTAATTAATTAATCAATGTCTATTTACATAATGTATATTTTTGTATTTGTATTTGCAATATAGTCATGGCCAATACAGCCTGTTCTTAGCACTTGATTTTTTTTTGTTCAAATTTATTACACGATTAAAATTGATCTAGAAAAACTGTATGACCACATTGCTACATTAAACTCTGTAAAATGTTACGTTGGTCACTTAATGTCTCATCTGTGGCCGTTCTAGGTTAAAGGGCTTAAAATACTGGTACACAAGTTAAAGTATCAGTTTTGATGTTCATATTTATTCATCATACTGTTGAACTTGACAGTATTTTCTCTCTTGTTATTTCATAGGGAGCTTCAAAGAAGATGCATGTGCCCTGTGTTTATCAGTATCAATTATGTTCGATGGGTAAAAAAGAAAAACTAAATAAACAAAGTAAAAATTTATTTGATAACTTTTTCCTCCAAGTATTCTATAGATATCGCGACATCGATATCATGAATTACTTTAGCCATGTTACGACCCGCCGTATAAAGACGAGGTCGACGTGCAAATTTGAGATGGTAAAATAGAAAACCAGCCCCAGCCGACAGATCACCAAAAACACAAACACTAAACTCCATAAAAGATATACATTTATTTTAGAAAAAAGAAAGATGAGTGAATAAAGGAGCAATAGCTTCATGGTGCCCCAAGGCCAACATAACAAACAAAACAACCTTATTCAATTCAATTCAATTCAATTCAAATTTATTTGTATAGCGCTTTTCACAATACACATTGTTTCAAAGCAGCTTTACAGAAAGTGCATTTCATAGATGAACAGTATAAAAAAATGTTAGAAAGACAATGTTAAAGGATAATGTTCGAAAAAGTTAATCAGTCGTGTATTAATCCACCCAAAATAGACGCAATCGTTTGTGCTCCGTTTGTGCTGGTTTGTACTGTAAAAAGTTTCGTTTGAGCTGCTTCGGTATTTTTTAGATATTAAAATAATATTAGGTGGTGGGTGTGGTCCTGGTCAAGACAATCTCCTGAACTCCAAACTGAATGTCAGAATGGGAAAGAAAGGTGATTTAAGCAAT
This sequence comes from Romanogobio albipinnatus, assembly GCA_023566225.1. NCBI lineage: Eukaryota > Metazoa > Chordata > Actinopteri > Cypriniformes > Gobionidae > Romanogobio > Romanogobio albipinnatus. Next base: position 4,324,824 of record CM042239.1, read on the forward strand.
TTTGAGCGTGGCATGGTTGTTGGTGTCTGAGTATTTCACAATCTGCTCAGCTACTGGGATTTTCACACACAACCATTTCTAGGGTTTACAAAGAATGGTGTGAAAAGGGAAACACATCCAGTATGCGGCAGTCCTGTGGGCCAAAATGCCTTGTTGATGCTAGAGGTCAGAGGAGAATGGGCCGACTGATTCAAGCTGATAGAAGAGCAACTTTGACTGAAATAACCACTCGTTACAACCGAGGTATGCAGCAAAGCATTTGTGAAGCCACAACACGCACAACCTTGAGGCGGATGGGCTACAACAGCAGAAGACCCCACCGGGTACCACTCATCTCCACTACAAATAGGAAAAAGAGGCTACAATTTGCACGAGCTCACCAAAATTGGACAGTTGAAGACTGGAAAAATGTTGCCTGGTCTGATGAGTCTGGATTTCTGTTGAGACATTCAGATGGTAGAGTCAGAATTTGGCATAAACAGAATGAGAACATGGATCCATCATGCCTTGTTACCACTGTGCAGGCTGGTGGTGGTGTAATGGTGTGGGGGATGTTTTCTTGGCACACTTTAGTCCCCTTAGTGCCAATTGGGCATGGTTTAAATGCCACGGCCTACCTGAGCATTGTTTCTGACCATGTCCATCCCTTTATGACCACCATGTGCCCATCCTCTGATGGCTACTTCCAGCAGGATAATGCCCCATGTCACAAAGCTCCAATCATTTCAAATTGGTTTCTTGAACATGACAATGAGTTCACTGTACTAAAATGGCCCCCACAGTCCCCAGATCTCAACCCAATAGAGCATCTTTGGGATGTGGTGGAACGGGAGCTTCGTGCCCTGGATGTGCATCCCACAAATCTCCATCAACTGCAAGATGCTATCCTATCAATATGGGCCAACATTTCTAAAGAATGCTTTCAGCTCCTTGTTGAATCAATGCCACGTAGATTTAAGGCAGTTCTGAAGGCCAAAGGGGGTCAAACACAGTATTAGTATGCTGTTCCTAATAATCCTTTAGGTGAGTGCACATTTACAGTATACAGTATAATTTCTATACCTGTTACATGTTTAGATCCAGATGGTAAATATAATATATTAATTTGGGTGTCCACCTTAGAGATAATCACCATATTTATAAGAAATATGATATTAAATCACATCAAATAATAAACGATATTTGTTGTTACATTAGTAAAGATATTGTAAAGCAGTGCTTTCAGAATCTTTACTTTTTAAACACCTATTTACTGAACAAATGAATTATTTTTATTTATCATAAACCAAATATTTGGATAATTTGCATTAAGGTTTTATTTGTTTGATTGTTCCTTCCCTCAGTTAAGACTATTTGCAAAACAAATTATGCTGCCCTAGAAGTTTTATTTATATTTCTCAGATAACAGAGGTTTCCAAATTAAAATGTATTATTCAAGGCCGTATTACAGAAAATATCCATTAAATGATTTGATCAGTAAATCATGGCAACTTGTGTTTTTATGTTACAATTTAAAATTACTTTTTTAAGGAACATTTCAATTTAAGGTAGCAACTTTAAATATGAGGAATGATTTTACAGTTTATATCTGACCAGTTTTTTAGAGCTGGTTATGTGCATTTCTCCATCATATGCACATATATTAGATGTTAAACTTAAAATCAACCAGCGTTTTTGCAGCCTATTTTTACGCTCCTTCACATACTGTTTGCAAATCTAAAAATCTGTTCAAATATCATAATCATACACAAAGTCCCTGTACATTAATTTTGTGTTGACTAATGTCACCATGTATCCTGAAGAAACCATCTCTGTTAAGAATATGTAAATTATGTAAACATGACAGATAGACTTGCATAAGAGATTGTTCTCCAGGTGCATCGCCGAAGTTGTCTGGCTATCATCAGACCAAGCTCAATTTAAGATTGAACATTGGTCTGGGGAGTCTGCTATGTATTTTCTGCTGCGCAAGAGGCGGGATCAACTAGCATATTATGACGTCATATGGTGGTGGCCATCGTGGATTATAGAATTTTCATGAAAAGTCACAGTTTAAATGATAAAATGCAGCACTTCTTTGCCCCCAAAATGTCTCACCTGCTGTATGCTATATTGCACTATACTGAATGCTCAGGTAAATAGTAAATAGTAAACAAACTGTGTAAATCATTAGTAATAAATGGTAGAAACAAACCGAATGCATGTAACGGTTGGCCTTTTGCTGTAGAGATTTTCCATTTACTACATACAGTAGGCACTCTGATTCTATGTATGGGGCACATGTATATTATTCATATGACACACAAACACAAGTAGACAAGACCTGTTTAGTTCAAAAGCTCACTCGCCACGGCAAGGCAGAGATCATGAGTGAGATGACGAGACAAGACGAGAGACAGACGCGCGTGTGCACAGTTCGGACTACTGTCATTGTCATTGTCATTGCGACTCCCCACCCTGCCTCCACGTTGCCCCCTAACTGTCCTATGAATACTTCGACCTCGTCTAACATACCCAGTGGCATTAGACAAAGTCTCCACCACAATACTCTCGCCGCGATTGCGGAGAGGCACACGGTCCGAAGACAAAGCTTCATGGCTAGCATGGTAAAAATCTCCCGCCTCGTTCCCCACAACACTAACACGCCTGCTAACTTAGCGATGAACACTCCGACCCCGGGAAACATTGTTTCCACCACTGACATTGGGCAAAGGACCATCTACATTGGGCAAAGGATTCACCGTTTGTGCTTGGTGTAGGGCTATACTTTCACTTTCAGAATCATCGTCATATTCTGAAGGCAGATAATCTCCTTCAGAATCAGGGTCCGCGAATAGAAGACCCAACACTTCATTGCGGGTAAGCTTTATTGATGCCATTAGAAAATAATAATAATAATAATCTAATGCAAATACTTGCTGATGTTGACAATATTGCTCTGATAAAATGGCTCACTCGCACACTAGCTCCGCTTTTGTTCGCACAGACTCAATGCGCTCTTGCTCGAAGATTTTGTATAGAAGCATGACGTTTTTTTGAGTCAATGAAGTATGACATGTCTGACATCTAGTGGAGGGGAGGTCAAACGAAATTTGACACCCTATTTGATCTGGGAACTAGTTTGCTGAAAAGGCCATTGATCGAGGTCTCCAGCAGGCGAATACAGGATGCTCCTCAACCCTTAATGAGACTAACCCGTGGTGGATGCTGGATCTGCGGCATATTTACAGAGTTAGTAGAGTGGTCATCACTAACAGAAACGACTGCTGCACAGAACAATTAGGTGGAGCAGAGATTCACATTGGGAACTCTTTAGAAAACAACAGCAACAACAATCCCATGTGAGACTCTCGGGGAAGAACATGAGACTTCAAACACAAATGTGAATATACGACAGTATCTTTATCTCCTTCATCTGTTTCTCTCTCTGTCTGTAGATGTGCTGTTATTCCTGCTATTCCAGCTGGAGAGTCCTACAACTACTCGACTAGATTACTTTAAATGAGTCCACCCCCTCAAGATTATTGTTATAAACACAAGCCGCGTCTGAAAGGTAAAGGGGGAGGGGTTGCTGTAATTTATAATAATATCTTCAGTATTACTCAGAAGTCTAGTTTCAAATATAATTCCTTCGAAGTTTTGGTGCTTTAGGTAACATTATGTAGTGTACATGATAAAACCCCTTTAACATTTGTGTTAGCTACTGTATACAGGCCACCAGGGCATAATACAGACTTTATCAAAGAATTTGCTGATTTTCTATCAGAGTTAGAGTACTAATAAAGTAATAAAATACTAATTGTTGGTGATTTTAATATCCATGTAGACAACGAAAAAGACGCATTGGGATGAGCATTTAAAGACATTCTAAACTCTATTGTTAGGCAACACGTGTCAGGACCCACTTATCGCCATAATCATACTTTAGACCTAATATTGTCACATGGAGTAAATGTTGATACCGTTGAAATTCTGCAGCAGAGCGATGACATCTCAGATCATTACCTAGTATCTTGTATACTTAATTTAGCTAAGGTTGCAAAGCTGCCCCCTTGCTTCAGAAATGGCAGGACAATCACTGCCGCTACTACAGATTGCTTTTTAAATAATCTTCCTCATCAGTATCATCTCCTAAGCATCCCAGATAGCTTAGAAGAACTCGATGTTGCAACAGAAACTATTGACTCTCTCTTTTCCAGTACTTTAGACACAGTTGCTCCCCTGCACTTAAAGAAGATTAAAGAAAATAGTCCAACGCCGTGGTACAACGAGCACACCCGGGCCCTTAAAACAGCAGCCAGAAAAATGGAGCGCAGCTGGAAGAAAACAAAACTAGAGGTCTTTAGTAATTCATGGAAAGAGCACATGATCACATACAGAAAGGCAGTAAAAACTGCTAGATCTGCTTATTTCTCGACTCTCTTGGAAGAAAACAAACATAACCCAAGGTATTTATTCGATACAGTAGCTAAATTAACCAAAAATAAAGCTTCAACTTCTGATGTTTATAAACAGCACAGCAGTAATGACTTTATGAACTTCTTTACATGTAAGATTGATAATATTAGGAAGAAAATTTTAACCATGCAGCCGTCTACTAGAGTATAACATCAGACAGAGCATTGTAGTGTCACTGAGGAAAAATTACAATCATTTACTGCTATAGGAGGAGAAGAATTGGCTAAACTCGTTAAATCATCAAAATCAACAACATGTATGTTTGACCCTGTACCGACTAGGCTATTAAAAGAGATGCTACCAGAGGTCATAGATCCTCTTCTTAATATCATTAATTCATCTTTGTCATTAGGATATGTACTGAAAACTTTTAAGTTGGCTATTATTAAACCACTTATTAAAAAAACGCAACTTGATCCTACAGATTTAGTCAATTACAGGCCAATCTCAAATCTACCCATTCTGTCAAAAATACTTGAAAAGGCAGTGTCCTCACAATTATGTTCCTTTTTAGAAAGAAATGGTATCTGTGAGGTTTTCCAGTCAGGATTTAGACCGTATCATAGTACTGAGACTGCTCTCATCAGAGTTCAAATGATTTACTCTTATCATCCGATCGTGGCTGTATCTCTCTATTAGTGTTACTCGATCTTAGTGCTGCATTTGATACCATCGACCACAACATTCTTTTGAATAGACTCGAAAATTATGTAGGTATTAGTGGAATTGCTTTGTCATGGTTTCAATCATACTTATCTGACCGTTATCAGTTTGTAGCAGTAAATGAAGAGATGTCACACCGATCACAAGTTCAGTATGGAGTACTGGAGGGCTCAGTGCTAGGACCGTTACTCTTCACCCTGTACATGCTACCACTGGGAGATATCATTAGGTAGTACATATAGGGGGTTGGTGGACAAAAGCCCATGTTAATCGATTGCCATTGGGCGCATAATGGGTTCGAGTGAATTGGGAGTCCAAATGCCCGCTAGTCAATGGACCAAACGGACGTTTCGTGATTACCCCTGTCCCGCAAATTACCCCGGGACAGGGGGTATTTGGACCATGATAGGGGGCGCTGTCCGAGTCAAAGACCACCCCCCCCACCCCCACATCCACGGACCCACTATTTGTCCGATTACCCACTAAAGTGGGCAAATGTCCCCAGGACCCCCTCTGTATTCATGTGTTCACACTGTCTGGCGGCCATTTTGAAAGCTCTCTAAAAACTTTCACCAGAAGAGGAGCCCCTTAAATGTGCAGTTTTTAGATGTTTAAACCTTTATTTTTTATAAGTATAACTTCTTACTGCAAAATTAAGAGATTAATGTTTAGACTTTTGCATATTATAACCTGGATGTGAGAAATAATTACATTTCGATCCAAAAGATAGTTTTAGCAACATAGTGCAGGTGCTACAGAACATTGTTAGCTTACTAGCTGTATAAGATTGTGTGCTACACTAATATTGTACTTCACAGGCATTACTGGCTTGTATTTTTAAATCCATTATATTATAAATGTAGAGTTTATTGATGTTCTGTGCTTTTACACTGCTGTAATTTATAAAGATTTCATATTATTGTGCGGTGAGCTTAAAGGGTCACTACTATGAAAATCACAGCTTCAGTGACATCAATAAGAAAAAGTATAATTTCATAGATATTTTCAATAATAGCTGACTTAATACATGACCTAGATTATTTATTTAGCAAAATTGTCCTTTTAAATTTAATTTAATAATATTTATTAATTAAAAAAAGGGTTTGCTGTTCCTATAAATCTCAGTGTGCTCCCTTTAAGCTCATCCTCATTGAGCGTCTATGTAAATACTTCATAACCTTGTCACTTCAAGTTAATCTTGATAAAATGATTCTTTAAAAAATGTTGTTTAAAATAAACAAGAAATTTCCCATAAAACATGTTGTGAGCTTAATGTCAACTGGGGTGTAAAGAGTACAAACATGTCCCCATTAGGCACAGCCAGACTTTTTGCATTTAATGATGTATATCTTAATTTAGTATATCTTGATTCTGTCATTTAAAATAAAATATTATTGTGAGAGAGATTCATATTTTATTTTTACATAACTTCTTGTACTCAAACCAATACCCTGTGCACTTAAATGTAGATTTTGGTGACCCTAAAGGGATAGTTCACCCAAAAATGAAAATTAGCCCATGATTTACTCACCCTCAAGTCATCCTAAGTGTATATGACATTCTTCTTTCAGACGAATAAAATCTGAGTTATATTACAAAAGTCCAGGCTAATCCAAGCATTAGAATAGCAGTAATAGTTGCTCTGTTTTTGCATCAAAAGTGCATCTGTCCGTCATATAACTGCTCCACGTGGCTCCGGTGTGTTAATAAAGGTCTTCTGAAGCGAATCGATGCATTTGTGTAAGAAAAATATCCATATTTAAAACTTTATCAAGTAAAGTTTCGGCCTTGTTTAGTGCTTTTTGCTTTCATAATATCCCACCTAAAATATAACTTAACTCTTTAACTGACATCACTACTGTACAGTAGACCTTAATTCGATAGGGAAAAATATTATATTTTATGATATTATATCTTGTAAGGGCCAAAAATATTGCCGACCCTTCATCCAGTTTGGATGCGTTTCATTCTAATCGGTCAAGGACTCTAATTCTTTGTATGACTAGTAGCTTACGATTACGAAGTAATGATTTTACATTTACATTATTATATGAAATCACCTACTACAGTCAGCCATTGAATACTATGGGACTATTTTTGTTTAGTTTTTTTTTTATCTAGATGTAATTTTTCGTCATTCTATTTATTTATTTTAATTTCACTTTTTGATACACAATGTCTGGTTTGGGCATGTACAGGGTCCAGAATGACATCATCATGTATATACTTTCAATTTTAAATGTCTATGGAGGAGCTCTTACCTCATATGTGGTACCATTTGAAAGCTTTGAGTCTTTACTTTCTGGAGATAAGTATCACTTATTACAGCTTAGACAACAGCTTAAGAGGTTAATGGCTGCACTTCTGCACTATGTTCCAACACTTTAGGACAAATGTATGTGTTGTGTTTTCATATTCAACAGATTATAAGATAAATGCAGCTTTTTTTAGTTTGCAGTGAATGTTCTTCGACTTTTATACATAATACATTTGTTTATGAATAAATATTGATCTGTTGAAAGCAGTTATTTTGAGTTACACTCACCTAAAGGATTATTAGGAACACCTGTTGAATTTCTCATTAATGCAATTATCTAATCAACCAATCACATGGCAGTTGCTTCAATGCATTTAGGGGTGTGGTCCTGGTCAAGACAATCTCCTGAACTCCAAACTGAATGTCAGAATGGGAAAGAAAGGGGATTTGAGCGTGGCATGGTTGTTGGTGCCAGACGGGCCGGTCTGAGTATTTCACAATCTGCTCAGTTACTGGGATTTTCACGCACAACCATTTCTAGGGTTTACAAAGAATGGTGTGAAAAGGGAAACACATCCAGTATGGGGCAGTCCTGTGGGCCAAAATGCCTTGTTGATGCTAGAGGTCAGAGGAGAATGGGCGACTGATTCAAGCTGATAGAAGAGCAACTTTGACTGAAATAACCACTCGTTACAACCGAGGTATGCAGCAAAGCATTTGTGAAGCCACAACACGCACAACCTTGAGGCGGATGGGCTACAACAGCAGAAGACCCCACCGGGTACCACTCATCTCCACTACAAATAGGAAAAAGAGGCTACAATTTGCACCAGCTCACCAAAATTGGACAGTTGAAGACTGGAAAAATGTTGCCTGGTCTGATGAGTCTGGATTTCTGTTGAGACATTCAGATGGTAGAGTCAGAATTTGGCGTAAACAGAATGAGAACATGGATCCATCATGCCTTGTTACCACTGTGCAGGCTGGTGGTGGTGGTGTAATGGTGTGGGGGATGTTTTCTTGGCACACTTTAGGCCCCTTAGTGCCAATTGGGCATGGTTTAAATGCCACGGCCTACCTGAGCATTGTTTCTGACCATGTCCATCCCTTTATGCCCACCATGTGCCCATCCTCTGATGGGTACTTCCAGCAGGATAATGCCCCATGTCACAAAGCTCCAATCATTTCAAATTGGTTTCTTGAACATGACAATGAGTTCACTGGACTAAAATGGCCCCCACAGTCCCCAGATCTCAACCCAATAGAGCATCTTTGGGATGTGGTGGAACGGGAGCTTTGTGTCCTGGATGTGCATCCCACAAATCTCCATCAACTGCAAGATGCTATCCTATCAATATGGGCCAACATTTCTAAAGAATGCTTTCAGCTCCTTGTTGAACCAATGCCACGTAGAATTAAGGCAGTTCTGAAGGCCAAAGGGGGTCAAACACAGTATTAGTATGCTGTTCCTAATAATCCTTTAGGTGAGTGTAGATGCCAAATGTTCTCCTCCTATTCAAATTTGACATTGAAGGCAACTATACACTCTAAAAAAAATGGTGCTATATGGCACTAAAGGTGGTTCCCCTATGATTACGACACAGAACCACTTTTAGTGCCATATAGCACCGTTTTTTTGGAATGGAAATACTTTCAAAACTTATTCATGCATTTTGTACTCTTCAAAGGATATCACACACATTCTGAAGTCACACACACTTCATCTTTAATGAACAGAGAAACAGTCATGCTTTATATATAGTGCTACACTGTGGTGGTTTGTGATAAGTTGAAAGATTGAGAGTGATCTATACTAATCGTTTCGAATTTAGAACATGAATTTCAACATAAAGAATATTCATGGTAATTTGACCTTTTTATGACATGAAACACACCTCTAACTATATTTTAACTCTATGCAGCATCAATCTCGAATCGTGTTTCCTCCTAAATAGATTTTGTGCATCCAGGTTATTGCATTATTTCACATGGACCTGTAAAAAAAAAAAAAAAAACTTTTTTTAGCATATTTAGACATTCATGATGTCTAAACCAAATATTAGATTTTTTTTTATTGTGTAAATGTATTCACCTTCGTCTTCTTCTTCCTCTACATCCCGTTTCTGCTCTGGCTGGGGAAGTTGTGTCCAGGACATTTTGAAATTAGTCATCCCTCGTAATTCCAGAGCAGACTGAAGCTAAAAGAACATTGTCCACATTATTATTTTATCATTTTTAGAAAATACATATTTTCAATTAAAAGGGTTCATTGTACTTTTTAAACATAATATATCAGAACAACTTATGGAAGGTTGTTTCTGTCACGGAATTAGAACATAAACATAAAATTGTGACTTTATATCACAATTCAGACATTTTTTTTCTCAGAATTGTGTGATTTATACTCGCAATTACAAGAAAAAAAATAGAATTGAGCTTTTCTGCTTTTATAACTCACAATTGCAACGTTTTTTTTTTTTTTTGCAATTCTGAAGGAGAAAGTCAATAAGGCTTTTTTCCCACAATTGCAAATTTATATTACGTAATTCTGAGGGGGAAAAAAAGCTAAATTGTAGGATATAGAGTCGCAATTACCTTTTTTTTTAAGTTTGAAGAAACAAACTTTCATAACTTCTCCAGTTCAAGAACATCAGACAGATGCACATCAACACCTGACTGACTACATGTACACACCAGTGATGCCCAACAAGCATCTGATCTCAGTTTGAGTCGGACATTTATACTACACATTGATTTGGCAAACACTTTTATCCAAATGAGGATCCTCACAAGAGGTTAATATAGTAAGTGCCTTTGTTTATGGTTGTGGATTAGTTAAGTGTTTGTCAGTTGGTTCTTTAAACGTTTAATGGTCTCAGCAGACGAGTGACGACTGGCAGCTTGAAATGGAAAGCCACTTCATGGATCATTTTCTCAAAAGATGCAGATGCAAAAACTGCATGTTAATTTGACTAACATTAGTAAGAGGGGAAAAAATAAAAAACACATGCTTGATGTGTAAAAGGAGAAGTACATGCTACTATTACTGTAGTGGATTTTGCTGTTTTTGTATTCAATTTAGGGCTGGACGATATGGCCTAAAAAATAAATCCCAGATTTTTTCACAAAAAATCTGATTTACGATTTAAATAAAAAAAATTCCCCCCTCCTACTTAAAATCAATCTGCAGATGACAAAGAATTTGTTCAAAACAAGTTTGAACTTTATTTTCTTTATGTAAAATATTTGCGACTTCGTAGCACATACCTGGGGTCCAAAACTTTCAGCATGTGAATAAACCCAGGCTATTCCACAGTATAAATGGCCACAATATCTTTTGCAATATACAATATACATGTCAAAGGTTTATGAATTGATATGCAGATAAAATTAACTTTTTTAACAACAGTAATGTGCAAAAGCTCTTGCTTGTTTTCTGGGTAATTTAGACACATTTTGAAAGAAAAGTTAGTTTTTCATGATACTTTGTGTCTTCCTTCTTTTGTCCATATATAAGGGAGTGGAAATGGCTAATACGTCAATAAGTGCTCCTATGCCGCCATCTACTGGTTCTAGTGGTCATTTCATGTCTTTTTTAAATAAAAGTGCTTGTTTGCCAAAAAAAAAAAAAAAAAGTGGTCTACACATAAATAATAATAAATAAAAAAATCTTCGACAATACCCCTTTAAACTTTTAGTTTTACAATTATCACATTAAAAATAACATTAAAATTGGATAATATTTAGAGCTTTAAAGTGCTGGAAAAAGTGTGAAGCCCTTGAAAACCCTTAAGTGCCTGAATTTCAATCTCAAAAGGTTGTACGAACCCTGAGATGAATAATGACAACAACATTAAATCCATGTGGTGTTACTACAGTGAATCATGGTGAATGTTGGTGAGTTGTGACTAAAACCCCTGATCTTTGCTCATGTTGTCTCAATGTTTCTCCTGGTTTCCACGTCAGCGCTGTTTGATCTGATATCTGTGGTTTATAACAGTGTTTATAACAGAATTATGTGCCGAACACTTCCACTACATCTCGCAGTAGCGATGTTATTAATTCTGTGGTGAATTCAAACGCTTTCTCACTGGATCTCTCAGCGCTGTGTACTAACAGTGTCACGAGTAGCGCGGTTCCGTTCAGACTTCAAACACACTTTACAGCGGGGTATTGTTTGTTCTGTGACTGACACCGAAAAACCGAACCAATTACGAATGACACTGTATGTTGTAAGATGACACTGTCCTTATTGTTTGTTTATCTCTATGGCAAACATGCGGGGGAGGGCTGAGCCATCACGGGAGCCCAGAGGGGAGTGTCAGCGGATGTTAAAGAGCAAACCGATTTTCATTCAAACAAGTCGACTTAAACTACACATTCCAGTTGATCGATAAAATCGATTTATCGCCCAGCCCTAATTCAACTAATTTTTTCACATTTAGGCTATTAGATTTTGCTTAAGTGAACATGAGCAGTGAACTACAGTATAGTGTACAGCCTGGCATCTGTTAGTTGTAGTGTTAGTGAAGTGTTAGTGAATGTGTATTTTTCTTTTCCTAACCTGAGAGAGGAGTTTGTCGTTGTCTGGGTCAGAAGTGGAGACAAATTTCATCCTCACAAAGTGTTTTCTTACTGAAAAAATACAAATCAACATAGTGAAGTGAACACACACAAGTTGTGGAATGAGTTTTACAAGACAAATGAATGAGATTTTGGACATATGGACATATTAAATTCGTTGCAAGTGAAAGCAAGGCCGTAAGACATAAAAGTGTGTCCATTCAGAGTTTATTAATCTATTGAATAGCCATTATTAATGGACATGTCTTTCAAACAATCAAAACATTTCTCAATCCAAGCTCTGACAGCTGCAGAACTTTGCCTCCTGTGGACCTCGCCATTCCAGAGCCTTGTTCCATTATGGTCGCCATTCCAGAGCCTCGTCCCGTCATGGTCGCCATTCCAGAGCCTCGTCCCGTCATGGTCGCCATTCCAAAGTCTTGTTCCATTATGGTCGCCATTCCAGAGCCTCGTCCCGTCATGGCCACCATTCCAGAGTCTTGTTTCATTATGGTGGCCATTCCAGAGTCTCATCCCGTCATGGCCGCAATTCTATTCCACCATGCCTGAGTCTCCAGCCAAGATGGCCGCCATGCCTGGGTCTTCAGCCACCACGGACGCCGTGCCAGTCTGAGTTTGCAACATTGGCTATATGGGCTATGGCTATATTGTGTATGTGGGCTGCACACACATACAGCCCCTGAGCCCAGTCCAGTGTAGGCTGCAGTCCCTGATCAGAGTCCAGTGTAAATTTCCGCCCAAGAACCTGCTCCAGAGTACACTGCAGCCCTTTGGTTCACTCCTGAGCCGTCTTCAACCCAATGAGTCCGGTCCAGAGCCCTTTTCTGTCCAAGAGGCCAATCCTGAGGCTTTTCCTGAGACTCTTCCTATTCCTAAGTCTGTTCCTGAGTCTGTGCACTCTGTGCCTACAACTGTCTACGAACCTGACATCAAGCCTACTCCTGAATCTGTATGCCTCATCAGGTGTGAGAAGTCTGCCTGGTCCTGGTTTGCCACTGATCTGCCTTGGGAGTTTCTGGTCTCATCTTCATGGCTCTGGATGTCTCCTGCTCTGCCCTGGCAGCCTTTCCAGCCTGCTTCGCCTTGGCTGCCTGCTCTGACCTGGCCACCTGCTCTGTCTGCACCATATTCATGAGTATCCTCGTAAACAGTCATATTTGTCTTAAGGGAACGAAAACAGTTAAGAAAGAAAATGCATGTGTATCAGTGTATTAGATCAGTGCATTCGGTTTTAAAGTGACAGCAGACTAATTAACCCGCTGTGGATGTTAATGTTAATCAAACAACAAAGGACAAAGAGAAAATCACTCACTGCTCCTGACTGAATCACTTTTGCAACTTTAATAATAATACATTTGAAGACTATGCAATGTTTTTGTACATTTAATTACTTGTAATGTATGTAATGTGTCTTATTTAGTGTTTGAAGTTTTTCAGGTAGGTCTATTTCATTTGTGTCTTTGTGCTATTGTAGTTTTTTATGTCCTGTTGCTTATGTAACCCCTCTAGTCCTACTCTCCCCGCTCTGAGCGGGACTCAAACCAGCGTTGGTGGGATGGGTGGCGGGTGACTAACAAAGATGCTAAATATCGCAGTCTCTAGCGTCAGTCGCTAGTGCACCTCTTGAGATCAGGGGAGCGAGGTTTACCAGCACAGCTCTCAATAGCTGGTCTCAGTTACACTTAAAATGTGTTCTTATCACTGAAGTTTATCTGTAAGCTTGAGTTTTTATTTTTAGGCAAGTGTTAATTTTTTGTGATATTGAAATTGGTGATATGGTATCAAAAATGATGATATTATAACCTTATTTAAAATTAAAATAAAAAACCATATTGTGATATATTGTTAGTATGAAATAAAACTACTTTAGATTTAGATTAATTACTAAGATTTATCATATGGTCATATTGTCCACCCTTAGTACTGAATTACCTGGCAAAAACCCATAGACTTCCACCTCACACAGCGTAAGAATCTTGTGATCTGCAGGAATAATCAAGTTCACATAACGTCCCTCCATTTCAGGACATGAGTAGTTGTAAGAAGCACCTGGTGGAATACTATCAATTACAGCACATCTGGAGAGTCAAAGAGATAAAGGAAAACACATTAATCATTTTGCGATCGTTTCAAAACGGGAGGAGTTAAATAAATCACCACAATGGGTTGTTAAGCAGAGTGTAGCATCACCTCTTAGAAAAGAAAATTGTTCAAACGCTTATATCTAGCTTCAGAGTAACAAATTATATATAGGCAGTAAGCACGCTCTACTTCAGCTTCTACACTCCGCACCAACACTTGGATATGGGCCTAATATGTAGGATATCATTAAAGTGAGCAGCCATGTAAAGTTGCTAAGGTTATGTTTTTTACAAAAGTCCTTGTTGGGAAACTTTTGGTTTCATGCTCAACTAAGGACTTTTCTTGTTCTCTAATGCTTAATGTATATTTGTGTCAGCTTTGTGGATCTGGTTGGGATTGTTACCACATCTGATGGCTATGAAATAAATATTATGCTCAGAGGAACTCTTTTGTGGAAATCAGCAAAGTCTGGAAGAACTATAAGATTGTTCATGGATTGCTTATTCATTAGATATTAGAGGTCGACCAATAGTGGATGTTACTGATATCGATAACTAGATTGGACCACACTTGCCGATAACCGATTAATCAACCGATAGTTTTTAAAATGGATACTGAAAAAAAAGAAAAGAAAAAACATAAGTAAAACAGTGCTGAACTTTATTACAAGAAAAAAAAAGAAACAAACCCCAGTACTGATCCATGAAAATGTGCTAAATTAAAAACGCATATAAATATGAATATATACCAATGAGAACAAATTCTTCAGAAAATAATTTAAACGTTAAAATATTACAGGTCAAATGTGTTTCTTTAGCTATAACCTAGAAACATGGGTGCAAATTTCATAGGTAACACTATGCAAGTCCCATTTAACAAGGATGTATTAGCTTACATGAACTACATGCATTATGCAACACATTTTTACAGCATGCACTGCCAGAGAGAGACGGACGGCACTCATGGACCAGAGAGACGGAGAGCTGGAGAAAGATTGCTGAGAAAGTTATATTGTACTGAGTTGTTGAGAGCGCAAGTTTATTTTGTTTGTATCTGAGAGTTCTGAATAAACACGAGTCCCAGTCATGCGACCCTGTCTTCTTCCTCCTTATTCTACGAACTTCGTAACATGTGGAACCCCTCTCGAATACTTTTACTACGTTTGTTTTTACCATTACAGCCGTCGAGATGAACAAATCGTGAAAGTGTTGATAATAGCATTATTTTTAGATATTTTCCCATCAAATGAAAGGCTGCAGTGATGAGCATTGAGTAACGTTAGACAGATGTGTGATTGACCGCTCCGAACATTATAAAGAGTGTTCTTTGATCGCTAGCGTCTAATCAAAATTTAAATAACAGGATTTGTTGACAGATTTCAACGATGTGAAGTTGATTGTTTAGTCACTGGCTTGATTCACGGATGCATAAACCCTATTAAACGATCTAGGAAGAAAGTCTGCGTGAACTTGAATGATTAGCTACACATCAGAAATCTCTGATCACAGTTTTTCTCAAAGGCAGAGCAGGACACCCAGAACTCGCTTTACACCTATCAACATTTCTAGCCACTTGGGGACCATATACCACCTAGGGGAACTCATATTGATGTTAAAAAACCTCATAAAGTGAAATTTTCATGTCATGGGACCTTTAACCTTAGGTAATGTTACAAATGGAATCTTATTGTAAAGTGTTACCATTTCATATAAATCCAAACAGTCTGCTTTTTTAGAACAATTGACGATTATCAAACAAACAAAACATTTGTTTTTGCTTTATGTTTCTGTCGGCAGCATGATAATACAGTTTGCTTTCTCATATCACTAGTTTTATATATGCAACATTTGGATCGGACTTGCGTGTGTTTTTTATCACATTGTTTTACTTGCTTGAGGTAGCCCCACTGCTAATGTTAGCGTCCTCTCAGCCTCGACGACAAACATACACACTGTTGATCTAATGCAGTATCTAGTCAACAAATGAATTACTTTATAATGATTTGGCAACACGTACTGTAGTGTATACATACCGTTTTGCTTGTGGAGTTGTTTAAATATTATTGTGTGAGAATTTAATATTTTATTTTAACATAACTTCTTGTACTGAAACTAAAATGTCTCAATGTAGACTTTGGTGAGCTTAATATGTACGTTTACCCTACTTGTTCAAAAATGTAGTCAAGTAGAGAGTAAAAGTTGCTAATATCTTTGATACTCAGTACAACTACAAAGTAGCCAGAAAGATGACTATGGATTTGAAGCAAAACCATAGTTAATTCAAACCAGATTGCAGACCAAACCATAAGCCCTAGAGACTTGAATCTTGGCCAGATGGTAATCACTGGCCAATGAGCTGCGGCTCATCATTCATACAAATAGTACAGGCAACTTCGATCACTGGCCACTAGAACATCTAGGCACAGGAACAGTTTCTTCCCACAGGCCACCCCCGCCCCCCCAATACTAAGTGCAATACTCCCACTGTTTAGTGCAATATCTTCTAAACTAAGGAAATATTTATATGTATTCATACTACTCACATACTGTAAATATGTTTATAATCTGTAAATGTTTATTCTGACTAAACGTAATTGTGACCTGATTATAATTTTTTTTTATGCTATTTTCATATTTGTATTCTTAGAATTTGTATTACTATGTTCTTGTTGTGTTTGTATTGTATATGTGCACTGGAAGCAGTGTTCATTTCGATGATGAATAATTTTCGTCATAATTTTCGTCAACAACCTTTTTTCACTGACAAAAACGAGACGATAACTAAATAAAAACTAGTGATGGATGACAAAAACTATAACAAAAATCAACTGTCATTTTCGTCAACAAATATAAACAAGACGAAAATGTTAGGGAGGGACGATTAGGGAAGAGATCCAGTCAGAACGGATGTCCTGCGCACATTTGAGTTGAACGTGCTGGTCTAACCGCTGGAAAACACGGCGCTGTTGCGCTTCTACAGGCTCATCCCCAACAACGCTCCAGAGCGGTTCAATCAATGAATAGCGCACATTTATGCCAGTCAATTGTTTATGAACTAATGCTGATGAATAATGACAATGTTTACTGTGCGATGTTCATATAGTAATATGTTTTAGACGGTTGTAACAATGCATATTTTATCTCCTGAACTTGAATGAGCTCCTGCAACTGCAATAGTAAGGCATAGACATTTCAAAATAAGAGTCAATGTGTATTTCGAGCTTGTTTGCAATTAAAAGTCATGCATATATTCGTTTTTGGTTACACAATAAACTGTATTTAATTGAATTCCCATTTAATTCATAGTCAGGAGGAAAGACCAGTATTTGACATATTCAATAAAGTATCAAAGTATCATACAAAGTTATAAAAACTATATAGATGTTTTTAAAAAACGAACAAAAAAGTGAATTGAGGAACCCTTTATGGTTCTATACAGAACCTTTTCTTGTAAGAGTGATGAGTAACTGTAACCTGGGATTGTTGTTGCCGTTGTTATCCAGGGAGTTTCCGATGCGAATCTCTGCTCTGTCGATTCCATCAGGACAGCAGTGTTCTCCTTCAGGACAGCAGTCTGCTCTGTTGGTGATGGTCACTTTATTAATGTAGTAATTATCCAGCAGATCCAGCCTCCACCAGGGATTTTTCTCCTCATTTGTAAGGGTACACATTGAGGATTTGCCATGGATGGGTTTTATTCCATCGATGGCACGTTCAGCATGCCAGTATTTAAATATAGATGACTGAATAGCATCTCCTTTTAATATCGTACCATCTGTGAAAGTGATTAGGCTGCATGTTAGGGCACTTTTTATGTTAGGTTATGTTATGTACACAGTTTCCATTAAAATTTAAAGCAGCGCATCTGTTTTTAACATTGACAATAATCAGAAATGTTTCTTGAGCTGCAAATCGGCATGGAATAATTTCTGAAAGATCATGTGACACTGGAGTAAAGATGCTGAAAATGATCACAGGAATAAATAGCATTTTGCTATATATTCACAAATAAAACAGATATTTTACATTTGTAATAATATATCACTGTTTATACTGTATTTTTGATCAAATTAATACAGCCATGGTGTACTAACAATCTTAATTATTCTGGACTTTTGTATATTTGACATATTATTACCTTTCTCATAAACTTTCACATCACACAGAGTAAGACTCTTTGAATCTCCAGGAATGACCACATTCACATATTGTCCTTCCATTCCAAAGCACCAGTAAGAGACGGATTGTCCTGTTTGCATATCAGACATTTTCTTACATCTAGAGAGAGAATATGAAACATTAATCACTTCACATGAACTAAAGCGATTTCAAGAGTCTCCTTTTAAAGAGGCTTCCCCACCCTCACTGTGACGGCATACCCGGAAGTATAAAAGGGAAGCCGGCGCATTGAAACAGCAGTTATTGCTCTTCAGCATTGCGCTCTGTGTTACAAGTCTGTCTATTTACTGTTGTCTGTCAAAGTGTGTGAGAAAGAGAAAGTATGAGTGAGAGAGCGTACAGGCAGTGTGTGCATCCGTGCCCCCGCTATATTTCTGGCTCGGATACACACCTGCTTTGTGTGCATTGTTTGGGTGTGGAGCATGCTCGGGCGGCTCTAGAGGGAGCCGTATTTGATGAGGGCGGCCAGTCTCGTGAGCCCCATGGTTCTGGACCCGCGGTCACTGAGGCGGCTCGGCGTCGCAGATCATGGGGTTCACAACGGGACTTGTCAGAAGGTTTTGGGACTGCTGCGGCACTTTCCCAATCCTCTTCTGACAGTTCCGAGGATCTTCCTCCCCATGTGGAAGCCCGCACTGCGGCTTCTTCCCCCGGGGTTGAGGATCCGATGCTCATCCTCTCTGGTTCCGAGGAGCCGGATGAGGGTGGCATCGGGGCGGGTGGAGAAGCAGGAAGTGTGTCATCGCTTCATCCACCCGCCCAAGAGGAGCTGGTAGAGGTTTGACCCGTGCGATGGCCAAGTTGAGAAACGATTGGCCACAGGAGGTGCCGGAAGTTCAGCCACCCAGTAGGCTGGACGACCGGTTCCTTTCTCGCCGGGTTCAAACACCTCGCCGGGGCTTGCCATTCTTTCCGGATTTGCACACCGAGGTGTGTAGATCTTGGAAGAAACCCTTCTCCTCGCGTTTCCAATCCTCCAGTGTTGGATTATTCCAATGTACTGGGGGCATGCTAGGGGGGGTATGGGACGATGCCTCGGGTGGAGGAGGCTCTCGCGAGCTATCTTTCACCCAACTCTGCATCGTCCCTCAAAGCCCCGGTGCTGCCCACCAAGCCCTGTCGGGATACCGCATCCTTGGAGGGCAAGGCATATATGGCGGTTGGGCGGGCTGGTAGTTCCCTGCACACGCTATCGATCTTGCAGGCCTACCAGGCCGACCTCCTCAAGGAGCTCGATGAGGGCGAGGGTCCCTCTCCGGAGGATGTTTTAGAGTTGAGGAAGGCTGCGGATTTGTCTCTATGCATCACCAAGGAGACAGCCCGTGCTATCGGCCGTTCCATGGCATCCTTGGTGACTGTGGAGAGGCATCTTTGGCTGAACTTGTCGGGGATGAAGGAGAAGGACAAGTCCTTTCTCCTAGACTCCCCGATTTCGCCTTCGGGTCTATTTGGCGACGCGGTTAAGGCCGTCGTCGCCAAATACCAGGAGGCGAAAAGTCAGTCAGCAGCCTTCCGTCAATTTGTCCCTCGCCGCTCAGAGCCGGGGAAGGCGGCCCCTAGGGGGCAGCCTCAGCCATCCACCAGCTCCTCGCACCGACAGCTGCAGAGGGAGAGAGTCACCTCTAGAGCCCCTCCTCCGGGAGCTTGGCAACAGAGACGGCACTCTCTTCAGCAGACTCACCAGCAGCCTTCCGCTCCTAGAGGCGATCTAAGGAGCGTACTCCAGGCGCGGAAAGCTGCTGGGAAGAAGCCCTAGCTGCGGCAGGACTTCTAAGGGTGGTCCCCCCCGCAGAGGGGCAACCGAGGTTGCTTCTTCTGCGGCGCCCTGGGGAAATCGATGTGGAATCCCGCCGTCTATGACGCTTCGGGCCACATCGATTTCCCGCGAATGCATGCTGCTCCAGCCACCTCTGGAAAGATCTGCGGCTGGGCAGCTAACGTGTCCGCACACAGAGAACCGTTCCCAACCACTTCCTGCCGGTCATCCGCTTCAGGGGGTTGGGGACAAGGCTTGTGTAACACCCGACGCCAGCCTCGAGAGATTCAAAATGCTCACGGTTCCCATCATCGTGAGTCAGATCCAGCCCGAGGACTGGTTCGTCACGATAGATCTAAAGGACGCAAATTTTCATATCTCCATCCTTCCATGTCACAGGAAGTTTTTGAAGTTCGCTTTCGGGGGCGAGGTGTATCAATATCGAGTGCTTCCCTTCGGTCTAGCTCTTTCCCCACGCACATTCACGAAGTGCATGGATGCAGCTCTGGCTCCATTAAGACCCCAAGGCATCCGTGTGCTGAATTATATCGACGACTGGCTCACTTTGGCCAGTCGTACGAGATGGCAGTTCGGCATCGAGATGTCGTTCTGGCCCATATAAGGTGCTTGGGGATGAGACTCAACATAACAAAGAGTGTGTTGACGCCGTCCCAGAGGACTAAGTTCCTAGGGATCGTATGGGACTCGACGACGATGCGGGCACAATTGTCTCCTGCGCGAGTCGAGACCATACTGGCGATGGTCTCAGGAATAAGGCTAGGCCACATCATCACTGTGAAGCACTTTCAGAGAGTGCTGGGGCACATGGCAGCAGCGTCCAACGTGATACCTTTTGGCCTGCTGCACATGAGACCCCTACAGTGGTGGCTGAAAACCAAGGGGTTTTGCCCCAGAGGGAATCCTTTCCGTATGATCAGGGTAACGCACAGATGCCTTCATTCCCTAGTCATATGGAAGAAACCTTGGTTTCTGTCCCAGGGGCCAGTGTTGAGAGCGTCCTGTTGCCGGAAATCCGTTTCAACAGACGCCTCCCTCACTGGTTGGGGCGCGGTCATGGATGGCCGCTTTGCGAGGGGCCTGTGGGAGGGCCGTCATTCCTCCTGGCACATAAATTGCCTAGAGATGATGGCGGTCTTCAAAGCTCTCAGGAGCTTTTTCCCGGACCTCCTGGTACGAACAGACAATACGTCTGTTGTAGCGTACCTCAATCATCAGGGGGGTTTGAGGTTGCGCCCTCTATGCAGACTGGCGCATCAAATTCTCCTGTGGTCCCAAGGGAAACTGTTGTCCATTAGGGCAATGTATGTCCCGGGGGTCCAAAATCAGGGAGCAGACATCCTGTTGAGGCAGGGGCTGAGGCCCGGGGTGTGGCGACTCCACCCGGAGGTGGTGGAGGCCATGTGTGAGAGGTTCGGCCCAGTGGAAGTGGACCTGTTTGTGTCTCGCGAGACGTCCCACTGTCCATTGTGGTGTTCCCTCACGCATCCAGCCTCGCTGGGGTTGGATGCCATGGTTCAGACGTGGCCGAGGCTGCGTCTGTACGCATTTCCCCCGATTGCTCTGCTCCCGGGAGTCCTGGAGAGGGTCCATCAACAGGGGGTCAGCCTACTTCTGGTAGCACCCCGTTGCCCGACGCGAGTTTGGTTCTCGGATATCATAGCTCTGCTGGCAGGTCCTCCATGGCAGATTCCTCTGAGGAGGGATCTCCTATCTCAGGCGGGGGGCACAATATTCCACCCCCGGCCAGAGGTTTGGAACCTTTGGGTCTGGCCCCTGAGGGGGTCAGCTACCTAGAGACTGACCTATCGGCAGAGGTGATAGAGACCTTACTCAGGTCCAGGGCTCCGTCTATGAGGAGACTGTACGGCCTCAAGTGGTAAGCCACTTGGTGCAGGAAGTGTGAGGTGGACCCAGTTAACTGCCCGGTGGCTTCAAGTACTGGAGTTCCTCCAAGATCGCTTCTCTGCGGGTCTAACCCCGTCCACACTCAAGGTGGACGTGGCTGCCATTGGGCTTTCCACACTCCTTTGGGTGATGGGCCTTTGGGTAGGCACCAGCTAGTTGTACAGTTCCTCCATGGGGCTCGGAGGATGAGGCCTGTGGCTCGTTTCAGACTCCCAACCTGGGATCTGGCAGTGGTTCTCGAAGGGTTGGCTGAGGCCCCCCTTTGAGCCATTGGAGTCGGCTGAACCAAAGAACCTGACCCTGGAGGTGGCTTTTCTCCTGGCGATTACATCGCTGGAAATAGAGTGGGGGACCTCCAGGCCTTGGCGGTAACGCCGACTTGCCTGGGGGTTGCCCCCGGAGGAGTTAAAGCCATCCTACACCCTAGGCCGGGCTACGTGCCCAAAGTTCCATCAAGGGTGGCCAGGTCTTTGGTTCTTCAGGCGTTTCATCCCCCGCCTCACGTGACGGCGGAAGAAGGGAGACTTCACCTGCTCTGCCCAGTTAGGGCTCTCAGAGTGTATCTGGAGAAGTATCTCCCTACGGCACCTGGCGCTAGGGTACTCCAGTCCTAGTTGTGCCCGGTCTCCGGCTTCACACTAGGGCAGGCGCTACCCTCGGTGTGGGCTAGTGGGTACTTGTTCCCCAAAGTGTCGTTCCGACGCAGTGCTCGTTCCCTCGAAAGGGAACGGCTCGGGTTATGTATATAACCCTTGTTCCCTGAGAAGGGAACGAGCACTGCGTCGCGTCACCACACCTCGGTACGGCTGGAGCGCATGCCTCAGAGCAATAGCTGCCGTTTCAATGCGCCGGCTTCCCTTTTATACTTCTGGGTATGCCGTCACAGTGACGTCATCACGCACGCCAATCAGATTGGTTTAGTTTCTATACGGACTTCAGATTCGCTAATGCTTAGGGAGTATCCCCAAAGTGTCGTTCCGACGCAGTGCCCGTTCCCTTCTCAGGGAACAAGGGTTATATACATAACCCGAGCCGTTTTCTTCCAAGAACCAACACGTCACAATATTCCTCATTATAATAATCCATACAGAATAAAGGGGCGTGGCCTGAGTTGGTTAGTAGTGTGTTGAATCTGGCAGTTATGGTGAGGGGCGGGACATTTCCCAAACACCAATCACAACACACTGCTCCAGCCGACCAATCAGAGCAAAGTGTGCTTTTCAGAAGGAGGGGCTTCATAGAGAGGAACTAAACAGAGCATTACTGACAGACTGGGAAGAGAGGAAATATGAGGAAATAATCAATGTACTGTTCTCAGTGTAGTTTATTTTTAGAGCCACTAGCTGGTGCTAGTCCAGAGAGTAACCCTTAATAGCAGCCATCTTGTTTTCACTCAGTTGGTGCATCTCAATCAGCTCCCTAGTTCAGTAGTCAGGGCACTGATAAGGACATAAGTCAATGGGCTGATCCCTGATCAGTGCCCTGATTACTGAACTAGGGAGCTGTTTTTTTGTCTTGTGTGGGGAAAAATAACTATGTGAAGGGAATGAAGGGAGTTTTTGCTTAAAATAAGAAAAATAATCTGCCAATGGGGTTAGCAAAATAATCTTGTTTTCTGTTTGAATTAAGATTATTTTGCTTATTTTAAGCAAAAACTCCCTTAATTTTGAGTTATTTCCCCCCAAAACAAGACAAAAACTTTTGCTTGTCTAGTAAATGCTTCTTAATGTAAGATTTTTTTTTATAAATTTGGACTGAAAACAAGACAAAAAAAACGAAGTAAGAAAAGCATTTTTTGCAGTTGCAATCATTTATAGAAGCTTTGTCTGTAAGTATTAATGTGTTTACTACAAGCTTGTTTTTATATGTTTGGATTTGGTGACAATATATTTGGATAAATTTAATGTTTAGAGAGATTATTTTCAGTATGATGTTACATGAATCTAGATTATTATTGTGTATGTTATATTCAGTTATTCCTTAAGCGACTGTTGCATTTATTGAATGTGCAGATTTAGAAACGTATTCCTCCCTTTTTATGTTTCAGTTTTACTCTGTTCCACTTGTATTTGAAGTGGTGGTGCTAATAAATCCATGCTTCAGTTCAACTTTCTTGTGGAAGGAGTTATCTGTCTGTCTAGATGAAGAAGGGGAACTCTTTTACGAGGGCAGAATAATCAACATTTAAGCAGGAAAACCTCTTCTAGTAGAGCCCAACAAGAAGTCTTAATATTGCACAACATGTTTATGTCATATTTTGGAGTACCATCAACTTTTCTATTGTTATGTTTGTTTGTTTTTTGTTGAGTAAATGCAAATTTTTCTTATCTAGAACGTCACATTGGATTGTTGTTGCCATTGTTGTCCAGGGAGTCTCCGATGCGAATCTCGGCTCCATCGATCTGGCCAGTGATGACCACTTCTCGAATGCTTTTTGGTTTTGTTAGATCCAGCCTCCACCACGGGTTAGTCTCAGTTTCGGTGTAGGTGCAGCAAGAATCACAATCCTCAGTGACAGCTTTAGCATCAAAGTAAAATGTAGATGACTGTTCAGCCCTTCCCCTGATTGCAATATTTTCTAGAAAGGGTTAAAAAAAAAACACAAAAAAACTTTATCTTATTTTATGATTCACCTGCAGTGGAAATGTGCTGTCTCACTGCGTTATAATATAAACAGATCATGACTTTCTCAGTTACCTACACTGAATTGGTTTCATCAGAGAACATGTTCTTTCATTTAAATATTAAAGAAACCATTACCTTGCAAGTTATTTGTCCAGGCATGAATGGCAACAGTGCCTGTTTGCAGAAATAAAAAGCAAATGGTTATTAATCTGGCCTCATTATTTTAACTACGAGCAAAGGTTTAGTGTGAAAGCCATTTCATTTTTTTTTTTTTCTCTCAAATTCTGGTTATCGTTTAATTAAATACAGCATGTCTAATACATTAAAATGTAATATATAATCAAAATATAACACCTAATTTGGATGCAAAAAGCTTTTGATAGTGATATTGCTAATAATAATAGTAGTTGTTGAAATGAAATGTTATCATTAGTATTGCTTTGAGAAGTACATTTGACTTAATAATACAAATATATTTATTTCTTCAAGTTAAACCAAACTTTTATTTTGGTGGATGGTGAAGACTTTTGAATATTTGAAGAAAGTTTTTATCAAATAAAATAGTGAAATTCCTTTTGAATGCCTGGATTCAGTGAATCCGTCCATGTTTCACGTCGCAGAAATCACACACTCTTACAAATAAAGATTCTTTTATTGGCATTAATGGTTCCATTAAGAACCTTTAACATCCATGAAATTGCACTAAAGGTTTTTTAGACTTTTAAAATGTTCTTCACGCTAAGAGAATAATGGCTCTTTTAATGAAAGGTTCTTTGGGAAATCGAAAATGGTTCTTCTATGGCATCACGGCAAAAAATACTAAAATAAATATACTTTTGGAACCTGTTT
Source organism: Romanogobio albipinnatus (assembly GCA_023566225.1). Lineage (NCBI taxonomy): Eukaryota > Metazoa > Chordata > Actinopteri > Cypriniformes > Gobionidae > Romanogobio > Romanogobio albipinnatus. The sequence goes on from CM042239.1 coordinate 4,350,202, forward strand.
TTGTTTCACGTTTTGATTCAATTGCAACAGGTCCTGATGGTTGGTTTTTAGTTTTTTTCACATACATTCTTTACATATTGGGTTATTCAGTGAACAAATGGCAGTAAAGCATCACATAATTGTATAAAAACTCTTTCTGAACAATTTCTGGACAAATACACATTTAGTGCATCTGTGTCGTTTGATTTGAATGGCATATTAGTGCTAAAAACCAAATCTATGTGGTTGAGGTTACCAATGCACTCATGCAAAGGAATCATTTGCTTAAAACCTTATTTGTAAAAAAAGACACATTTAACCAACAGCATAACCAGTTGCTGTTTTTTTTAATAGTTAGGTGCAAGAGGTTAGTACTCTAGATCAAACTTCTTGGTAGTTTTCCATTTGAGAGAAGACTTTTTATTTATTTTTTAATAAGCTATAGATAAATAAATATAAATATTAAAATATAAAGCTATAAATAATAAACTGTAAACATCAGCTACTATTTAGTACAAGAGATTCGGTAACACTTTAGAATAATGGTCATTAGTTAACTTTAGTTAACTACATTAGTTAACATTAACTAATAATGAACTGCACTTATAAAGCGTTTAATAATCATTGTTAATGTTAATTTCAACATTTACTAATGCATTATTAAAATCTTGTTAACATTAGTTAATGCAGTGTGAACTAACATGAACAAACCATCAACAGCTGGATTTATATTAACTAACGTTAACAAAGATGAACAAATACAGTAACAAATGCACTGCTCATGGTTAGTTCATGTTAGTTAATACATTAACTAATGTTAACTAATGACCATTATTCTAAAGTGTTACCAGAGATTCTTACCGAGAAGTGAAAACAAGAATCTGAACATCCACATCTCTCTTTTCAGCAGGAATGCAACCAGATATGAAGATCACTTAAAATAAGAGACACAATGATTACTGGTCTATATTTCCATCCTGAGTGATGCAGAAAGAACACAACCTACCTTTGTTTACTCTTTTTAGTGTTTTGTTGGATTCATTGGTTGGAGATGTTTTTCTTGATGACTTCTTTCTTTGACTCTCTCCACCCTTCTCTATCTTTCTCTTTTCATCCTTAAACTCCGCCCCCTTAAATCATTGCTGCTTTGATTGGTTGTTGGTGTGTTTTGTTTACAGTATGTATCATTGTCTTAACGAGTGAGTTATTGAGTCATTCATTAAAACTGATTCATTCAAACAATTGATGGGAAGGAAGCAAGTGGCTGTCTTTATGAATGGATCACTGAATCAATGGTTCACTCTGTGATGTGTGTTGCTCTGAGACAATTCTGAAGTGGCTTTGTTGCAACTATTAAAAAAAAAAAAAAATCCATCTGTCTATATTAATGCCCATTTTGAGATATATCGCATTAAAAAATACTCTGGATGAAAATGCCAAGATGTTTTCTTTGAAGAAGAAGAAAAAAAAAATCATAAATGTGTTCAATTGAAGTGGATACATTTTTCATTTGACAAAAATAAAATGCATTTACCAATAAAATAAAAATAAATGTGCAGCAAAAAACTTGAGTACGGACCAATCACGTCATACAGCATCTCAAAGGATGGTTTAATTGCTCTGAAACGCCTGAGCAAAAGTCTGTCATCACCCTCACTTGTCACTGATCATCACCTCACTGATAAAAGCACACACCTCGAAAACAAACACACATTGTCTGGTCTTGTTTGAGCAAGGACTACTTACCTGCACTCCCAAGGTCCAGCGTATCTACAACGATTCTCCTGTTTTTATTTCTACTCCCTCGTGTCTCAAAGCATCTTCATTACTGATTACCAGTGCAAGAGTAAAGTTAACCTACCACTACCCAGATGGTGTGCATCCCAACAACACCTATCTCCACCTAACACATGATCTCCACCATCACCTGCAAAAAAGTAAACCCATTAGCATACCATCCACAAACTCCTATTATTATAAATGACTTGCCTATTTTGCCATTTGCTCACTCGCTGTAATAAAGTTCCACTATTTCACTGTCTTGAGTCTGCTATTCTGTAACAGAAGACCAGACCCCAAAAAACAGACAGCAGCAGAGCATTCTAATCCACCCAATCAACATGTTGTATCCTCACTCAACATGGCCGCTCCGTTGAAGACTATGCAGATGATTTCTTGGAGCTGTGCTAATGCATGTACCTGGAGGATGAGTTGCTAATGGCCACTTTTCATGGGGGCTTGGATGAACCCTTGTGAAAGGGTCATGATGCACGTGGGAAGTGAAGGCTGGCCCGTGTGGTCCGATCAAACAGACGAGCTACTGGAGCTCAAACTGCTGAAGAAGTTAATGCTGGTTCTGATAGAAAGGTGTGCGAATACACAGAGCATCTCAGTTTGTGGCGTATGGGGCGGCATAGCCGCTGACCAGTCAGGGTGCCCATGCTGACCCCTTCCCACCGCCCAAAGCACCAACAGTGGCACGTGAGCATCAGAACTGGTACAGGGAGCAATGGAAGAAGTTTGCCTGGTCTGATGAATCATGTTTTCTTTAACATCACGTGGATGTCCGGGTGCGTGACTTACCTGGGGAACACATGGCACCAGAATGCACTATGGGAAGAAGGCAAGCCAACGGAGGCAGTCATGCTTTGGGCAATGTTCTGCTGGGAAACCTTGTGTCCTGCCATCCATGTTGATGTTACTTTGACACGTACCACCTACTTAAGCATTGTTGAGACTATGTACAGCCCTTCATGTAAACGGTTCATGTATCCCTGGTGGCCGTGGCTCTTTCAGCAGATAATGCGTCGCCACAAAGCACAAATGGTTCAGGAATGGTTTGAGGAGCACAACAACGAATTTGAAGTGTTGACGTGGCTTCCAAATTCCCCAGATCTCAATCCAATCGAGCATCTGTGGGATGTGCTGAACAAACAAGTCCTATCCATGGAGGCCCCATCTCGCAACTTACAGGACTTAAAGGATCTGCTGCTATTATCTTGGTGCCAGATACCACAGCACACCTTCAGAGGTCTGGTAGAGTCCATGCCTCGATGGGTCAGCAAAAGGGGGACCAACACAATATTAGGAAGGTCGTCATAATGGTTTTCCTGATCGGTGTGTATTCTTTATGCACTCCTGCTTGGCCGATCCACATCTAGAACACCATCTCTCAGCTCCAGCCCATGAGCCCACTCAAGCCCCAAAGCTCAACCCAGAATCCTCCACTTCCTACAATGCTGACTGTTTTTAGGGTCTGGTATTCTGTTATGGAATAGCAGTTTTATTCCTCCTTTGCCTCCTCCTTATAGCAGGGGTCAATGTGATGCCTCATTGACCCCTGCTATAAGGAGGAGGCAAAGGAGGAAGAAAACTGCTATTCCATAACAGAATACCAGACCCTAAAAACAGTCAGCATGCTCCCTCTCCCTTGTCACAGATCATAGCTCTTCCTCCTTCCACTCCCCCATGGAATATAGTTTTTTGGAGCGTCTGGAATCTGCCCATTCAGCCATAACTAGTACCTGTCACTGATCATCATCTCATCACCTCACTGATAAAAGCACACACATCAGATACACACATTGTCTGGTCTCATTTGAGCAAAGACTACTTACCTGCACTCCCAATCTCCAGTGTATCATGTAAGATTCATATATGATTTCTACTCCCTTGTGTCTCCAGCATATTCAGTCTAGATTACCTGTGCCAGTGTAAGATTATCTCCTCATTCATGATCTCCCTTTATCACCACAAATTTATATTATTCTGAATTACTTACCTGTTTTGCCATCTACTCAATCGTATGGGTAAGTTTAAGGGTAAAGTTAGAGACAGGTGTGGTGGTATGGGTAAGTTTAAGGGTAAAGTTAGGGACAGGTGTGATGGTATGGGTAAGTTTAAGGGTAGGGTTAGGGACAGGTGTGGTGGTATGGGTAAGTTTAAGGGTAGGGTTAGGGACAGGTGTGGTGGTATGGGTAAGTTTAAGGGTAGGGTTAGGGACAGGTGTGGTGGTATGGGTAAGTTTAAGGGTAGGGTTAGGGACAGGTGTGGTGGTATGGGTAAGTTTAAGGGTAAAGTTAGGGACAGGTGTGGTGGTATGGGTAAGTTTAAGGGTAAAGTTAGAGACAGGTGTGGTGGTATGGGTAAGTTTAAGGGTAAAGTTAGGGACATGTGTGGTGGTATGAGTAAGTTTAAGGGTAATGTTAGGGATAGTTGTGTTGGGATGGGTAAGTTTAAGGGTAAAGTTAGGGACAGGTGTGGTGGGATGGGTAAGTTTTAGGGTAAAGTTAGGGACAGGTGTGGTGGTATGGGTAAGTTTAAGGGTAAAGTTAGGGACAGGAGTGGTGAGATGGGTAAGTTTAAGGGTAAAGTTAGGGACAGGTGTGGTGGGATGGGTAAGTTTAAGGGTAAGGTTAGGGATAGTTGTGTTGGGATGGGTAAGTTTAAGGGTAAAGTTAGGGACAGGTGTGGTGGGATGGGTAAGTTTTAGGGTAAAGTTAGGGACAGGTGTGGTGGTATGGGTAAGTTTAAGGGTAAAGTTAGGGACAGGAGTGGTGAGATGGGTAAGTTTAAGGGTAAAGTTAGGGACAAGTGTGGTGGTGTGGGTAAGTTTAAGGGTAAAGTTAGGGACAGGAGTGGTGGGATGGGTAAGTTTAAGGGTAAAGTTAGGGACATGTGTGGTGGGATGGGTAAGTTTAAGGGTAAAGTTAGGGACATGTGTGGTGGGATGGGTAAGTTTAAGGGTAAAGTTAGGAACATGTGTGGTGGGATGGGTAAGTTTAAGGGTAAAGTTAGGGACAGGTATGGTGGTATGGGTAAGTTTAAGGGTACAGTTAGGGACAGGAGTGGTAGTATGGGTAAGTTTAAGGGTAAAGTTAGGGACATGTGTGGTGGGATGGGTAAGTTTAAGGGTAAAGTTAGGGACAGGTGTGGTGGTATGGGTAAGTTTAAGGGTAAAGTTAGGGACAGGAGTGGTGGGATGGGTAAGTTTAAGGGTAAAGTTAGGGACAGGTGTGGTGGTATGGGTAAGTTTAAGGGTAAAGTTAGGGACAGGAGTGGTGGGAAGGGTAAGTTTAAGGGTAAGGTTAGGGACAGGAGTGGTGGGATGGGTAAGTTTAAGGGTAAAGTTAGGGTCAGGTGTGGTGGTATGGGTAAGTTTAAGGGTAAAGTTAGGGACAGGTGTGGTGGTATGGGTAAGTTTAAGGGTAAAGTTAGGGACAGGTGTGGTAGTAAGTGCATTGTATCAAATTATTAATTTTAAATATTAGTACATAGTAGTTAGAGCCACCTAATATAAAGTGGTTCCAGCATTAATTTTAATGCATTATCTTTTCCTATAGTTAAACACAGAACATTAATGCGTTAAATTGTCAGTTTAAAAATTGAACTACGTTGTTGCAATCAATTACATAATTCCGGAAAAGTACTGGCAAACATTTACAAAAACATATTTGACATTAAGGTCTCATTAGCGTGTTGACAGAATGTCATCAATCTTGTCAACCGTCTTGAAGAGCTAATGTGGAAATGGACAAAAAGTCCCATCATACAGGACACTTATGCAAACGTGGATAAGCATTGATGTATTGGTCCATTTCAGATGCAAAAGGTGTTCATTTGTAAAGCAAACTATGTCGTGACTGGTATAATTGCAGACATTCTTATGACATTGTTGGTCCTTCTTTTGTTTGTTTTGCTGCAGTTGCAGGCCTCAGAGAGGTGATGTAGGAAAAGTCAATAAACATCCTGAACATCAAACAGTACAATTGCATTCGGTGCTGCTAGTTAAACACTGCAGATGTAAGGTTTAATTTTGTCTGTTGTCTGTACTGATTGAATCAGACACGCTTTTTATCTCTCATTCTCACTGAACTTTGTCTAGATCAGTGGTTCTCAACCTTGTTTTGGGCCAGCGCCCCCTACCCATTATCTAGGTCCCCTACCTAGTCAAATAAACTATATCCCCCCATCAAATAAAATATTTTCTCATTTTCATTATTCTGTGATTATTATAATTAGGCCTATTATTATATTTACACTACCATTCAAATGTTTGAGGTCAGTACAAATCTTTTCTTTTTTCTTTTTAAGAAACAATAAATAATAGGCGTGTAACAATACACCTGTGCCACAGTTCGGTTTATGTCACGGTTTTGGAGCCATGGTTCTGTTCTGTTTGCTGTGGGTCAGGGTTCATGACAGGGCACCAGCAATAATAACACTAGATTAACTTTGAACTTAATAAAAACAACAACAACAACAACAATAATTATATTATATTATATTATATTATATTATATTATATTATATTATATTATATTATTATATTATATTACAATAAATAAATGCCTCCACTGTAGAGTAGTCAGAAATAAATCTACTCATTTTATAATTTTCTACCATAAAGTAGAAAAGTAGAAAAAATGTAATTGAATAGTGTGTGCTACGAGCACAATATAATGGCAGACATGACAGGAAAGCGGTTTTCTGAGGTGAGAGAGATTTTTTTCGTAAAAAGCTATGAAAATGATGTTGTTGCTGGGACTCTAACCTGGCTAAATGGGGAAACTGGCTCTTTGTCCTTCCACCATGCAGCTTGAGCAATCACCCAAGTCACTTGACATACCAAGTCATGTTACAACACAGAAGGGACAGACACAATAATGCAGGTAATGCATGTTTATTTGAACAACCAGATGAGTGATCGGCAGTGCGGGTGAAGGAGCGTGGGTGAGTTGAGATCCAGATGATGAGACGTGAATGACACAGTTCGTATACTTGCAGATGTAGTTCGGATGGAGACGCACTGGAAAGTAGGAGACTCAGGAGGATACACTGGAGACGAGGAACAATGAGGCAGACACGGAGATATCACTAGGGATGGCTGGCGCCAAACTAACATTTTGGCGCTTTGCCGAGATCCCGAAGTGCAGATGTTTCGAAACACTGTTCCGAACAGTGAAACGCCCATGTCACGTGACTACGGCTAAATGAAGCTTCAAGTGTTTCATCAGGTGGCGCCTGTCAAAACTGTGTTTGATTGAAAGTGGCGGGAACAAACCACACAGTCACACATCGGAATGAACCTCATTCCCCACAGTTTAAAAGTGAAGTTAATATCCATCTTCACCTCGTGGGTTTTTGTGAGAGGAGAGAGATTTTGTGCTAGCAGTGATTTTCCCTCGTTTGTATGTAAGTTACTTGCTAAAAACAAGTGTCCCTTGTGAGAGGATTTTTTCAAAGGCTGGAGAAATGATAAGTAAGTCAGCTAAGTCCTTCAACAGGAGAGCAAATCATATTTTTGAATAAAAATGTTATCTAACAAATGTGACACATTGTGGCTTTATTTATTTTTATTAATCATTTTTATCAATCATTAATCATTTTTCATGACCAAAAAAAAACTAGTTATCCACAATGAGGAGGCTACAGATAAAAAAAACAAGACCATGTTTTTTGTAGTTGTCAAACAGATGTTAACAACTTTTTTTTTTTTTTTTTACATGGATCCTCAAGGTTATTTCAGATCAACACATGCAAGTGACCACTAGGTGTCGCCGAAGAGACGGGTGTCAAATTGATTCGAAGCTTCGAAACAATATGGCACATTTGCTTCAGTTCTTCATGAAGGCTCGGTCTGCCCATCACTAGATATCACAGGGACCAGGTAAGTAGCTTTGGAAGTCCTAGAGGTAAGCACAGAGTTAGCATCTCAATGTAAACAATACTGGACAATGACTGAGTGTCAAAGTGGAGCTTAAGTACTGGAGGTGATTGCAGTGCTGATGACGTGCAGGAGTGTGTGATAAATACTCAGGAGAGGGAGTGAGCTGAGATTGGGTGAGGGATGTGACAGTATATTTAGTAAATAATATTATCATAATAGTATTTAGTAAAATACAGCTTTTATTAGTTGTTAAACGTGTACTAATTACTATTTAATCAAATGTCAAGGAAGAAAAAAATAATTTTGTGGCATAAGGTGAAGTGAGAGCTGGTCCGGGGAGCAGGGGGCAGGGAACACTCGGCTCCACATGAGAGTATCATGGTTCGAACCGTGAGTGGTGTATCTCATTTTTCCGGTTTGGTTTGAATATTTCCACCCCTAATATATAATAAATGTACTAAATTGATTTACAGAGCTTTTAAGCATTTTGTGTTTTTCATTGCTGTAGCCTTTGGCAATGTTGAGGCTCCTTTAATATTTTATCTGGCATGCCCTATCCATTTAAGTTTTCAGTTTGTTCTTCCTTTCCTAATAATCTTACAAAATAATATTTATATTTTAGTTTTATAAGATATCCTGTTTTTAAGTCAAGTCAACTTTATTTATATAGCGCTTTTAACAATGCAGATTGTTTCAAAGCAGCTTTACAGTGTTAAACAGGAAAATAATGCAGCCTAATTTTATTCAGCTGTATAGCCATTCTGGAGAAACGGTGATGTCAACGGTGTAATGGCCAATTAACAAACAGCGTATGATTATTATTCTGACAACTTTACAATATATTCGAAAGATCAGAGGCAACACGCTGGAGACGGGTTTATTGCGGATGACATATCGATTTAAGTATTATTTAATTGTAATATTCGAACAATCGGACTCATCACACTGGAGACGGGTTTATTAAGATGCCGTGTCGATGAGGCAGTTGCAGGGGGAGGATAATTGACACGGTCTCTGCGGACACTTCGGGGTCCTGTGTTGGTCTTCTCTGGGCGCAGGTCCATCATCTGATTAGGATACGGCCCAGATCTGGCTGACTGCAGTAAACCTCGGGATAAAACAGAGAGACTATCATTAGCGTAGATGCCATTCTTCTGATGATGTAACGAGTACATCAGGTGTTATGGGAAGTGTTCCCGGTTCCGGCTGACCTAGTTAATGCAGCCTAACAATCAATTAATTGAAAAAGTGTTTTATGTGTATGCCACAGTAAAGAGATGTGTTTTTAGTCTAGATTTAAACTGACAGAGTGTGTCTGCTTCCCGTACAATGTTAGGAAGACTGTTCCAGAGTTTAGGAGCTAAATAGGAAAAGGATCGACCGCCTGCAGTTGATTTGGATATTCTCGGTATGATCAACTGGCCAGAGTTTAGAGACCGCAGTAGACGTGATGGAGTATAATATGTTAAGAGCTCGCTCAAGTATTGGGGAGCTAAACCATTTAGTGCTTTGTAAGTAATAAGCAAGATTTTAAAATGTATGCGATGTTTAATAGGCAGCCAGTGCAGTGTTGACAGAACTGGGCTAATATGGTCATACTTCCTGGTTCTAGTAAGTACTCGAGCTGCTGCGTTTTGGACCAGCTGGAGTTTATTTATTAAGCGAGCAGGGCAACCACCCAGTAGAGCATTACAATAATCTAGCCTTGAGGTCATGAACGCATGAACTAACTTTCAGCATTTTGCATTGAGAGCATGTGCCGTAATTTAGATATATTTTTAAGATGGTAGAAAGCAGTTTTACAGATGCTAGAAACGTGGCTTTCAAACGAAAGAAAGGTATCAAAGAGCACACCCAGGTTCCTCACTGACGACGAGGACTTGACAGAACAGCCATCAAGTGTTAGACAGTATTCTAGGGCACTACTTGTGGAGCTTTTTTGTCCAATAATTAAAAATTACTTTTTTTCTGAATTGAGTTGCAGGAAATTACCGGTCATCCAGTGTTTTATATCAGCTATGCATTCCGTTAATCTTGTGAATTGGTAAGTTTCTTCAGGGCGTGAAGAAATATAGAGCTGAGTATCGTCAGCATAACAATGAAAACTAACGCCATGCTTCCTCCTTAAAGCAGGGATCAATGTGATGCCTGAATTGAATGGAGGATTTTAGTTTGAGCTTTGGGGCTGGAGTGTGCTCATGGGTTGGAGCAGGATCTGGAGCTGACTCTTGGGAGTCCTGGAGCGGGATCTAGAGTGGACCCATTGGCTGGAGCGGGCTCTGGAGAAGACACTAGGGCTGGAGCGGGCTCTGGAGAGGACTCTTGGGCTGGAGCGGGTTCTTTGGCTGGACGGTGGATAGGTTGTGTTGTGGAGGTGGATCGGCTAAGCAGGAGTGCATAGAGGATTGTCCCAAGGTGCAGTTGTTAACATCCCAAGGCGTCCTTGAAATCAAGGGTTCATCCAAGCCCCCATGAAAAATGGCCATTAGCAACTCATCCAGGTACATGGTTGAAGACAGCTCCAAGAAATTATCTGCATAGTCTTCAACGGAGCGGCCATGTTGAGTGAGGATACAACATGTTGATTGGGTGGATTAGAATGCTCTGCTGCTGTCTGTTTTTTGGGGTCTGGTCTTCTCTTACAGAATAGCAGACTCAAGACAGTGAAATAGTGGAACTTTATTACAGCGAGTGAGCAAATGGTAAAACAGGTAAGTAATTTAGAATAATAGGAGTTTGTGGATGGTATGGTAATAGATTTACTGTTTTGCAGGTGATGGTGGAGATCATGGATGGGAGATAGGTGTTGTCGGGATGGAATAAAATTTGTAAATAACAAAATAAATCCTTAAGAATTTAGAAAGCTGCAACTGTGTGTGTTTATTTATTTACTTTGTAGATTTTGAAGTGCTACCCAGTAAAAAAGTTAAAAATTTTGAGCACTGTAAATAGAAATATGAAGTGAGAAATAGAATGGGAATTATTTGAAAATATTTCTAGAAAGGTTTATTAAATTTATGAATGTATTTACCATCTTATTACAATGTGTATTGCACATTTACAATGCAAGACAGACAGCAGCATACCTATGGTAAATGTACCTATTAAGCTCACCAAAATCTACATTGAGACATTTTAGTACACAGGGTAATGGTTTGAGTACAATAAGTTATGTTAAATAAAATATTAATCTCTCTCACAATAATATTTTATTTTATTTGAAATGACAAAAGCATTTAAATGAAGATATACATCATTAAATACAAAAAGTCTGGCTGTCCCTAATGGAGACATGTTTGTACTCTTTATAACCCTGTTGCCATTAAACTCACATCATGTTTTATGGGAAATTTCTTGTCTATTTTAAACAAAAAAAATTAAATAATCATTTTATAAAAATTAACTTGAAGTGACAACCATGAGTTAATATTTAAAGTCTGTTTATGAAGTATTTACATAGACGTTCAATGAGGATGAGCTTAAAGGGAGCACACTGAGATTTATTGAAACAGCAAACATTTTTTTTTATTAATAAATATTATTAAATTAAATTTAAAAGGACATTTTTGCTAAATGAATAATCTAGGTAATGTATTAATATCATACATATTTTAATATGAACAGCTATTGCTTTTTCTTATTGATGTCACTGAAGCTGTGATTTTCATAGTAGTGACCCTTTAAGCTCACCACACAATAATATGAAGCCTTTAAAAATAACAGCATTGTAAAACCACAGGACATCAATAAACTGTACATTTATAATATAATGGATTTAAAAGTACAAGCCAGTAATGCCTGTGAAGTACAATATTAGTGTAGCACACAATCTTATACAGCTAGTAAGCTAACAATGTTCTGTAGCACCTGCGCTATGTTGCTAAAACTATCTTTTGGATCGAAATGTAATTATTTCTCACATCCAGGTTATAATATGCAAAAGTCTAAACATTAATTTTGCAGTAAGAAGTTATACTTATCAAAAATAAAGGTTTAAGGATCTAAAAAAAAATCACATTTAAGGGGCTCCTCTTCTGGAATGTTTTCAGACAGCTTTCAAAATAGCCGCCAGACAGTGTGAACACATGAATACCCATATCTCAGTGTGAACACATGAATACCCATATCTCAGAGTGAACACATGAATACCCATATCTCAGTGTGAACACGTGAATACCCATATCTCAGTGTGAACACGTGAATACCCATATCTCAGTGTGAACACGTGAATACCCATATCTCAGAGTGAACACGTGGATACCCATATCTCAGTGTGAACACATGAATACCCATATCTCAGTGTGAACACATGAATACCCATATCTCAGTGTGAACACATGAATACCCATATCTCAGTGTGAACACATGAATACCCATATCTCAGTGTGAACACATGAATACCCATATCTCAGTGTGAACACATGAATACCCATATCTCAGTGTGAACACATGAATACCCATATCTCAGTGTGAACACATGAATACCCATATCTCAGTGTGAACACATGAATACCCATATCTCAGTGTGAACACATGAGTACTCATATCTCAGTGTGAACACATGAATACCCATATCTCAGAGTGAACACATGAGTACTCATATCTCAGTGTGAACACATGAATACCCATATCTCAGTGTGAACACATGAGTACTCATATCTCAGTGTGAACACATGAATACCCATATCTCAGAGTGAACACATGAATACCCATATCTCAGTGTGAACACGTGAATACCCATATCTCAGTGTGAACACATGAATACCCATATCTCAGTGTGAACACATGAATACCCATATCTCAGTGTGAACACATGAATACTCATATCTCAGTGTGAACACATGAATACCCATATCTCAGTGTGAACACATGAATACCCATATCTCAGTGTGAACACATGAATACCCATATCTCAGTGTGAACACATGAATACTCATATCTCAGTGTGAACACATGAATACTCATATCTCAGTGTGAACACATGAATACCCATATCTCAGTGTGAACACGTGAATACCCATATCTCAGTGTGAACACATGAATACCCATATCTCAGTGTGAACACATGAATACCCATATCTCAGTGTGAACACATGAATACTCATATCTCAGTGTGAACACATGAATACCCATATCTCAGTGTGAACACGTGAATACCCATATCTCAGTGTGAACACGTGAATACCCATATCTCAGTGTGAACACGTGAATACCCATATCTCAGTGTGAACACGTGAATACCCATATCTCAGTGTGAACACGTGAATACCCATATCTCAGTGTGAACACGTGAATACCCGTATCTCAGTGTGAACACATGAATACCCGTATCTCAGTGTGGACACATGAATACCCGTATCTCAGTGTGGACACATGAATACCCATATCTCAGTGTGAACACGTGAATACCCATATCTCAGAGTGAACACATGAATACCCATATCTCAGTGTGAACACGTGAATACCCATATCTCAGAGTGAACACATGAATACCCATATCTCAGTGTGAACACGTGAATACCAATATCTCAGTGTGAACACATGAATACCCATATCTCAGTGTGAACACATGAATACCCATATCTCAGTGTGAACACGTGAATACCCATATCTCAGTGTGAACACGTGAATACCCATATCTCAGTGTGAACACATGAATACCCGTATCTCAGTGTGGACACATGAATACCCGTATCTCAGTGTGGACACATGAATACCCGTATCTCAGTGTGAACACATTGATACCCATATCTCAGTGTGAACACTTGGATACCCATATCTCATTGTGAACACATGAATACCCATATCTCAGTGTGAACACATGAATACCCATATCTCAGTGTGAACACATGAATATCCATATCTCAGGGTAAACACATGAATACCAATATATCAGTGTGAACACATGAATACCCATATCTCAGTGTGAACACATGCATACCCATATCTCAGGGTAAACACATGCATACCCATATCTCAGTGTGAACACATGCATACCCATATCTCAGTGTGAACACATGGATACCCATATCTCAGTGTGAACACATGGATACCCATATCTCAGTGTGAACACATGAATACCCATATCTCAGAGTGAACACATGGATACCCATATCTCAGAGTGAACACATGAATACCCATATCTCAGAGTGAACACATGAATACCCATATCTCAGAGTGAACACGTGACTACCCATATCTCAGTGTGAACACATGAATATCCATATCTCAGGGTAAACACATGAATACCCATATCTCAGTGTGAACACGTGAATACCCATATCTCAGTGTGAACACGTGAATACCCATATCTCAGTGTGAACACGTGAATACCCATATCTCAGTGTGAACACATGAATACCCATATCTCAGTGTGAACACGTGAATACCCATATCTCAGTGTGAACACATGAATACCCATATCTCAGTGTGAACACATGAATACCCATATCTCAGTGTGAACACATGAATACCCATATCTCAGTGTGAACACGTGAATACCCATATCTCAGTGTGAACACGTGAATACCCATATCTCAGTGTGAACACGTGAATACCCATATCTCAGTGTGAACACGTGAATACCCATATCTCAGTGTGAACACGTGAATACCCATATCTCAGTGTGAACACGTGAATACCCATATCTCAGTGTGAACACGTGAATACCCATATCTCAGTGTGAACACGTGAATACCCATATCTCAGTGTGAACACGTGAATACCCATATCTCAGTGTGAACACGTGAATACCCATATCTCAGTGTGAACACGTGAATACCCATATCTCAGTGTGAACACGTGAATACCCATATCTCAGTGTGAACACGTGAATACCCATATCTCAGTGTGAACACGTGAATACCCATATCTCAGTGTGAACACGTGAATACCCATATCTCAGTGTGAACACATGAATACCCATATCTCAGTGTGAACACATGAATACCCATATCTCAGAGTGAACACATGAATACCCATATCTCAGTGTGAACACATGAATACCCATATCTCAGTGTGAACACATGAATACCCATATCTCAGTGTGAACACATGAATACCCATATCTCAGTGTGAACACGTGAATACCCATATCTCAGTGTGAACACATGAATACCCATATCTCAGAGTGAACACATGAATACCCATATCTCAGTGTGAACACATGAATACCCATATCTCAGTGTGAACACATGAATACCCATATCTCAGTCTGAACACATGAATACCCATATCTCAGTGTGAACACATGAATACCCATATCTCAGAGTGAACACGTGAATACCCATATCTCAGTGTGAACACATGAATACCCATATCTCAGAGTGAACACATGAATACCCATATCTCATTGTGAACACATGAAAACCCATATCTCAATGTGAACACGTGAATACCCATATCTCATTGTGAACACGTGAATACCCATATCTCAGAGTGAACACATGAATACCCATATCTCAGAGTGAACACATGAATACCCATATCTCATTGTGAACACATGAATACCCATATCTCAGTGTGAACACATGAATACCCATATCTCAGAGTGAACACGTGAATACCCATATCTCATTGTGAACACATGAATACCCATATCTCAGAGTGAACACATTAATACCCATATCTCAGAGTGAACACATGAATACCCATATCTCAGTGTGAACACATGGATACCCATATCTCAGTGTGAACACATGGATACCCATATCTCAGAGTGAACACATGAATACCCATATCTCAGAGTGAACACATGAATACCCATATCTCAGAGTGAACACATGAATACCCGTATCTCAGAGTGAACACATGAATACCCATATCTCAGTGTGAACACATGGATACCCATATCTCAGAGTGAACACATGAATACCCATATCTCAGAGTGAACACATGAATACCCATATCTCAGTGTGAACACATGAATACCCATATCTCAGAGTGAACACATGAATACCCATATCGCAGTGTGCAATGGTCTGATTAGCTTGAAATTACAGGAGGTATATAGTAACAAAAACACATCAATTGGTTAAGACATCAAGTAGGATGATACATTTTTCTTTTTATAATCTGAGCTCAAAGATAGTAGTGTGCTTAATGGGTACTTGAGCTTAATCGTTTACCCTATTATTTTTAGATTATTAGGAAAGGAAGAACAAACTGAAAACATATTTGTAAAAATTCCACTACTTTGGATATATCCTGAACAACCTCCTTTTTGTGAGCAGCAGGGCATGTCAGATAAAATCTTAAAGGAATCTTAACATTGCCAAAGGCTACAGCAATGAAAATCACCCCCAAAAAATCACAAAAAATGCTTAAAAGCTCTGTAAATCGATGTATTACATTTATTGTCAAAACAATTTAAGGAATCCTGGCTGAATGAAAGAAGAAAATAATAATTGTACTGACCCCAACCATTCAACATGTGAATGGTTGTGTAAATATAATAATAGGCCTAATTATAATAATTACAGAATAATAAATCAGCATTTAAATTCAGGGAAGAATATGAGACTACATTTTATTAGATGGGGGCGGTAGGGGACCTAGATAATGGGTAGGGGGGCGCTGCCCCAAAAAAGGTTGAGAACCACTGATCTTCAGTGAGAATGAGACAAAAATGTGCATCTGATTCAATCAGTACAGACAACAGACAAAATTAAACCTTACATCTGCAGTGTTTAACTAGTAGCACCGAATGCAATTGTACTGTTTGATGTTCAGGATGTTTATTGACTTTTCCTACATCACCTCTCTGAGGCCTGCAACTGCAGCAAAACAAACAAAAGAAGGACCAACAATGTCATAAGAATGTCTGCAATTATACCAGTCACGACACAGTTTGCTTTGCAAATGAGCACATTTTGCCTCTGAAATGGGCCAATACATCAATGCTTATCCACGTTTGCATAAGTGTCCTGTATGATGGGACTTTTTTGTCCATTCCATTTTTTGTCCATTTCCACACCCTCTTGAACTTTTCAAGAGAGTTGACAAGATTGATGACATCCCTTCAAAACACTGAGGGTTTAATGTCAAATAATAAACAATGTGCTAAAACATGTTTTTGTTAACATTTTCCAGCACTTTTCCAGAATTATGGAATTTGGCAATCGATCACAACAATGTAGTGCAATATTTAAACTAGGGCTGGCGATTTAACGCATTCATCTTGAGTGATTAATTATGGAGAAAATAATGCATTAAAGTTAATAATGCTTTTACCCCATTCTGCCTCACCCAAACCACCTTATATATAATGCAGTTTAGTTATGAACATGATGCAGAGCAGCGACTGATGAAGATGAAGCCTATTAGAAATTTTTTTTTCGGGAGTGGACCCATGGGCTGGAGCGGGCTCTAGAGTGGACCCATGGGCTGGAGCGGGCTCTAGAGTGGACCCATGGGCTGGAGCGGGATCTAGAGTGGACCCATGGGCTGGAGCGGGCTCTAGAGTGGACCCATGGGCTGGAGCGGGATCTAGAGTGGACCCATGGGCTGGAGCGGGCTCTAGAGTGGACCCATGGGCTGGAGCGGGATCTAGAGTGGACCCATGGGCTGAAGCGGGATCTGGAGTGGACTCTTGGGCTGGAGCGGGCTCTGGAGTGGACTTTTGGGCTGGAGCGGGCTCTGGAGTGGACTCTTGGGCTGGAGCGGGCTCTAGAGCGGAATCTTGGGCTGGAGTGGGCTCTACTTTTACATTTACATTTATGCATTTGGCAGACGCTTTTATCCAAAGTGACTTACAGTGCCCCTATTGCAGGGGCAATCCCCCTGGAGCAACATGGAGTAAAGTGCCTTGCTCAAGGACACACTGGTGGTGAGCGCTGGGATCGAACCAGCAACCTTCTGTGTATCAGTTCCATGGTTTAACCCACTGGACCACCATCTCACCTCTAGAGAGGACTCTTGGGTTGGAGCAGGCTCTAGAGTGTACTTATGGGCTGGAGCGGGCTGTAGAGTGGACTCTTGGGCTGGAGCGGGCTCTAGAGTGTACTTATGGGCTGGAGCGGGCTGTAGAGTGGACTCTTGGGCTGGAGCGGGCTCTAGAGTGGACTCTTGGGCTGGAGCGGGCTCTAGAGTGTACTTATGGGCTGGAGCGGGCTGTAGAGTGGACTCTTGGGCTGAAGCGGGCTCTAGAGTGTACTTATGGGCTGGAGCGGGCTCTAGAGTGGACTCTTGGGCTGGAGCGGGCTCTAGAGTGGACTCTTGGGCTGGAGCGATGGACACACCATTTGGGTAGTGTTAGGTTCTCAGGTAATCTTACACTCACACAGATAATCAGTACTGAAGATGCTGGAGACACAAGGGAGTAAAAATAAACAGGATAATCGTATTTGCTCAATTTCACCAATAGTTTCCATCCAAAGTTGCGAATTTCACTTATGAGCAAAACTGGAATATCGCATAAAACATTTGCAATTAAAGCAGTGTTTCCATCCCATGATGTGTTGAAGAGAACAAAAGCATCAGTTCCTGGGAAATTGGCAGAAAATATCAGTAATAAAAATAGAAGTTGCTGCAATTGGGCATAAATGCTGTCATGTTCTATTGAGTTTGGATGCTGGTGTTTCAGAATGCAATTGTGTGAGGCACTTTTGGGAGGTAATTAAATCAAATCATTCTGATGACAGACTTTGGCTCAGGCACTTCAGAGCAACTAAACCAACATTTGAGATGATGTATGACACGATTGGTCCGCACTCCAGTTATCCAATCAAGTCACCTGATTTTTTTTGCTGTCCATCAAGGGTCTTCTTATCAAATTAAAAAATGTATCCCCCTCAATTAAGCACGTTTTATGCACATTTTTAGAATTGATGCACATCTTAGTGTTTCCATCCAGGTTTTTTTAATGTGATATCCCAAAATCCCAAAAGTTTTTTTTATGAATCGAGTGAACCATTAATTCAGTGATCCATTCATAAACACAACCACTCGCTTTGTTCCTGAATGAATCAGTTGAATGAATGATTAAATGACTCACTCTTTAAGACAGTGACAGTGACCACCTACTGGTGGTTTTAATTTCATATTTAGAGTATAATTTCATAATTCATTCATATTTATGCCACCTCTGATCTACAATAACCAGTCTGTGTGCATATACATAAATGCTATTTCAGATAGCATTTTTTTTAAAAATTCTATGTTGAATCAAAGTATTTCTTTCTAAAGCTATGTCTATTCAGTATTAAAAAAAAAAAAAAAAAACTATATTTTGGGGGTAATTTTTAGCCAAAATTGATAAGCAATTAATTTGCGATAAATCAATTAATTAATTGGCACATCATGGAATTAGTTAGATTAAAAATTGTAATTGCTTGCCAGCCCTAATTTAAACACATACTGTAAACAAAACACACCAACAACCAATCAAAGCAGCAATGATTTAAGGGGCGGAGTTTAAGGATGAAAAGAGAACGATAGAGAAGGGTGGAGAGAGTCAAAGAAAGAAGTCATCAAGAAAAACATCTCCAACCAATGAATCCAACAAAACACTAAAAAGAGTAAACAAAGGTAGGTTGTGTTCTTTCTGCATCACTCAGGATGGAAATATAGACCAGTAATCATTGTGTCTCTTATTTTAAGTGATCTTCATATCTGGTTGCATTCCTGCTGAAAAGAGAGATGTGGATGTTCGGATACTTGTTTTCACTAATTGGTAAGAATTGCTTTTTAATATGATAATGCATCTCTTTTACAAATAAGGTTTTAAGCAAATGATTCCTTTTGCATGAGTGCATTGGTAACCTCAACCGCATAGATTTGGTTTTTAGCACTAATATGCCATTCAAATCAAACGACACAGATGCACTAAATGTGTATTTGTCCAGAAATTGTTCAGAAAGAGTATTTATTTATACAAGTATGTGATGCTTTACTGCCATTTGTTCACTGAATAAAAATAGTCCAGATATGTAAAGAATGTATGTAAGCAATAACAATAACAGGACCGTTGCAATTTAAAATATCAAAATGTGAAACAAGGTTCACAGGTTCCAAAAGAACCATTTTTTCTTAGTGTGGAGAACATTTTGAGAGTCTAAAAAAACTTTTTTTCTTTCCACTATAAAGAAACTTTAGTGCAATGGAAAAGTTCTGTGGGTGTTAAAGGTTCTTCGTGGAACCATTGATGCCAATAAAAAAACCTTTATTTTTTCTGCGACGGGGAAATGTGTACAGATACGCTAAATCCAGACAGTACAATGGAATTTCACTGTTTTATTTGATAAAAACTTTGATCAAATGCTCAAAGGTCTTCACTACCCACCAAAATAAAAGTGTGCTTAACTTGAAGTAAAAAGATATATATTAGTATTATTTAGCCAGATTTACTTGTGTACTGATGCAATTAATCCAGATGTATAAATATTTGCTATGTATTTCTGAAAAACAGGCACTGTTGCCATTCATGCCGGGACAAATAACTTGCAAGGTAATGGTTTCTTTAATATTTAAATGAAAGAACATGTTCTCTGATGAAACCAATTCAGTGTAGGTAACTGAGAAAGTTATGATCTGATTATATTATAACCCAGTGAGACAGCACATTTCCACTGCAGGTGAATCATAAAATACAATAAACCTTTTTTTGTATTTACTTAACCCTTTCTAGAGAATATTGCAATCAGGGGAAGGGCTGAACAGTCATCCTCACGTTACTTCGGGCCTAAAGCTGCCATTGATGAATGTGATTCTTGCTGCACCCGAACCGAAAGCGAGACTAACCCGTGGTGGAGGCTGGATCTAACGCAATTAAAAAGCATTCAAGAAGTGGTCGTCACTAACAGAGCAGACTGCTGTCTAGAACAAATCAATGAAGCTGAGATTCGCATCGGAATCTCCCTGGAAAACAACGGCAACAACAATCCCATGTGACGTTCTTGATAAGAAAAATTAGCATTTACTCAAATAAACATAACAATCGAAATATTGATGGTACTCCAAAAGTATGACATGAACATGTTGTGCAATATTATTTAAAGGGGGGTTATGCAGTTTTTTCAAAGACTTCTTGTTGGGCTCTACATAAAGAGGTTTTCCTGCTGAAATGTTGATTATCTCCTCATATTCTCCATTGTTGCGACTCCAAGTCTGTCAGTAATGCTCTGTTTAGTTCCTCTCTATGAAGCCCCTCCTTCTGAAAAGCACAATGTGTTCTGATTGGTCGGCTGGAGCAGTGTGTTGTGATTGGTGTTTAGGAAGTGACCCACCCCTTACCATAACCATCAGTTTCAACACACTACTAACTCAATCAGGCCACGCCCCTTTATTCTGCGTATGGATTATTATAATGAGAAATTTTGTGATGTGTTGGTTCCTGGAAGAAACCTCAAGACTACAATGGAGGCGTTTCAGGGAGTTCAGAAACAGTGCACAATGATTATTACACTAAAGAAAAATGAAGATATAAAAAGAGCATAATAGGACCTCTTTAAAAAGAAAATGAGACTATTAATATTGCTTTAGTTCATGTGAAGTGATTAATGTTTCATATTCTCTCTCTAGATGTGCGAAAATTTCTGGTATGCAAGTAGGACAAAACATCTCTTACAAGTGCAGTGGAATGCAAGGACAATATGTGAACGTGGTCATTCCTGGAGATTCAAAGAGTCTTTCTCTGTGTGAAGTGAAAGTCTATGGGACAGGTAATAATATGTCAAATATAGAAAAGTCCAGACTAACTAAGATTTTTAGTACACCATGGCTGTATTTATTTGATCAAAAATACAGTACAAAAGGTGATGTTGAAAACATTGAAAATATTGTCCCTGTGTCCCTGAAGTGTCCCTGATGAATAAAAGTATTCATTTCGTTTTTTATTTTTTTATTTTATATATATATATATATATATATATATATATATATATATATATATATATATATATATATATATATATATATATATATATATATATATATTCACATGGAAATCAGCTATTTTAAATAGTAATTATGTTTCACTGAGCTGTATTTGTGATCAAATAAATGCAGCCTTGGTGAGCAGAAGAGACTTTAAAAAAACAGAAAATATATTTTTAAAAATCTGAATTATTCCAAACTTTTGAACTCTAGTGTTAGTGTATATAAATGCATATAATCAATTTCCAGATAATGTGATATTCAAAGGAGATGCTGTTCAGTCATCTATATTTAAATACTGGCATGCTGAATGCGCCATCGATGGAATAAAACCCATCCCAGGCAAATCCTCAATGTGCACCCATACAAATTGGGAAAATAAACCCTGGTGGAGGCTGGATCTGCTGGATAATTACTACATTAATCAAGTGACCATCACCAACAGACTAGACTGCTGTCCTGAACGAATCAACGGAGCAGAGATTCGCATCGGAAATTCCCTGGAAAACAATGGCAACAACAATCCCAGGTTACAGTTACTCATCACTCTTACAAGAAAAAGGTTCTATATAGAAGCATAAAGGGTTCCACCAAAAGCTTTATATATAGAACCTATTTAGAACATCATAGTAAAAAAAATATCAATGCTATGTACTTTACGTTAGGCCTGGGCCGATAACTGATATCATATCGAATTGCGATAAAATTAATGTCAATAACGATAAGCTCTGGACATTTTTACTCTATATGGATTAGATATATATGGTGAACTTGCACTTCAAAGTACATGCTCTCCTTGCAAAGAAAACTCGACGCAAGAAGGAAAACATTTGTGGAAGCAGCAACGAACGTTAAATCGAAAGTTAAACTAACCTTTCGTTATCATCAAAAGATGATGTAATTGTCGATAAAAGGTTAGCACAAATTCAGTTACTCATTTGAACCGTGCCACACAGACCATGTATCCACTCGAGTCAAAGTCCAAACAGCAGCGAACTCAGCACGAGCTCACTACAGCAGATCCGTTTACTCTGATCGGTCTCAGTTACGCGACACTAAACAGTGCTGTGAGATCCAGTGAGAAAGCCAGATGGAACTGCGCTGACAAACACTAGAAACACTGTGCGCAGTGATACAGTCAAATTTTTTATCAGTCATTTTATCAGTCGTTTAGTCACAAAAAAAAAAAACTCAAGGCGAAGGCACACTCAGTCGGGCATCATCCATCAACCTCAAATGTTTCTTATCATTTGAAACATGCAAGTAGCAACTTTACATGGCTGCTTGCTCTAATGAACCTACATGTGCACTATTATTAGGAGCATATCCAAGAGTCTGTGTGGAGTGTGGAAGGTGAAGTATAGCGCTCATACTGCATGACATGGAGGCACCGGCACTATAACTTGCATTTTTTTCCTGACAATCAGACTCAATCATCTGCACCATCAGACTTGGCCATGTGATTTAGTTTGCCCAGAGTCCCCCCAAGTTCAGGGGCATTTAGTTCACCTCCTTGCTGAACGAGGTTGCTCCTGTGTTACGGGAGGATATCACAGTCCTACTGGACAAAGGTCGCGATAGAGCCTCCAGTTGAAATGAAGACTGGGTTTTACGGCCTGTACTTTATTGTATCCAAGAAAGGCTGTGGGTTACGGCCAATCTTGGACCTGCGAGTTTTGAATCAGTTCCTGCACAGGCTGCCATTCAAGATGTAGGTCTTTCAAGGTTGCCTGGAGAGGAGAGGTATCCATTTACATTTACATTTAGTCATTTAGCAGACGCTTAAGAGCAATAGAAGCAGCTAGAACAGTCAAAGGCAACAGTATGCAAGTGCTGTAATAAGTCTCAGTTAATCTAGCACAGAACACACAGGACAGAACACACAGGACCGAGTGATTTCATGCCTCTTTGGTATGGCACCACAAGGCGTCGTTCACTGGCAGAACGTAAGCTCCTGGAGGGTATGTAAGTCTGAACAAGCGAGTTCAGGTATATTGGTGCAGAGCCAGTGGTTGCTTTAAAGGCGAGCAGCAGTGCCTTGAATTTGATGCGAGCGGCTATTGGCAGCCAGTGCAGACTGATGAAGAGAGGCGTGACGTGCGCTCTCTTCGGCTGCATTCTGGATCAGTTGCAAGGGTTTGATAGTGCATGCCGGAAGGCCCGCTAGAAGAGTATTACAGTAGTCCAGTCTGGAGAGAACAAGAGCTTGGACCAGGAGTTGTGTGGCCTGCTCTGATAGGAAGGGTCTAATCTTCCTGATGTTGTATAACGCAAATCTGCAGGACCGGGTTGTTGCAGTAATGTGGTCAGTGAATTTGAGCTGATCATCAATCACAACTCCAAGATCCAAAGAACATCAACTGACAACGGGGGTTCCCTAGGGCTCAGTATATGGACCTCTCCTCTTCGCCTTTTACACTACATCACTGGGACCCATCAGACAGGCACATGGCTTCTCATACCACTGCTATGCTGATGACACTCAGCTCTACCTTTCATTCCAACCAGACGACCCCACAGTAGCTGCACGAATCTCCAGCTGTCTAGTGGACATCTCGGCATGGATGAAAGATCATCACCTGCAGCTCAACCTGGCAAAGACTGAGCTTATCATCTTCCCTGCCAATCCGACACTACAACACGATTTCAACATCCAGCTAGGTTCATCTTCGAGTAACCTTTGATGACCAGCTGTCCTTCAAAGACCGAATATCAAA
Organism: Romanogobio albipinnatus; assembly: GCA_023566225.1. Classification (NCBI taxonomy): domain Eukaryota; kingdom Metazoa; phylum Chordata; class Actinopteri; order Cypriniformes; family Gobionidae; genus Romanogobio; species Romanogobio albipinnatus. The sequence continues at coordinate 4,374,439 of CM042239.1, forward strand.
GACAGCTCGGTCATGCAGGTTTGCGCTGCACAACATCAGGAAGATCAGACCATTCCTAACAGAGCATGCAACACAGCTTCTTGTCCAGGCCTTGGTCATTTCTAGGCTTGACTACTGCAATGCGCTTCTGGCTGGACTCCCATCATGATCAAAATGCTTCAGATGATCCAGAATGCAGCGGCACGTCTTGTCTTCAACGAGCCCAAAAGGGCCCATATCACACCTCTCTTCATCTCTCTGCACTGGCTCCCACTCGCTGCTCGCATCAAGTTCACGGCATTGACACAAACTCAGCACCTGCATACTTCGACTCGCTCCTACAAGTCTACACCCCCAACAAAAGCCTTCGCTCAGCTAAGGAGTGACGGCTCATGGTACCATTATAGAATGGCATGAAATCCCTTTGCAGAACATTTTAATTCACCGTTCCTTGCTGGTGGAATGATCTTCCCACCTCCATCCGGAATGCCGAATCACTGACAACATTCAAAAGACAGCTGAAAACCCATCTCTTCTGTGAGCACCTCATCATAAAATAATAATAATAATAATAATTCCTCTATTTCCTCTCTATTCTAGCCTGTGCTGCTCTGGGTAATGTCCAAAACTTAGTATTTTAGGCACTTTTTGTGATTTCTCGCATCTACATGACAGATTGCTTCCTGTATTCTTCAGTTGTAAGTCACTTTGGATAAAAGCATCTGCTAGTTGAATAAATGTAAATGTTGACACAGAAATGCATCTTTGCATGCCTCTCCTGAGATTGGTTTGCAGTGATCGACCTGAAGGATGCATATTTTCATGTCTCAATTCTCTCTCGACACAGACTGTTCTTGTGTTTGAGGGACAGGCATATTAGTACAAAGTCCTATCCCTGAGTTCTTCACGAAGGTCACAGAGGCAGTCATTATTCCCATGAGAGAACGTGGCGTTCGCTTGCTCAACTACCTCGACAACTGGCTCATACTGGCCCAGTCAGATCTCTGGGTCAACTGGGAGAAGAGCAAACTATCCCCCATGCAGAGGATAACTTATCTCGGTGTGGCACTGGACTCAGTCCACCTAACAGCCCCCCTCACAGAGGAGCATGTTCAGTCAGTGTTGAACTGCCCCACTGAAGGAGAGCGACCTCACTGAAACATTTTCAGAGGCTCTTGGGGCATATGACATCCGCAGTAACGTTGCTTGGCTTGCTTCAAATGAGGCCGCTTCAGCACTGGCTTCTCAGCCGAGTCCTGAGATAGGTGTGGCAGAGCAGCACGTTCCATGTGACAATTACCCCGGCCTGCCCCAAAATCTTCAGTCCGTGGTCGGACCCTTCGTTTCTACAGACAAGAGTTCCCCTAGAACATGTGTCCAGGCATGTTGTGGTCTCTATGGTTGCATCTAACATCGGCTGGGGGGCCAAGTACAATGAGCATGCATTATCGGGAATTTGGACAGGTCCCCAACTGCATTGGCACATCAACTGCCTCGAGTTGTTAACGGTATATCTTTCACTGAGCCACCTCAACTTGCAGCTACGAGGCAAGCACGTCCTGGTCGGTACAGACAACACGGCGGCTGGTGCGTCCATCCACCGTCAAGGTGGTCTACGCTCCCGTCGCATGTCACAACTCGCCTGCCATCTACTCCTTTGGAGTCAGAAGCATCTGACAGCAAGTACTCACAACAGTAAGTGCTCCCAGGAGAGTGGGGACACCATCCCCAGGCAGTCCAGCTGATTTGGATGGGCTTCAGGACTGCACTATATCTGTCTGCCACCCTGGATACGTCTCACTGCCAGTTGTTTTACTCCCTGACTGAGGGGACCCTCTGACGCACTCGCATACATCTGGCCCTGGGGCCTACGCAAGTATGCATTTCCCCCAGTGAGCCTTCTAGCACAGACACTGAAGGAGGACGAGGAGCAGGACCCCCGACGATGCTTGATCAGTGCTTTCCTTCTTGCAAGATGGACTGGAGGGTAGGGGGTTCATACACCCTCGAAGTGTATGTTGCCACGATCGCAGCACATCACGATGCAGTTGCTGGTTAATCTCTGGGAAACCAAGACCTGATTGTCAGGTTCCTGAGGGGAGCCAGAAAGTTAAATCCTCCTCGCTCGCACTCGGTTCTAGGGATGCACAATACCATTTTTCAGAACCGATACCAAATACCAATCCGATAGCAGGGCAGTTTTGTTTAAAAATACCTCAGTGTGTTGAACTGATAATCATTCTTTTGTGTGTTAAACACAATCTACTAAATGCATACAACTTCTTTATAAAGGAAATCAACAAATTAAAAAAATATATAAATCAGATGTGGATAGATGGTGGATAAACTAGAATAGTGGATATTGATGATTGCACAATAATCATGAGTGCACAATAATTTTATAAAATTAAACATTTAGTAAAAAAAAAAGAAAACATTTTGTGTGGAACAAATAAAAGTGAATAAGTGTAGCAATGTTACACGTTGTAAAATACATTCATGAAAAACAAGTAAATATATTAATATATATAGGGCCTATATACTAAGAAATTAAAAGAGATTTATTTTAAATGTATAGCTTTTGTAATGAGGCAGCAACACATTATAGATAGAGCAGAACAAGAAAAGCTATTTATAATCTTCCAATGTGCAAAAGTTTTATAATATGAAAGGCTCCGATCCAGAGCAACACAAAGCTCTTATGCGTCCCATGCGCAGGATGATGCGCTTGAAGCAACATGGAATCACAGTGCAGCGTCCGTAATTAAAAGTTCAAAACACAAAGAAAAGCTTTAGTGCATAGTGTATTTATCTATGCACTATTTTATTGAGCCTTTCCTTTTAAAATTTCAGTTACCGTGAGTGTGAAGAATAGGAATGTGACGGTGAGGAAATTTTCACACCGGTTAATTGACGTGTGACAACAACGATATAACCGGTATCACCGGTAAGGGCTTTACAAATCTCTAATTTTAAACCGAAAGTCAAATGCGCACGGCCGCTTGAGCATTCATAACGGAGTGGTGTGGAGCAAAGCGAGTGTGTTCAATAGATTACTATAAAAAGTTAAGCTTCCATAGGCATAAACTGAAAACGCGCCAGACAGGACATGCACCGTGAATGACTGTGTGGCCGTGAATGAATGCCGGTTGGCCGTGCTCATTTTAGTTTCGTTTTAGAATTAGTGTCAATTCGGGGGCGGGTTGCTTGAATTGTAGGTTCATTAGCCTATTATTCTTGATGAAAAACACAACAAAGAAACGGTATAATGACAAATTCACTTAAATAGGCGCTTTTACATTTCACTTTGAAAACCAATGTTCCACGATCATCTGGTGTGTCAGCTCCTCACTCTGTGATAAATGAGATCTGATTCCTGCTGCACTTGTGCTGCGACTCTTTTTCGGCTCATGCTGTATTGAGCAGACACGTTTGGTTTTTAACTTTAGTGTCTGTTCTGTAACTGAACTTAATGATTTTATTACTATAAAAAAATTAAAATGACGGTGGGGGCGGTGCTGCAGTGGGCAAGTGATACAGGTCACAGGTAACACCGACTATCGCAGCAAGCCTAGTGAAGAACAATACAATTTCTAGTCCAGTGTTGTGATTGAACTGACTCCAGGTAGAAAGTAACTCGATTTAGAAACTGCAATAAACTCCAGCCAGATAAAGTAATTTTATGTGAAACCATAGAGTGTTATCTACAGATCAAGCTGAATATGAACATTGAATCATCTTGGAGAGTTTAATTGTTTTGACTGTCGTAACCGAACACGACACACAGTTTGAATGTTGAATGGAGAATGACTGGCAGCTGCAGCGGAGGGACCTAAAATATTCATCTGTACCTCACATTAAACCATGGAATGGCTTCAGAACACTTAATATGGTGCACAAAGCGTTGATGATTCTTTATAATGTTTTTGTGCCTTTTGTGGGGCACTGGGGCTTAACAATAGCGCAGAATATTATAAGCACAGTATCGGATTTGAATCGGTCCTGTCTGACCGTTACCCGATCCGGCAAATAATGGCAGTATCAGAGCCGATACCGATACTGTGTATCGGATCTGTGCATCCCTACTCGGGGCCCTCTTGGGAACTTGTCTCTAGTGCTCACGGCACTGCAGAGAGCGCCCTTTGAACCTTGGCAGTCAGCTGAGTTAAAAATCCTGTCATGGAAGACACTACTCCTGACTGCATTGGCTTCCCTAAAGAGGGTAGGGGACCTCCATGCGTTTTCAGTTGACGAATTTCATGCCTAGAATTCGGCCCAGCTAACTCTTACATTATCCTGAGACCCCAGCCCTGATATGTACCCAAGGTTCCCACCACTCCTATCAGGGACCAGGTGGTGAACCTGCAAGCGCTGCCCCCAGAGGAGGCAGACCCAGCCCTAGCTTTGCTCTGTCCCGTCCGCGCTTTGCCTGTGCGTGGACCAAATGGAGAGCTTTGGGACCTCAGACTAGCCAGCAGAAGGGAAAGGCTGTCTCCAAGCAGAGGATGGCCCACTGAACACCAGCCCACAGCCAGTATCCTCTCGTGTGCTCGCCTCAAGTAGTCCGTAACACCTGAGACCCACTCAGTTTTGCATCTGATGCTGATGCTTACTGCATCATTCCCCTCCTATGGACCAGATTTGTGTGCTTATTGCTATAGTAAGTTCCCCGGTTGGTGAACCCTGTCGAGTTCCTCCGTCACCCTCAGCAGTCAGACATAGTGGAGCATCTAATGGCAGGCCTAACACTCATATGCACTGGTGGAGCCTGTCCTAGACTGGGTCCCATATGTTGTGACTCCTACGGCGGTCCCGTATTTGTATTCTTCAACGGTACGGTTCTTGTCTGTGAGCCTATGTCTTTCCCTTGGCAGGGTCCGCTCTGCCGTCCCTGCCAGGCGTTGTCTCCCTCCTAACATGGCCAGAGCAACCCCAGGGACATGTTGCGACGTGACATTGAACATGACCGACTTTAAGGGAACATCTCGTTTACGTATGTAACCTTCGTTAACGGAAAGGAGATTTCACAACTTGTAGCCACAATTGCTGTACCATTGCTGTGCGGTCGAATCACTGGCTCTGCTCCTCAGTGAAAAATAAAGGTGCGTTGCATCTGCTTCTGGATTTATACCCGCACTGCAGGGCGGAGTGCGAGATGCAAATCTCACACGCCAATGTGGCTCATTTAGTTTACGGTGATTGGGGCTCCCTCATGTGATCCCAATACGTCTGTGACGTTCCAAAGTGACACCTCCATTCCCTCCTTCAGGGAACGAGGGTTACATATGTAACCGAGATGTTTTTACACAATTTTTGGTCAGTCTTTTCTGAGGGGTGATCTTACACTCTGCATTGTGGTGTTTTATTTCATTCCTCCTGTTTTGAAACTATGCAAAATGATTGATGCGTTTTCCTTTATCTCTTTGACTCTCCAGATGTGCTGTAATTGATAGTATTCCAGCAGGTGCTTCTTACAACTACTCATGTTCTGAAATGGAGGGACGTTATGTGAACGTGATTATCCCTGAAGATAATAAGATTCTTACGCTGTGTGAGGTGGAAGTCTATGGATTTTTGTCAGGTAATTAAGTACTAGGAGTGGTATTAATTTTTTCAGGGCAAATCACATATATTCACATATATTTCAGGGCAAATCATATCTATATATATTGGGGGGGGTGTTTAATTATTTTTTATAAATGTCATTTAAATGTTATTGTTATTATAAAATCTTCCATATGTGTAATTTAAATGTTGGTAACCTACACAAATCACTTTATTTGAATATTTAATATCATATTAACCTGGGCACCCATAGGTTTACAGGATTAGCTGAGAGAGATTTTTTTTTTTCCTTGAGAAAATTTGCAGTGTACTGATACATACAATAAATCAATATTGAATTGAAATCAGAATTGAATCGCAAGCTTGTGAATCAAATTCCAATTGTGAAATGTGTGTCAATACTTTACAGGCCTATATAAAAGCAACTAACCATGTAAACCATATATAAACCATAACCGTGTTGTACTTGTTGAAGACAGACACATAATAAACTGCACCTGCATCAACATAATTCAACAGACATTTAAAAATGTTAGATTTTTTGAACGACATGGTCATTATTTATGGCTATTCAATAGACTAATAAACTCTGAATGGACACATTTTTAAGTCGTACGGCGTTGCTTTCACTCGGACCAAATTAAATATGTCCATCCTGAAAAAAAAGTTAATTCTCTCATTCATTTGTCTTGTAAAACTAATTCCACAACTTGTGTGTATTCACTTCACTATGTTGATTTGTATTTTTTCAGTGAGAAAACACTTTGTGAGGATGAAATTTGTCTCCACTTCTGACCTAGACAACGACAAACTCCTCTCTCAGGTTGGGAAAAGAAAAATACACATTCACTTACACTACAACTAACAGATGCCAGGCTGTACACTATTCTGTAGTTCACTGCTCATGTCCACTGCTATCCCCAAAACCTAACAGCCTAAAAGTGAAAACCTTAGTTAAATACAAAAACAACAAAATCCACTACAGTAATATTACCATCTACTACTACTTTCCCCCTCATGTAAACAGGCCTTTTTTGTTACTGCATCTTTAAGAAACCGATTCATAAAGTGGCTTTCCAGAAACTTTACTCTCTCTGTTTCTCAGTGGTGAATCAAACTGTCAGTCGATCTGCTGAGACCATTAAAAGTTTAAAGAAACAACTGACAAACACTTAACTAATCCACAACCATAAACAAAGGCACTTACTATATTAAAGGGTTAGCTCACCCAACGATGAAAATTCTGTCATTAATTACTCACCCTCATGTCATTCCAAACCAGAAAGACCTTCGTTCATCTTCGGAACACAAATTAAGATATTTTTTATAAAATCTGAGAGCTTTCAGAACCACCCATAGGCAGCAATGCCATTGCAACTTTCAAGGTCCAGTAAAGACAATGTTAAAATAATTCATGTGACTACAGTGGTTCAACCTTAATGTCCTGAAGCGACAAGAATACTTTTTTTGCACAAAAAACAAAAACATATATAGCTGCGAGCAGCAATTATCGGGGTTCAAGCAGTTTAGGCCTTTAAGCACATATGCATAAAGAGATATTACGTTTTATTTAGTAAAGCATGTAACCAATTAAATCATAGAAGGAAAAGACCTATGGTCTGATCTTCATAAAGGTTTGCATGCTTGTTTAGAATCATATGTCGAATGTGCTAACCGACTTTCCTGAAGTTCCGAGTTTTTGTTTAGGATTTATATATAGTATAGTGCATCAGGAAAGTATTCACAACACTTCACTTTTTCCAGATTTTATGCTACAGCCTTATTCCAAAATGGATTAAATACATTTTTCTCAAAATTCTACAAACAATACCGCATAAATGAGAATGTTAAATAAGTTTGTTTGAAATCTTTGCAAATGTATAAAAAATAAATAAAAAATTCACACGCAAGTACTCACAGCCGTTGCCTTGACACTCAACATTGAGCTCAGGTGCTCCAGTTTCCACTCCTGTTGATCATCCTTGAGATGTTTCTACAGCTGGATTGGAGTCCACCTGTGGTAAATTCAGTTGATTGGACGTGATTTGGAAAGGCACACACCTGTGTATATAAGGTCCCACAGTTAAAAGTGCATGTCAGAGCACAAACCATGCCATGAAGTCCAAGGAATTGTCTAACAGATCTGGGGAAGGGTACAGAAACATTTCTGCAGCATTGAAGGTCCCAATGAGCACAGTGGCCTCCATCATCCATAAATGGAAGAAGTTTGGAAAACTGAGCGGTCAGGGGAGAAGGGCCTTAGTCAGGGAGGTGACCAAGAACCTGATGGTCACTCTGACAGAGCTCCTGCATTTCTCTGTTGAGAGAGGAGAATCTTCCAAAAGAACAAACATCATTTGCAGCTCTCCACCAATCAGGCCTGTATGGTAGAGTAGCCAGACGGAAGCCACTCCTCAGTAAAGAGCACATGACAGCCCGCCTGGAGTTTGCCAAAAGGCACCTGAAGGACTCTCTCCAAAATTATCTGGTCTGATGAAATAAAGACTGAACTATTTGGCCTGAATGGCAAGCGTCATGTCTGGAGGAAACCAGGCACCGCTACAGTGAAGCATGGTGGTGGCAGCATCATGCTTTGGGGATTATTTCAGCGGCAGGAACTGGGAGACTAGTCAGGATCGAGGGAAAGATGAAAGCCTTGATGAAAACCTGCTCTGGACCTCAAACTGGGGCAAAGGTTCCTTCTTCCAACAGGACAATGACCCTAAGCACACAGCCAAGATAACAAAGGAGTGGCTACGGGACAACTCTGAGAATGTCCTTGAGTGACCCAGCCAGAGCCCAGACTTGAACCCGATTGCACATCTCTGGAGAGATCTGAAAATGGCTGTCCACCGATGTACCCCATCCAACCTTGATAGAGCTTGAGAGGTCTTGCAAAAAAGAATGGGAGAAACTGCCCAAATATGTGTGTGCCAGGCTTGTAGCATCATACTCAAAAAGACTTGACTGCTTCAACAAAGTATTGAGCAAAGGCTGTGAATACTTATGTACATTTTCATTTTTAATAAACTTCTTTAAAGCCGGCGTTCTGACGTAGAACTAGGAAGCGCTTCACTGTTTTTACTACGTCAACAGTGTAGGAGACACAGACAGCTGAATTCTGAGAATAATTTCAGAATTGTTATATAGCCTATAATTCTTATGTTTATTTTTTAAGAAACAAGCATCCATACGTTTTTATGACACAGTATGTTTAAAAAGTACAATGAACTCTTTTAATTGAAATTTTAAAAAACGATTCCACAAGATAATGTGGAATCAAATGTTTTGTTAGCTTCACGCTGCTCTGGCATTACGAGGGATCACTGATGTCAAAATGTCCTGGACAAAACTTCCCCAGCGAGAACAGAAACGGGATGTAGAGAAAGGTGAATACATTTACACAATGAAAAACGTATTATGTGGTTTAGACATCATTATGAGTGTCTTAATATGCTTTTTTACAGGTCTGTGTCAAATAATACAATAGCCTGGATGAACAAAATGTCTTTAAGAGGAAACAAGTTTTCAGATTGATGCTGCATAAAAAAGTTAAAATATAGTGAAAGGAAAAACAGTTTTTCATGTTATAAAAAGTGTCAAATTACCATGCATATTCTCTAGAGCCCAACCGATATGGATTTTTGGGGGGCAATGCCGATACCAATATTAGGGAGTAAAATAAATTCTGAAACGATATATTGGCCAATATTATTTGTGTATATTATAGTACAGTACCAGTCAACAGTTTGAACACAATTGATGTGTTTGTTACTATATACCTCATGTAATGTCAAGCTAATCAGTCCATTGCACACTGAGATATGGGTATTCATGTGTTCACACTGAGATATGGGTATTCATGTGTTCACACTGAGATATGGGTATTCATGTTTTCACACTGAGATATGGGTATTCATGTGTTCACTCTGAGATATGGGTATTCATGTGTTCACACTGAGATATGGGTATTCATGTGTTCACTCTGAGATATGGGTATTCATGTGTTCACACTGAGATATGGGTATTCATGTGTTCACACTGAGATATGGGTATCCATGTGTTCACACTGAGATATGGGTACTCATGTGTTCACACTGAGATATGGGTATTCATGTGTTCACACTGAGATATGGGTATTCATGTGTTCACACTGAGATATGGGTATTCATGTGTTCACACTGAGATATGGGTATTCATGTGTTCACACTGAGATATGGGTATTCATGTGTTCACACTGAGATATGGGTATTCATGTTTTCACACTGAGATATGGGTATTCATGTGTTCACACTGAGATATGGGTATTCATGTGTTCACACTGAGATATGGGTATTCATGTTTTCACACTGAGATATGGGTATTCATGTTTCACACTGAGATATGGGTATTCATGTTTTCACACTGAGATATGGGTATTCATGTGTTCACACTGAGATATGGGTATTCATGTTTTCACACTGAGATATGGGTATTCATGTGTTCACACTGAGATATGGGTATTCATGTTTTCACACTGAGATATGGGTATTCATGTGTTCACACTGAGATATGGGTATTCATGTTTCACACTGAGATATGGGTATTCATGTTTCACACTGAGATATGGGTATTCATGTTTTCACACTGAGATATGGGTATTCATGTTTTCACACTGAGATATGGGTATTCATGTGTTCACACTGTCTGGCGGCCATTTTGAAAGCTCTCTGAAAACTTTCAGCAGAAGAGGAGCCCCTTAAATGTGCATTTTTTAGATGTTTAAGCCTTTATTTTGGATAAGTATAACTTCTTACTGCAAAATTAAGAGAATAATGTTTATACTTTTGCATATTATAACCTGGATGTGGGAAATAATTACAGTTAGACCCAAAAGATAGTTTTAGCAACATATCGCAGGTGCTACAGAACATTGTTAGCTTACTAGCTGTATAAGATTGTGTGCTACACTAATATTGTACTTCACAAGCATTACTGGCTTGTATTTTTAAATCCATTATATTATAAATGTAGAGTTTATTGATGTTTTGTTGTTTTACACTGCTGTAATTTTCATATTATTCATATTATTGTGCGGTGAGCTTAAAGGGTCACTACTATGAAAATCACAGCTTCAGTGACATCAATAAGAAAAAGTGCAATTTCATAGATATTTTCAGTAATTAGCTGTTCATATTAAAATATGTATGGACTTAATACATGACCTAGATTGTTTATTTAGCAAAATTGACCTTTTAAATTTAATTTAATAATATGTATTAATTAAAAAAAGGGTTTGCTGTTCCTATAAAGCTCAGTGTGCTACCTTTAAGCTCATCCACATTGAACGTCTATGTATACTTCATAAACAGACTTTAAATATTAACTCATGGTTGTCACTTCAAGTTAATGTTTATAAAAATATTCTTGTTTAAAATAAATAAAATACATTTTCAAAAAAAAAAAAAAAAAAAAAACATTTTATTGCAACAGGGGTGTGCTTAAAGGGTACAAATCTCCTGATCAAAACTCCGGGGAAGAAGCAGAAATGCGCAATCTCATTTAAGCAAATGCATATGTAAAATAACGCGATCATCAACACTAAACAGCATATAAATCAAAATGAATGTTATTGAATGAAATGTCGATCCAGGACTGTGATACTTTGGGGGTGTTTAAGGACTCAATTTGTTACTCCATCTGTGTTTTGATAACATATATGAACCCCATCTGTATGTAAGTTAGTCCTTTTAAAAAACACTTTTTCCTCAAAATGTTGCTTTTTTCATGGAACGTACCCACATTCAAGTGTTGATTCATGAAGTTAGAATAAAACAAGAGGCTCTGTTCTGTCTTTTGATATATTGCATGTCCAGACATGGGCGTAGAATACGCGGGGGACGGGGGGGACATGTCCCCCGCACTTTTAATAAAACGTACATTTGTCCCCCGTACTTTTACCGGGTCGCACCGGACCTAGTCGACCCGCTCCGTGCGGGATTCGAACCGGCGTCTAGTCGCACCGCTCTTACTGGCCTACGTCTGTTACACAAGCAAGTTCGTTTACGTAGAATCCAAAAATGAGGCGATCTGAACACTATGGAGTGCTAACACTCTCGTGCAACACTCCAATTCATACTCGAAGCCATAGGGCGCGCTCTCAAAGAAAAAATAAAACTGATTCGTAAAAGTAAAACCCTGTCACGTTAAGAATCGTATGACTGATGAAACATGACAACAAACACGATTGCAACAATATATGGTTTGTGCTTTTCCAGCCATCTCAAGGTATTTATTGACAATAAAGAATATGAATAATGCAGTGCTAACTGACAGCCTTTTTAATGTTTAGTATCTTCTGCTTGCCAAGGCTGCATTTATTTAATAAAAAATAAAGTTAAAACATTAATATTGCGAAATATATTCACATATATATATATATATATATACATTCACAGATGTTTTAATTTGTAATGATATAGTAAATTGTAATTTATTCCTGTGATCAAAGTTGAATTTTCAGCATCATTACTCCAGTCTTCAGTAGCCATATCACATGATCCTTCTGAAATCATTCTAATATGATAATTTGATGAAAAGGAAACATTTATGATGATAATCATTGTTGAAAACAGCTGTGGAAACCATGATGCATTTTATTTTTCAGGATTCTTTAATGAATAGAAAGTTAAATGAACAGCATTTATTTGCATTGAATAAAGCATGTATAAATCTTTTGTTATATTATAAATGCCACTCGATCAATTTAATGCATGTTTTATGAATAAAAGTATTAATTTCTCTCTTTTTTACCTTACCACAAATGTTTGAATAGTTTCATGATTTCCACAAAAATGAACTGTTTTCAACATTGATAATAATCATAAATGTTTCTTGAGCATCAAATTCAGCTTTGATCACAGGAATAAATTACAAAGATTTTTTTTATTTTTTACTATTCACACAGCTCTTTACATTGGGATAATATTTCACTGTATTACTTTTTTACTGCATTTTTTTATTAAATAAATGCAGCCTTGGTGAGCAGAAGACTTCTTTCAAAAACATTTAACAATTGTAATGTTTCCAAACTTTTGATAGGTACTTTTCTGCCTTATTCAGTGATATATTTTTTTTTACAAAGCATAAAATCCATGGGGACTTAATGCACAAGTGTTTGTAGTAGCCTACATAAACCAATCATAAAATTGGCATAACATATAGGGAAAACATTATAGATATTAGTGGTTATTGTTCAGCAGTGTATTTGATATCTTATTTGTATTTGACCAATCAAGAATAGCACTTAACATTCTATTAATTTTCAGTCTGTCGGTCTCAAAAAAAAAAAAAAAAAAAAACATTCTGTCCTGTGCTAGATTAACTGAGTCTTGTTACAGCACTTACGTACTGTTACATACTGTTGCCCTTGACTGTTCTCTGCTTCTATTGCTCTCATTTGTAAGTCGCTTTGGATAAAAGCGTCTGCTAAATGACTAAATGTAAATGTAGCCTAAATGTAAATCTTACTGAATTAAAAGCAAGAGATGCGATCAATTAAATCTGTCAATTAGACAAAGGTCAGAAAAAAAAAATTCTGTCCCCCTCACTTCTGAAAAGATGGCTACGCCCCTGTGTCCAGATATTCATACAACAAGATATTCTGTGGGCCATGAAACTTGACCACTGACATGACCACTTAAGACATAACGGACTATGTTTACAATGATACTCGACAAGACCGATATTTTGGCTTATTTTGAGTGAATATTCGCGGCTGTATGTCGGTATTTATATGTCGGTACTTCCACACAGGTCAGGCGTGACCTCTCCAGCGTGATGACGTCATACGTCGTGAAGAATCACAACACTGAAGTTGCGCATTTGTGGTTAAAAAGTAAATAAATTGTTATTTTTTCTTGAAAATGACCGATTCACTAGATAAGACCCTATTCCTCATCTGGGATCGAGGAGAGCCTCTGAAGCCCTTCCTTTGAAACTGCATTGATTTGGACTTTCAGTCATTGGTTGCCATTGAAGTCCATTACGTGGAGAAAAATCCTGGAATGTTTTACTCAAAAAACGTAATTTCTTTTCGACTGAAGAAAGAAAGACATGAATATCTTGGATGAGATGGGGGCGAGTAAATTATCAGGAAATAATAATTTTTAAGTGAACAAATCCTTTAAGGCTAAGAGTAGTTCCTAATTAGGGTTGAAAAGTTTCCAGAATTTCTAGAATGGATTTTGGGGAAAGTTTCTGGAAACATACCGAAAATATTCAGCCCCATTTCAACCCTACTCCTAATTTGCTGATTTAGGAGAAACTCTTAAAAATAATGTGCATTTTAGCACTAAAACCAGCTCCTAAATCTGTGAAGAGTTGGGGCTAGTCAAGAGGACTCCTAAATCACTAAGACCAAATCACAAACAATCCTAATGGCTGTTGCTGGCATTCTGCCTCAGAAGTCCACCCAAGCAATCCAAGACACTGGACACCACTGAGGCAATAGGCGATAAAGCCTTAGTGCTGAGCCTTTTCTTCATTAATGCAATAAATATTTTGATTTATAGATTTTAATCTGTGATGACATAACATAAAGGTTCATTTATGTATAGGCAATATGCATTGAATGATGGAGAATAATACACTGCAAGTTGGGGTGGTGGAGGGATGCAGAAAACTGTTGAGGTAACTAGGTGAGTCGGCTGTGTATACTGGCTCCTCCCAAACTTTGTTTGTAAAACATCATTTGTTGCTTAAATTCTGCAATCTCTCTAAGAGGCTGACAATTAGCTGAACATATACTTGCGTAATTAGTGACACTTATCCTGAATTTTTATTTTGAATATGATATATATTATAATAACAATGTGTGTGATTTTAATAACAGAATTTTAAAGCATGTAAGTCTTATGAATGTTATTAATATGCCTGAAAGCAAGAATTCATGGGGGGCAAACACAGACATGTTTTAACTTGGGCACAAATCAACGAATCAATTGGATGATTTTAGAACAACCTGTTTAAATGATATTGATCACATGTGACTGTTGTAGTGATTATTACTCAATTCACTGATGACGTCAGTGATTTTTAGATCACGTGTCACTTAAGGTGTGGTTATGAGTGTATCAGATGACCCCTCCCCCTTATGATACGGGGCACGGGAATACCATCTTAACAATATAAGAACACTCCCAAAGGAGCGGTTCAATAATTCAGAATTCATGTAAATTAGAGGGAGTTGGTCAGCTGATTTATCTGAAGGATTTGCGAGTGGACAACTAGTAGAGTCTTTGATCATCAACACAATGAAGACAGTGTAATCAAATCATGAAGTTTATTAACAATAGATATGCAAGAATAAATACTTCAATGATTATTAATGCTAGTAATGAATATGCACTTCTAAAGGATAGTAAACTAATAACCAAAAATAAAAGTAATGAATGAAACAATGAAACCAATAAATGATGCTAAATGCAATGCTGTTGAACAGAATGTAGCAATTGAAGAGATTTGTATGGGAATGCTTCTTATGGAAACCACCTAATGGTTCTAGCAAATGGTGATAAATAAATGCTTATTTATCATTAAACAAATAATACCTATTATTCGTAACAAGCTGACCTCCGGTAACTGTTATCTGAGCAGGTTAGAAAAACATATGCTGCATGTATAAACTACAACCTGGGGCCCGTTCTTCGTACCTCGCTAACTCAGTTAGCCGGATTTGATTGTTGACGATTTGGCATGATCTTGGATTGTTTGGTTCTTCGACTCTCATCCTGGACTTGCTGTCATAGCAACAGGTCCGTTAGCTTAAACCTGCTCGAGCGGCTTATTTCATGTAAACAGGATTAGATCGCATCTTGAGGTGATACTTAAAATCTGTCCCAGCCACTGCTACTTTATTACAAGAGTTCATTACTGAACCAGGGGCAATAATAATCATTTTAAATAATAATAATATACAAATTTTACATTGTATATGAATATGAGAATGTATATAATATTATAATGTGTATAATACTATAGACACAGCCACTTGATTGAGCAATTTATTTGTGATGGAATAATTACTTTATAATTTTATTGGAGGTTTGCACACATGTTGTACAGTTAATCTGAGCCGCGCATTAATTTAAGTGATGACGGATATTATGGGATGCTTGATGCAGCGCAGGAGATGCAGAGAATTTGATCTTGACCCTTAAGAAACTTTAATACTGTCACGTTACAAATCTGCTTCGAATTGAATTAAAAATTGAATTACAACATTGAAATAAAAATGTAAAGGGTGTACAAATACTGTATAAAATCATGAATATAAATAATTGGTAATCATGTAAAAAAAAAAAAAAACATTTATCATTGATCTATTATAACTTTTATGTTGGTTTGGTCGTTTAGCTGTTTCCTTATAAAGGTCCAGATATTCGTGGGTTTTTTTTGTGTGTAATGTGCCAAGTTTTTTGCCAGGTGGCTTTTTTAATTATATGATGTCAATTCGTTGCTCTCTTGACGCCAGCCAATCGCTGCATTGCTGATCATGGTTTCGAGTATCGATGCATCTGCCCTCTTCAGGGAAAACAAGAACGCGCAGTGATCTTAGATCATTTAATCCAGATATTTAAATCCAATCCACAAATTCGTTGGAAGAACCAAATTAGCCAGAGATCAGTTATCAGGATTAAAAGATCTGGGATCTGTCAAATCATCTCAGATGTATTAAGCGAGGTACGAAGAACGGGCCCCTGGTCTCACAGAATTCCGTGAAATGAACACGGACCCTTAACACAAAATCCGTGGCAGTTTCACGGAATCGCCGAAAATTCCGTGATGGGTCCACGGAAGTGATTCCTATGCAAGTCAATGACAGTAAAAAGCAGACATGATTTTATGAATATTTATAGGCTACTTTTATATTTTGGAGCAACTAACTCCACTCCTACCCTAAACCTACCCACTCTCAACCATTTAAAACACACAACAGGCAAATACAAGTACAGTCAGAGGTATTTATTGCAAAAACTGACCAAAAACAGCATAAAAGTATCAACTCATGTTGCATTCCAAGTCTTCTGAAGTCACTCGATGTCTTCATGTAAAGAACAAAGTTGATTTTAATGTTTTAATTTCTAAAATGATGATCCCGCCGCGCCTTGAGCACACTCATTCATATCCCATTCAAATAATACACATGACTCTTTAGCGTGACGCAATCTGTCACGAGACACACGAGAGCCAATGGCATTTTACAATCAAAGCCGACGTAATGACGCAATTGGTCACGAGACATACGACAGCCAATGCTGTCAAAGCTGACGTAACGTTTTTTCCGGCGGTAAAATTTGAAATGTGTTTATGATCTTTGGCGAATGGACTCGACGCTGCTGATCGCTTTTGGGGATTTTCTTCACACAAATCAATCGTTTGGCCTCGGAACACTTGGAATATTTGTACTTTTTGAATAAATTGTGCCTGCAGTCATATCTGCCTGTTATATCCTGTTTTTTTATAATACACAAATGGGTAGGTTTAGGGAAGGGATTGGGTTACGTGTTCAAAACGTTTCTAAATACTGTAAATAAATAAAAAATGAAAATAATTATAAATAAAATTTTGCTGGCTGATTAAATCGAGAATCACACTCCATGTCATAATGGCAAAAAAAAAAATCATAGTTTCATGATGAAAACAATGCCCAACGCGTCTGTATACTGTCATTGACTTGCATAGGAATCACTTCCGTGGACCCATCACGGAATTTTCGGCGATTCCGTGAAACTGCCACGGATTTTGTGTTAAGGGTCCCGTGTTCATTTCACAGAATTCTGTGAGATCAGGTTGATAAACTAATGCCAAGGTCTCTAGACAGAGGTTTGGTAAGTTTATATTTACGTTTCACACTGTAATGATTCATCACTTAGACTGAGATCCATTTGCATGCTTTATTAAGAGAGCGAGGTCGTACAGGCAGGGTCAGGCAGGGATAAACAGGCAATCGCAGAGGTAGGCAGAAACGTAGTCAGAAAACAGGCAATTGGTCAGGACAGGCAGATAACGTTCATAGAAGAGTAACCAGGCAAGGATCAAAGGGCAGGCAGCAGTATCGAGAGACAGGAGTAACAGAAGTTGGCAACAAGCAGTCAAACAGGTAAAGTAACGCTCAGAAATGTCCACCTAAGCAATACAAGACTGCGCGTTGAACTGAGGTGAGTGGCAGTCTATTATAGTCCGGGTAATGGGCAACAGCTGGCGTGAAATCAGTCCAAGGTATGGGTTATGGGAAATGTAGTGCATGAGTGAGTGTTAGTACTCTGGTGATGGCTCCCTCCGATGGCCAGAGGAGGGCGTCACGGAATTTGTCACTGTGACACGCACAGTCGGGTTCTATAATTGTACTTGAAATACGACAAAAATACTCAGTAAGAAAAGCATTTGTGCAGTTTGAATGAATGAATAAAGTATTTTAACACTGTTGGCACTTTTAAAAAGGGGAGGATACTGAAATAAACTCTGGGTTTACAGAAGAAAACCTGCTCCTGACCAGATTAGGTTC
The DNA here is from genome assembly GCA_023566225.1 of Romanogobio albipinnatus. Taxonomy (NCBI): domain Eukaryota; kingdom Metazoa; phylum Chordata; class Actinopteri; order Cypriniformes; family Gobionidae; genus Romanogobio; species Romanogobio albipinnatus. Next base: position 4,392,530 of record CM042239.1, read on the forward strand.
ACAGAGTAAGTTACCATCAGGGGCCCGTTTCAGAAAGGAGTTACCCTGGTAACTTACTCTGAGTATAAGTTACCTCTCTTTCAGAAACGGGCTTGACTTACCCTGCTTTCTCGGGTTTGACATACCTCCCATTCTGAAACAGAAAACCCAGAGATCCCCTGATTTCAGGGTTAACATACTCAGAGTTTTCACTTAACCTCCTTTCTGAAACGGGCCCCTGATGTTGCTGAACATTTGTTTATGTTCATTCACCAAGGGTCCAATCACAGTGTGGCACATCTTCTTCCACACCGGTAGTTAGGGAGGGGCCTTGCCATAAACTGGTCTTTGGAATGCCATCCTAACTGATGTTCACCACACTGTTATTTACAACCTTTGGCCACCAGGGGACACAATCACATCATTTTCCAAGGGAACCTAATTTTGAGACACAATAGCCAGGACAGAAGTATAGACTCTCCTGTGATCAAAAGTGGAAGATATAAAATGTCATGAATGAATATTCACTTTTTTGTAGAGGGGGGTCAAAATCTAAATTTTCACCTGAGATTTGCAGCAAAATTTCAGAAGGGGGAAATCTTTATTTTATTTGTACATAGAGATTGGAAGGTCTATTAGTAAACTCGGATCTTGGTTGCATTATATGCCAATCTTGACAGTTCAAACATGGGAAAAAATAGTTTTCATGCCTTTAATTCAAGGATATATTTACTATTCTTGTATATGTCAGCATGGGTAAATCCCAGAGATATGAGAGGATCAGAGGATAACGTGGGGACATTTATTTGGCCGAGAAAAACTTCAATGTCCCCCCACGGACAGGAATCAGACGTATACAAAAGAAGAATAAAAGTCTCTAAATTTGTCATTAATAATACTTTGACCGGTTGTGACCACTCCATTCTCTAGAGTCTAGACAAAGACCACTTATAATTTGTTTTTCCCAGAGCCCATGCAGCTGACTGGTCAATACTTTCCGACTTCAGTTTTAGACATCTCTAATACAGGTCCGGCATGGGAGACCTAATATATTGTTCATCCAGCCTAGAAATCTCATTAGCGATAAAAATGAGCTTTTCTTTAGAAAGCGTTCTTTTATTAGTATCATATTAAATAATTTGGCCTCTTATATATGCCTAAAGGGCTTCCCAACATATTGAATCTGAAACATCTGCTGATTTATTGATGCTTAGAAAAAAGGAAATTTGGTCAGCAGCAAAAGAAACTAAATTCTCACCTGCCAAGAGTGAAGTATTAAAACTACAGTTCCTCCATGGGAAGGCAAGTTCAGAAAGATCCGGTCAGTAAGAGGAGCATGGTCCGATATAATAATACTTTGATATGCGACTGAACCCTATGAATTAAACCATTATTCAGAACAAAGTATTCAATTCGAGAGTAAGAGTGGACATTTGAAGTATCTTTGATGCATAAACATTAGCTAAAGTTAAATTCTTATTGCAATAGCCACACCTCTTGCCCTTTCCTGGAAAGAAGAATAAAAAATCTGCCCCTTCCAACCCAGATTGAGGTGATTGTGATCCGTGCTGCGTAAATTAGTTTCTTGCAAGAAGACAACCACTGCTTTGAGCTGTCAAAGATGAGCAATAACTACTGCACTTTATCTTCACAGAATGGTTTTAGCCCATAGACAGTGAGTTAAGTCATAAATCCACCTTTCAAGTTAATTGAGCTGAACTCCATCGGCTCCGTCTTCACCTGCTCAAGTCTCCGTCAGCAATTCTCCTCCTTCATCCGGACATCGCTTTCCTGCCTCGTCGGAAATACATCCATTGTGGATCTCGCCGAAGCTTCCACTTTGACAACTCCAAACCAATAAAATCCATATGGTCCTCCACACGACGCCCTCCGCGTAATACCGGCCGGGTTGCTGACCACACAGTGTTAGCTAGCCTAAGTCAGCTAACGCTACTGGAAAATGCGACAACATCCTGGTCCACTTTGGTTTACTAAACATCCGCTCACTTACAAGCAAGGGGCATCTTATCCAGGATCTCCTCATTGACCGTAAGTTTGACTTTCTTTGCTTGACCGAGACATGGCATCCTACTCCTACTTTCAACTCGTTTGAATCAACTGTGTGTCAACTTTCTGCTCCAATTCCCACCATTGTTACAATTGTTTACCGCCCTCCTAAAGCTAATAATAACTTCATTAATGATTTTTCTGCTCTACTTACCCACCTAGCCACACTTTCCCCAAATGTAATACTGTTGGGGTACTTTGACATACATATGGACAATATCAATCTCCCTCTCACCCGTGACTTTGCATCCTGTCTTGACAGCTTTGGCTTCCAGCAGCATATTGACTTTCCCACTCATTCAAAGAGTTACATTCTGGATTTAGTTTGTTGTTCTGGTCTCATTCCCTCCAATTCTACTGCAGATGAACTTCCCATAACTGATCATTTGCTTCTGTCGTTCATTGTCAAACTCTGTCCTTAACAAAGCCCCCACATGTTATCTCATTCCGTAACATTAAGATTGATCCTGATGCTCTTTCCTCTGGTATTAGGTGCATTTTGAACACTCACAATTAATCCACCCCTGATGACTTGGTTTCCCACTACAACAATGGCCTCAACACCATTCTTAATTCTCTCGCTCCGATGAAAACCAGGTCTGTCTCCTTCTCCACCTCTGCCCCTTGGTTCACTTCAGAACTACGACAGATGAAGGCCAAAAGTCGACAGCTTGGGCGACTGTACAAGAAAACTGGTCTTGTTGTTCACAAAGACATGCACAAAAATCACATTTTACATTATAAGTACTGCATTTCCCAAACCAAACTCAACTACTATTCTGGCATAATCTGTTCAAATGAAGGTAATTCCCAAGTCACTGTTTTCTCTTCTCAACAATATTCTCAACCCCTGCATCCCTTCTCTTCTCCCCCTCATCTCTGCCATCATCCATTCCTCACTTTCCACTGGAATTGTTCCTACACTGCTGCCATCACTCCAATATTGAAAAACACCTGGTGCTGACCCTAATTACTATAATAATCTTTGTCCCATCTCCAGTCTACCTTTCCTCTCCAAAATCCTTGAAAATTCCCAAATTCATTCACATCTATCCCTTAATAAATTGTACAAACAATTCCAGTCTGGTTTCCACCCCCTCCATTGCACTGAATCTGCACTTAATAAAATCACAAAAGACCTACTCCAGGCAGCCGACTCTTGTTTACTCACTATTCTCATCCTCCTTGATCTGAGTGCTGCCTTTGACACCATCTCTCACACTATCCTCCTCAACAGATTAATTTTCATTGGTATTACACATACACCCCTTGACTGGTTTAAATCCTACCTCTCAGGCCACTCTCAGTTCATCCAAATCCAATCCTGTAGTTCCCACCCGTCCTCCGTTACCACTGGTGTGCCCCAGGGCTGTGTCCTGGAGCCCCTTCTCTTCATCATCTACCTCCTTCCCCTTGGTAATAATACCGCAAATACAACATTCACTTCCATTGCTATGCGGATGACACCCAGCTCTATCTCTCCAGCAAACCAAACTCCACCCCCCCCCCCCCCCACCTTCCTCCCTTACCGACTACCTCACCGAGCTCAAATTCTGGTTCTCCTCCAACTTCCTCAAACTAAACAGTGATAAAACAGAAATTCTACGAAACCAACCCTCTCAAAAGCTGACAGTTTTTCCCTCACCATCGACCACTCCTCTGTCTCCCCCTCCCCCCAGGTTAAGAGTCTGAGTGTCATCCTCGACAGCACATTATGTTTTAAATCTCATATCAATAACATCCCCCGGTCTGCATATTTCCACTTACAAAATATGAATCGCCTCTGCCTTCCCTTTCTCCACACTCCACTGCCATTCTTGTACACAGCCTTGTCACCTCCCGCATCAACTATTGTAACTCTCTTGTCTTTGGTCTACCTAACAAATACCTCCATAAACTTCAACTGGTTCAGAACACTGCAGCTCGAATCATCACCAGAACCCCCTCCATTCATCACATCACCCCTGTTCTGCAGCAACTTCACTGGTCAAATTCCGCATCGACTTCAAATCCCTCCTGTTTCTGTTCATCCACAACTTTTCCCCTCCTTATCTGTCCCAACTCCTCCACATCGCCATCCCTTCCCGTTCCCTCAGATCTGCTTCATCTGTCCACCTCTCTGTTCCTCCCGCCCGCCTCGTCACTATGGGGAGCAGGGCTTTCAGCCACTCTGCCCCTCAAATCTGGAACTCACTCCCACCGGACCTCAGGAACCTCGACTCTCTCACACTCTTCAAATCAAGACTAAAAACTCAGAATTGTGTACCCCACTTAACCATTTACATTGTCTTTCTTATCTGTTTCTTATTTCGTATTGTTTTTATTTGTATGTGTTGTACGGTGTCATTGAGTGCCCAGAGAGGCGCCTTTAAATAAAATGTATTATTATTATTATTATTATTATTATTAATCCAATGATGCTATTTGTGGTCCATGGTCTGACACAGCTGCCTGGACAAGGTCAAGTTTTGCCTCTAAAGATGTCAACACAGTTTTGAAATCAGCAGAGAGCGGCTCTGTGGTCTTCCAATAAGCTAGTCAAGGCTAACATGCTAACCTCAACATGAGCTGCAGGTGCGTTGTCTTTAGCGGTGGTATCTTTATTCACTTGTTTGGCAGATTTAGATGCAGGAAGTCTACTCTCCACATTCACTGTCTGGTTTGGAAATCTCGGATCACAAGACCCAACACATGGGTAGTAAAGAGAGCAGAGAAGATCATGAGTGTCTCTCTTCCCTCCGTCATGGACATTTACACCACATTCCTGCCCATACATTTTGGGCGCTGCGGCATATTAAATATATGATAAATAGTTTTTCTGCATGAGAAATACAATGTGTGGCGGAGTGCGTGAAAAAAGACAGAAATGAGTGACTGTCACACTCAATGCGTGACACTTGAGAGCCCTGAGTATCTGGGTGTGTACCTGGATAATAAGCTGGACTGGTCCCTAAACACGGATGCCCTTTATATAAAAGGGGCAGAGCCTCTTTTGCCTCGTCTGTAATGAAATGTTGTGTATGTTCTATCAGTCAGCTGTGGCTAGTGGCCTCCTTTATGCTGCAGTTTGCTGGGGTGGCAATATGATGGATAGGAACAACAGGCGGCTGGACAAGCTGGTGAGAAAAGCCTGCTTGGTGCTTGGTGCTTGGCAAGAGTCTAGATCATGTGGGATTGGTAGTGGAGAGATGTGTAAGGAGAAAATTGCAAACGATACTGGACAATGCCAATCAGCCTCTTTATAATATCTTGAATAATCAGAGGAGCAGGTGTAGTGCTCCTCTACACCTCTACACCTAAAAAAAAAAAAACCTTTTCCCTCCCTATTCTAGTTTATGCTACTCTAAGTAATCTCCAAAACGTAGTATTTCAGGCACTTTGTGATTTCTCACCTCTTCATGACGGATTGCTTCCTGTATTCCTCAGTTGTAAGTCGCTTTGGATAAAAGCGTCTGCTAAATGAATAAATGTAAATGTAAATGGATGATAGCAAAATCATGATATCGTAACATTTGAAATATAATATATACCGGTGTTTTCCTACCGGTATACTGCTCATCCCTACTGTGTGCTGTACTGTATAATGCTGAAATAACAAAAGAAGCCACTTCACTCTTTATTCATTCAGTTAACGATTATGTTGCAAATGTTGCAACGTTCACTTGATTTTATGATGCAATAAAAACAAAAAAGGTGTCATAAAATGCATTTAAGTAATTTTATTAGATTAAAATGAAAAACAAAATGAAACCTTAAATCTGCAGTGTAACTAGCAGCGCCATGTTCAGGACTTGTATTGAGTTTCCTACATTTAAATCCCCTCAGGCCTGACATCTGTGGCAAAACAAACAAAAACAGCTTCTAAGGATTTCAATAATATCAGAGTCACGACACAGTTTGCGTTACAAATTAGCACCTTTTGCATCTGAAATTGGCCAATATCCACATTTGCATACGCATCCATCCTGAATGATGTGGCATTTTATCCGATTTCACTTGAGCTCTTCAAGAGGCTTGATAGGAAGGGATGCTAAATTTTTTGATTTGTAAACGTTTTCCAGTACTTTGAATTATATATTAAAGGTGTCATGAATTGTTTTTATTTATTTTTATTTATACTGTTATCTGAGGTCTACATGTGATGTCCGCATAGTTTTAACATTCAAAAACATCATATTGAATAAGTAATAGGGATATTTTCTGCCCTGGTTTTGAGCCTCTCTCAAGACATGATCGGTTTTAATGAGCTTGCCGCACTGAAGACTTGGAAGTAAACACCCATGGCTATTATTGGATAAGATTTGCATATTTAATGAGATTCGGTTCCCCATGAGTACGCATGAGGCATTGTTTTGAAAGCGTGTGGGAAACGGCAACCGTAATGATTCACTCACATGGCTCACAAAATGTCTTTATCAAAAAAACACAATGATTCATCTCTCATCCACCACCAATTAATATGAATGTTATTTTACATTACTTGGCCCGCCCCATCGGTGGATATACGCGCATGCCAAGTACGTTGCAGACAGCATGATCAAAACTTCAGTGATTGTATTTTTCCTTCAAACATCAAGTCAAGAGAGTGAACAATACGCCTCAAGAAAGGAATGTTATTTTATTACTTAAGATGATATGTATTGGTAGCCCGTCTGGAAAACACACAGCCCTGGGACGTTGGGCTTTGCGAGCCCTGTGACAGCGTGGCAAGTTATGTTTAGTTAGACATGTACACAATGTAACATTGTATTTGATCTGTAACAATGCAATACTATCACATACAGTATAAAAAAGTTTTTTTTAAATTCACATTAGTGTGTTGCTTCAATCATTCATGTAATCTCATTCTGGCTGCAAATCCAGTCTCTTGTTTACAAACGAATCCGTGGTCAAATGAACATACCTGTAATGTCTTCCCCACGTAAGCTGGATATTTATTAAAAATAAAGTTCAAACACACATTTCCAATATTAGAATCCAAAGGAAGCTTATGCAGCGACTGTGTTGTTCCACAACCAGGCACAGTGCAATATCTTCGCCATGTTTATTGCTCTGTAGCGCGATCCGTTAAGCTCCATGAGTCGGTGGGCGGGGCTATATGAGCAGGCATACATATTTATCTGTTGAGGCGCCGTTTCAGCATACGATGACGTCAAGGGTCGACATATTCTGAGATTGAGCGTTTTCTGGGCCTGGTGTCAATAAAAGCTTTTCTTTTAGCTTGAAAGTTTTCAGCTCCGAAACTTACAGGATATTCTTATATCACGATGAACTTTTATATATCAAAGGCTGACTATTTATTTTAAACGCCTCAGTTTTGTTTTGTTTTACATGCCGCGTTACAAAACTGGCCGGCCAATGAGATTGGTGCTTTTGTTCACATGCCTGGAGCTGCTGAAGTTACAGTAAAATACGACTTGGTGGCGATCAAGCTCAAAACCGTGGAGAAGTGGAAGAGCTTATGCGATACATACATGAGGAAAAAGTGTGTGACAAGCGAATGTCAGAAGAGTAAAGTTGCACAGCACCACCTTGTGTACCGGGGTATTTCTATTTTTCAATAAGCACCATCTACTGTCAGGGAGTAAATCTGCACGTTAACTCAGCGCATTGGCAGTGAAAATTGTTTGGGTATGAACACAATGACGCATTGAAAAATGTCTCGAAAAAGCTGCCATGTACAACGAGGCTTAAGGCTGTCGATTTAACCAGATAATTTGGTGCAATTAATTATGGATTGCATTTTTCCCGAATATATTTGTGCTATTGTGATATTGATTTTATACAGTTCAATAAGCAAGAATCTCACTTGAGCAAAATTGGAATATCGCATAAATCATTTGCAATTAAAGCAGCATGTCCATCCCGTGATGTGTTCAATCGTCACTTCCTGGGAAAAAAATATCAGTAATAAAAATGGTAGTTGCTGCAATCAGGGAAGAAACTGTGGCTCTTTTTTCCTCCATCAAAAATGAGTTACATCTCAGAGAGGCAGACGAAATGCAATAAACACTGTCATCTTAGTGTTTCTATACAGGTTTTTTTAATGGGATATCCCAAAATTGGCATTAAATGGGCGGATATAAACATAGCTAATGAAAATAGTTCCAACAAAGCCACTTCAGAATTGTTGTGCGTCTGTGTTTTTTAACGAATCGAGTGAACCATTGATTCAGTGATCCATTCATAAAGACAGTCACTCATGTCGTTCCTGAATTAATGAGTTGAATGAATGATTCAATGACTCACTCATTAAGACAGTGAGGTTTTAATTTCATATTTAGAGTATCATTTCATAATTAATTTATATTCATGCCACCTCTGAGCTACATTAACCAGTCTGTGCGCATACATAAATACTATTTCAGATGCAGCTTCTGAAAAAAAGGAAAGTTTACCTTGTGTAATACATGTGTAATACATTCTATGTTGGATCAAAGTATTTCTTTTTAAAGCTGTGATGTCTATTCAACACTTTTCTCATCTAACACAAAAATTACTTTAAATGAGCTTTTGGGTGTAATAACAATATTTAATCTCATTTAAACACATACTGTAATAAGCCACACCAACAACCAATCAAAGCAGCAATGATTTAAGGGGCGGAGTTTAAGGATGAAAAGAGAAAGATAGAGAAGGGTGGAGAGAGTCAAAGAAAGAAGTCATCAAGAAAAACATCTCCAACCAATGAATCCAACAAAACACTAAAAAGAGTAAACAAAGGTAGGTTGTGTTCTTTCTGCATCACTCAGGATGGAAATATAGACCAGTAATCATTGTGTCTCTTATTTTAAGTGATCTTCATATCTGGTTGCATTCCTGCTGAAAAGAGAGATGTGGATGTTCAGATTCTTGTTTTCACTTCTCGGTAAGAATCTCTTGTACTAAATAATAGCTGATGTTTACAGTTGTATAGCTTGTATATTTTATTATGTATATTTATTTATTTATAGCTGATTTAAAAAAATAAGTCTTCTCTCAAATGGAAAACTACCAAGAAGTTTGATCTAGAGTACTAACCTCTTGCACCTAACTATTTAAAAAAACAGCAACTGGTTATGCTGTTGTATGAGTGATTAGAAATGTACGTCACAATGACAACTCCTCCCTTATGAAAATTAACCATGGTTTTTACTACAAATAAAACCAAAAAACCATGGTTATTGTAGTAAAACCATGGTAACCGCAAATTAACCATGGTTTTGCTTCTCTAACCACAGTTTAACCATGGTTTTATTGTAGTAAAAATTTAGTAACCATGGTTTTTTGGCTAATTGAATACCATTTATATAACTACAGTTTTACCACAAATACCATGGTTAGAGAAGCAAAACCATGGTTAATTTGCGGTTACCATGGTTTTACTACAATAACCATGGTTTTTTGTTTTTATTTGTAGTAAAACCATGGTTTATTTTCGTAAGGGCTTATAACACAAATAAGGTTTTAAGCAAATGATTCCTTTGCATGAGTGCATTGGTAACCTCAACCACATAGATTTGGTTTTTAGCACTAATATGCCATTCAAATCAAACGACACAGATGCACTAAATGTGCATTTGTCCAGAAATTGTTCAGAAAGAGTATTTATACAATTATGTGATGCTTTACTGCCATTTGTTCACTGAATAAAAAGAGTCCAGATGTGTAAAGAATGTAGTCAGTAAAAAATAACAATAATCAGAACCGTTGCGATTTAAAATATCAAAACAGGTTCCAAAAGTTTTTTTGTTTTAAATAATTTTGCAGTGATGTCATAGAAGAACCATTTTCAGTGATAATTTCTTAAAAAAGCCATTATTTTCTTAGCATGAATAACATTTTAAAAGTCTAAAAAACCTTTAGGGCAATGGAAAAGTTCCAAGGAATGTTAGGCCCCTCGAGTCAGCCGTCGCGCCGACACAATCAACTCGCTTTTTTCTTATCAGTGCCAAAGAGACTAATCATTTTTATCATTCAGGCTAGTGTTATACATCATTATAATCTGTTAAATTTCTATTTTTATTTGTGTACAGTCACAAAAACAAATTCTGCTTTTTGTAAAATAAAGAAAACAAACATGATGTGTGATCTGCAGCCTCTCTCTCTGTAACGGTCACCAGCTGGAGTGCCCTTGAGAGCCATCAGAGGGCACTCCACATAAGACTATTATCACTCACAAACTACATTTCCCATAACTCACTGCATCTACATTTTCTCTCATACTTGTCCCTAGGGCTCATACAGACATTCTTTTATCTCTCCTTAAATGAAGCACCCCTTCCCCACCTCTTTCAGAGTTCAGGGGGTCACTGCTCCACAACTTATTTTTAACTCCACACAGTCCACACAGACACACACACATACACTTAGCCACAGACAATCCAGCAAGCACTCTATTTTATACTTTTGAGAGAATAATTATTGTTTTATTCTTATTTTTCTTTACCTTAATTAAATCGATACACCTCCTCAACACGATTTTCTTAATTCTAATTAATTTTTTTTAATCAAATCAATACATTTTATAAACACATCAGAATACAATAAAAATAAATCCCTGTTGATACACTTCCCCCAACACAACAATAGGACTATTTTTAACTTTTGTTACTTTGCCATCCATCAAGGCCCACTTGGCGCCGTAACCACATATAATTTACCTGACTTTATTAAACATCTAGGTGCATGATTATTTGTTATCCATCAAGGCCCACTTAGCAAAATAAACACAGCTAATTTACCTGACCTTTACATATCTCTTAATATTCCCAAGGCCATAATTGTTAGAAATTATACTGCATGCATTTATTCTGAAATCAAAAATCCTTTTTAGTTCTTTAAATTTGGAGAAGCTGTCTCACCATAACAGGTACATTTCTGGCGAATAACACAAACTTAAGCAAAAACTGCTTACCTATTCAAATTTGTGGCCACTGTTTGTGCTGATTCGTCCAGAAACGTCCTGCCATGGTTTCTTTATCAGCTCCTGAAGAGTCCTGCCGGGGTCGCCATTTATGTCGAAATATTCTCTTTCTATAAAAATTTCTTCACCAAGGATCATTGATTTCAGAAGAGGCTTTATTCACACCAAACACAGCAATGAAGCCGGAGGGCCGTCAGCCACCGGCCCTCCTGCTACTTGACTTTTCTGGCATATATATACCATAGTTGTCTTCCTAACATGGTAACAACCCCCCTGGCTCACATATCACCACATTCTAAGTTCTAATTCTGTTCCTGTCCTTCTAAAGGGCACTCTCAAAGTCAGCACACTTTTTTAAACACAGTCAGCAACCATTTGACATTTGAACATAATAGTGTCTTTTCATTAGCCATAAAATTCTAATATTTACATAATAAAATCTTCTACAATTGCCCTCAAATAAAGCTGCAATTGGATCCACCTTCGAGTCTCGGAGCAGTTCGTGACACTCTCAATGATGTCAAAGACGTTCATTCAGATGAACCAAACGTTGAAATGTCAGGTTTTAAATAATGTAAATCAAACCGAAAACAAATATTCTCTGCTTATGTAATCTGTTTGTAAAGAGAGACGTTGTTCGCAAGTGTCAGATTATAACGTGTTTATTGTAAAATAACCTAGCGTCACATAGGGCTGTAATCTCCCAGTCGATTAGTCGATACGTTCTGGCTCGACCAAAATTCTGATTGGTCGATTTTTTTTTTTTTTTTTTTTCTTTTTTTTTCTGCATTCATTTCGTTAGTTTTGCTGCACCGCGTTCATTTCATCAGGTGGAGAGCACTAATTGCTAATAGGGGTGTTTTCAGAGCAGCCCTGTTTCACAGGTAACAGTATGTCTTCAGAACACCCCCTTGTTTTTACTTCTTTTGGATTAGCCCAACCCACTGGAGAAGCGAGACAGATTGAAGAAGGCTAGTTTGCTGTATATTATTTATTTATTTAATTGGGAGAGCGTTTTTTCTGCTCTTGATCTGGCTTGTTTAATAAATATTCCTTTTTTATTAAAGTGGACGTGCCTTTTGTGTTTAAGAGTAAAAGCTTTAATTTAATAGTCTATTCGTGTCTCAGCCGCGAAGCTGAGCTGATCCTGTGTTCACAGAGCGGCTGAAATGATAGTGTCTGTCAGTTATTATAATACATATGACATAAACAATTGTCTAAATTATGTTGCATATTCCTCAAAAGTTCTTGCTATGATATTGCGCAGGTGCACGTGATGCAACGCTGTCAGAGCCGAAAGACTCGTGTGTCAGACTCATTTCAGTGCAAAATAATCAGCTCAAAAACAATTTAATATCCTGCAAATAGCCTACTAGTTTTTATGTTTATTTATAATTCATTTAGGCAGACAACAAGGTTACCAAGTACTGCACACAGTGTGCAGCTAATTCATTTAACGTTTTTTTTCCTTACGTCATTTTTAGTCGAACATTTCAGGACCTCAGTTGACCAAGATTTTCTTTGGTTGATTACAGCCCTAGTGTCACATCAATAAAGCTTTTAACTACAAATTTCTGCTCAGATGCTATAAATATAGTACCAGTCACACGTTTTGTGTTCAATAGCCATTAAAACGTATTTTGTTTCATATTGAAATATTATAGCCTAATGTTGTTTTTTTTATTTAATATATGTTGATTTATGAAAAGTGTACAGCACTAGTAATAAAGGACACATCATTAGATATGCAATATATCAGAAGACATGGGCTGCGTTTCGATCTTCGCACTTAGTGTTTTCTACGAGCGATGTTACGAACGTTGGTGTTGCTTTCACGTGCGTTTCACAAACGCACTTAACACGATCGCACGCAGCTGTGCTTTAAGTGCTACTTAAGAGTCACTGTCTGTTTGTCAAGTGCTGAAAAGTCACCTTATGAGGTCACTATGAAGACCAACGCAGGACCCTGAAGTGTCTGTAGAGACCGTGTCAATTAGACTCTGCTGAAATTGCATCGTCGACAAGGCATCCTCAATAAACCCGTCTCCGGCGTGATAACTCTGATTGTTTGAATATTACAATTTAATAATTCTTAAATCGATATGTCATCCTCAATAAACCCGTCTCCAGCGTGTTGCCTCCGATCTTTCGAATATTCCGATCTATTATGACCTCTGACCTGTAAAGAGGAGAACTGGCACCCCGACTGAGCCTGGTTTCTCCCAAGGTTTATTTTTCTCCATTAGGTCACCTGATGGGGTTTTGGTTTCCTTGCCACTGTTGTCTCTGGCTTGGCGTGCTCAGTTGGGGACACTACATTTTTCTAAATTTTTCAACTAAATATCCAAATAAATCTAATGATTAAACTAAATTAACCATATAAACTAAATTACTGATCTAATTGCTGATCTAAAGCCCACACTGTCACTGTATGATAACTGAAATGAACTGATGACATCACCATTTTCTCCAGAATGGCTATACGGCTGAATAAAATTATGTTGCATTATTTTCAAGTTTAACACTGTAAAGCTGCTTTGAAACAATGCATTGTTAAAAGCGCTATATAAATAAGGTTGACTTGACTTGACTTAACTTATAGAATGGCATGCAGTTGTAGCACACGCTTGTATTTCAAAATGTTTAGCCTAATTATCATTTGCTACGAGGTCAAAATCTATATAAGCACATAGTTTAGACATAGGTGGAGACAAAAATGGCTGAATCAAAACAAAAAACAAAGATTTTTTTTTTTTTTATTAAATAAGAGGAAACCAATGTTATTTTACAGGTGGAGCTAAACAAACATAATTTTGTAACAAATTGTATTCTTTAGGATAAATAAACCCATCGAGATGAATCGTCTCGTTGTCAAGGGGGCACTAATATTTTCAGTAGGTTTAATGGCAGTCATACAAATAAACAAAAACAAAAAAATCTGGGAGGATATTGCTGTAAAACTAACTATAAGCAGGGGCATTACAATCAGGGAAGGAGGTCAGGAAGAAGTAGCAGGACTTTGCAAGCCTCAAGGGTACCACAGAGGTCAACATATAATAAAACAGGTGCATAATGGGCCAAATGACTCCCCCCCCCCCCCCCTTCTTACACTGGAAGAAGAAAAGGCACTGTCAATACTCGGCCTCAGATGGGATTTGTGGTGGTATTGATCTCCATGGAGGAATAGGAATGCCTGAACCTGACCCAGGTCCATCATGCTCACAGGAGCAATCAGGTTCACCTCTCATTGGCAAACACCTACCCTCTCCCAGTCCTCCCAACAGCCTACCCATGACCTCCATCTTCAATTGTCAGACAACAACACCTTTAAGAATTAGCTTTGAGAATGTCTGTGGTTGTAGTCAGGACTTAGTGCAGCTGGAGAGGGAGAAACTAGATGTCCTAAAAGACATCAGAAAATTTCTTAAAGATGCCAAAGAGAGGGACATCAACTTTCAGCAGCAGCTCCCAGACCTCAAGAAGGCCAAGCTGGCTTTAGAAGAGAGGAGACTGGCACTGGAGGAGATGCGGTTTGCAAGGCCCTCCATTTTGGTGCCAATTATCTTGCCAGATGATTCAGATAATATTGTTTAATGTTGGTTAATCATGACTACTTATATGTTTTAATCTCTTGTGCAACATGAAATATTATTTTCTATTATGTATTTAGGACTTATCCCATTGTGCAATGTCTTTTGCAAATCCTAGGGAACAAACTCAAATAATTTAGATTCAGTAGTTTGATGTCCTTGTGTTTGTTGAACCACTCAAATACTAAGGCTCCATGAAATACTACAGTAGAAGTATTCTTAAGTGTTTCAAATTTAAATAGATATTTGTAGTACTGTAAATAAACACACAATCCCTATGAATGTCCATATACAGCAGTGCACTTTTTCATTCCTTAATTTATTCAGTGTTCAGTCATGTAGTTTTTATTTTATTTATTTATGAATTATTATTTTTGTATTTTATCAAACAAAAAAAGGGAAACATTTATAAAGAAATATACAAAACAATATTAAAGTCACATTGGACAGGAGTAAAGTTTAGGTGCAATTCGCCGGTTGTCCTGCAGGTGACCTCGTAGCTCTGTCTCCTTACAATGCACTTAGGGAGTTACGATTACTCCAGAGCACTCGTAGTTCTACGAAGTTTTTCAAGTACTACTTAAGTTACGATGGTTTTGGGAAACGTCCCGTAAGTGTAAGATGATTCGTGCGATCGTTTTTACAATCTACTTAGGCTTACGATGCTTTTGGGAAACGCAGCCATGGAGTTTGTCAGAAATTATTTTGACCACTTCATTATGTTTTGTATTGTAGAAAGCCTTTCATTGAAGTAAATTCTGTTTGGTATAAATTGTATCTTAATTTTAATCAATGTTTTTAATATTTTTGCTTATTTAATAAGAATCAAATATAGCAGACAATAGCCTTAGCGCTGGCGATCATGAATTGCACGCGTGTCTCGAAATGATATTATGTGTATGTATTGTGTGATAGTTTACAAAATCAAATGATTCAGAAAATGTTTGCAGTTGAAATGACTGTGAAAAAAGTGTCCCAATCAACCTGAAATCACCCTATACTCTTTGAAATCATAATTGCATTGCATTATGTTGTTTTAATTCCCAAATATTTTACTTATAACATTCATCATTACCAATTATTCAGTTATTTGTATTTACTGAATACTGAATTGGGTTCAGTGTCACAATATTAATTTTTTTTTAGCATGTGACTTCTTTCAAAAACATTAAAAATAGTAGTCAAATCTTTTGATAATTTAAAATATAATAGGCCTTTGTAATGCGCCTTTGTTGACTACATTATAAATAAACTACAACAAAATATATTTCTTTTGTCCTGTTTTTTCCTCTCTCAGTCACATACCTTAGGCTCATTCATTATTCAGGTCATTATGCAGGTCATTATGGGTTCTATTGTCTCTCAGGTGTGATTCACAGCATTATTCATGATCATTCACACCCCTTCGCGCATACGGCCTTTGTAAAGAAAAAGAGTCTTACAAAATGTAAATCAATATATTGTGTAATGTGAATGAGCAGGCTCAATGATTCTCACATCAGTTGGACGCAAATACTCTAGGCAACATCACCCATTAGTCAAAAGTCCTGTGGACACATATCTATTGTGTGTTTTGTGGTCTTAATTAAATTTTTTCAAAAACCATGCATAAACGTTATTCTCTCAAAAATACAAGCATGTACATACACGTTGCTCACATATTATGGTAGCCCAGTTTGTGCTGAATACAGTGTAATTACACGTTTGCCATTAATATGTTTATAAGCAGCTGAAAAAAGCATAAACGTCAGAGCATGTCAAAACTTCTAAAGGGCTCCAAAACAGCTCAGACTTCAGAGGGTTAAAGGTGGGGTAAGTGCCTTCTGGTAACCGATGTTGAGATTTCAAATCACCAAAACAAACAAGCCCATACCCCAAAAGGGCTCGTCCCTATTTTGAAAGCTCCGCACCACACATATGTAACCCAGGCAACGACTATGGCAGAATATGCTGTGCCAGCCAACCGAGGGTATGATGTCATCAATAAGTGAAAGCAATGTGTTTTACTATGGTAATCCATGTTGAATGTTCAGTGATAAAGTCATCCCTTCCATCCCAAAAACACAAACACAGTTCTCATGAACAAATCGATCGCACGAGCACGAAGTCCAACTAATAAATAAATTACAATTATGACAAGATTAGAGGGTTATATCGATCATGAAAAGAGGACCCAAAGGAAACAAACATGTATTAGGAGTTTATTGTCTTACTTTCCGGACACACTTTGGGAGTTGACACTTGAAACAGACAGTGAGGAGGTTTAGACGCTCCAGGCTTATACGGTGTGGAATGAATGGGTCTTTATCATCGCTGAAGTGAATGACGATACAATCACAAATGAAAAAACAAGCGAACATGACACACAAGCATTTTCAAGCAAAAGCCAACATATATTAGTTCTGTGAAACAAAACAAAACCACTGTTACTCGCCTATTGAGAAAAAATAAAGCAACCTCAGCGTCCGATTGCAGGCCTTAGCGCTCCTTGAGTTCTCTCCAGCGCTGGAAAGCTGATACTTCTTGCCTGATCGTAAGCCTTCTTTTGTTCTGCAGACATTTTCCATGTGTTTTTTTTATCTGCCATCTCTCTCTTTCTGTCGTTGCTCGGCTCGTGACCGTCCTGTGTCGAGTCTTTTGAATTATGACGTGAACTGAACGCTCTCTTCTCCCCATCATTAGTAGACACGCCCCTTACTGCTGATTGGCTACACGTTTGTTTTGGTACTCGGTCCGAGACACTTTTATAAAGCATTTTTTAAATAACACTTACCCCACCTTTAAAGGTTCTTCATGGAACCATTAATGCCAATAAAATATCCTTTATTTTTAAGAGTGTGTGATTTCTGCATACTGAAACATGGACGGATTCACTGATTTTCACCATTTGATAGAAATGATAATCAAATATTCAAAGGTCTTCACTACCCACCAAAATAAAAGTGTGTTTAATTTGAAAGAATACACTATATTGCCAAAGTTCTGGGACGCCCGTCCAAATCATTGATTTCAGGTGTTAAATCACTTCATTACCAAGCACTAGGCATGCAGACGCTTCTACAAACATTTGTGAAAGAATTGGTTGCTCTCAGGAGCTCAGTGAACTCAAGCGTGGTACCGTGATAGGTTGCCACCTGTGCAATAAGTCCATTCAGGAAATTTCCTCACTAAGTAAGTAGTGAGGAAATTTACAGACAGCACATTACATGTCCCACCAGAGACAGTAATATACTGGACCACTGTTATACCACAATAAAGAATGCATATTACTCCGTCCCACGGGCAGCTTTGGGGCTCTCTGATCACTGTGTGGTTCATCTTATACCGACCGAAACTGAAATCAGCTAAACCTGTAATAAAGACTGTAAAAAGATGGACTAATGAAGCAGAGCTGGACTTACAAGCCTGCTTCGATTGCACTGATTGGACTGTTTTTGAAGCTGCTACCACTGATCTGGACGAGCTAACAGAGACTGTAACATCATACATCAGTTTCTGTGAGGATACATGCATTCCTACCAGGACATTCTTATCATTCACTAATGATAAACCATGGTTTACTGGGAAACTCAAACAGCTTCGTCATGTCAAAGAGGATGCTTACGGAAGTGGGGATAAAGTCTTGTATAACCAGGCCAGAAACAGACTGACAAAGGAGATCAGAGTTGCTAAGAGAAGCTACTCTGAAAAGTTGAGAAACCAGTTTTCTTCCAACAACCCAGCTTCAGTTTGGACAGGCTTGAAGAATATCACCAATTACAAGTCACCATCCCCCCGATCTGCTGAGAATCAACAACTGGCCGATGAGCTGAATGCTTTTTTACTGCAGATTTGAAAAGCCCAGTCTCACGCCACACACCGGCTCTGATCTGCAATTCACATGTCCCCCATCACCTCCTGCACCCCCTCTCCTCCCCCCTCCTGTTGTCCAACCCAAGCTTAAGGTCTGTGTGGAGGACGTGAGCCGTATCTTCAAAAAACAGAAGACTAGGAAAGCTTCAGGCCCAGACGGCATCTCATCTGCCTGTTTGAAAGCCTGCGCTGACCAACTGGCCCCAGTCTTCACGCAGATCTTCAACAGATCATTGGAGCAGTGTGAAGTTCCCTGCTGCTTTCCTTATATATGTTGTTTTAACGACATAATATCTCGTTATTAGACATACTTGAGTGGAAAAAAAATATGTAGGCCCTATGTGAGAGCAATGCATAACCGTACCAGGTGACCTGTAAATGCGAAAAAACTGTTTCCATTGCAGTTTTGCGAAAATTTCCTTTTTCAAATTGCCTGAAAAACCACCTCATGCGAGCGTAAAAACTTTTTTGCGATATATGGGAGTTTTTGCGAAATTGACGCATTTCCATTGGGCGTATTTTCAATTCGCAATTTCAATTTGCGCAATTTGAAGGGTAATGGAAACGCGGTTACTGACCTTATATTTTTTATACTATTTTTCATATTTTTATTCTTAGAATTTGTATTACTATGTTCTTGTTGTGTTTGTATTGTATATGTGCACTGGAAGCTTCAGTACCAAGAAAAATTCCTTGTGTCTGCAAGCACACTTGGTAATAAAGGTCTTTCTGATTCTTTCTGATTTTGATACTAAATATTCCACACTCAACTGTTAGTGGTGTTATAACAAAGTGTAAGCAATTCGGAACAACAGCAACTCAGCCACGAAGTGGTAGGCCATGTAAAATCACAGAGCGGAGTCAGGTGGTTGCCAGGAGAACAGGACTTGCCTGACTGCATTGTGCAAAGTGTAAATTTGGTGGAGGGGGGTATTATTGGGATTATGGGGTTGTTTTTCAGGGGTTGGGCTTGGCCCCTTAGTTCCAGCGAAAGGAACTCTTAATGCTTCACCATTTTGGACAATTTCATGCTCCCAATTTTCTGGGAACAGTTTGGGGACGGCCCTTTCCTGTCCCAACATGACTGCGCACCAGTGCACAAAGCATAAAGACATGGATGATTGAATTTGGTGTGGAGGAACTTGACTGGTCTGCACAGAGTCCTGACCTCAACCCGATAGAACGCCTTTGGGATGAATTAGAGCGGAGACTGAGAGCCAGGCCTTCTCGTCCGACATCAGTGCCTAACCTTTGCTAAACCTTTGCCAGTGGTTAAAAAGGCGAGGCACATTTTTTATGCTTTCAAATGAAATTATTCCAGATTTATAATAATTTGTTTATTTCTGCAAACAGGCACTGTTGCCATTCATGCCGAGACAAATAACTTGCAAGGTAACTGTTTATTTAATATTTAAATGAAAGAACATGTTCTCTGATGAAACCAATTCAGTCTTGGTAACTGAGAAAGTCATGCTCTGATTATACTATAACGCAGTGAGACTGCCCCTTTCCACTGCAGGAGAATTATAAAATAATTGCATTTATTTTTGTGTATATTCTTAACCCTTTCTAGATAATATTGCAATCAGGGGAAGGGCTCAACAGTCATCTACATATTTCTTCGGGCCTAATGCTGCCATTGATGGATGTGATTCTTGCTGCACCCAAACCGAAAACGAGACTAACCCGTGGTGGAGGCTGGATCTAATAAGCTCAAAAAGCATTAAAGAAGTGGTCGTCATTACCCGGAACGCTGGAGCCGAGATTCGCGTCGGAAACTCCCTAGACAACAACGGCAACAACAATCCAATGTGATGGATTGTCCCTTTATTCTGCATATCAATTATTTAAATGAGGAATATTGTGATGTTTTGGTTCCTGGAAGAAAACTCAAGACTACAATGAAGGCGTTTCAGGAGTTCAGAAACAGTGCACAATGATTATTACACTAAAGAAATATGGGGGGGGGGGGGGCTCTTTAAAAGGAGACTCTTGATATCGCTTTAGTTCATGTTAAGTGATTAATGTTTCATATTCTCTCTCTAGATGTGCGAAAAAATCTGGTATCCCAGTAGGACAAAACATCTCTTATGAGTGCAGTGGATTGGAAGGACAATATGTGAACGTGGTCCTTCCTGGAGATTCAAAGAGTCTCGTACTGTGTGATGTGAAAGTCTATGAAGCAGGTAATATGTCAAATGTGGATCAAAGACAAGACGTCACAATTTTGGTATCCACGTTAAATTACATTTACAAAAAACAGAGAGAAGAGACCCTTTCTTGGCCCTGTCCAGCGTGATTTGTGTCAATGCATTAGTCTGGTTGTTGGATGAGAGAGTTTATTTGTCAGAAAGACTTTAAGAATCCGTCCAGCAGCGGAGAAATGTTATTCTGCACAGAACTGTGGAATAACTGAAAGCGGTTGATCTTTGGTTGGCCAGTCAGCAGAAAGGGGCGTTTCATGCCCGTCCACAGGTGGAAATTGAATATTCAAGCAATATCTTGTCCATTTTCAACCCAGGAACCAAAAAAATATATAAAAGCATGCAGAGTTTAAAGGTTAAAGTTTTTTTAAATAACAAAAAACATTTTTCAACTTTCAACTTTTTATTGAAAAATGAATGAACCTGGTAAATTTACACAACCTATAAGAAACATCTTGCATTTATATGCATTTATATTATAGGGACCCCTTAGAACCTTCTGGGGGACACTTGGGGTCCCCGGACCCCAGTTTGAAAACCCCTGGTTTAGTGAACGGTGGAAGCAGAGCTCACACACACGTCCTCACTCCTGCTGTCACACAGACGCACATTAAGAAATACTGCTCTTATAAGAGTGCTGTACCGGTACTAATACAATTTCATATCGTACCCAACTTACCCAGTCGACTAAAAATATTGACGTTGACTAATTAACAGCGTCGACGCAGTCGATTGTATCGACCAATCGCGACAGGCCTACTCAGGACTATTATTAAAACGAATGTAATGATACGAACTAAATCTAAAAACATGGGAACAAAGGCAATATTATCTCCCTTTTTGGCAAAATGTCATTCAGAGTTACGGATATATTTATGTACAAATTTAACCATATACTTATTCTGACCTGTAATTATTAAAATATATAAAAGAATATGTGATCATACTAAATTGTATTATATTTTTATACAATTTGTATTTATATTCACTTCCTTACAAAAACTTCTTTCTGACAAATGAGTAAAACCTAGTGGTTTGAAGGATAGTGGCAAAGTATATGTAGCGGTGTGATATCTGCGTTGTGTTATTTCTTGGGAAAAACACTCACAAACACGTTAATTCGTCCCATTAAGTCCTCGTTTATTCATCTGGTGTAACAGAAACATATATGAGGACACGTGCAGCAGTTAGAACAGCATGCGGCAGCAATGCACGACGCTGAGAAAGATAAAGATTAAATTAAAGTTAGTAAAACCACTTAAATGGTTAGTTCACCCAAAAATGAAAATTATGTCATTAATTACTCACCCTCATGTTGTTCGACACCCGCAAGACATTCGTTCATCTTCGGAACACAAATGAAGATATTTTTGTTGAAAGCTGATGGCTGAGAAAGGCCTCCATAGGGATTCAGGACATTCACACTCTCAAGACCCATAAAAGGTACTAAAAACGTTGTTACAAAGTCCATCTCACTACAGTGGCTCTACAATAATTTTATGAAGCAATGACAATAGTTTTTGTGCGGGAAAAAAAATAAAAATAACGACTTTATTCTACAAGTTCTTGTCTTCCTTGTCTGCCTCGGCCGTGAACTCACGAAGCACCAGGACGCATGCGCGAGAATATGATGCAGAACCGGCGTTCGGGAATCCATGAAATACACACTTTAGTCCAATTTTGAGCTCTACGCCGAGCACGATCAATGTAGAATTCAACAGCTTAGATACGGCGCGTCTTCCTCTGCTCGTTGTAAACAAATCTCCTCCTCGCTTCTGGGTCACGTGTCCGAACGCCGGCGCTACGTCATATTCTCGCGCATGCGTCCTGGTGCTTCGTGAATTCACGGCCGAGGCAGACAAGGAAGACAAGAACTTGTGGAATAAAGTCGTTATTTTAATTTTTTTTCCTGCACAAAAACTATTGTCATTGCTTCATAAAATTATTGTAGAGCCACTGTAGTGAGATGGACTTTGTGACAACGTTTTTAGTGCCTTTTATGGGTCTTGAGAGTGAGAATGTACAAGTGTCAATGGAGGCCTTTCTCAGCATCAGCTTTCAACAAAAATATCTTCATTTGTGTTCCGAAGATGAACGAATGTCTTACGTGTGTCGAACGACATGAGGGTGAGTAATTAATGACATCATTTTCATTTTTGGGTGAACTAACCCTTTAAAGAAAGAAAATACAGCAATGAAGCATATGATTACATATCACAGAGGGACAACCACACACGTATATTGTTTAAACTAATCAATTACATGATATGCGGCCCTTAATAAATCTCCATATAAACTTGTGTGACCTACCGCTGTGATATCTCATGCAAACTGGGAAGCAGCAAAGTGCGCCCACCCGCCAAATCAGCATGGCGGTCGGAAAGATGGCAAGTGGAATCAATATTCTTAATGCACACCTGCTACATACCTGTATACATATTTAAAAATTACAATGAGTTAGTATTTGTGGCTGCACTGTGATCCCTAAATAGGAATCATTTGATGATATATTAAAAGACTCGCCTAATAAGATTTTCTGATACATAAATATTGTTACACATTTTAGGGGGTGTCTTCTGTAAATCATGGTAAAAATGTATGATAGTCATTATTTTTTGCTCCGAAAAAATATAAAATTAAACAGGACACATTCTAATGTACAGGAAACAAACTAAATGTAAAGCTGTATTACACCATTTTTGTATGCTTGAAACCCCCGTTTCGTCTTTGACCCATATACAAAAATCCGGAATAATTAAGATTGTTAGTACACAGAGGCTGTATTATTTGATCAAAAATACAGTAAACAAAGGTGATATTGTGAAGTATTATTTAAAAGAAACTTTTTTCTTAAAGTGTAATTTATTCCTGTGATCAAAGCTGAATTTATCAATATTACTTCAGTCTTCAGTGCCACACGATCCTTCTTAAATCATTCTCATATGAGGAATTTGATGCTCAAGAAACATTTATGATTATTATCAATGTTGAAAACTATGAAATTATTTGTGGACACCATGTCAATTTTATTTTTCACGATTTGTTGATGAACAGAAAGTTAAAAAGAACAGCGTTTATTTGAAATAGAATCTTTTTTAACATTAATGTAGCGCTCCCTACCCTTGACATAAAAAAGGCGGAGCACCGGGTTCTGACAGATGTCTCCCGACTATATATTAATATTCCTCCTATTACCCTATATGACTACTGTAAACCAGATTAAATATATGTATGCTCCTAAAATAATATTCTTAAACAGAGTGGAAATTAAACCAACCCAGAATAACCTCAAGTAAGGCAAAAGGTAAGTTTAAAGAAGTTAACAATGGGGTTTATTTATACAAAAAATGGAAAATATTAAATAAATGAATTAAATGATTCAATAAAGACTTTTCAATCTCAGGGAAATTACATATAACCCAAATGATGGGCTTTCACATCAAATAGTACTTAAATACCAAATGAAATAACAGCAGACACTGTTTTAAAGAGATGAGGAAAAGAATTCAAAACCCCATAACACACTTAGTACGCTTCAATAACACCAAACAACAGTAAGAAACGCCAAACTTCACTTACTACCAGTAAGTAGAGAGAACCAATAGAGGACAGTCACAAAAGTATACAAAATGTGGGCCCACACACACACACACACACACACACACACACACACACACACACACACACACACACACACACACTCAACCCACCCCGTTGCAGGCCTGTAACATTGCTGGGGAGCGTTGGGGCCTAGAAAACAACAAATGGCCTCTTCACTCAAATGAGCCAAAATAATACAAAAGATCACCTGAGCCCTGGCCTTTTAGGGCATCCGCAATCCGCAACGCTCGGCAGAATGGCGGCGCTCTCCCCTCGGCGGTCGGCAGAATGGCGGCGCTCTCCCCTCGGCGATCGGCAGAATCTATTAAAAGTGCGGCCGGACGCAGAGTTTTCTCAGAAAACCAGTCTGGACCACAAAACTAGACTCAACTCACTGTTTGTAATCAATATCCAGTTATCAGTCCGCTTTCTCGCTCTCAGTCACATTAACGAATGAAGCTTCGTGCAGGGCTGAGCCGCCGGCTCAGGAGAAGAATCACGTTAACACTCCTGTACAGAGTAATAAACACACAAACAAAAGTGATAGTCTCCACAACCTTCAGTCACTGAAAATATATCGTTAACGCACTTATTTAGTGGGTATCTCTACTCTTTTTTCGGCTTAACCACTCCCAAGAAGCTCTAATCACGCTCTCCTTTTCGATCGTCCCCCCTCCCTCTCTCCCCCCCCCCCATCCAATCAAAATCAAACCTTATATTCACAGAGGCGGGAATAAGTAAAAAATAACCAATACCCAAAGAAGGAACAAACATGCTGGGTAAAAGCACATTTTGAGCAAGTGCATCACAAACAAACTTTATAGGTCACCGTAACTCTTAAAGGGGCAGTACATAAGTGTGTCAACAGAGCGCACAGACACAGTTATTATACTATCTGGATCATAAAACCTTATCAATACCCCCATACCTAGTAAATAGGTGTTAATGTGCTTAATAACCTGCACTGGGTTACACTCTCCCCCTTCTTAATGACTCATGTCCCCATGAGACTAGCCCACTACATCAGTATTTTGGCTCTAGACGTTCGGTTTGTCCTCAAAGTAGAACAATGGGAACACTGGGCCATAGGGTGGCACCACAATGTTTTGCAAACATTCTTTTTTTTTTTAGGGTAATCTTCAATTTGCACCACCATACCCCTATATACAAGGGTTAAAGGTCTGTCCGTAGGTTGCCCCAGTTCATCATAACTCAGTTTTTTCACTGGTTTTACTTCTCTCTTTGGATGCAGTTCAACTCTTTCAGCTTCAGCATCTTTTGGAGCATCCAAGAATGGCCTGTCTCCCCCTTCTAATTCTAGATCATCCGTTCTACCCGGAGTTGGCAGAGAGATAGATTCTACTTCACACTCAGGTAGATCTTCCATGTCTTCCATTAGATTAGGAACTCTTTCAGGGCTTTTATGGATCTCTACATTCTCTGTGTTTAACGATGGGGTGAGCATCTGCCTGGGTGGTCTCCTCGGTGAAGCTGGGTAGTACTCACACACACTACTGTCATCACTATCAGAGTGATCTATTGAATCACAACGATCTTGTGCTGATTGTTCTCTTTGTGTTCTCTCCACAGCTCTCGCCCTGGTTACCGCTGGACGCTGGACATCCATCCTCTCATCAGGTAAGTACATCCTCACTCTATCTCCAATAGGTAACAAATGGTCTCTGTGTAACGTCCTGACACTCCCGGTGCCAGTCTCTGGTTTTACCCTATACACAGGTAAGTTTGGCAGCTTCTCCATGACGAGGTAGGGTAAGGAGTTCCAGCGATCCTGCAACTTGTGCTTTCCTGTGATGGCCAGGTTCTTAATAAGCACCCGATCTCCTTTTTCCAAAATCTGATGTTTTACTTTAAGGTCGTACAGTCTCTTGTTCCTTTGCTGCATCTTCAGAGAACTCTCAGATGCTAACTGGTATGCATGCTGCAGATCTTTTCTCATTCTCTCAACATACTGCTGATGTTTCACCCCACTCTCACCAGCTGCCGAAGTCCCAAAGCATATGTCTACTGGAAGACGAGCCTCTCTCCCGAACAACAGATAATAAGGTGAGTAACCAGTCGCTTCATTTTTGGTACAGTTGTACGCATGTACCAACTGACTGATGTTTTGGCTCCACCTGTTCTTCTGGGCGGGATCCAGGGTACCCAGCATGGAAAGAAGAGTTCGATTGAAACGCTCTGGCTGTGGGTCTCCTTGAGGGTGGTATGGCGATGTACGGGACTTGCGAATTCCCAGGATTCCAAGGAGTTCTTTGATGAGCCTACTTTCAAAGTCACGCCCCTGGTCGGAGTGAATGCGGGCTGGCAAACCATAGTGTACAAAGAATTTTTCAACCAGGATCTTGGCCACTGTTAATGCTTTCTGGTCTCTTGCAGTATAGGCCTGAGCATAGCGAGTGAAATGATCTGTTATGACCAGAACGTTGGAGATTCCCTTTGAGTCAGGTTCAATAGACAGGAAATCGATGCAGACCAGATCCAGTGGACCACTGCTCGTAATGTTATTCAGGTAAGCAGACCTTTGAGGTAATGTCTTTCTGGCGATACATCGTCCACATTCCTTCACATACTGCTCCACATCTTTGTTCATCCGTGGCCAGTAGAAACGATCTTTGCAAAGTTCTGTGGTTCTCTCAATTCCCAGATGACCTGCCTCGTCATGAAGAGAATGTAGCACCTGGGCACGGTACTTTTCTGGTAGAACTAACTGTTGTCTTTCTCTCCCACAGGTGCTTTTCGTAATTCGGTACAATAGGTTGTGACGAATGTTCAACTTTGCACCTTGCTGCCGAAAGAGAGTCTCAATGGGGTTACAGTTCCGTTTAGTGGCAAGTACATGTCCTTTCTCCACATCCTGTTTCACCTGTCTGATGATGGGGTCTTGCTCTTGGGCTAGTTTTAATTCAGAGTTGGACAACTGCTCCTTGTGTCCCATTTCCAACTGTACTGGACAAACATACACAGCAGGAATGACATCCGGAGTAACGCCCAACTGATCCACCAGCCTACTACAGGATTCATCGGAGGGGTGAGTATCGGCAAGCTGACAAATAGCCCTTACTCCTGATCTCGGTAGGTCCACCCATTCTTGCGACAGTTCAGTGTGTGAGTGATAACGTGATAGTATATCTGCATCAATGTTATGATGCCCTGGCTTGTACTGAAGGCTAAAGTCATAAGTGGCTAAGGCAGCCAGCCACCGATGTCCAGTAGCACTAAGCTTAGCGCTTGTCAGAACGTAGGTGAGGGGGTTGTTATCTGTCCTGACAGTGAACTTTGCCCCGTACAAGTAATCGTGGAATTTATCCACAACAGCCCACTTGAGTGCCAGGAATTCCAACTGATGAATGGGATAGTGGCGTTCAGCAGCACTCAGTTTACGGCTGGCATAAGCGACAGGTCTCAGTCCGCCTGAATTTTCCTGATTCAACACGGCACCTAAACCACTCAGGCTTGCATCGACATGTAGGACATAGGGCTTCGCTGGATCTGCATAGGCCAGTACCGGAGCATGCTTAAGGCAATAAATGATGTTATGAAATGCCTCTGTACACCTTTGGTCCCAGCGCTCACCAAACGGCTCTGACTCATGGTGGTACGTGCCTTTTGGTACAGCTTTACTTTGACTTTTGACAGGGGGATAACCTTTGGTCAAGTCTGTCAGGGGTCTCACGATGGCAGAGTAATTCTTAATAAAACGGCGGTAGAAACCACAAAATCCTAGAAAAGACCTCAGGGACTTCAAATCATGCGGCATCCTCCAGTGACACACGGCATTCACCTTCTCAGGATCAGGAGCTATCCCAGCAGCAGATACAATGTGTCCCACATATTTGACTTGCGGCTGACAAAACTGGCACTTATCTATAGATACTTTGAGCCCATATTCTTCCAGCCGATCCAACACTTTCAGCAGCCTTTCCTCATGCTCTTCTAATGTACGCCCAAAGACAATGAGGTCATCCAGATACACAATGACCTGGAGAAGATGCATATCCCCAACAGCTCTCTCCATTAGCCGCTGAAAGGTGGCTGGAGCACCAGTGATCCCCTGTGGCATGCGTTCAAACTGGTAAAAACCCAGAGGACAGATGAATGCTGTTTTTTTCCTTGTCCTCGTCAGCCATCTCAATCTGATAATAGCCACTACGCAGGTCTAAGACAGAGAACCATTTACTTCCAGACAGACAGTCCAAAGCATCATCAATCCTGGGAGTGGTGTATTGATCAGGAATAGTTCTGGAATTCAAGGTCCGGTAGTCGATGCACATACGGATGGTTCCATTTTTCTTCCTAGCAATAACTATTGGCGAGGCATAAGGGCTCCTGGATTCGGTTATGATTCCTGCAGCCAACAGGTCTTTTAAGTGCCGCCTCACGTCATCAATGTCTGCAGGTGCAACCCGTCTGGACCGTTCCCTAAAGGGTCGGCTGTCACTCAGTCAGATATTATGTTTCACACCTTTAGCTCTTCCCACATCCCACTCCTCGAGGGAAAACACAGTTCCGTGCTCAGCTAACTTCTCCCTAAGCCTTTTTTTCCAATCAGCAGGTATAGGAGAGTCACCAAACTTGAACACTTTGTGATCCATCCTCTTTGGATCAGTCGGAGCATCTGGCGTAACTGTGACTGTATCAGTGGCGAAGACTTTAGCAATTACTGTGCCCGTTGGGAGGCTTATATCTTTAAAGGTCTCATTGCAGACCAACACTCTGAAGTTGTTCACATCAATGGCAGAAGAAGACAGAACAGTGGGAGCGATAAACAATCCAGCTGGAAGTTGACTATCCATTGGAGTTTCCACAAGAAAAATGTCTTTCCTCAGTGGCTTCTCATACTCCACTTTACACACTGCATACCTTTCACTTCTTGAAGGAATAGTTAGGGCTCCTGGCCCTTTCCACTTGACTTGTCCCTCAGCTGGCTCGGGGACTTCCTCTTTTCCCTGGACCCGCTGTAAACATGGTTTGAGGAGGGATGACTGAATCCTCAGTGAGTGTGCTTGGTTTGATACGCCAGAGTCTTGACTGAGCATGGTCAGACGCTGAAAGAAGCTTGCATTGGTGCCGATTATTACTGGAACCTGCTGGGGACCTTGAGGTTCTGGGCAGACCAAAGCGAGAATGGAAACTGACTCTTTCACCCCAGTGAGGGAAACAGGAAGCAGAACATCCACTATGATGTATCCCTTGTATGGATAACTAGAAGAGCTCAATCCCCAAATGGACAATCCAGTGAGCGGATGGATGGGTATCTGGGGTATGTATTTGGAATACCACTGGTCGAATACAATGGTGACCTTGGACCCACTGTCCAGTAAAGCTTGACACGGACATCCATTCAGTTCCACTGAAATGGTGGAGGCCGGTCCCACTAATCCTCTGGGAAGACGACTCACCTCACTGACCTCAGTTTGACTCTTCTTAGAGAAACAGTTTTGGCTGCTAGAAGGATCACTGTTTCCTGTCACAGGGTTCCGTTCGGTCTTAGCTTTTCGTAGAGCACGTAACAACTTCTGTATTACTTGGGAGGTATTTTCAGGCGATTGACACTTGGTAGCTATGTGTCCATCCTCTCCGCACCGATAACAGAAGAAATCATCTTTGTGCTTTACTGGCCTTTCTCCATATGATACTGGAACAGACCTTGGGTTTGACTGAGATTGGTGCGATGGAGTAGTGGAGCTAATACTCATAACTGCTAGCTGTTGTTGAAGTTGTCTCTTCAACGCTTGTACTTCAGACTCTCCATGGGTATCAGATCTTTTCTTCTCCTGCTTGTCTTTTGGATCAACCCTCATGGAAGAAACAGAAACGGTGTTAGGATCTTCCCCGAATTTAGATCTTAGCTCCTGAATGTCTGCTTGGAGTTGTCTCATCACAGAGGAGTCTAGTTTGTCATCCTGTCTCAGCTGTATGGGCTTCACAGATGCCTTAATTTTATGGCGAGCAGCTTCGTTCTCCTCAGCTTCTTTGATTTCATTTAGCAGTGCTAAGAAAGTGGGTGGCTATTCTCTTCTCTCCCTCAGTCTTAACTGCAGAAGCATCAGATCCGACTCTACCGCACCTCTAATCAGCTGTTCCACCCTTGTTCTGTCCATCATCTGGGGACTCAATCCTCCTCTTTGCACCACTTTAGTTAAGGATTTCTCCATCCTATGCAGAAATTCAGATAAAGCTTCCCTGGGGAATTGACGTAAGAGACGAAAGGCAAAGTATAGATCCTCCCCTGACTCAAAGGTTCCAAATGTGTTTTCTAATGCTTCAAGGTATTGAGAAGCACTTGCCTCAGGACTTGAAAATCGAACAGCTTTGATAATGTCAAGGGCTGGCCCTTTCACACTTTCCATTATTCTTCGCCGTTTTTCCTTTTCCGAACACTCACATTCCTCTGTCATTAATCGGGCCTGTTCTATCCAGTTTTCTAGACTTTCCTCACCAGTCGGAATTGGAACCGTGCCAGAAAATGTGCGTAGTCGTCGATAAGCATTCGTTTCACCAGACGGTTTTGTTGTCTTCTCCAGAAGTTCGCCCACAGCACGTATAATGGACTCAGGCGAACTGGAACTGTGTGGAGAGAACAAGGCCTGTATGTCAGTCATAGATTTTCCTTCATCCGTTAAAAACTTTGACAGTTTCTTGGAAAACTCAGAGGCTGAAACATCAACAGGTGCCACTACAACCTTCCATGACTCTTCTCCATCAGGCCGCAGCAGTTCAGCTGGAATACGGGCAGGGTCAATGACCTCACTACACTCACATAGCACTAAGAGGGTACCAGGACTTGACCCCAATTTTGAGTCTCTAACCCGCACTCTTCCCACGACTTTTACAGTCTGAACAGTATCTTCAATACATGCCACTTCAGTAGTTGCCGGTACTCCGATCAGCAGTATGGCATGAGTCTCTTCAATCTCTATCTCCTTACACCACTTGGAGAGTTCAGTGAGCAGAAGAGGGCTACTTCCAAAGGCCATGCTGAAACTTCAGGCAGTTAATTCTCAATTAACTTATTTAAGCTTAAAATATAACTCAGCTGTGGTTCTCAGTGCATCTTTTTGTCTTCATCAGGGTAACAGGAAGTAGTATCCCGGACGAGCCCCCAAATTGTGTAGCGCTCCCTACCCTTGACATAAAAAAGGCGGAGCACCGGGTTCTGACAGATGTCTCCCGACTATATATTAATATTCCTCCTATTACCCTATATGACTACTGTAAACCAGATTAAATATATGTATGCTCCTAAAATAATATTCTTAAACAGAGTGGAAATTAAACCAACCCAGAATAACCTCAAGTAAGGCAAAAGGTAAGTTTAAAGAAGTTAACAATGGGGTTTATTTATACAAAAAATGGAAAATATTAAATAAATGAATTAAATGATTCAATAAAGACTTTTCAATCTCAGGGAAATTACATATAACCCAAATGATGGGCTTTTACATCAAATAGTACTTAAATACCAAATGAAATAACAGCAGACACTGTTTTAAAGAGATGAGGAAAAGAATTCAAAACCCCATAACACACTTAGTACGCTTCAATAACACCAAACAACAGTAAGAAACGCCAAACTTCACTTACTACCAGTAAGTAGAGAGAACCAATAGAGGACAGTCACAAAAGTATACAAAATGTGGGCCCACACACACACACACACACACACACTCAACCCACCCCGTTGCAGGCCTGTAACATTGCTGGGGAGCGTTGGGGCCTAGAAAACAACAAATGGCCTCTTCACTCAAATGAGCCAAAATAATACAAAAGATCACCTGAGCCCTGGCCTTTTAGGGCATCCGCAGAATGGCGGCGCTCTCCCCTCGGCGGTCGGCAGAATGGCGGCGCTCTCCCCTCGGCGGTCGGCAGAATCTATTAAAAGTGCGGCCGGACGCAGAGTTTTCTCAGAAAACCAGTCTGGACCACAAAACTAGACTCAACTCACTGTTTGTAATCAATATCCAGTTATCAGTCCGCTTTCTCGCTCTCAGTCACATTAACGAATGAAGCTTCGTGCAGGGCTGAGCCGCCGGCTCAGGAGAAGAATCACGTTAACACTCCTGTACAGAGTAATAAACACACAAACAAAAGTGATAGTCTCCACAACCTTCAGTCACTGAAAATATATCGTTAACGCACTTATTTAGTGGGTATCTCTACTCTTTTTTCGGCTTAACCACTCCCAAGAAGCTCTAATCACGCTCTCCTTTTCGATCGTCCCCCCTCCCTCTCTCCCCCCCCCCCATCCAATCAAAATCAAACCTTATATTCACAGAGGCGGGAATAAGTAAAAAATAACCAATACCCAAAGAAGGAACAAACATGCTGGGTAAAAGCACATTTTGAGCAAGTGCATCACAAACAAACTTTATAGGTCACCGTAACTCTTAAAGGGGCAGTACATAAGTGTGTCAACAGAGCGCACAGACACAGTTATTATACTATCTGGATCATAAAACCTTATCAATACTCCCATACCTAGTAAATAGGTGTTAATGTGCTTAATAACCTGCACTGGGTTACATTAAAAATGTCTTTATTGTCACTTTTGATCAATTTAATGTCTCCTTGACGAAAGTATTAATTTTGTTTTTTGTTTTGTTTTATATAGATCAATTTTTTGATAATGTGACATTAAAAGGAAATGCTGTTCAGTCATCTATATTTAAAAACTGGCATGCTAGACGTGCCATTGATGGAATAAAACCCATCCCAGGCAAATCCTCAGTGTGTACCCATACAAATATGGAGAATAATACCTGGTGGAGGCTGGATCTGCTGGATAATTACTACATTAATAAAGTGACCATCACCAACAGAGCAGACTGCTGTCCTGAACGAATCAACGGAGCAGAGATTCGCATCGGAAACTCCCTGGATAACAACGGCAACAACAATCCCAGGTTACAGTTACTCATCCCTCTTACAAGAAAAGGTTCTGTATAGAAGCATAAAGGGTTCCGTCAAGAGCTTTATATATAGAACCTTTAAGGGGTTCTATCATAGGATCATACTATAGATTTAGATTTTATTTATTTATTTTGAATTATAAATTACATTTTATGAATTAAACCGCTCATAAATTAGAACAAAAATTAAATACCCTGTAAATACATTAAAATATTATGCAATTATTTCAGACATGGGAATTGAGAAATCAACTTTCCCTTGAGCTTTTGATATATAAAAGGTCATCTTAATATAAGAATGTCCTGTAAGTCCTTGTTAGTCAAAGAAAAGCTTTTATTGACAGCTGGCTCAGCAAACGTTTAATCAGCGAATGTGCTTTCCTGTGACGTCAGAGAGCAATGAAACGCCGCCTTATCCAAAGAGGAAGAATGTCTAATTCTGTAGCCCCGCCCACATGTAATAGATAAATAACATAGGCCTATGTGGCTGGCACACCGCTGGCCCCGGGACAGTCCATATGTGTAATCTCCACATGATACCTCAGGATGTGGCTTCCTTACTTTGCATAAAGCGGGCAGCAACCGTGGTGTTTTCCAAGGGATCCCAATATGTTGGTGACGCTCCGACGTTAAAATCGAACGTGACCTGACTTTAAGGGAACATCTCGTTTACGTATGTAACCTTTGTTAACGGAACAGAGACATCACGACATGTCGCCACAGTTGCTGTACCATTGCTGTGCGGCCAAGTCCCTGGCTCTGCTCCTCAGCGAAAAACAAAGGTGTGTTGCATCTGCTTCCGGATTATACTGCAGGGCGGAGCGCGAGATGCGAATCTCACACGCCAATGTGCATTGGCTCATTTAGTTTACACTCAAAGGGGATTGGGCTTCTGCTTGCTTGCTAGTAGGAGGACTCATTTCGATTTTCTCCTTCCTACCTCCATTTTCCTCTTTTCCATCCCCATTCAAGCTTATGCTACTCTAAGCCCTGCCCAAAACTTAGTACTTTGGGCACTTTTTGTGATCATTTACCTCCGTGACGGATCACTTTCTGTATTCCTCAGTTGTAAGTCGCTTTGGATAAAAGCGTCTGCTAAATTAATAAATGTAAATGTGATCCCAATACGTCCGTGATGTTCCAACGTGACGCCTCCATTCCCTCCTTCAGGGAACGAGGGTTCCCTTTCAGTCGGTCACGTTCGACGTACGTCGGAACTGACCGACGAATTGGGATCTGATTTCAGAGACCAATCTACTTCGAGTGTTTAAAAACGAGCCAATGAAGATTGGCATGCGATTCACGCATTCCACGCTCCGCCCCGCAGCGCGGGTATAAATAAGGAAGTGGAATGCATGATCATTGCTTTTCTACTTCGGAGCCGAACAGCGAATGTCTACTGCTTCCTGTTTCTACGAAGAGTGTTTGAAGAGGACTGTTCTTACCAGTGCGGGTGTGACGGCGCGTCAGCGAGTGACTGCTTCAGACGGAGTGCAAAGAGTTGGTTCGTTGGGCGTTTCCGGTTTGAGTGCACACACAGGCTTGCACTATTGTACTGTGTGGTGCCGCGGTCATCTCCCTGAGTGCTTCAGCACGTAAAAGAGCAGTTTCCTATCTAAAAGAGCAACACGGTTTGACCCTGCGTCTTTTTCAAGATGTCATTCAAACCGTGTGTTTCTGGGTGCGGGCGATTTCTATCTCCAGTTGACGGTCACGTTCGTTGTCTCACGTGTTTGGGCATTCAGCATGCTGAGGCAGCGTTCGTGAATGACTCTACTGCGGGAACATGACCATCGCAGTGCTACGGTCCAGGCTCCAATACCTCGAAAGAGGTGGGGCCCCATTGCACATCCCCCGATCTACTTTGGCTGATGGCTTTGGTGGTGATCTAAGGGTGACGGTGAGGGCTTCCCCGACGGGTCAAATGGCTCCTCGGGCCCCTCCCCCACCCGCTGCGCCGGTGGAGCTTCCAGGAGAGCGTGCTGGCCCCTCCCACGGGGTTCCAGGCGTTACTTTTGGGGCTCCGGCTGAGGATATGTTGTCGCTTGCAGCATCGGGGGACGAGCTTATGGGCTCTGAGGATGAAGACTCGGCTGCGCTGCCCCCTTCGGGTGTGACAGCGTTGCCCGAGTCTGACCCAGAGCTTACGGCTATGCTTTCCCGGGCCGCCGCGAGTGTCGGGCTCGAGTGGAACCCTCCACCGTGTCCCGAACCCTCGCGGTTGGACGATTGGTATCTCGGGACGGCCCGTGCTGGTTCTCAGCGCCCCGCCCCAGTACCTTTCTTCCCGGAAGTGCATCAGGAGATCACGAAGTCGTGGATAGCGCCTTACAACGCTAGAAACCGATCGACTGACTCCTCCGTCCTCACTACCCTCGACGGTGGTGTGGCTAAGGGATACGTGGGAATCCCCTCAGTCGAGCGGTCTGTGGCGATGCAACTGTGTCCCAAGACCGCTGCGGACTGGCGGGGTGCCCCGCGTCTCCCCTCCCGGGCATGTAAGTTCTCGTCCGGGCTAACGGGCAAGGCTTACACTGCTTGCGGAGAGGCTGCATCATCTCTGCATGCCATGGCGCTCCTGCAGGTCCACCAGGCCAAGGCGCTCAAGGAATTGCACGAGGGTAGTTCCGACCAGGGTGTTATGCAGGAACTGCGTGCGGCGACGGACCTCGCTCTCCGAGCGACGAAAGTCACTGCACGCTCCCTGGGTCGGGCGATGTCCACCTTAGTGGTCCAGGAACGCCACCTGTGGCTGAACCTGGCAGACATGCGTGACTCGGACAAGGTTCGGTTTCTCAACGCCCCTGTCTGTCAGGCCGGCCTCTTCGGCGACGCCATCGAGAGCTTCGCCCAGCAGTTCTCGGTGGCCCAGAAGCAGACGGAGGCCATTAAGAACATCCTACCTCGACGACCCGCTGCTGCCTCCACCCCGTCGTCGCAGGTAGCACCTCCGCCTGCTCGTCGCAGAGGGCGTCCCCCTGCGTCCGCCTCCGCCCCTGCGAAACCCAAGCAGCAGCCTCCATCGGGGAAGCAGGGTGCCGGACGTAAGGGTGGCGCCCAACCCGCTCAGGGAGCCGCTAAGCCTGGTGGCAAGCGTAAGGGTAAGCGGCCCTGAGACGGGCAGCCCAGGGAGGACGGGAGCTGCTCTCGGGGAGATGATGTCCGCATCCCTCCCCCACCCCCCGGAGGAGGACCGGGGGTCTTCTACTGGTTTAATATCTCTGCCGCTGGCTCTCCGGAGTACAGCGGTACCCACCTTCTCAATAAAAGAGCAGTTTCTACCCTCTCTGGGCCCCAAGAGGGCCAGGTTGGAAGTGTGCGACGCCTCCGGGCCTCCCCATTTCTTTCCTCCCCTCCCCCCGCCACGGGACAGCAGTGTGGGCACCGAGAACGCCCCCGGGCCTTCTCACCCATACTCTGTCCCACCCTGGAATTCTCAGACAACACTCCGGGCCGCCTCCGGGCCTCCCGAGTCGGGTCTGTCTATTCCACCTCGCCAACCCACCCCGGGTACGTCTGTGGTGCCGTTGATCCCGCTTGCACGGTCCTTGGGAGCTTGACTTCAGCTCCCTGGACTGTCTCGCTGGCTCATCCGTACCATCAGACTCGGCTACGCGATTCAGTTCGCTCGCCGGCCTCCCAAGTACAGGGGCATCCTCTTCACCTCCGTGCGAAGCAGCGATGCTCAGGTCTTGCGGTCAGAGATCGATGTCCTGCTGGCGAAGGACACGGTCGAGCCGGTTCCTCCAGCCGATATGAAGAGGGGGTTCTACAACCCCTACTTCATTGTACCCAAGAAAGGGGGTGGGTTACGGCCAATCTTGGACCTGCGTATCCTGAATCGGGCCCTGCACAAGCTCCCGTTCCGGATGTTAACGCAGAAACGCATTTTCGAGTGCATCCGTCCCCAAGATTGGTTCGTGGCGATCGACCTGAAGGACGCGTACTTTCATGTCTCTATCCTTCCTCGACACAGACCGTTCCTACGCTTTGCGTTCGAGGGGAGGGCATATCAGTACAAAGTCTTGCCCTTCGGGCTGTCCCTGTCGCCTCGCGTCTTCACGAAAGTCGTAGAGGCAGCCATTGTTCCGCTCAGAGAACACGGCGTTCGCATCCTCAACTATCTCGACGACTGGCTCATCCTCGCCCAGTCTCGGGAACAGTTGTGCGAACACAGGGACATGGTGCTCAGTCACCTCAGCCTGTTGGGTCTTCGGGTCAACCGAGAGAAGAGCAAACTCTGTCCCACACAGAGGATCTCTTATCTCGGTATGGAGCTGGATTCGGTCAGCCAGACTGCGCGCCTTACGGAAGAGCGGGTCCAGTCGGTGTTGAACTGCTTGAATTCGTTCAAGAGCAGGACAGCGGTCCCACTGAAATCTTTTCAGAGGCTCCTGGGGCATATGGCATCTGCAGCCGCGGTAACGCCGCTCGGATTGCTTCATATGAGACCGCTTCAACACTGGCTCCATGGCCGAGTCCCGAGGTGGGCGTGGCACAGCGGCCAGTACCGGGTCCCAGTGACTCCTTACTGCCGTCGAACCTTCAGCCCGTGGACCGACGCTTCGTTTCTCCGGGCCGGGGTGCCCTTAGAACAAGTGTCCAGGCATTCTGTACTCTTCACGGATGCCTCCTCCACGGGCTGGGGGGCCACGTACAACGGGCATGCAGTTGCAGGTCTTTGGACGGGACCTCAATTGCATTGGCATATCAATTGCCTCGAGTTGTTAGCGGTACACTTGGCACTGCGCCGCCTCAAGGGGCCGCTACGTGGCAAGCATGTACTGGTCCGTACGGACAGCACTGCAGCCGTTGCGTACATCAACCGTCAGGGTGGTCTACGCTCCCGTTGCATGCTCCAACTCGCCCGCCACCTCCTCCTTTGGAGTCAGAAGCATCTGAGGTCGCTTCGGGCCATTCATGTCCCAGGTGCGCTCAACCGGACAGCCGACGAGCTCTCACGGCAGCCTGCACCTCCGGGAGAGTGGCGACTCCATCCCCAGGCGGTCCAGCTGATATGGGACCTCTTCGGAGCCGCACAGGTAGACCTGTTTGCCTCTCCGGACTCGACCCATTGCCGGTGGTACTATTCCCTGACCGTGGGCACCCTCGGCACGGATGCACTGGCGCACAGCTGGCCCCGGGACCTGCGCAAATATGCGTTTCCCCCAGTGAGCCTTCTTGCACAGACCCTGTGCAAGGTCAGGGAGGACGAGGAGCAGGTCTTGTTAGTTGCGCCCTATTGGCCCAACCGGACCTGGTTCCCAGAACTAACTCTCCTCGCGACAGCCCCTCCCTGGCCGATTCCCCTGAGGAAGGACCTTCTTTCTCAGGGACGGGGCACTCTATGGCACCCGCGTCCAGACCTCTGGAAACTCCATGTCTGGTCCCTGGACGGGACGCGGAGGTTCTAGGTGGTCTACCACAGGCAGTGGTGGACACCATCTCTTCTGCTAGAGCCCCCTCTACGAGGCGCCTCTACGCGTTGAAGTGGAACCTGTTCGTTGAATGGTGCTCTTCCCACCGGGAAGACCCCCGAAGGTGTTCGGTTGGCGTCGTGCTTTCTTTTCTGCAAGATGAGCTGGAGCGAAGGCTGTCTCCCTCCACCCTCAAAGTGTACGTCGCTTCAATAGCGGCGTATCACGATGCAGTCGAAGGTAAGTCCTTAGGAAAGCACGACCTAATCGTCAGGTTCCTGACGATTAGGCTAAATCCTCCTCGTCCAAACTCGTTACCCTCTTGGGACTTGGCTCTAGTGCTCAGGGCACTTCAGAGCCCTCCCTTTGAGCCTTTGCAGTCTGTGGACCTTAAAATCCTGTCAATGAAGACAGTGCTTCTGACGGCATTGGCCTCGATTAAGAGGGTAGGGGACCTGCATGCACTTTCGGTCAACGAATCGTGCCTAGAATTCGGGCCGGACAACTCTCACGTTGTCCTGAGACCCCGGCCTGGATATGTGCCCAAGGTTCCTACCACTCCCTTCCGGGACCAGGTAGTGAACCTGCAAGCGCTGCCTTCGGAGGAGGCAGACCCAGCCCTGGCTTTGTTATGTCCCGTCCACGCTCTTCGCGCTTACGTTGACCGGACTCAAAGCTTTCGGACCTCAGAGCAACTCTTCGTCTGTTACGGAGGCCAGCAGAAGGGAAAGGCTGTCTCCAAGCAGAGGTTGGCCCACTGGATAGTGGATGCCATCGTCTTGGGTTACCAGTCCCAAGACGTACCTTGCCCGTTCGGGGTGCGAGCACACTCAACAAGGAGTGTTGCTTCATCCTGGGCGCTGGCTCAAGGTGCCTCGCTGACAGATATTTGTAGAGCTGCGGGCTGGGCGACACCTAACACGTTCGCTAGATTCTATAGCCTCCGTGTAGAGCCGGTATCTTCCCGCATCCTCGCCCCCAGGGGCCAGTAGCGCTAAGTGCCCGTTCTAAGTGTCGGCTTGCAACGCCACTCCCGCCCTCTGGGCCGGATACGTGCGTCCATTTTCTCCAGTTGTGTTCCCCGGAAACGGCTAACCCTGTCGAGCTCCTCCGTCACCCCCTGCGGTGCCAGACGTTGCTGCCGTCTGACGCCAGGCCTGCACCCGTATGGTTGTGTAACGTGTGTGTAGGCTGGGTTCCATATGTAGCGGTCCCCTAACGGCTACCCCATATGTGTATTCTTCCACGGTATCTGCTACCCTACTTGGCTAGCCCCGTGTCTTTCCCTTGACAGAGCCCGCTCTGTCGTCTCTGGGCGTGTTCTTTCCCCCCTGGAACCAGGCTGGAACCACCCCAGAGACTGCCATATGTTGCACTACCCTGCCAGGTTAGTCCTTATGTGTATTCTGCCACCAAGCCTTCTACTGAAGGACGTGGCTCCGCAGCGTACCGTCTCCAGGACGGGCACGCTTTCCCAGCGTTATCCAATAGTCACACTGGGTGGGTCTTGCAGAAACAGCAGTGACTGACCTCCCTGCTTGGAGCCCTGACTTCCGTACCATCTAAGACGGTCCAGTGCGCTCAAGCAGGACGCTGGAAGGGCCAGCGCCCTGGCGTTTTGGTAGAGATCCCAATTCGTCGGTCAGTTCCGACGTACGTCGAACGTGACCGACTGAAAGGGAACGTCTCGGTTACGTATGTAACCCTCGTTCCCTGAAGGAGGGAACGGAGACGTACGTCCCGTCGCCAGGTGCTGTGCTTCCGCTGGGAGGCCGAGTCACGAGTTCGGCTCCTCAGCAGAAAAAAGCAATGATCATGCATTCCACTTCCTTATTTATACCCGCGCTGCGGGGCGGAGCGTGGAATGCGTGAATCGCATGCCAATCTTCATTGGCTCGTTTTTAAACACTCGAAGTAGATTGGTCTCTGAAATCAGATCCCAATTCGTCGGTCAGTTCCGACGTACGTCTCCGTTCCCTCCTTCAGGGAACGAGGGTTACATACGTAACCGAGACGTTACATACGTAACCAAAACGTTTTTACACAATTTTGGTCAGTCTTTTCTGAGCGGTGATCCTACACTCTGCATTGTGGTGATTTATTTAATTCCTCCTGGTTTGAAACTATGCAAAATTATTGTATTTTCCTTTATCTCTCTGACTCTCCAGATGTGCTGTAATTGATAGTATTCCAGCAGGTGCTTCTTACAACTACTCATGTCCTGAATTGGAGGGACGTTATGTGAACGTGGTTATCCCTGGATATAACAAGATTCTTACGCTGTGTGAGGTGGAAGTCTATGAGTCTTTGTCAGGTAATTCAGTACTAGGGGTGGTATTCTTTTTTTTTTTTGCCACGATATGAGTAATTTTATTTCACGATAACGATATATCACAATATAGTTATTTTTGCTTTAAATAAGGTTATGATATCAACATTTTTGATACGATTGGAATTTCATCATTCTCATCACCAATTTCAATATCACAAAAAAACGATGTTAAGTTAAAACTAACAAACCTCTCAAGCTTAGTGAAGACAAATAAACATCAGTGATAAGAACAAATTAACACATTATAAGCGTAACGGAGACCAGCTAATATGAACTGTGTGTGTAAACCTCACTCCCCTGATCTCAAGAGGTATTTAGTAGGGCTGGGACGATACTCCCAACTCCCGACAATTTTTAAGAATTGCGATTCTATGAGTATTGCATTTTTTCTGTTTTTACACTAAAACATGGGGGAAAGTTTAATCATACACTTATACAGACTGTACATGATGTGCAAGATGAGTCATGTCTTGCACATAGAAATAATAATACTATGAGGTTGAAATAATCACAACGGCTCTCTCTGGATTAGCGGTAGTCCCAACACAGATTTGAATGTTGCTATATGATTTTGTCAAAGAGTTTAGACAGACGAATCGTTGTCATTTTGGAATAAGATCGCATGGGGGTTTGATTCAAGATCACACTTTTTTAAAGATTAATTGTGTAGCTTTACTGTCTCAGCATTGATATCTGATGCAAAGCGTATACGAGCGGTGTTAGATTTTTAAGCGCATTACAGATAAATCAATTTATGGGAAACGTTCTCAGGTTACGTATGTTCCCTGAGAACGTTCCCTTTCGAAAGGGTACTCGCACTGCATCCTAGAACGCTTTAGGGAATGATATACCCACGCCGCCATTCTGAGGGGAGTGTCTACCCACTGGCAGTGACAACTATCAGAACAAGCTAATTCAAATGAAATGCCAGAACCACTCCCCCTCAGGTCACACTGGGCTGTCAGTGACAGCATTCCCTACGGTCATAGCCCAAGCTATAAGCCTCAAGAGGAAACCTTCGTACACTACATGACGTCCTACCCAGGCCATTCAAATGCCTTGATCCAACCACTTCAACAGAAGGGGTCCCTTTAA
Source organism: Romanogobio albipinnatus (assembly GCA_023566225.1). Classification (NCBI taxonomy): domain Eukaryota; kingdom Metazoa; phylum Chordata; class Actinopteri; order Cypriniformes; family Gobionidae; genus Romanogobio; species Romanogobio albipinnatus. The sequence goes on from CM042239.1 coordinate 4,434,498, forward strand.
AGGAACGTGGCTAGGAAACCCGAGGGAGTCCCAGCCAGTCACTACTCGGGGAACATATTCACCTGAATGCCACCAGAGAGGCCCGACCTGGTGTCATTAATATTGGACACTTCAGTCTGGCCAACAACCTGTCTGTTCAGAAACAGAGCCTCTGGACACTTGCCTCTGAGAGGCATCCAGACGGAGGGACTGTGAAACTGGCAATACCCCTCAGACCGGATCTCAGAAACGGGTATCCTGGAGAGCAATACTCAGCGTAGCGCTTTACAACCCTTGCTAGCGAGGGGAGTCTAACTGCTCTTTCCAAGGATCTACAAAGCACTTATGTTCTAAGGAGGCCGGACAGGCCTACGGACCGATCTAACTGGGAGGCCTCACAAAAGGCCTGCGATCATCTGATCAGACTCAAGCAGTTGCGTGCTCTCAAGCGACCCTCGGTGAAGGGAGCACCGAGTCTGAGCTGGTAGGTAGACCAAGCTGTAGGCTAAATGCAATAGGTTCCCTTCTACAGGGAACTCACATTCAGGTGCTGCCTACTAAGGCAAGATCAACTTATAGCAAGCATCCACTAGCTGTCAGAGTCATGCCAGCTGTTTATTGCCCAATCTCGGGAACTTTGTGGAACTGGTGAGGCCTACTACCTGATAGCAATTCATGCTAGCTGCCAGAGCATCCAAACTCGGGAACTTGCCTTCAGGGAGGCCTGGTGAGGCCTACAACCTGCTAGCAATACATGCTAACTGTCAAAGGGACTGACACCCGGAAACTCACCTCCAGGGAGGCCTGGTGAGGCCTACTATCTGACTCCGCTGGTCCTGTTCCCCATAGCGTTCTAGGACCCAGTGTGGGAACACTGCTTGTTTCCAACTGATTAGCATTTTTCTGATATTATATTATAGGATATGTTTAAGATATGTTTGTACAATATTTACATTCATATTTCATGCATATTTTCTGCAAATATATATTTATAATAAGTCATTTGTTTTACATTTACACCATGTTGATCACTTTAGATATGTGCACTTGGAATAGAAAAAAATTAACCAGATGGTTAGTAAAGAGAATCCTATTGTAGTTACATTTCTTAAAGGTGCCCTAGAATGAGTTGAAACAATATTTTAAATTGTTCTATGATATCTACATAGAGGGTATGTCAGTTATTTACGGGTAAAAATTGTCCAAATACGGTTTTACAGGTCAATTTACAACCCCAGAAATAGTCTGTTTTTGCCTTATTTGGAAGGGTCATGAATATTAATGTTGAGTTCTGCTCTGATTGGCTGTTTCACTGCGCGGCTGATTTCAGTAACAACAAACAGATCTACACTGTCCGTCATGAAAATGGAGAGATTATGCATCCAACCTTATGTTTGATCCTGTTTCTGATGAATATGCTTTTTTGAGGAACAGCTAATTGTTTTGAGATTGGAAATGGACGCTTCTGAGTGGTAAGTTTAGCCTTATATTTTCAGTAAGACCTGCAAAACGTAACGTCAGTACCAATAGCCTGACATGTGAACTAGCATATAACATTAACTTTTTAACATTATCTCATAACTTCAGCAGTCACAACTTTGTTTTTAGCATTGTGAAAGTATTTTAATCATTGTAATGCGTCACCGTATGATTTTACAATGATAACTACTTCCCTTTGACGAACTCTAAACAGCGAACAATAGATTAGACAGTCAATAAGTGGATAAAATCACTACTCACTGCTCGTGTGAATATAGTTTGAATTGCCGCTTCTCCAGTATGAGCCGCTGAGTGAAGCCTGTTTGATATTGTCCCAGCCGGGTTAGAAAAGCTGTCCATGGTGAAATAGGCCGAGCAAACGAACAACTTTGAATTAAATTGTCGCGGTATCCGGTTATAGATAAACATCAATAATGCCTGTTGACAGTTTTGTACTGTGGGAAGGGTATGAAAAGTTCTCACGTCCCCTGCACAGCCTGGAACATAACATTTATTTCCATGATCTGTCATTTTCGCTATCCTCGCGTGTCGCTTGTTTCTTCACAATACCTGCAGAACTCTCGATGATTCGGCTGTGCAGTTCCGCTTGGCCTTACATGTGCTGGCATATGCAAATTTTGTGGGCGTACATATTAATGATCGCAACGCTTGCGTAACTCTTGGTGTTATGTTGAGATTTGCCTGTTTTTCCGTGGTGTTTTTCACAAACAAGATTTACATATGAAAGAGGAAGCAATGGTGTTTGAGACTCACTGTATGTGATTTACATGGACTGAACTCTTGTTATTCAACTATGCCAAGGTTAATTCAATTTTTCATTCTAGGGCACCTTTAAGCTAACTAGTAAAAAAAAAATTGAAATTGAAATTGTGAATCGTTCTGAAAAACAAAACAAAATAGATTTAATGTTTTGGCCATATCGTCCAGCCCTACTCAGTTCAGTACTTACACACTCTATGAGTGTCAAAAAATATGAGATTAAAAATCTTTTTAAAATTCTCATAATTAAGTCAGTATGACCTTGCTTTGCTTTTACTCAGACCAAATTAAATATGTCCATCCTGGAAAAAAAGTCCACTCTCTTAATCATTTGTCTTGTAAAACTCATTCCACAACTTGTGTGTGTTCACTTCATTATGTTGATTTGTATTTTTTTCAGTGAGAAAAAACATTGTGAGGATGAAATTTGTCGCCACTTCTGACCCAGACAACGACAAACTCCTCTCTCAGGTTGGGAAAAGAAAAATACACATTCACTAACACTACAACTAACAGATGCCAGGCTGTACACTATACTGTAGTTCACTGCTCATGTCCACTGCTATCCCATTCATCAACTTGCTACAGCATAAAAGTGAAAACCTTAAAAACAAAAACAGCTAAATCCACTACAGTAATATTAGCATGTACTACTACTTTTAAACATCAAGCATGTGTTTTTATTTTTTCCCCTCTTACTGAATTAGCCTCTTGTGATGATCCTCATTTGGATAAAAGCGTAATTCTGTCCCCATAACGTAGGGTTTACCAGGACACACACACACACATACATACACTTTTTGTGAAATGTGGGGACATTCCATAGGCGTAATGGTTTTTATACCGTACAAACCATATTTTCTATCCCCCTACACTGCCCCTGCCCCTAAACCTACCCTGCACAGTTTACTTTCTGTGAAAAAAAAACCTCATTCTGTGATTTATAACTTTTGATAGGGTGAGGAGGACATGGGGAACGTCCTCATATTTTACACTCTCCTTGTAATACCTATGTCATTCCCATGTCATTATACACATTTGTGTCTGGATATTTCACAAAAACATGCGCGCACACACACACACACACACACACACACACACACACACACACACACACACACACACCATGCTTTAAGGGAACTGTCAATAGACCATGTTTTTATTCTGTACAAACTGTATCTATCTATTGATTTAATTATGATAACTGCTCGGGTTACGACTGTAACTCTTGTTCCCTGAGTAGGGAACGAGCACTGCGTCTGGTTAGACACTTTGGGGATACTACCTAAGCACTAGCGAATCTGAAGTCCGTATAGAAACTAGCCCAATCTGATTGGTCGTGCGTGATGACGTCATCGTGACGGCGTACCCGGAAGTATAAAGGGCGAGCCGGCGCATTGAAACGGCAGCTATTGCTCTGAAGCATGCGCTCCAGGCGTGCCGAGGTGTGGTAACGAGACGCAGTGCTCGTTCCCTACTCAGGGAACAAGGGTTACAGTCGTAACCCGAGCAGTTCCCTTTCGAGGGAACTCTCACTGCGTCTGGTTAGACACTTTGGGGAACGAGTACCCACTAGCCCACACCGAGGGTAGCGCCTGTCCTAGTGTGAAACCGGAGACCGGGCACAACTAGGCCTGAATACCCTAGCACCAGCCCCGTAGGGAGATACTTCTCCACTCCTTTTCCTTCCGTGCCCCAGCCAATGAAGGGAGGCGTCTGTTGAAACGGTTACCCGGCAACAGGACGCTCCCAACACTGGCCCTTGGGACCTTACCGAGGGTAGTGCCTGCCCTAGTGTGAAGCCGGAGACCGGGCACAACTAGGACTGGAGAACCCTAGCGGCTTCCGCGCCCCAGCCAATGAGAGAGACGTCTGTTGAAACGGTTTCCCGGCAACAAGACACTCCCAACACTGGCCCCTGGGACAGAAACCAAGGTTTCTTCCATATAACTAGGGAACGAAGGCATCTGCGCGTTACCCTGATCATACGAAAAAGATTCCCTCTGGGGGAAACCCCTTGGTTTCCAACCACCACTGTCAAGGTCTCATGTGCAGTAGGTCAAAAGGTCTCGCCTTGGACGCTGCGCGCTGAGCCCCAGCACTCAAAGTGCTTCACAGTGAAGGTCTCTTACTCCGCCGTCACGTGAGGCGGGGGATGTAATGCCTGAAGAACCAAGGAACTGACCAATCCTAAGTCCCTTGGTCCATCCGACTCCAATGGTCCGAAGGGGGCCTCAGCCAGCCTTCGAAAACCACTGCCAGATCCCAGGTTGGGAGTTCTGGAACGAGCCACAGGCCGCATCCACCGAGCCCCACAGGGGAACTGTACAACCAGCTGGTGTCTACCCAAGACCATCACCCAAAGGAGTGTGGAAAGCCTTATGGCAGCCACGGACACCCTGAGTGTGGACGGGGTTAGACCCGCAGAGAAGCGATCTCGGAGGAACTCCAGCACTGAAGCCACTGGCCAGTTAACTGGGACCACCTCACACTCCCTGCACCGAGTGGCTCACCACTTGGGGCTGTACAGTCTCCTTGAAAATGGAGCCCTGGAACTGAGTAAAGTCTCTATCACTCTTGCCGCCAGGTCAGTTTTTCTCTAGGTGTCTGACCCCCTCAAGGGCCAGACCCACAGGTTCCAAACCTCCGGTCGGGGGTGAAATATAGTGCCCCCTGCCTGAGATAAGAGATCCCTCCTCAGAGGGATCTGCCATGGAGGACCTGCCAGCAAAGCTATGATATCAGAGAACCAAACTCGCGTCGGCCAACGGGGTGCTACTAAAAGTAGGCTGACCCCCTGTTGGCGTACTCTGTCCAGGACTCCCGGGAGCAGAGCAATCGGGGGAAATGCGTACAGACGCCGCCTCGGCTACGTCTGAACCATGGCATCCAACCCCAGCGGGGCTGGATGCGTGAGGGAACACCACAGTGGACAGTGGGACGTCTCTCGAGACGCAAATAAATCCACTTCCACTGGGCCGAACCTCTCACACATGGCCTCCACCACCTCTGGGTGGAGACGCCACTCCCCGGGCCTCAGCCCCTGCCTCGACAGGATGTCTGCTCCCTGATTTTGAACCCCCGGGACATACATTGCCCTGATGGACAACAGTTTCCCTTGGGACCACAGGAGAATTTGATGCGCCAGTCTACATAGAGGGCGCGACCTCAAACCCCCCCTGATGATTTATGTACGCTACAACAGACGTATTGTCTGTGCGTACCAAGACATGTTGACCGCGGAGGTCCGGGAAAAAGCTCCTGAGAGCTTTGAAGACCGCCATCATCTCTAGGCAATTTATATGCCAGGAAGAATGAAGGCCCTCCCACGGGCCCCTCGCGAAGCGGCCATCCATGACCGCGCCCCAACCAGTGAGAGAGGCGTCTGTTGAAACGGATTTCCGGCAACAAGACGCTCCCAACACTGGCCCCTGGGACAGAAACCAAGGTTTCTTCCATATGACTAGGGAACGAAGGCATCTGCGCGTTACCCTGATCATACGGAAAGGATTCCCTCTGGGGGAAAACCCCTTGATTTTCAGCCACCACTGTAGGGGTCTCATGTACAGCAGGCCAAAAGGTATAACGCTGCTGCCATGTGCCCCAGCACTCTCTGAAAGTGCTTCACAGTGATGCTCTGGCCTAGCTTTATTCTTGAGACCATTGCCAGTATGGTCTCGACTTGCGCGGGAGACAGTTGTGCCCGCATCGTAGTCGAATCCCATACTACCCCTAGGAACGTAGTCCTTCGGGACGGCGTCAACACACTCTTTTGTGCGTTGAGTCTCAGCCCCAACCACTTTATATGGGCCAGAACGACATCTCGATGCCGAACTGCCATATCGTACGACTGGGCCAATATAAGCCAGTCGTCGATATAATTCAGTACACGGATGCCCTGGAGTCTTAATGGAGCCAGGGCTGCATCCATGCACTTCGTGAATGTGCGTGGGGAAAGAGCTAGACCAAAGGGAAGCACTCGATATTGGTATGCCTCGCCCCCGAAAGCGAACCTCAAGATCTTCCTGTGAGATGGAAGGATGGAGATATGAAAATATGCGTCCTTTAAGTCTATCGTGACGAACCAGTCCTCAGACTGGATCTGACTCACGATAATAGGAATCGTGAGCATTTTGAATCTGAACCTCCTCAGAGACCGATTCAAATACCTCAGATGTATGATCGGACGCAACCTTCCATCCAGGGGCGTAGCCATCTTTTCAGAAGTGAGGGGGACAGAATATTTTTTTTCTGACCTTTGTCTAATTGACAGATTTAATTGATCGCATCTCTTGCTTTTAATTCAGTAAGATTTACATTTAGGCTACATTTACATTTAGTCATTTAGCAGACGCTTTTATCCAAAGCGACTTACAAATGAGAGCAATAGAAGCAGAGAACAGTCAAGGGCAACAGTATGTAACAGTACGTAAGTGCTGTAACAAGACTCAGTTAATCTAGCACAGGACAGAATGTTTTTTTTTTTGTTTTTTTTTGAGACAGACAGACTGAAAATTAATAGAATGTTAAGTGCTATTCTTGATTGGTCAAATACAAATAAGATATCAAATACACTGCTGAACAATAACCACTAATATCTATAATGTTTTCCCTATATGTTATGCCAATTTTATGATTGGTTTATGTAGGCTACTACAAACACTTGTGCATTAAGTCCCCATGGATTTTATGCTTTGTAAAAAAAATATATCACTGAATAAGGCAGAAAAGTACCTATCAAAAGTTTGGAAACATTACAATTGTTAAATGTTTTTGAAAGAAGTCTTCTGCTCACCAAGGCTGCATTTATTTAATAAAAAAATGCAGTAAAAAAGTAATACAGTGAAATATTATCCCAATGTAAAGAGCTGTGTGAATAGTAAAAAATAAAAAAAATCTTTGTAATTTATTCCTGTGATCAAAGCTGAATTTGATGCTCAAGAAACATTTATGATTATTATCAATGTTGAAAACAGTTCATTTTTGTGGAAATCATGAAACTATTCAAACATTTGTGGTAAGGTAAAAAAGAGAGAAATTAATACTTTTATTCATAAAACATGCATTAAATTGATCGAGTGGCATTTATAATATAACAAAAGATTTATACATGCTTTATTCAATGCAAATAAATGCTGTTCATTTAACTTTCTATTCATTAAAGAATCCTGAAAAATAAAATGTATCATGGTTTCCACAGCTGTTTTCAACAATGATTATCATCATAAATGTTTCCTTTTCATCAAATTATCATATTAGAATGATTTCAGAAGGATCATGTGATATGGCTACTGAAGACTGGAGTAATGATGCTGAAAATTCAACTTTGATCACAGGAATAAATTACAATTTACTATATCATTACAAATTAAAACATCTGTGAATGTATATATATATATATATATATATATATATATATATATATATATATATATATATATATATATATATATATATGTGAATATATTTCGCAATATTAATGTTTTAACTTTATTTTTTATTAAATAAATGCAGCCTTGGCAAGCAGAAGATACTAAACATTAAAAAGGCTGTCAGTTAGCACTGCATTATTCATATTCTTTATTGTCAATAAATACCTTGAGATGGCTGGAAAAGCACAAACCATATATTGTCGCAATCGTGTTTGTTGTCATGTTTCATCAGTCATAGCGATTCTTAACGTGACAGGGTTTTACTTTTACGAATCAGTTTTGTTTTTTCTTTGAGAGCGCGCCCTATGGCTTCGAGTATGAATTGGAGTGTTGCACGAGAGTGTTAGCACTCCATAGTGTTCAGATCGCCTCATTTTTGGATTCTACGTAAACGAACTTGCTTGTGTAACAGACGTAGGCCAGTAAGAGCGGTGCGACTAGACGCCGGTTCGAATCCCGCACGGAGCGGGTCGACTAGGTCCGGTGCGACCCGGTAAAAGTGCGGGGGACGAATGTACGTTTTATTAAAAGTGCGGGGGACATGTCCCCCCGTCCCCCGCGTATTCTACGCCCATGCTTCCATCTTTCTTAGGAACTATAAAGTACCGGCTGTAGAACCCGGACTCCCTCTCTGGTGGAGGAACACGCTCTATGGCCTCTTTCGCCAGCAAAGATTTTACTTCTAGTTCCATTACCCGAACCCGCTCTGGTACCACTGCGGTCCAGTTCAAACCCCTAAAACTCGGAGTAGGATGACCGAACTGCAGTCTGTAACCATTTTCTACAGTATGCAGGACCCATGTAGAAATATTCGGAAGGCATTTCCATGCGCCAAGATAATCTACTAAGGGAACCAGCCTCTCGAGGCTGGCGTCGGGTGTTACACGAGCCCTGAAGCGGATGACCGGCAGGAAGTAGTTGGGAACGATTCTCTATGTGCGGACGCGTGAGCCGCCCAGCCGCAGGTCTTTCTAGAACCGGCTGGAGCAGCGTGCGTTCGCGGGAATTCGATGTGGCCCGAAGCGTAATAGACGGCGGGATTCCACATCGATTTCCCCAGGGCGCTGCAGAAGATACAACCTCGGTTGCTCTTCTGCTGGGGGGACCGCCCTTAGAAGCCCAGCCGCAGCTAGGGCTTCTTCCCAGCAGCCTTCAGCGCCTGGAGTACATTCCTGAGATCACCTCTAGGAGCGGAAGGCTGCTGGCGAGTCTGCTGGAGAGAGCGCCGCCTCTGTTGCCAGGCTCCCTGGAGGAGCCTGGCTCTAGAGGCAACGCTCTCTCTCTGCAGCTGACGGTGGGAGGAGCTGGCTGACGGCTGGGGCTGCCCGCTAGGGCCATAAATGCCTCTCCACTGTCAGCCATAGACCGGCCGACAGCACGAGCTGTCTCCTTGGTGATGCGGAGAGACAAGTCCGCAGCCTTCCGGAGTTCCAAAACATCCTCCGGAGAGGGTCCCTCGCCCTCGTCAAGCTCTTTGAGGAGATCGGCCTGGTAGGCCTGCAAGATGGAAAGGGTATGCAGGGAACTACCAGCCCGACCAGCCGCCATATATGCCTTGCCCACCAAGGATGAGGTGTCCCAACAGGGCTTGGTGGGCAATACCGGGGCTTTGAGGGAAGATGCAGACTCGGGCGAAAGATAGCTCGCGAGAGTCTCCTCCACCCGGGGCATCTTCCCATACCCTGCCTCGCGAGCCCCCAGGACATTAGCATAGTCCAACATAGGGGGATTGGAAACTCGCGAGGAGCAGGGTTTCTTCCACGATCTACACACCTCGGTGTGTAGATCCGGGAAGAATGGCAAGCCCCGGCGAGGCGTTTGCACCCGGCGAGAGAGGAACCGGTCATCCAGCCTACTGGTTGCCTCTTGTGGCCAGCTAATATTTAATTTGGCCACCGCACGGGTCAAAACCTCAACCAACTCCTCCTGGGCGGGTGGATGAAGCACTAATATGCTTTCTACTTCACCACCCGCCGCGATGCCACCCTCATCCGGTTCCTCAGAACCAGAGAGGATGAGCATCGGATCCTACACCCCGGGGGAAGAAGCCGCAGCGCGGGCTTCCACACGGGGAGGAAGATCATCGGAACTGTCAGAGGAGGATTGAGAAAGTGCCGCAGCAGTCCCAAAACCATCTGACAAATCCCGCTGTGAACCCCATGATCTGCGATGCCGCGCTGCCTCAGCGACCGCGGGTCCAGAACCATGAGGTTCACGAGGCTGGCCGCCCTCATCAAACATAGCCAGCCGAGAGCGAAGCAGTCTGAGCGGGAGCAGCTGACAGGCGGCTCCCTCGAGAGCCGCCCGAGCATGCTCCACGCCCAAACAATGCACACAAAGCAAGTGTGCATCCGAGCCAGAGATGAAACGTGGGCACGGATGCACACACTGCCTGTATCCACTCTCACTCATACTTTTTCTTTCACTTGTTTTCTCACACACACTTGGACAAACAACAGTAAATAGACAGACTTTTGACATAGAGCGCTATGCTGAAGAGCAATAACTGCCGTTTCAATGCGCCGGCTCGCCCTTTATACTTCCGGGTACGCCGTCACGATGACGTCATCACGCACGACCAATCAGATTGGGCTAGTTTCTATACGGACTTCAGATTCGCTAGTGTTTAGGTAGTATCCCCAAAGTGTCTAACCAGACGCAGTGAGAGTTCCCTCGAAAGGGAACTATTGTTTTTTTTATTACTTTAACTAAAAAAATAAAATAAATAAAAAATCCACACAATGAATACTTTATGTTGCAAAATAATAGGACAATAATAGTTTCTAGGCAATTGCATGGCTACATATACCATAAAAATGTTTATATTACAAGGTTTTCTGATTTGGATACAGTAATATTGTCTATCAATATACAAAAAACATTTAACCAACCCACCAACTAACTAACTAACTAACTAACTAACGAACGAACGAACGAACGAACGAACGAACGAACTAAGTCAAGTCAAGTCAACTTTATTTATATAGCGCTTTTAACAATGCAGATTGTTTCAAATCAGCTTTACAGTGTTAAACAGGAAAATAATGCAGCAGAATTTTATTAAGCTGTATAGCCATTTGATGTCATCAGTTCATTTCAATTTCCATACGGTGACAGTGTGGGCTTTAGATCAGTAATTAGATCAGTAATATATGGTTCATTATTATATGGTTCATTTAGTTTATTAATTAGATTTATTTTGATGTTTAGTTGAAAAATATAGTGTCCCCAACTGAGCACGCCAAGCCAGAGGCAACAGTGGCAAGGAAACCAAAACCCCATTAATTAACTAACTAACTAACTAACTAACTAACTAACTAACTAACTAACTAACTAACTAACTAACTAACTAACTAACTAACTAAGTGACCAACTATCTAAGTAACCAACTAACTAATTAACTAACTAAGTAGCCAACTAAGTAACCAACTAATTAAATAACTAAGTAACCAACTAACTAATTGAGTAACTAAGTAATCAGCTAACCAACTAATTAACTAATTAAGTAACCAAATGACTGACTAACTAAGTAAGTAACCAACTAACTAACTAAATGTCACTTATGTTTTTTTTTATTCCGTGGCAGAAACAAGATTCAATAAGTTGTTCTGATACAGTATGTTTAAAAAGCACAATGAACAGTTTTACTTGAAAATATATATATATAAAAAAAATAATGTGGATAATGTTTTTTTAGCTTCAGTCTGCTCTGGCATTACGAGGGATCACTGATGTCAAAATGTCCTGGACAAAACTTCCCCAGCGAGAGCAGAAACGGGATGTAGAGGAAGGTGAATACATTTACACAATGAGAATTGTGCCAATTCCACAATCAAAAACATTATTTGGTTTAGAAATCATTATGAGTTTCTTAATATGATTTTTTTTTTTTTTTCAGGTCCGTGTGAAATAATGCATTAGCCTGGATGAACAAAATGTCTTTAGGAGGAAACAAGATTCTAGATTGATGCTGCAAATGAAAATATAGTGAAAGGAAAAACAGTTCTTCATGTTATTAAAATGTCAAATTACCAAGCATATTCTCTATATGAACTTGAAATGATTAGTATAGATCACTCTCACAACAACTTATCACAAACCCCCACAGCTTGGCGCTATATAAAGCACGAGTGTTTCTCTGTTCATTAAAGATGAAGTGTGTGTGATATCAGAATGTGTGAGATATCCTTATTTATTCATACGTTTTCAAAGTGTTTCCATTATGAAAAACAGAACAGCAAGCCACCATAAACAGTTAAAACACACATCAACGCACATACCAAGCTTCTGCACACTGGATATGATCAAACGTTACAAAAAAGAGGGGGAAAAAACATAAACGTAATCTATGTGATTTGTGCAGGTTTGGGGAGTAACAAAATAAATGACATAAATTACATTAAAATTCACTGTAAACAGTGATCGGTGATTCTCAGACTCTGGCACTGCAAAAGCATCCTGAGATACAGTTCTGCTCATACACTTCATACCCCTAGCAGACTATATTGCAATCATTTTACTGTCCTGAATAAGCCATTGCACATAATAGATCTTTACTGCGGTGGCCCAGTAGTGCACAACACAACACAATATAAAAAGCAAATATAAGTTCACAACACAACAAAATCAAGCCACAACACAACGAAAAAGCAACAACACAACAAAATCAAGCCACAACACAACAAAATCAAGCCACAACACAACAGAATCAAGCCACAACACAACAAAATCAAGCCACAACATAACAAAATCAAGCCACAACACAACAGAATCAAGCCACAACACAACAAAATCAAGCCACAACATAACAAAATCAAGCCACAACACAACGAAAAAGCCACAACACAACAAAATCAAGCCACAACACAACGAAAAAGCCACAACACAACAAAATCAAGCCACAACACAACAGAATCAAGCCACAACACAACAAAATCAAGCCACAACATAACAAAATCAAGCCACAACACAACGAAAAAGCCACAACACAACAAAATCAAGCCACAACACAACGGAATCAAGCCACAACACAACGGAATCAAGCCACAACACAACAAAATCAAGCCACAACACAACAAAATCAAGCCACAACACAACGAAAAAAACACAACACAACGGAAACGAGCCACAACAAAATCAAGCCACAACACAACGAAAAAAAAGCGTTCTCGAGTATAAATATGCAGCTATTATGCACATAGGTGATTTTGAATTGATATTTCATGTCGATATACAACTGCACAATTAAAACTGATCTTAGTGTTTAAATATTTGTAAGATTGGCGAATCTGTAGAACAATGCAAAGAAAACTAACTTTAACGCACTCAGAGAGTCCCCTAGTGGTCAGGAGCATTTCCGTTGTGTTGTGGCTTTTTTTGTATTGTTGTGGATTTTTTGTTGTGTGTTGTGGCTTGATTTAGTTGTTCTGTGGATTTTTCGTTGTGTTGTGGCTTTATTTAGTTGTGTTGCGGCCTTATTTCGTTGTGTTGTGAACTTATGTATGCTTTTTAAATTTTGTTGTTGTGCACTACTGGGTCACCGTATGGGCGGCAGTGGCTCAGTGGTTCATGTAGGTTGTGTACAAACCGGAAGGTTGGTGGTTCGATCCCTGGTTCCACCTGACCAAGTGTCGAGGTGTCCTTGAGCAAGACACCTAACCCCAGCTGCTCCCCATGAGCTGGATGGCGCCTTGCATGGCTGACACCGCCGTCGGTGTGTGAATGGGTGAATGTGAGGCAATGTGTAAAGCGCTTTGGATGGCCATTGGTCTGTTAAAAGCGCTATATAAATGCAGTCCATTTACCGTACTTTACATATAGGCACTGCAGCGGGTGGTAAAAACTGCCCAGCGCATCATAGGGACTCCACTTCCTGCCATCGAGCACATCCAGAGGAAACGCTGTCTGCATCGAGCTCGCAGCATCCTCAAGGACTCCTCTCACCCAGCCCACAGACTGTTTTCTCTCCTGCCCTCCGGCAGGCGTTTCAGGATCCTCCGGACCAGGACCAGCAGACTAAAGAACAGTTTTTTCCCCAGAGCTGTCTCTTTGCTGAACTCAAACCCCCGTTGATCCGCTTCCCTCATAAACTGCTAACTCTCCTACCTCACATCTGCCTTCACTTGTTATTTGCACTACTGGAAAAACTGTTTACTTATGCATCTTGCACTACCATACCTTAACTGGATTATGCTCATTTGCACTGCCGACTGTATTTATAGTACCAATGTTTACATTTGCATTTTGCACCGTACTTCTAACTGTAATATGCAATCACTTCCACTGCACTTTACACTTTTTTTTTCCGGATAGCTCTGTCCATACTTCATTGCACTACCTTAATCCACTGCTATATTCCTCATATTAGCCTAACATATTGTATACCTCTATCTGTAAAATTCTGTTTAAAGTAATAGCCATCTGTATATTATATTCATAGTACATATTCACCTGTAAATTCTGTTTATAGTAATAGCCATCTCTCTCTCTCTCTCTCTCTCTCTCTCTCTCTCTCTCTCTCTCTCTCTCTCTCTATATATATATATATATATATATATATATATATATATATATATATATATATATATATATATATATATATATATATATTCAGTACATATCCATGTCCTGCACTTATTCAACCATTGTATATCCTGCACTTGCTGCTATTGCACTTCTGGTTAGACCTAAACTGCATTTCGTTGCCTTGTACCTGTACTTGTGTAATGACAATAAAGTTGAATCTAATCTAATCTAATATAGTGCCCAAGACAAAATTACAGAATGTATATATATGTATGTATGTATATATATATATATATATATATATATATATATATATATATATATATATATATATATATACATTAGTAGCCATGTTTCCATTAACCTTCAAATTGCACAAATTGAATTGAATATACGCCCATTGGAAACGCGTCAATTTAGCAAAAACTCCCATGTATCGCAAAAACGTTTTACCCTCGCATGAGGTGGTTTTTCAGACATTTCGAAAAAAGACATTTTCTTTTTACAGGTCATCTGGCGTATGTAAAAGTTGATCATTCTTTGCAGATGACTGTGTGTTTGGACAGAAGACGAAACAGAGTTCTTTATTAAACTTGTCATGCCCCGGCTTTGCCGTGCTGGGTGTGCTCACTCCACCATGGACAGAATATGTTTGGGCTGTTGTTCTTCCCCCAAGCTGAAGGGGGAGCTGTCTGTTTTAGGTCCATCTGACAAGAGAGGATGGGCTGGATACTGATTAAAGAACATCTCCTGCCAGTTGTTCTCTCTCGGGTCTGGGCTGTGCATGGCTGCTTTTACTCTGGCCTCCAGGCTGGTGGCAGCCTCATCATTCTACTCCTTTTTTGCATTGCACATGTTTGACACTTTACTGATCTGCACTACACTTTTGATTAGTTTTCTTTTGTTTCTCATTTACTGACTGGATACATTTATTGATTAAAATTATGATTTCATTATCTTTATTAATGTTTAAATAAATTATTTTGGATTTAACTTAACAAACGGTGTGGTCTCCCCTATGTCATTGCTACTGTGAGCCAGGTAGTCGTGACATATGGGGGCTCGTCTAGCCATTTTGGATCCCGATTTGTAAGTAGACTACTATAATTCGCAATATTGTGAAGGCCTAGTTGCGTGGGTAGTGCTACGTCATTGGTTCACTTTTTGTGAATGAAACGTACCAGTGATCAGCTGAGGGTAGTAAACTAATCAGCTGGCACGCGTGGTGTTTGTTTGTTGGGGGGTTCCGCATCGAGTGTTCAGTTAATGAATTTAATATTATTTGAGTATTTGGATTGTTAAAATTAGTTATTTGATTTTGGGGAAAAGTGGGAGTATTTGCGCAGTTTAGAACAATTTAACCAACCATATTTTGCTTGCTTAATGTGAGTAGCGAAGTTTTGTGGGTCTACTTATGTTGCAGGATGGCATATACGGAGTCTGTTTTATCCCCAATTAGTGCGCTTTGGCGTGGGTTTAGGTTGCTGGTCACTGAAGTCTGAACGAGGGCACCGCCGTGGAGCACCGGCTGAATTGACTTCGGTCGGGACAGTACGATTCCATCGGTATTGGTGAGTAAATTAGCCTTGTTCTTGGACTTAGTGTGAAGATAGGTCAGAATAGTAGGGGGGTAAATGTTTAGGGGGAAACTCCGTTGTTGTCCTGTAACGTGAGCTGATTCGCTTCGCCTGATGTAATTTGTGTGGTTGGAATTGTGTAATAACCCAAAAGACGTTGAGAAATACGCATAGTCGTCATTTCTTTGGCTAGATGTATTGCTATTTGGTGTTTATTTGTAGATCATAGCTTGGTTAGATTGTTGATTGGGGACTTGTAATTTGAATTGTAGAAATGGGTACACTTGAGGCGTTTTTTGCTGCTCCTTCAGTGGCTTTGCTTGCGGCGTTGAATATTAAACAATTGTATAGTGTTGTTAAGCACTATGCAATTGATGTAACATTGCCGAGGGGAGCTAAGAAGCATGAGCTGGTTGACTTAATTCGTACGTGTTTGGTTGAGAATAATGTGTTACCTGACGAGGAATTGCCGAAGCAAATTGGTCAGGGAGCCTCGGGTTCAGAGAGTGAGTTCACTTTAGATAGTGAGCCCACTTCGAGTTTGACTGTAGATCCACAGATAAAATCCAGTGTATTAACATTTGAACAGCAAGTCAAATTGTTAAAACTGCAACATGATTTGAAAATGGAACAGAAGACGTTGGAATTGGAACAAGAATTAGCAAGGAAAAAATTAGATGACGAATTGGCTCAAAGAAAGCTTGATAACGAATTGGATGGTAAAAGGTTGGAAGCTGTACAGAAAGATAAAGATCGTGAGTTAGAATGGGAAAAGCTTAAAAATTTAGAGCAGGAACGTGAGATTGAGCGTACTAGGCTGAAATTAGTAGCGGAAGGCAAACTTGGCAAATCGCAGCAGATTGGTCTGGCCGGTATGATCAAGTTCCTACCTAAATTTAATGAGCATGATCCAGATGTGTTTTTTTCGTTATTTGAGAATATTGCTACTGAGCAAAATTGGAGTGATGAGGATAAAATTGTATTGTTACAAACTACGTTAATTGGCCGTGCACAGAAGGCATTTGTGGCTTTACCGTCCGCTGAAAAGAAGGTCTATCGATGCGTCAAGGCAGCTGTGTTAAAGTGTTATGAATTAATCCCTGAGGCTTATAGACAGCGTTTTCGATCATGGAAAAAATCAGACAAGCAAACTTACGCTGAGTGGGCTAGGGAATTAACCAGCTTCTTTCATCGGTGGCTTACAGCTGGAGAGGTTGATTCTTTTGATGAGTTGTGTGATCTTATGATATTAGAACAATTTAAGAACACTTTGCCTGATCGAATAGCCACTTATATTAGCGAACATCAGGAGAAAACAGCAGCAGAGGCCGCTGTTCTTGCTGATAATTTTTCTCTCATACACAAGACTCCATCTCGGGATTTTAGTCCGCGTTCTAACAGTCATTTCAAAGAACGTCGCTATAGTCCTGTTAATACGGACACATCTGTGTTTTCCAAGTCAATGGCACGTGGTAAACCATCGGATTTCGATTTTAAAGCAGACTGTAATTACTGTTTTGGGAAAAATCATTGGAAAAAAAATTGCCCAGTGTTATTGGAGCGTAATAGGGGTAAGGGTGATGGAGGAAAAGTTGGCCTCTGCGCCTCAGCTGTTCCTGTTGTGCGCTCAGTGAGTACAGATAAGAAAATTCCAGCCAAAATATTAGATCGTGCACAATGTACAGTGTCAATTGATAAAGGTTTGAGCAATGTACAATGTGATGAGACTGAATTTTCTGTATCGAGTATAACGGATTATGCACCGTTTGTCACGGAAGGTTTTGTGGCATTGGTTGGAGACGCACATCGCATTCCAGTGAAAATTCTGCGTGATACGGGTGCATCAGAAAGTTTCATTTGTCAATCTGTCTTGCCTTTCTCGTCTGAGTCTGATACCCAAAATTGTGTGTTAATACGGGGAATTGGTCTTCAGTCATTTCCAGTGCCTCTGCACAAAATTCAGTTGTTTTCTGGTTTTGTGAGCGGGGAAGTAACTATTGCAGTGCGCCCTTTTTTACCTATAGAGGGAATTGATCTGATTGTGGGTAATAACTTTGCTCATGACCGTGTTTTTCCTGATCAGGTCTCACCACCTCCCGTGGTTAAGACTGGACCTTCATTGGTGGATGAGTCAGATAGATGTCAAAAAGACTTTCCGGAGGTTTTTACGGCATGCGCTGTGACGCGCGCTATGGCGCATAAGCAGAATGCAAACTCATCTGATGTTTCTAAGCACACGTCTCAGGTATTTATTCCACAGTTACCAGTACCTTTGTCTCGATTTGACATTGTTGAGGCTCAAAAGAGTGATCAGAGCTTACAGAAATATTTTGACTTGACTGCAGATGACAATTTAGATCGCTGCTATTTTGTGGAGGATGGCTTGTTGCTAAGAAGGTGGTCACCCACTGTGGGAACTGAGGTGAGAGAGCAGATTTTGCAGGTGGTGATGCCTGAGAAATTTCGTGAAGTGGCACTAAAAACAGCTCATGGGGAAACAGCGGGTCATTTTGGGGTAAGGAAGACATACAATCAATTGTTAAAACATTACTACTGGCCACGGATAAAGAGGGACGTTGCACGGTTTGTTCAAACTTGTCATGTCTGTCAGGTGGCAGGTAAGCAAAATGCTGTCATTAAGCCTGCGCCTTTACAGCCCATTCCGTCTGTTGGTAAGCCTTTCGAGCATTTGGTCATTGATTGTGTGGGTCCCTTACCCCAGTCAAAATCAGGCTGTGTTTATTTGTTTACCGTCATGTGCCAGGCGACGCGCTATCCTGCTGCGTATGCTTTGAGGACCATTACTACAAGGTCTGTGGTGAAAGCATTGTCGCAGTTTATCTCAATATTTGGGATTCCTAGAATCATTCAAAGTAATAGGGGTTCAAATTTTACATCAAAAACATTTGCAGCAGCTTTGAAACAGCTGCGTATCCAGCACAACTTGAGTAGCGCGTACCACGCACAAAGTCAAGGGGTTTTGGAACGGTTCCACGCCACTCTTAAGTCTCTATTGCGTGCTTACTGCATAGAGATGAAACGGGAGTGGGAGGATGGTCTACCATGGCTATTGTTGGCGGCTAGAGCGGTTGTGCAAGAAAGCACAGGTTTTAGTCCAAATGATTTGGTATTTGGTCACAAGGTTCGTACCCCATTGTCTGTGTTGTCAAGTGATCTGGAGTCTTCTGAACCGCCCAAGAGTTTGTCCAGTTATGTGTATAGTTTCCGTCGCAGGTTACTTTTGGCATGTAAAATGGCAACTGAAAATTTGACTGATGCCCAAAGAAAAATGAAGCGAAATTATGACCGTAAAGCAAAAGCTCGTGTCTTCAGCCCAGGGGATCAGGTTGTAGCATTGCTGCCTATACCTGGTTCTCCTTTTGGTGCAAAGTATTGTGGGCCGTACAGTGTGGTTCGTCAAGTTTCAGAGTCCAATTATGTGATTGCTACGCCTGACCGTAGGCGGAAGACACAGTTATGTCACATTAATTTACTTAAGCCATATTATGCATCAGCACAGTCGCCTAGGTGTATGGGTGAATCGTCTGTCTTGGCCATTGCAAGCACGTCCGTAGGTTCTCCAGAGTTAGAGGACGATGTGCAGGGCCCTGACGATTCCATGCTGCATGCTCGTCTCCATAATTCCGAGACGTTGGCCAAATTGGAGGGAGTCTTAGATCATTTGGATTTGCAACAGCAAGCAGAATTGAAAGCTTTAATCTTTGAATTTTCTTGTCTGTTTTCAGATACTCCGACCTGCACAACTTTAATCGAGCATGACATAGAAGTCGGAGATGCAAAGCCAATCCGTCAGAGGTTTTACCGCACTGGTCCTGATAAGCGTAAAAGTCTGGATGATAGTGTCCAATATCTTCTGGAAAATGGTCTTGCTGTACAGTCATACTCCAGCTGGGCTTCGCCCTGTTTATTAGTAAAAAAACCTGATCATACGTACAGATTTTGCACGGATTACAGAAAAGTTAATTGCGTAACAAAACCAGACTCGTATCCACTGCCTAGGATAGAGGACTGTGTCGATCAAGTCGGGGCGGCTCGTTATGTGAGCAAATTTGACTTGCTAAAAGGGTATTACCAGGTTCCTCTTACTCCTAGGGCACAAGAGATCTCTGCTTTTATTACGCCGTCTGGACTCTACTCTTATACGAGGATGGCTTTTGGGTTGCGCAACGCCCCCTCCAGTTTCCAGCGGCTCATGAATCGAGTTGTTGCGGGACTGGAGGGGTGCGCGGTGTATATTGATGATGTGGTCTGTTATTCAGACACTTGGACAGGCCACCTTGCCCATATACGTTCATTATTTGAGCGGTTTGCGGCTGCAAACCTCACTGTGAACTTAGCAAAGTGTGAGTTTGCTCAGGCTACAGTGGTGTATCTGGGAAAGGTGGTTGGACAGGGGAACGTTCGGCCAGTGAGAACGAAAGTCCTGGCTATTGATAAATTCCCACGTCCTGCTACTAAGAAGGAATTGATGCGCTTCCTTGGTATGATAGGGTATTACAGGAATTTTTGCTGTAATTTTTCATCTGTCGTTGCCCCACTAACTAACCTGTTAAAGGGTTCAGTTAAATTCAATTGGACTGCAGATTGCCAACATGCATTCGAAAACGCCAAGTCTCTCCTGAGTTCTGCACCTGTCCTGGCTGCCCCTAGGCTGGAGGAGCCCTTCCAGCTACAAGTAGATGCCAGCCAGGTAGGGGCAGGTGCCGTTCTTCTTCAGAAGGATGAGAATGGAATAGATAGACCAATTTCCTATTTTTCTCGGAAATTTAATCGTCACCAGTTTAATTATTCCACCATCGAAAAGGAGGCCCTGGCCCTTATTTGGGCACTCCAACATTTTGAGGTTTATGTTGGTGGTGGGTTACACCCTGTGGTGGTCTTCTCTGACCACAATCCTCTTACTTTCCTCTCTTCTCTGCAAAATACTAACCAGCGCCTTATGCGCTGGGCTCTTTTTCTACAGCCTTATAACTTGTCTATTAGGCACATCAAGGGGTCCGACAACGTCATGGCCGATGCCTTGTCGCGGGCTCTTGATGACTGTTAAGGGGTGTCTATCTCTGCTCCGGTCACTGGTTCCTTTCTCTTATTTCCTGTCTTTCCATTCTTAAATTGCTATCCAGGCGCCAGGATCTGCTGGGTGGGAAGAAGGTGGGAGGGGGGATTAGGTGGGCTGGGGGGTAAGTTTGGTCATTTCCAGTGGTGGCTGTTGTATTGAGGAGGTGGGTTAAGGGTGTTGAGAGTTTGGTTTAGTTTACCATTAGTCTTTCGGGAGAATTGGTGTAAAAGGGGAAATGGATTTAGTTTTTTAGTTAAAAGGATTTAGTCATTTATTGTTTTTTTAGGTGTAGTTTGTTATTGGGTTGGGTTTTGTTTTTAGTATTGATTATGGGAAATGGTGTAAGGAGTAAAAGGTTGTTTTACAGAGTCCCATATGGGTCTCTGTTTTGTGAGGGGAGTGATGTCATGCCCCGGCTTTGCCGTGCTGGGTGTGCTCACTCCACCATGGACAGAATATGTTTGGGCTGTTGTTCTTCCCCCAAGCTGAAGGGGGAGCTGTCTGTTTTAGGTCCATCTGACAAGAGAGGATGGGCTGGATACTGATTAAAGAACATCTCCTGCCAGTTGTTCTCTCTCGGGTCTGGGCTGTGCATGGCTGCTTTTACTCTGGCCTCCAGGCTGGTGGCAGCCTCATCATTCTACTCCTTTTTTGCATTGCACATGTTTGACACTTTACTGATCTGCACTACACTTTTGATTAGTTTTCTTTTGTTTCTCATTTACTGACTGGATACATTTATTGATTCAAATTATGATTTCATTATCTTTATTAATGTTTAAATAAATTATTTTGGATTTAACTTAACAAACGGTGTGGTCTCCCCTATGTCATTGCTACTGTGAGCCAGGTAGTCGTGACACTCATAATAGAAAATAGAATTACAGGAATACTGGAGTCTAAACACAGAAATGCCACAAATGATCACGAAGACCTTGAAGCAGATATGAGGGAGAAACACCCACAAACACCTCATCCGTGCTGCTGAAGGGTAAGGGGCTTTCCTTGTCATTAATGCTTGGATAACAAACATGTCTCCTTCCATGAAAAATACTGACCAGTGCCGGTGGATGGGATATTTATATATAAACCTACCAACACGAGAAGAAAAAAAAAGATTTCAGTTGCATAACATCGTTTAATACGCACAACCGGCGAAACGTCATAGAATGTCTTTGAACAGATTCACGCACACTTTTAGGGGAAAATAAACTAGACTTCCCATAGACTTCAATACAAAATAACGGCACAAAACAACGTCCGTACACAGCCGGCAGGCTTGAATAAGAAATCACTAAGAATAAACATGTCAAGTAATTATAAGCGTGAAAGATACATCCACACACTTAATTTGGTCAATTTAAAAAACATGTCCCTTCATTCATTGTATTGAAGTCTATGGGAAGTCTAGTTTATTTTCCCCTAAAAAGGGGCGTTGACTAAATTGACAGTTAAGTTCCCAGATGTGCCGGTAGTCCGTATGGAAACGGCGTCATTTCGCAATAGTTTTTTATTGACATTTAGGAAATATTGCAAACGTTTTGGGCAAATCTGTAATGGAAATGTGGCTAGTGTTGCACGATATACCGTTACTAGAAAAGTATCGTGATACCCTGCTATTAAAAACGGTACAATATGAAATTTTATTACAGGGCTGTACGTTAACTTTTTTTGCACATAGCACTGGTGCTACAGAGGTTGAACGTTTTGTAGCACAGCCCACAAAATTGTAGCACATGGATAAAACGTCTGTTACCATGTCTGAAAAATGCAAAAAGTGCTATATAATACAAATATTTAAGAATAAAAATAATAATAACAATTATTATTATTATTATTATTATTATTATTATTATATTTTAAAGAAAACATAAATCATTAGAAAGGTCTAAGGTTTTATAATAAAATTTTAAATTATGATAAAACAAATTTGACTGTAATGTCTTAATTTTTGTCTTATTTTATCGTATGTACTCACTGAGAAAGAAAAAAAAGTACTGTACACGTACTGTGTTCTCTACACCACAAATCTATCACTGTACTACAGAATATTATAAAAAAAATATAATTTCTGCCTCATTCTGTGATGTGAAGCCTGTCAGATTACAAAAGTAGGTTATTTCAAACACTCGATTAATGTTCTCATTTGTTGGGCGAAAGGTTTGTGAACGCTTCTCATTACAAGTTTGGAAAGAGGTTGGTGCTTTTTCTAATACACATTAAGGGGGCTTGAACACTGGGCATGTTTGCTGTGGTCATGTCCAAATGCGATTGTTGCCGGCGTCCCCCGCAGCGCTGGTCTGGTTTCACACTCAACTTGATTCTATTGAACCCTGGTGCACTTGTTCATCTTACGTCATCAAAAATGTGCACAGCGGATGATAGAAAACACACTGCAGTAAATATATTGTGTTTTTATTAATTTGGTGCTATTATGCGCGGGTAAACGACTCTTGGGTTTACTGTATGTGCGTCGCATGAAGTTAATTTGTTGCCCTGATTGCACGCATATGCGCGAATCCACTAGTATCCAAGGTAAATCATCAACACCGTCATCCCTTACATGTGTTTTATTTGACTAAATACATTGTAATACGCTTAAACACATATGCAGGTTACGTTTCTTCCTGAACAAATGTGCACCCGAGTCCTTTTCACGTGATTCACGTGAATCGTGGCACAGTTCGAGTGCCACCTCCTTCAGAGTCTCGGGTTCGGTGCGCACAGCTTTGACAGCTTTTATTAGCAATTTTTCATGCAAACCGTGCCGCTTTTCGAACTAAAATGCCAATGACTCCATCTCACAGTGCATGCAGAGATAGAGCAGCATTTATTGCGAACTGATCGATCCGCCCTGAACAGTGCTGCGCATCGTCTACACATATATTTATTTATTTATTTAAAAATTGAAGCGATTTTCATAATTTCAAAGACAAATCTTGATTTTGGTTTAATTTCAGTCAATCGTGCAGCCCTAGATTAACCTCACACGAGCACAAAACAAATTCTCCCTTCACTCAAATGAGCTCTGTCTCACATGCTGAGCTGTATCGCACGCGCGCTACTGGGGTAAATATATTCATCGCACAGACCGATTTTTTTGTAGCATGTGCGACATATATGTCGCACTATACAGCCCTGTATTAGTACCGGTACTTTAAGAAGGACAGTGCTCTAATAAGCAGTATTTATTCATTTCTAATTTCTGTCGACGTGTGACAGCAGGAGTATTATCAGGTTATCAGTGTTATACCGTTCATGTTATAAAATAAAACATATGGAAGTGGAACAGTCAAATATATATATATATATATATATATATATATATATATATATATATATATATATATATATATATATATGCGCAGAGCATGAGCAAGAAAGCAACATAAACTTGCATGAGAAAATAAAGCGCAAACAAGCCTTTCAGATAACATGCGATCGCAATTCTCTTTCGCAGATTATTGGGTTCGAATGGTCAAAAATATGTAATAATGCACATCCTGACAAGTATTCAGTTTAACACAGACATGAAGAACTCGAACACATCATATATTGTCACAGTCTGGATGTTTAATCAAAGAGTTTCTATCTTATTTTTATTCAGCTACAGCGCTAGCTTCACATTAGGGAGTTCCTCGATCGGTCATTATATGACTTCTGTCTGAGGTGTGTGTGGTGTTTCTGCTCGAGGGCGCCCTCTGGCCTCCAGAATGAATGAAACATGAGTGTGTTTAATGCCCAGCACTGCTCACTTCATCCTATTTTGGGTAAAAAATAGAAAAAAATCTAAATAAATGTATATGACAATCCATTTGTTTTTCGTGGACAGTTAAATAATTTTTAAATAAAACTGAATTTTGTAAAAATTTTAATGGATTTAAATTTTAGCATCATATTAAATAAAAAGAATCTTTAAAAAATGTAGATAATTTTTTCCATAATTCATGCATGAAAGGGTTAAAGGGACAGTTCACCTCTAAAATAATGTCATTATTTACTCACTCTAATGTTGTTCCAAACCTGTATTCATTTCTCCTGTTGAACACAGACAGTTGAATACCAGACAGCTGATGGTAGCCATTGACATCCATATCATTATTTCCTACAATGGGGACCAGCAACTGTTTGGTTTCCAACATTCTTCAAAATATATTTTATGTCCAACAGAAGAAAGAACTTTATTCAGGTGTAAAACAACTTGAGCGTGAGTAATCGATGACAGAATTTTCATTTTTGAGAGAAATATCCCTTTAATGTTAAACAACAAAAGACAAAGAGAAAATCACTCACTGCTCTTGACTAAAGAACTTTAACGCAGTAGCTTTAATAAGAATCAATGTATATCTTATAGTGGAGTCTACGTAGAGTTTTATTTTTACATTTATTAACTTAAATGCTGCTGTACAGTTCTGAGCTGCCACTGTAAATCTTTAGGCTATATATTTTTATTTTATATCATACTATACACTAGGAATGTGTACAAGGTTTTTTTAAAGTAAAGTTTTAAGTAAAATAAAGAAAGAGAATTGCAATAAAAAAGTTTTTTTTTCTCTCCTAGAAGAATAGAATAGCAAAAAACTGATGTGACTAGCCATCAGAAGAACCGAACCCGAGGTATGTATTGAACTGTGGACTAACTATATTGTTGCATCTCTAATATATATATACACACATACACACACTTTTAATTTGTTACTTTAAAAAATTTAATTAAATTAAATCGCATTTTAAAAAGCACAAATTGCAATTTTAACCAGAATAATTGCAATTAAATATTTTCCCCAAATCATGCAGCCCTACTAGGAGATACTCTTTGCATTAATATTATTCATGAATACGGCCCCAGGACTTTTATTGACTTTTCCTACATATAAATCCCCTCAGGCCTGACATCTGTGGCAAAACAAACAAAAACAGGACAGAGTCACGACAGATTTATATCAGAGTCACGACACAGTTTGCTTTACAAATTAGCTCATTTTGCATATGCAAATGTGGATATTGGCCCACTTGCATAAGCGTCCTGTATGATGTGCCATTTTGTCAAATTTCACTTGAGCTCTTCAAGAGGGTTGACCGAGAAACCAGTTTTCACCCAACGACCCTGCCTCAGTCTGGACAGGTCTGAGGAACATCACCAACTACAAGTCACCACCCCCTGATCTGTAGAGAATCAACAACTGGCTGAGGATCTGAATACATTCTACTGCAGGTTTGCTTCAGGCCCAGACGCATCTCATCTGCCTGTTTTAAAACCTGCGCTGACCAACTGGCCCCAGTCTTCACGCAGATCTTCAACAGATCATTGGAGCAGTGTGAAGTTCCCTGCTGCTTCAAATGCTCCACTATCATTCCCCAAAAAAACCAAAATCACTGGACTTAATGACTACAGACACCTGTCGCTCTCACGTCTGTGGTCATGAAGTCATTTGAAAGACTGGTTCTGGCCCACCTGAAGGACATAACTGGACCCTTGCTGTATCCTCTTCAATTTGCCTACAGAGCAAACAGGTCTGTGGTCAACATGGGACTGCATTATATCCTGCAACATCTCGACAGACCTGGGACTTATGCAAGGATCTTATTCGTGGACTTCAGTTCGGCCTTCAATACCATCATGCCTGATCTTCTCTCAGCTAAACTGACCCAGCTCTCCATGCCATCCTCAATCTGTCAGTGGATCTCCAGCTTCCTGACAGACAGCTCGTGAGACTGGGGAAACTCACATCCAGGACTCTCACTACCAGCACTGGCGCCCCCCAGGGGTGTGTTCTCTCCCCACTGCTCTTCTCCCTGTACACCAATGACTGCACTTCTAAAGACCCCTCTGTGAAGCTCCTGAAATTTGCAGACGACACCACTGCCATCGGCCTCATCCAAAACGGTGATGAGTCTGCTTACAGACTGGAGGTTGAACAGCTGGCTGTCTGGTGCAGTTATAACAACCTTGAGCTCAACACGCACAAAACGGTAGAGATGATAGTGGACTTCAGGAGGAACAGCCCAGCTCTCCCCGACTCACCATCATGAACAGCACTGTGGAAGCAGTGGAGTCTTTCAGGTTCCTGGGCACTACCATCTCTCAGGACCTGAAGTGGGACAATCACATTGACTCCATTGTGAAAAAGGCCCAGCAGAGACTGTACTTCCTTCGTCAGCTGAGGAAGTTCAACCTCCCACAGGAGCGGCTGATTCAGTTCTACTCGGCTGTCATTGAGTCTGTTTATGCACTTCCATCACTGTCTGTTTTGGTTCAGCTACCAAATCTGACATCAGGAGACTACAATGCACAATCAGGACTGCGGAGAGGATTATTGGTGCCTCCCTGTCAACCCTCCAGGACCTGTACTTTTCCAGAGTGAGGAAGAGAGCAGGGAAAATCATCACAGACTCACAGACTAGGCACAGGAACAGTTTCTTCCCACAGACCATTTCCCTCTTGAACAGTTAAAATACAGCGTGTGAGACGCTTCTGAAGGGGATTAAACCAAATCATTCTGACAAACTTTGGCTCAGGCGTTTCAGAGCCACTAAACCAACATTTGAGATGCTGTGATGCAACTGGTCCAGTGGTTAGTTCAGTTATCCAATCACAGCCTCTGAGTTTCTTGTTGGGCATTGAGAAATTAGTAAAAATTACAAGGTTTTTTTAAGTAAAGTTTTAAGTAAAATAAAGAAAGAGAAT
The DNA here is from genome assembly GCA_023566225.1 of Romanogobio albipinnatus. Lineage (NCBI taxonomy): Eukaryota > Metazoa > Chordata > Actinopteri > Cypriniformes > Gobionidae > Romanogobio > Romanogobio albipinnatus. Next base: position 4,462,038 of record CM042239.1, read on the forward strand.
TGCAATAAAAAAGTGTTTTTTTCTCCTTAAGCTCTTTCTGTTCCTGTCGCCTAAGAATAGAATAGCAAAAAACTGATGTGACTAGCCATCAGAACTGAACCCGAGGTATGTATTGAACCGTGGACTAACTATATTGTTGCATCTCTAATATATATACACACATACACACACTTTTCATTTGTTACTTTTCAAAACAAAAAAAATTAAATCGCATTTTAAAAAGCACAAATTGCAATTTTAACCAGAATAATCGCAATTAAATATTTTCCCCAAATCATGCAGCCCTACTAGGAGATACTCTTTGCATTAATATTATTCATGAATACGGCCCCAGGACTTATTGACTTTTCCTACATATAAATCCCCTCAGGCCTGACATCTGTGGCAAAACAAACAAAAACAGGACAGAGTCACGACAGATTTATATCAGAGTCACGACACAGTTTGCTTTACAAATGAGCTCATTTTGCATATGCAAATATGGATATAAGCATCCTGTATGATGTGCCATTTTGTCAAATTTCACTTGAGCTCTTCAAGAGGGTTGACCGAGAAACCAGTTTTCACCCAACGACCCTGCCTCAGTCTGGACAGGCCTGAGGAACATCACCAACTACGTCACCACCCCCTGATCTGTAGAGAATCAACAACTGGCTGAGGATCTGAATACATTCTACTGCAGGTTTGAAAAGCCCAGTCTCACACCACTCACCCGCTCTGATCTGCACTTCACATGTCCCTCATCATCCAGAACTCTCACTACCAGCACTGGCGCCCCCCAGGGGTGTGTTCTCTCCCCACTGTTCTTCTCACAGTACACCAATGACTGCACTTCTAAAGACCCCTCTGTGAAGCTCCTGAAATTTGCAGACGACACCACTGTCATCGGCCTGTTGGGGAAAAATTTAATCACAGAAAAAGATTTATGTTTGAGTTCACACAGAAGTCAACATCTGTTTCAGCCATGCAAATCACCTCTCTTAGCTCAAAAGACACAGTGTCTGTGGAAAAACAGGGGGGTAGCGACAAGACACCAGAAATTGAAAGCCTTCCTGAACCAAAGGTGTTGGATAATTCAAATTAGTTCTAAGACAAAGAGGGACCATTTGTGTATTGTGTTTCTTGCCTTTACCCTGTGTGGAAATGGAAAACTACTGAGAAGGGGTGTTTCGACATTGAGGGTATAAGAAGCTTGTGGCTTCTTTGTGGCCTCAGTTCACACTCAAGGCAGCCTCGAGTGGCTGTGGTTGACCGTGGCTCTGTCTTGCAAGACAAATAAATCTTTATAAAAACAATTGGATTATGGTTTGTCTCTTATTAGTGATGTCAACAAATTAATTTTTGCCATTACAGTTTTGGTGTCAGAAGTGGGATTCCTTGGATGTGCCTTCTGGACCCCAAGAGCAGGTCGGTGACTGATCATCCTGGACGTTAGAGTCACAGCCTTACCCCGAAGGATTGAGGGAGAAGGACTGACTGATCTGGGGTGTCCGGAGGGTCCAGCCACTGGAACCAGAGAAAATGAATCCGATGGCAACGGGGCGCTTTCTGGTAAGAGACAAACTTTAAAAAAAAAAAAAAGTTTCAGGGGGAATTTTATAGAATTTGGTTAAATTGAAAATTGAATTGATAGGGATAAACCATAGGGGGAGTCTGACTCTGTGACGAATGCAACGTGGTTGATTTGTTTATGGGATAAAAACTGAAATCACGTAGGCGAATAGGGGGACTGAGTTGTGTGCAGTCCGGGGACTGAGTTGTATGCAGTCCGGGGACTGAGTTTTATGCGGTCCGGGGACTGAGTTGTGTGCAGTCCCGAATCGGGCGCTATTGCGAGCGTCCGCCCGACTGATCTTGGGTGAAGAGATCAGATCTGTACGGAGACGTCCATCAGATTAATAGTGCGCGCGCGAAAAGCCACGGAATCAGACTGCCAATATGGGGATATCCAAAAGCAAGCTAGCTGAATACGAGACACCGGTATTTTATCAAATGAGAAAATGATATGGCCAGAAATGCATGCAACATATACGAAGTTCATTAAATGTCATGATTTGAGTGTCACCGCTGAGTGACCAGACTGGGACTGTGAAAGAGTCAGTTGAAGGAAAAGGATAAATCGATGGGCTGTTGTGAGAAAACGTGTGTGAGAAATGTGAGCAGACACCGAAATGCTGGGTGTGAGAGGCATTGACTGTGGAGAAATGAAACGGAGAAATTAAAATGTCTCATCACGCAGAAGCCACAGCTGTTTAAAGATCACCGGTGAGTATGAACTTTGACAAAATTTTAGTTAACAATTTGAGTGATATGATCAGTAATTTGATTAAAAAATTTAATCACAGAATAAGATTTATGTTTGAGTTCACACAGAAGTCAACATCTGTTTCAGCCATGCAAATCCCCTCTCTTAGCTCAAAAGACACAGTGTCTGTGGAAACCCAGGGGGGTAGCGACAGGACACCTGAAATTTAAAGCCTTCCTGAACCAAAGGTGTCGATAATTTAAATTAGTTCTAAGACAAAGAGGGACCATTTGTGTATTGTGTTTCTTGCCTTTACCCTGTGTGGAAATGGAAAACTACTGAGAAGGGGTGTTTCGACATTGAGGGTATAAGAAGCTTGTGGCTTCTTTGTGGCCTCAGTTCACACTCAAGGCAGCCTCGAGTGGCTGTGGTTGACCGTGGCTCTTTCTTGCAAGAAAAATAAATCTTTATAAAGACAATTGGATTATGGATTGTCTCTTATTAGTGATGTTAACAAATTAATTTTTGCCATTACAGGCCTCATCCAAAATGGTGATGAGTCTGCTTACAGACTGGAGGTTGAACAGCTGGCTGTCTGGTGCAGTTATAACAACCTTGAGCTCAACACGCTCAAAGCGGTGGAGATGATAGTGGACTTCAGGAGGAACAGCCCAGCTCTCCCCGACTTACCATCATGAACAGCACAGTGGAAGCCGTGGAGTCTTTCAGGTTCCTGGGCACTACCATCTCTCAGGACCTGAAGTGGGACAATCACATTGACTCCATTGTGAAAAAGGCCCAGCAGAGACTGTACTTCCTTCGTCAGCTGAGGAAGTTCAACCTCCCACAGGAGCTGCTGATTCAGTTCTACTCGGCTGTCATTGAGTCTGTTTATGCACTTCCATCACTGTCTGGTTTGGTTCAGCTACCAAATCTGACATCAGGAGACTACAATGCACCTGTCAACCCTCCAGGACCTGTACTTTTCCAGAGTGAGGAAGAGAGCAGGGAAAATCATCACAGACTCCACTCACCCTGGACACCTCGTGTTTTAACTGTTACCGTCAGGACGGCGACTCCGATCACTGGCCACTAGAACATCTAGGCACAGGAACAGTTTTTTCCCCACAGGCCATTTCCCTCTTGAACAGTTAAAATACAGCGTGTGAGACGCTTCTGAAGGGAATTAAACCAAATCATTCTGACAAACTTTGGCTCAGGCGTTTCAGAGCCACTAAACCAACATTTGAGATGCTGTGATGCAGTTCAGTTATCCAATCACAGCCTCTGAGTTTCTTGTTGGGCATTGAGGAATTTATTTTGTAAGGATGTTTCCATCATAGTTTATGCGCATGTCTTCTTATCAGAGAAAAAAATGTATCCGCCTCAATTGAGAATTTATGCACATCTCTCTGGACGCAGGTCAGTGGCTGGAGCCCTCTCTGGACGCAGGTCAGTGGCTGGAGCCCTCTCTGGATGCTGGTCAGTGGCTGGAGCCCTTTCTGGATGCATGTCAGTGGCTGGAGCCCTCTCTGGATGCATGTCAGTGGCTGGAGCCCTCTCTGGACGCAGGTCAGTGGCTGGAGCCCTCTCTGGATGCAGGTCAGTGGCTGGAGCCCTCTCTGGATGCTGGTCAGTGGCTGGAGCCCTCTCTGGATGCATGTCAGTGGCTGGAGCCCTCTCTGAATGCTGGTCAGTGGCTGGAGCCCTCTCTGGATGCTGGTCAGTGGCTGGAGCCCTCTCTGGATGCTGGTCAGTGGCTGGAGCCCTCTGTGGACGCATATCAGTGGCTGGAGCCCTCCCTGGACTCAGGTCACAGGCTGGAGCCCTCTCTGGATGCAGATCAGTGGCTGGAGCCCTCTCTGGATGCAGATCAGTGGCTGGAGCCCTTCTCTGGATGCAGGTCAGTGGCTGGAGCCCTCTCTGGACGCAGGTCAGTGGCTGGAGCCCTTCTCTGGATGCAGGTCAGTGGCTGGAGCCCTCTCCGGGACTCTGGATGTGAACAGGAGACGTCGCTTGGCTCTGGACGTGGACAGGTGGTGTCGCTGGACTCTGGACATGGACAGGTGGCATAGCTGGACTCTGGAAGTGGACAGGTGGCATAGCTGGGCTCTGGAAGTGGACAGCTGGCATAGCTGGGCTCTGGAAGTGGACAGGTGGCTGGGCTTTGGAGGTGGACAGGCTGTAACAGGGCAGGCATGACATGAACGAAATCAGGCGTGGCAGGCATGACATGAACGAAATCAGGCGTGGCAGGCATGACGTGAACAAATCCAGACATGACAGTGGGGGCATGGAGACACTCTGGTGCGGTGGGTACTGTGGAATTTCCACAGTAAAACATTCCCACAGTAAAACATGAGCCGACCAAAGTATCTTACCCCTTGGAAGCTGGGAGCGTACCAGTTTGTTCAGTCCATTTCTAAAAATGTCCTTTAGATCCACACCGTTAAAATCCACAAGATGACAAAGTTCAATAAAATCCACAACAAAATCCTCAATGGGATGCTGGCCCTGGCGGAGGTGCAGGAGATGGCAAACTGCTGGGTTCATTTTGTGGGTCGAGTATTGCATCTCAGAGAGGCAGGCGAAATGCAATAAACACTGTCATCTTAGTCTTTCTATCCAGGGTTTTTTAATGTGATATCCCAAAATTGGCATTAAATGGGCGGATGGAAACATACAGTAGCTAATGAAAATAGTTCCAACAAAGCCACTTCAGAATTGTTGTGCGTCTCCGAGCAACACAGCAGTGTTTCACTACTGAATGAATCTGTGTTTTTTAACTAATCGAGTGAACCATTGATTTGGTGATCCATTCATAAAGACAGCCACTCGCTTCGTTCCTGAATTAATGAGTTGAATGAATGATTCTATTCTATGATTCAGTTGAATAACTGTGACCTTATATTTTTTATAGTATTTTTCATATTTTTATTCTTAGAATTTGTATTACTATGTTCTTGTTGTGTTTGTATTGTATATGTGCACTGGAAGCTTCAGTGCCTAGAAAAAATCCTTGTGTGTGCAAGCACACTTGGCAATAAAGCTCTTTCTGATTCTGATTCTGATTAAATGACTCACTCATTAAGACAGTGACAGTGACCACCTACTGGTGGTTTTAATTTCATATTTAGAGTATCATTTCATAATTAATTTATATTTATGCCACCTCTGAGCTACATTAACCAGTCTGTGCGCATTCATAAATACTATTTCAGATGCAGCTTCTGAATATGTGTAATAAATTCAATGTTGAATTTAAGTGTTTCTTTCTAAACTACTACGCTACTTTTTGTGATGTCTATTCAACACTTTTCTCATCTAACACAAAAATTACTTTAAATGATATTTTGGGGGTAATAATATTTAATCTCATTTAAACACATACTGTAAACAAAACACACCAACAACCAATCAAAGCAGCAATGATTTAAGGGGCGGAGTTTAAGGATGAAAAGAGAAAGATAGAGAAGGGTGGAGAGAGTCAAAGAAAGAAGACATCAAGAAAAACATCTCCAACCAATGAATCCAACAAAACACTAAAAAGAGTAAACAAAGGTAGGTTGTGTTCTTTCTGCATCACTCAGGATGGAAATATAGACCAGTAATCATTGTGTCTCTTATTTTAAGTGATCTTCATATCTGGTTGCATTCCTGCTGAAAAGAGAGATGTGGATGTTCAGATTCTTGTTTTCACTTCTCGGTAAGAATCTCTCACATCTCTTGTACTAAATAATAGCTGATGTTTAAAGCTTATTATTAATAGCTTTATATTTTATTATTTATATTTATTTATAGCTGATTTAAAAAAATAAGTCTTCTCTCAAATGGAAAACTACCAAGAAGTTTGATCTAGAGTACTAACCTCTTGCACCTAACTATTTAAAAAACCAGCAACTGGTTATGCTGTTGTATGAGTGATTAGAAATGTACGTCACAATGACAACTCCTTATAACACACAATTGATTTCTCTTTTTTCTGATTTCAGAGTTGGTTGCACCACTCTTGTTATAATGTGTTAATGCGTGTCTTTTACAAATAAGGTTTTAAGCAAATGATTACTTTGCATGAGTGGATTGGTAATCTCATAAATTTGGTTTGTAGCACTAGTGCACCATTCAAATCAAAGGTTTTTCATGGAACCATTAATGCCAATAAAATAACCTTTATTTTTAAGAGTGTATGATTTCTGCGACGTGAAAAATGTGGCCGGATTCACTGAATCCAGGATTTCACCCTTTTATTTGATAAAAACTATCATCAAATATTCAAAGGTCTGCACTACCCACTAAAATAAAAGTGTGTTTAACTTAAAATAGTTACACTATATTGCCAAAGTACTGTGACACCCCTCCAAATCATTGATTTCAGGTGTTCAATCACTTCATTGCCAAGCACTAGGCATGCATACGCTTCTACAAACATTTGTGAAAGAATGGGCCGCTCTCAGGAGCTCAGAGAACTCAAGCGTGGTACCGTGATCGGTTGCCACCTGTGAAATAAGTCCATTCGGGACATTTCCTCACTACTAAATATTCCACACTCAACTGTTAGTGGGATTATAACAAAGTGGATGCGATTGGGAACGGTATGTAGTGGTAGGCCATGTAAAATCACAGAGCGGGGTCAGCACATGCGGAGGCGGTTGGTTTTTCAGGGGTTGGGCTTGGCCCCTGAGTTCCAGTGAAAGGAACTCTTAGTGCTTCAGCATCCAACTTTGTGGGAACAGTTTGGGGATGGTCCCTTCCTGTCCCAACATGACTGCGCTCCAGTGCACAAAGCGTCGCTCCATAAAGACGTGGATGAGCGAGTTTGGTGTGGAGGAACTTGACTAACCTGCACAGAGTCCTGACCTCAACCCGATAGAACACCATTGGAATGAATTAGAGCAGAGACTGAGAGCCAGGCCTTCTCGTCCAACATCAGTGCCTGACCTCACAAATGCGCTTCTAGAAGAATCCCCATAAACACACTCCTAAACCTTGTGGAAAGACTTCCCAGAAGAGCTGAAGCTGTTAGAGCTGCAAAGGATGGACCAACTCCATATTAAACCCTACGGATTAAGAATGGGATGGCATTAAAGTTCATGTGCATATAAAGGCAGGCATCCCAAAACTTTTGGCAATATAGTGTATATCACTATTATTTAGTAAAAAGTACTTCTCAAAGTAATAAGAACATTAATTGTAAATAAAAATAATAATAATAACAATGACTATTATTATTATTATGAGAAATATCACAATCAAAAGCGCATCCAAGTTTGTTTGTTTTGTAAATTAGGTGTTATATTTTTAATTTGATAATATATTAAACTTAAATTTATTAGACATGCTGTATTAAACCAATTAAACAGAATCTATAGAAAAAGGCGAGGCACATTTTCATGCTTTTCCATGAAATTATTCCAGATTTGTAATTATTTGTTTATTTCTGCAAACAGGCACTGTTGCCATTCATGCCGGGACAAATAACTTGCAAGGTAACGGTTTCTTTAATATTTAATTGAAAGAACATGTTCTCTGATGAAACCAATTCAGTCTAGGTAACTGAGAAAGATTATATTATAACGCAGTGAGACAGCGCCTTTCTACGGTGACGCATTGCTGCCACATGCATATATTTTTTTCCTCTCAATTATGTCGTAATAACGAGATATTAATGCGTTTTAACGACATCTTTTCTCGTAATAACGAGATATGTCGTTTTAATGACATAACATCTCGTTATTACAAGAAAATTATGTCGACATAATTTTCTCGTAATATGAGATGTTATGTCGTTAAAACGACATATTTTTCTCGTTAAAACGACATGTATTTTCTCCTAATAAGGACATGTGTTGTATAGTGGTGTATATAGGCTATGTCTGTATACACAGTAGAGCCTATTTAGCTTCTTACAGGGTTCCCACTCTTTCATGAACACCAGATTCAAGGACTTTCAAGGACTTTTTAAAGCACCTTTTATTTTAAATCAAGCACAATAAATACGATAAAGGTGGGTGTGTTACTGCCAATATATCAAATACCTACTGTACCTGTGTCTATCATTAATGCAGTAATGCTAACGCATACTGACAACTAAAATACAATTTCCAATGAAGAAAAATTTCCAATTTTATAAAATCCAATGAGGAAAGAGGCTGGTGTACAAGAGCGAGCAAGTTTTAAAGAGAGATGCAGTTTGCAGCTCTTATTCCTGCTTTTAACATTTATTTCACACTAGTTTTAGTTTTCTTTGTTTATAAATAATTACTTAATTAAAACATCAAAATATAGAGATAATATTGTATACATGAATTTTCCAATTAAATGAAAAGATATGGACAAGTTAATTGTTAGGCATTAAAAATATGCAAAATGATTTATTAAATCACATGTACATGTACCTTTTTAAAAATCAATTTGAAGGCTTTTAAGAAATGCACATATATTATATTTAACAGATATAATTGCTGCAGTAATAACGCCCCATTCCAAATGTTTACGTGCTTTTCTTCTTTTGTATTTTTAGAGCGGTGATGAAATATCGCTCTTGTAAATACTTGCCAGCATTTCAGTAATGAAAGTCTAGATCTTTAAAATGCATCCAAATGACAGCAAAGAGCAACCGTACGGTGCTCTGCAGGGGTCAAAAAAGATATAAACAGTGTGTGGATTTAACAGATGGCAATTAAATTACCACACGTCCTTGGTGTTTGTCTAAAAACCGTAGGTAATTTGGTCAGGGATTTTTACGCAGATGGTGGGAGAAAAACACTGACATTCTGGATTCAGACAGCAATAAAATCACAGACTAGCCCCTGACAATGATGAACATACCTTGCGACCCCACGAGAAACAATTACCATCCGAATATGGCTTTTGACAATAGATGGTGCTGTTTTGTTCTGGCTTTGGCAGCGCATGAAGGCCAATGTTTGTAATAGCATCATGCTACTCTAACAAAATGCAGTTCATGCTTAATTCAAGCACTTTCAAGGACCTATGTTTGTTTTCAAGTACTTTCCAGGCCTTGACTCCATGTGTCTGCATTTATTTACATTTATGCATTTGGCAGACGCTTCTATCCAAAGCGACTTATTACAGTGACAATCCCCCTGGAGCAACATGGAGTAAAGTGCCTTGCTCAAGGACACACTGGTGGTGACCGCTGGGATCGAACCAGCAACCTTCTGCATATCAGTTCCATGGTTTAACCCATTGGACCACCATCTCACATATCTGAAAAATTCAAGTACTTTCAAGAAGTGTGGGAACTCTGTTCTTATTTATTAAATAAGAATTAACGAAATTCACTTTAAAGTGGACGAAATTCTCTTTAAAGAAAGCCTTTCTATAAAACAAAATCATCCCTGACCCCACTCCATGTCTCCAGAAATATTGCACGTCTTACTCATGCTGCTCACTTTTCATAATCAACATATTAAATTTAAAGAAATAATAATATAATAGCCTAATATTTTCACATATAGCCTAACTTTGAAACTAAATATGCTACGTTTTCTTTAACTCTCTTTCCAACGAAAGCATCCGCACATTTCTCTTTAAAGAAAGCCTTTCTATAAAACAAAATCATGTCTGTCCCCACTCCATGTCTCCAGACATATTGTGCGTCTTACTCATGCTGCTCACTTTCCATAATCAACATATTAAATAAAATTAAAAATAATATAATAGCCTAATATTTTCACATATAGCCTAACTATGAAACTAAATATGCTCCGTTTTCTTTAACTCTCTGTTTTCGACGAAAGCGTATGCACATTTTTCCTTTATGACAGGAAACAATTAACAATACTCCGTAATTTTTAGCCATACAGATAAGTTCAAGACATATAAAATAATAAACTATAAACGGTCTACTTTTATTTGTGTAAACTCTCAATAACAACAGGCCATGGATTCAGGGAACAGATTATTTTGCATGCATTCCACTCCAAACGCTGTCTAAAGTACATTCAAAGAATTATTTTGTTTATTAAATGCAGTTTTTAATTTCAAAAGCATTTCTAAATTCAGTTCATATTTCCAACAAACGAAATTCCAAGCCAAAAAAAACTTGCGCGGGCACTTTCGTCGGCATGAGTAAGATATAGGCTATAAGACGCGCAATATGTCTGGAGACATGGAGTGGGGTCAGACATGATTTTTATTGAGTTTTCTTTTATAGAAATGCTTTCTTTAAAGTTATTATTGTTCACTTTAAAGTGAATTTCGTGAATTTTCAGTTTCAGCAACTAATTGCCAGTTAATTTAAGAAATAAGAAGCAAACCAGGAACGCCGGGAATTAATTGACGTGCGTAATGAACCCACTGGCCATGTTTCCGCGGCCTTTGAGTAGTCTAAGGCTGAAACTATAGTGTCTTTCTGTTTTTAATACATTTCTTGAATATATGTCTTAATTACAGTAGGCCTATTATAGATAGTTATGATATTTGTGGCTGCACCGTTATTTACTAGGTTAAAGTTACGCCACTGAGGCTAATCATGAACGGTCCATGCATGGCACCTTACCCATGGCTATCTGTTATAAACTGTATGCTACATCAATAAATTACAACAATTTCGTGCTATGGGCACTGCCATTGATACAGGCAGCGGAAGAGCCTATTTTACGCTGAGCTTGTGTAACGTTCCTTATCCGGCAGCATTCAAATCACCAGGCGGACACGAGGAACTGCGTTTCAATCATGCATTGTGTTTATTTTCTGTAACACAAGAAGAAAAATATTTCCTCTGGCGACACAGTGGGCATTTAGAGATGTGTGCATCCCCTCTCTGCATGAGAAACACTTCTCTGCCCTTTTTCTAAACAAACACCAAATTGCGATGCAACGCGAATCTAATTAGAATACGTTTAACAGTCAATATTTAAACATACATGTAACACAAGGAGAAAAATATTTCCTCTGGCGACACAGTGGGCATTTAGAGATGTGTGCATCTACCCAAAAGAACAAAAAGAAATGAGGTTCACCTGTATAGCACTAGTCAAAAAGATGTCGTCAGCCATGCTACGCACATGGTGAGCAAATTATGTCTAAACTTCACAAAGTTAGTCATATACAAATCACAATCAACTACCATATTACACAACATCACTGAACTTTCAATTTAACATTATTTGTGAGATAAACATGTATTATGTTACAAAAATAATCTCATTTCGCTGGAGCATATTTTTTACCTACCCCCTCTCTGCATGAGAAACACTTCTCTGCCGAGGGAAGGGGTGTGGCTACACAAGTTAAAGTTAAAGGCGAATGACCCACTAATTACTTCATGTCACCACCTGAGGTCGCACAAAAACAATTAACTGAACAAAAACACAGTAATTTTGGTGAAAGTCATAACATTTACAGTAACATTTTTAACCCTGTTACACTTGCTTCTGCAGTGTTACAAAGGCATGGGCTAAATAAATTCTCTAATGTGGATACAGACATATACACACATCACTATACAACACATGCCCTTATTAGGAGAAAATATGTCGTTTTAATGAGAAAGATATGTCATTTTAACGACATAACATCTCGTTATTACGACATAATTGAGTGGAAAAAATAATATGTATGTGGCAGCAATGCGTCACCGTACCTTTCCACTGCAGGTGAATTTTAAAATAAACTGTGTGTATTTTTTTAACCCTTTCTAGAGAATATTGCAATCAGGGGAAGGGCTCAACAGTCATCTACATTTTGCTTCAGGCCTAATGCTGCCATTGATAGTTGTGTTTCTTGCTGCACCTACACCGAAACTGAGACTAACCCGTGGTGGAGGCTGGATCTAATTAACTCAAAAGGCATTAAAGAAGTGGTCGTCACTGGCCCGATCGCTGGAGCCGAGATTCGCGTCGGAAACTCCCTGGACAACAACGGCAACAACAATCCAATGTGATGTCATTTATAAGAAAAAATTGCATTTATTCATATAAAAGTAACAATCGAAATCTTGATGGTACTCCAAAAGTATGACATGAACAGTCTGTCAGTAACGCTCTGTTTAGTTCCTCTCTATGAAGCCCCTCCTTCTGAAAAGCACAATGTGCTCTGATTGGTTGGCTGGAGCAGTGTGTTGTGATTGGTGTTTTGGAAATGGCCCGCCCCTTACCAAAACCGCCAGATTCAACACACAACTAACTAACTCAACCAGGCCACGCCCCTTTATTCTGCGTTTTAATTATTATAATGAGGAATATTGTGACGTATTCGTTCTTGGAAGAAAACCCTGAGTTTCAGGGAGTTCAGAAACAGTGCCCAATGATTATTACACCAAAGAAAGATGAAGAAATAAAGAAACATAATAGGACTTCTTTGAAAAGATTTTAAAAAGAGAATGAGACTCTTAATATAATTCATGTGAGGTAACTAATGTTTCATATTCTCTCTCTAGATGTGTGAAAATGTCTGGTATCCTAGCAGGACAATCCGTCTCTTACGTGTGCGGTGGAATGGAAGGACAATATGTGAACGTGGTCATTCCTGGAGATTCAAAGAGTCTTGGTCTGTGTGAAGTGAAAGTCTATGGAACAGGTAATAGTATGTCATAGTGTAATAGTACGTAATTTATGTTGGCAAACAAAAAGGTATTCATAAATATAGCTGCAAGGAGTCATTTTTGGAGCAGAGCAAGTCGGAAACAAAGTGACAAGCTAAGCGAGCATAAACATCTGCTTCTGACGTCATTTACTCAGGACTATTATTAAAACTCTACGAAGCTCTAAAAGCAGTATATGGTCCCTCATACCAAACCCTGAGCCCCCTGTGGAGTGCAGATGGAAAAAAAACTGCTCACCAAAAAGCACTCAATCCTGAACCACTGGTCCAAACACTTCCACACCCTTTTCAATGCTAGCCGCTCAGTCCAAGAACCAGCGATTGACCGCATCCTACAACAACCAGTGAAAAGTGAACTGGATGTGGCACCAACATTACAAGAGACTGAGGAAGCTATTAAACAGCTGAAGAGTGGAAAAGCTGCAGGAGTTGATGCTATCCCTCCTGAGGTATGGAAGAACGGAGGCCCAGCACTGCACACCAAACTCCATTAATTCTTTGTCTGCTGCTGGGAGCAGGGAAAACTTCCTCAAGACCTCCATGATGTAGTCATCATCACTCTGTACAAGAACAAAGGGGAGAAGTCAGACTGTTCCAATTATCGGGGCATAACACTTCCTCGCAAGGGTACTGCTGAATCGACTGGTACCCGCGATAGCAGAAGATCACCTTCCAGAGACACAATGTGGCTTCAGAGTCAACCGGGGAACCACAGACATGGTATTCGTCCTGAGGCAGATTCACGAGAAGTGCCGGGAACAAAATAAAGTATTGTACATCACCTTCGTGGATCTGACAAAAGCATTCGATACCGTGAGCAGGCAGGGACTTTGGAAAATTCTGGAAAAGCTAGGCTGTCCACCGAAGTTCCTCACCATGATCATCCAGCTTCAGCTTGGACAAGTCAGATACAGCAACGACCTCTCGCAGCCTTTTCCTATTGCAAATGGTGTGAAACAGGGTTGTGTTCTTGCTTCGAAACTGTTCACCATTTTGTTCAGCATGATGCTCCAGCAGACCACAGCGGACCTCGACGACGCTGATGGCATATACATCCGCTTTCACAATTTGTTGATGAACAGAAAGTTAAAAAGAACAGCATTTATTTGAAATAGAATCTTTTGTAACATTATAAATTTCTTAATGTCACTTTTGATCAATTTAATGTGTCCTTGATAAATAAAAGTATTAATTTAGTTCTTTTTTCTATCAATTTTTAGATAATGTGATATTACAAGGAACTTGTGTTCAGTCATCTATATTTAAAAACTGGCATGCTGAACGTGCCATTGATGGAATAAAACAAGTCCCAGGCATATTATTATTTAGCCATACAAATGCGGAAAATAATCCCTGGTGGAGGCTGGATCTGCTGGATGATTACTACATTAATAAAGTGACCATCACCAACAGAGCAGACTGCTGTCCTGAACGAATCAACGGAGCAGAGATTCGCATCGGAAACTCCCTGGATAACAACGGCAACAACAATTTCAGGTTACAGTTATTCATCTCTCTTACAAGAAAAGGTTCTATATAGAACCATAAATGGTTCCGTCAAGAGCTTTATATATAGAACCTTTAAGGGGTTCCATCATAAGATCATATTATAGAATTAGATTTTATTTATTTATTTTTAATTATAAATGACATTTTATGAATTAAACCGCTCATAAACTAGAAAAAAATAAATAACCTGTAAATACATGAAAGTATTATGCAATTATTTCAGACATTTCTCCTTAAAGGGGAATTGAGAAATCAACTTTCCCTTGAGCTTTTGATATATAAAAGGTCATCTTAATATAAGAATATCCTGTAAGTTTCAGAGCTGAAAACTTCCTTATTAGTCAAAGACATTTTTTTATTGACAGCTGGCTCAGCAAACGATTAATCAGCGAATGTGCTTTCCTATGACGTCAGAGAGCAATGAAACGCCGCCTTATCCAAAGAGGAAGACTGTCTAATTCTGTAGCCCCACCCACCGATTAATGCATGACATGTAATAGATAAATTACATAGGCCTATGTGGCTGGCACACAGCTGGCCCCGGGACAGTTCATACAGTGAGGAAAATAAGTATTTGAACACCCTGCTATTTTGCAAGTTCTCCCACTTCATGGAGAAATCATGGAGGGGTCTGAAATTGTCATCGTAGGTGCATGTCCACTGTGAGAGACATAATCTAAAAAAAACCCCCAGAAATCACAATATATGATTTTTTTAAACTATTTATTTGTATGATACAGCTGCAAATAAGTATTAGAACACCTGTCTATCAGCTAGAATTCTGACCCTCAAAGACCTGTTAGTCTGCCTTTAAAATGTCCACCTCCACTCCATTTATTATCCTAAATTAGATGCACCTGTTTGAGGTCGTTAGCTGCATAAAGACACCTGTCCACCCCATACAATCAGAAAGAATCCAACTACTAACATGGCCAAGACCAAAGAGCTGTCCAAAGTTCAATTTTGTCTCTAGTTTTGTCTCTAGTTTTGTCCTAGAGACAAAATTGTACACCTCCACAAGGCTGGAAAGGGCTACGGGGAAATTGCCAAGCAGCTTGGTGAAAAAAGGTCCACTGTTGGAGCAATCATTAGAAAATGGAAGAAGCAAAACATGACTGTCAATCTCCCTCGGACTGGGGCTCCATGCAAGATCTCACCTCGTGGGGTCTCAATGATCCTAAGAAAGGTGAGAAATCAGCCCAGAACTACACGGGAGGAGCTGGTCAATGACCTGAAAAGAGCTGGGACCACCGTTTCCAAGGTTATTGTTGGTAATACACTAAGACGTCATGGTTTGAAATCATGGATGGCACGGAAGGTTCCCCTGCTTAAACCAGCACATGTCAAGGCCCGTCTTAAGTTTGCCAATGACCATTTGGATGATCCAGAGAAGTCATGGGAGAAAGTCATGTGGTCAGGTGAGACCAAAATACAACCCCAAATCAGAAAAAGTTGGGACAGTATGGAAAACGCAAATAAAAAACAAAAGAAGTGATTTCTAAATTAGTTTGACTTGTATTTCATTGCAGACAATATGAACACAAAATATTTCATGTTTTGTCTGGTCAACTTCATGTCATTTGTAAATATGCATCATTTCCTGTCATTCAGACCTGCAACACATTTAAAAACAAGTTGGGACAGTAAAGCATTTACCACTTTGTAATATTGCCATTCCTTTTCACAACACTTAAAAGACGTTTAGGGACTGAAGACACCAAGTGATGAAATGTTTCAGGTGTAATTTTGTCCCATTCTTCCTGCAAACAAGTCTTAAGGTGGGCAACAGTGCGCGGTCTTCGTTGTCGCATTTTGCGCTTCAAAATGCGCCACACATTCTCTATTGGAGAAAGGTCGGGACTGCAGGCAAGGCAGTCAAGTACCCGTACCCTCTTCCTCCGCAGCCAGGACTTTGTAATGTGTGCAGAATGTGGTTTTGCATTGTCTTATTGAAATATGCATGGACGTCCCTGGAAAAGATGTCTTCTTGAAGGCAGCATATTATGCTCCAAAATCTCTATGTACTTTTCAGCATTAATGGTGCCTTCACAGAAGTGCAAGTTACCTTTGCCAAGGGCACTGACACAACCCCATACCATGACAGACCCTGGCTTTTGGACTTGTTGCTGGTAACAGTCTGGATGATTATTTTCCTCTTTGGTCCGGAGCACACGGCGTTCCTCCCCAAAAATACCTGAAATACTGATTCATCTGACCACAGTACACGTTTCCACTGTGTGATGGTCCATCCCAGATGCCTCCGAGCCCAGAGAAGTCGACGGCGCTTCTGGACACTGTTAACATAGGGCTTCCTTTTGGCACAGTACAGTTTTAACTGGCATTTGTGGATGTAACTACGTATTGTGGTACTTGACAAAGGTTTGCCAAAGTAGTCCTGAGCCCATGTGGTGATATTGCTTATAGATGAATGACGATTCTTGATGCAGTGCCGCCTGAGGGATCGGAGATCACGGTTGTTCAGCTTAGGCTTGCGCCCTTGTCCTTTACGCACTGAAATTCCTCCAGATTCCTTGAACCTTTTAATTATGTTATGCACTGTTGAATGTGAAATATCCAGATCTCTTCCTATCTTTCTTTGAGGAACATTGTTTTTAAACATTTCAATAATTTTCTCACGTATTTGTTGGCAAACTGGCGATCCTCGGCCCATCTTTGCTCCTAAAGGATTAGACCTTTCTTGGATGCTGCTTTTGTACCAAATCATAATTACAATCACCTGTTTACATCACCTGTTTCAAATCACATCATTATTTAACCATTTTACCTCATTACTAGCCCTAAATTGCTCCTGTCCCAACTTTTTTTTAAATGTTTTGCAGGTCTGAATGACAGGAAAGGATGCATATTTACAAATGACATGAAGTTGACCAGACAAAACATGAAATATTTTGTGTTAATATTGTCTGCAATGAAATACAAGTCAAAGTAAATTTAGAAATCACTTCTTTTTTTTTATTTGCGTTTTCCATACTGTCCCAACTTTTTCTGATTTGGGGTTGTATAACTTTTTGGTCATAATTCCACTAAACGTGTTTGGAGGAAGAAGAATGATGAGTACCATCCCAAGAACACCATCCCTACTGTGAAGCATGGGGGTGGTAGCATCATGCTTTGGGGGTGTTTTTCTGCACATGGGACAGGGCGACTTACTGTATTAAGTGTATTAAGTGTGAGTATGTATTAAGTATTAAGGAGTATTAAGGAGAGGATGACCGGGGCCATGTATTGCGAGATTTTGGGGAACAACCTCCTTCCCTCAGTTAGAGCATTGAAGATGGGTCGAGGCTGGGTCTTCCAACATGACAATGACCCGAAGTACACAGCCAGGATAACCAAGGAGTGGCTCTGTAAGAAGCATATCAAGGTTCTGGCGTGGCCTAGCCAGTCTCCAGACCTAAACCCAATAGAGAATCTTTGGAGGAGCTCAAACTCCGTGTTTCTCAGCGACAGGCCAGAAACCTGACTGATCTAGAGAAGATCTGTGTGGAGGAGTGGGCCAAAATCCCTCCTGCAGTGCAAACCTTCTGAAAAACTACAGGAAACGTTTGACCTCTGTAATTGCAAACAAAGGCTACTGTACCAAATATTAACATTGATTTTCTCAGGTGTTCAAATACTTATTTGCAGCTGTATCATACAAATAAATAGTTAAAAAATCATACATTGTGATTTCTGGATTTTTGTTTTTAGATTATGTCTCTCACAGTGGACATGCACCTCCGATGACAATTTCAGACCCCTCCATGATTTGTAAGTGGGAGAACTTGCAAAATAGCAGGGTGTTCAAATACTTATTTTCCTCACTGTATGTGTAATCTCCACATGATACCTCAGGATGTGGCTTCCACTGCATTCCTTTTCCCCTGGAAAAGCCATGCTTTACCAATGTTATTCAATCTCACTGAGTGGTTAATGCTGAACAGCAGTGACTGACTTACTTTGCATAAAGCGGGCAGCAACCGTGGTGTTTTCCAAGGGATCCCAATATGTTGGTGACACTCCGACGTGACATCGAACGTGACCCGACTTAAAATAGGAACATCTCAGTTACATATGTAACCTTTGTTAACGGAACAGAGATGTCACGACATGTCGCCACAGTTGCTGTACCATTGCTGTGCGGTCACTGGCTCTGCTCTTCAGCAAAAAACAAAGGTGCGTTGCATCTGCTTCCGGATTATACCCGCGCTGCAGGGCAAGATGTAAATCTCACACACCAATGTGCATTGGCTCATTTAGTTTACACTCGAAGGTGATTGAGCTACCTCGAGTAATTGCTTGCTTGCTAGTAGGAGGTAGAGGATGGATACCCGACCCGAGCCCAATGGGACCTGATGGGCCGGGCCGGGTTCGGACAGATATTTCGAAATTATGTTCATGTTCGGGTCGGGCTCAGTCACGTCAGTGCGATAAGGCATTGAACATTTGAAATTTAAAACAGCTTATTATGTAGGTAGCCAATGGGCCTGTTTAACTTGATGCAAAGGTTTATTTTTGTGATTAAAATAAATTAAAAATATTACTCTAATATCTGTCTTTCTGTGTGCTGAAATTTGTTTATGTAGCTGTGACAACACGCAATACGTGTGTGCATATTGCATATTAGGCTACATGTGGCTGGCAGTGCAACGTTGGAAGACGTTAAAAAGAAGTTGGCCTCAGGATTTTAAAACCACCGAAAAGGAAGGAAAGTCTACAGTGTGGAAGTATTTCTACATAGTTGTCAAGGCCAATAGTGATGAACCTGTTGGTTATGTTCAATGTAGGGGGTTGCGGAGTTGCGGAGGACAGGGAATTCTGCCCTGCAGCGTCATGTGGATAGAGTCACCTGGGCTACTGCAGCCAAGCATCACTGCCTTTGCTAGTACCTCAAGAAAAATCCCTCGGCAGGCCAAACAAAAACTGACTGAAAAATGCGTTGGGTACTGCTGTAAAGACATAAGGCCATTTCGTTCCATTGAAGGAGGTGCTTTTATTGAGCTGGCCCATCAGCTTATTAACATTGATGCTACATTTGGTTCAGTGGCAGCTCAGGACGTACTGCCTGATCCCACCACTGTGTGTAAACAGTGCTGTGAGCTGGCAACAGAGAAATGCACAAAGCTGGTTGAGTAGCTAAATGACATTATGACTGAGGTGAATTCGATCGGAATGACAACGGATATCTGGATTGAGGACTACCACAAATTAAGCTACTTGACCACCACTTGCCATTTTGTGACACGAACATTTAAAAATTATAAACACTGTATTGACAACAGTCGCATTCCCACTGGAAGAGGCTAAGACAGGGGAGAATATTAGGAGAGAAATCATCAGACTTCTAATGGAGTATGGCCTGGATATGAGTCTGCTGAATAAAGTGGTGTGGGTGACAGAACAAGGCTCTATATGTTTAAAGTACACTGTATTTAGGATTTAAGGTAAAGACGATGACATCTATTTAGCATTTAAGGTAAATTATGACAAAGTTTCCAGGCCAGTTCCTGTTCTCTTCATTGTAAGTCAAATGAGCCAGATTACTGAGAATCTCACCATTTGTCTTTAATGGCTCTTGGAGCCCCTGAGGGTTTGGATTATCATCTACATTTACATTTATGCATTTGGCAGACGCTTTTATCCAAAGCGACTTACAGTGCCCTTATTACAGGAACAATCCCCCTGGAGCAACATGGAGTAAAGTGCCTTGCTCAAGGACACACTGGTGGTGACCGCTGGGATCTGACCTTCTGCATATCAGTTCAATGGTTTAACCTACTGGACCACCATCTCACATATGCATTTGAATGGCACTGTTATACTGATTGGATTAGAACTAGTGATTGGTCATTGCTTTGTTTAGAATTATCTCCTCCACTACTGTGTGAATGTTACGGCTGCGAATGAGAGACAGGAGGATCCAATAGCGATAAAGTCAATACTAATTTATTTCAGTAAGTCTGAGACAGACGTAAATAACAAAGTCATTGAATGGTCATCAGGCAGAACTCAGCAGATCGGCAGGTGCAGGCAAGCACTCCCAGGCAGATGATGAAGGCAGACAGACACAGACAGGCAGCGAAGCAGGGACGCAGCGGGCAGCACGGCAGAGCAGAATCCAGGAACCGGAACGGAGATCACACACAGAGGGAGCAGGAACACAAGCCGACAAACACACACGAGGGAAGCCTGAAACGATCTGACAATGAGAGTATGTGAGAGACCTGCATATAAAGCCCGATAATTGACTGCAGCAGGTGAAGGTGATGATCACCGTAATCAGTGACCCCGCCTCCACACAACCTCACAAACACAGAGTAAAGGAGACCATGAACCGTGACAGTGAACACTTTTAAGGACTGCCCACTGAATGCCTATAATATACCAGCTCCCTTAGTTAGACTTGACGACCACCGCTACAGACAGCACATTTTCTCAATAAAGAATCCTGCTGAAGTTCCATCCAAGTCTCCTGGTCTCTTCTTCGAGGAACAAAAGAAGTTCACAACAGTTTGTCTCCTGGTCTCTTGATGCCATATCTCCAGATTTCTTGACTTTCTTGTCGAGTTCCTGCAACCATTTTATGATGCCCAGCTTGAATTTGAAGGGGACCAGTACTCAACCATAAACCTGGTGTTTCTGTGGTTTGAGCGACTGCAACAGAAAAACGACTGACCGCCCCTATCAAGCCATCATCCACGAACGGCATCTCAGTTGGATTTTGCGTAAAGTCGAGATCCAAGAACTCCAAAAAATAGCAACTTTCCTTTGGCCTAAATATAGCCAGCTCCGAATGTTGTCCTCCTCAGAGAGAGACAACCTTCACCTGGAGGTTTGGAGACAGCTCAGTGACCTCCGCACCGAGGAGAACGCCACTGAAGGACCCGCACCCAAGAAAGCTGCAGTTGACTTTGAGGAGTGGGAAAATTTACCTGTGGCAGATGCTACTGACAAATTTGAGATGTACTCGACTCAAAATCATGCAATGCAGGACGACAGAGATGTTTTGGGCTGGTGGAGAGATCAGCAACTCAACTACCAGAAGCTTAGTTTCCTTGCCCGCGGCATCCTTGCCATTCCAGCCAGCAGCAGTAGCAGTGAGCACAACTTCAATGCTGCTGGCAGGACCATTGATCAGAGGAGGACAGCCTTGAAGCCATCCACAGTTGATGCAATCCTTTTTCTGCAAAAAACCTGGATTAGCCTAAACTTTGATAAATGGATTATATAAATAGATCCTATGTTGCAGTTTAGTAGCCATACAGTTTTCGAGAAAAATGGTAAGAGTGATTTTAATTTCAATAATCTGCATTTGTGTTACGTTAATGTTTTGTTTTGTTAGCTTGGGCCAGTTTTGGGAGACCTTTGATCATTTAATTTCAATTGGCTATTTGATTGGGCCCTGTGTTAATGTGCTTTGTTGCCCCGTGTGTGCGCTGATGCGCTCATCTGTAAACATTTCAGAATGCCTTCCTACAGTTGCTACAGGGCTTTCCACACAAACAAACATACATGTGTCATTAGTATGAGAAAAAGAAAAAAAATTAACTGTGTCGGGCTCGGACATAAATATCTCAATGCCTGTCGGGCTTGGGTCAGAAAAATGCAGCCTGATTCGCACTCTAGCTTCCCCATTCTAGCTTATGCTACTCTAAGCAATGTCCAGAACTTAGTACTTCGGGCACTTTTTGTGATTATTCGCCTCCGTGACGGATCACTTCCTGTAATCCTCAATTGTAAGTCTGTAGTTCGGTTCGTTTTCTTAAAGGGGGAGGAAGGAAGAAGACGGGGTCGGCGTGACTGGGACTGACAACTTTATTACTCAGACTTTCAGATACAAACACAACAGGCGCATGTGGGTGCATAAACACAACACAATAGAATCAAAAACTTTGTCAGATCGATCACTCGGTTTCCACTTTGTTTACTCAGGCAGCAGGTGTGTGCGCAGTCCCAGTCCAAACTCTCTCTCTCGTCTCGATCTCTCCCCGCAGCGGCTTACATGCGGTCTCTCCACGCCAATTACTGCAATCAGACCTTGGTGGTGTTCATCATCTGCACTTGACCTACTTACTCACTGCTTGGCGCCGTGCTCTCTCTCTCCCGCTACAGACCTTGCGAAACCACGCCCCCTCCGCCACAAAGTCGCTTTGTATAAAAGCGTCTGCTAAATGAATAAATGTAAATGTGATCCCAATACTTCCATGATGTTCCAACGTGACGCCTCCATTCCCTCCTTCAGGGAATGAGGGTTACATACATAACCAAGACGTTTTTACACATTTTTTGTTCAGTCTTTTCTGAGAGGTGATCCTACACTCTGCATTGTGGTGTTTTATTTCATTCCTCCTGTTTTGAAACTATGCAAAAGGATTGATGCATTTTCCTTGATCTCTTTGACTCTCCAGATGTGCTGTAATTGATAGTATTCCAGCAGGTGCTTCTTACAACTACTCATGTCCTGAAATTGAGGGACGTTATGTGAACGTGATTATTCCTGGATATAACAAGATTCTTACGCTGTCTGAGGTGGAAGTCTATGGTTTTTTGTCAGGTAATTCAGTACTAGGGGTGGTATTCATTTTTTTTATATATATTACAATATGAGTAATTTTATTTCACGATAATGATATATCACAATATAGTTATCTTTGCTTTAAATAAGGTTATGATATCATCATTTTTGATACCATTGGAATTTCATAATTCTCATCACCAATTTCAATATCACAAAAAAACGATGTTAAGTTAAAACTAACAAACCTCTCAAGCTTAGTGAAGAGAAATAAACATCAGTGATAAGAACAAATTAACACATTATAAGTATAACGGAGACCAGCTAATATGAACTGTGTGTGTAAACCTCACTCCCCTGATCTCAAGAGGTGCACTAGTGACTGACGCTAGAGACTACGGTATTTAGTAGGGCTGGGACAATACACCCATCTCCCGATTACATGCTATTATGATACTTTGGTGCCGATATGTTATGCATCGCGATTTTTAAGAATTGCGATTCTATGAGTATTCTATATGTATTGTGATTTTTCGGTTTTTACTCTAAAACATGGGGGTTAGGGTTACGCAAGTTAAACCATACACTTGTACAGACTATACATGATGTGCAAGATGAGTCATGTTTACAAAATCAATTCATCGTATCTTTCTGAGTTTTATTTCAGAAGCATCATACTGCATGATTATGACAAAAATCATAATTGTCAATTATTCCCTTGAAATAGTAATTGCGGTTATTAATTTCGATTATTCTATAGCATTATGCCTCAAAAGTCAAATATACATTGGTTTGGTTCCTTTAAATAAAAAAGTTAATAATTATGTTATACTAAAAAATTTAAATTAAAACAATGGGGAAAAAACTTAAGATAACCTGTTAAAAAAAAAAATAATTTAATACAAAAAATAATATAAGTGGACTTATTTTTGTAATTGTGATTACATTTTATTGAACGATTACATAATTGTGGCATCCGTAATTGTAATCACGATTACAAATCCGATTAATTGTGCAGCCCTATCATACAGTAATACATTCTCTTGAATAAATTATTCAATGAAAACACATTATTTACAGAAATAATAATACTATGAGGTTGAAATAATCACAACGGCTCTCTCTGGATTTGCGGTAGTCCAAACACAGATTTGAAATGTTGCGATATGATTTTGTCAAAGGGTTAAGACAGACGAATTGTTGTCATTTAGGAATAAGATCGCGTGAGTGTTTGATTTAAGATCACACTCTTTTAAAAATTAATCGTGCAGCCCTACTGTTTCTCAGCATTGATATCTGACGCAAAGCGTATACGAGTAGTGCAAGGCTTTTTAAACGCATCACAGATAAATCAATGTATGGGAAACACTGCTTGTTTCCAACTGGCTAGCATTTTTCTGATATTATATTATTTCTGAGTATATAGAATATGTTTAAGACACGTTTGCCTTCGTATTCCATGCATATTTTCTGCAAAGATATATTTTAAATAAGTCTTTTTTTTTTACATTTACAGCATGTTGATCACTTTAGATGAACCAATATAAATTCCTAATTCCAAAAATCAATCTTTTAGTCTATGCAGTTTTTTATGGATTTTGTATTTATGTTGTACTTGTTGAAGACAGACGCATAAGAAACTGTACCTGCATCAACATAATTCAACAGACATTTAGAAAATGTCAGATTTTTTGAAAGACATGGTCATTATTTATGGCTATTCAATAGACTAATAAACTCTGAATGGACACATTTTTAAGTCGTACAGCGTTGCTTTCACTCAGACCAAATTAAATATGAAAAAAGTCCACTCTCTCATTCATTTGTCTTGTAAAACTCATTCCACAACTTGTGTGTGTTCACTTCACTATGTTGATTTGTATTTTTTTCAGTGAGAAAAAGCTTTGTGAGGATGAAATTTGTCTCCACTTCTGACCTAGACAACGACAAACTCCTCTCTCAGGTTGGGAAAATAAAAATACACATTCACTAACACTACAACTAACAGATGCCAGGCTGTACACTATACTGTAGTTCACTGCTCATGTCCACTGCTATTCCATTCATCAACTTGCTACAGCATAAAAGTGAAAACCTTAAATACAAAAACGGCAAAATCCACTACAGTAATATTAGCATGTACTACTACTTTTAAACATCAAGCATGCATTTTTATTTTTTCCCCTCTTACTGAATTAGCCTCTTGTGATGATCCTCATTTGGATAAAAGCGTAATTCTGTCCCCATAACGTTGCGCCCCACTATGTTGTTTTTTTTAATTCCGCGGTAGAAACAAGATTCAATAAGTTGTTCTGATACAGTATGTTTTAAAAGCACAATTAACAGTTTTAATTGAAAAGATAAAAAAAAAAAAAAATAATAATAATAATAATAATAATAATAATTAAAGCTGCAAGCAGCATTTATCGGGGTTCAAGCAGTTAAGGCCTTTAAGCACACAAGCATCAAAAGACATTACGTTTTATTTAGCAAGCATTTAACAACTGCCATCATAGATGAAAATGTCAATTTACAGCCAATACAGGCAGTTTACCATAGGAAATATATGGTTTTAAAGCGTTTTTACAGTTATAGCACCTTTTGCCTGAGTCTTCTTATAGTCTTGCCTGATCTCCACCACTTTTATTAGTAGTACTCAAAGTGTGCCCATACTGTATATATGTGTCAGATTTGTTGTAAATATGTAATTTTAGACAATTATATTCAGTGGCGTAACGAACGAGCCAACACCGGGCCCTTAAGTAGGATTATCAAGGCGGGCCCCAGTCCCAATTCAAAACAAATTTCATCACAATCCATCATTGTTCGTTTCAAACATGTGAGAGCATCAAAATGATCCATGGGTGAAATTGATTGGATTTAATTAATTTTTTTGTCAGTTCCTATCATAATTTTAACATTTTGGCGTTATTGTTTAGCTATTTACCTATGTTTTCAAATTTCCTTAGTTTTTTTGTTGTTGTCTCAATTTGACTAACGGCTTTGAAGATAAACACAATTTTTTAAAGCTCTAAATGACACTTACAAAAACCATGAGGCGAAACCTGGCATGTTTGGTATTGTTAGACTCGGCAAGGATTCTTAGGAGGTCACTCCTGTGAAAAAACACGGGCTTGAAACTTCTAAGGCTCCTTCAAGGCATTGTGCCAATGACGTATACTGAGTTTTTTTAGATATACCAATGTTCTCATAGACTATCATGGCACCCTGGACAAAGACACTGCATGCCAATTTTCAGTAGACTAACGGTTGGGTGCCCTTATAGCTATTTTCATGATTTTTTTCACTGTTATAGCGCCACCAAGTGGCCAATTGTCACGATTTTTTTCATGTCAACTCAGATTGAGCTTATGAACATGTGTCCCAAATTTAGCGAAAATATCTCTTTCCATTCACAAGTTAAAACCATTTTATAGCGCCACCAAGTGGCCAATTGTCATGATTTTTTTTCACGTGACCTCAAAATGAGCTCATGAACATGTGTCCCAAGTTTTCCAAAAATATCTCTTTCCGTTCACAAGTTATAACCGTTTTATAGTGCCATCTAGAGGCCAATTGTTGCGATTTTTTTTAAGTGATCTCAGATTGAGCTTATGAACATGTATCCCAAGGTTAGCAAAAAAATCTCTTTCCGTTCACAATTTATAATCATTTTAGTAAAAATGGCCCTGGTGCCATCAAAGATTTTGGTTCCCCTTATCGACCGTTAACTGAAATTTTGAATTTTTTGGATGATTATTGATTGTCGGACTCCAGAGAATAGTCTTGCAGTGGTTTGGTTCCAATCGGGCCAAAAACCTAGGAGAAGTCAGCAAAAATAGGTTTTTCAAAAAACTGCAATTTACTCGAAATTGGCACCTGAAGGGCGAGCAAATCTGAGATAGCCATTTTGTCCGCCTTGAGCCAAGGATTCCAACGATATAAGACACTTGATCATGGGACAAACAGTCTAAGATTTATGAGCAATTTTGAACTTTTGGTTGCTGTAGCGCCACCTATGGGCCATTCGGGGTCATACTCTGATAGGTTGTCCCCAAACTGAGGCCTACCATCTGGCCAGGTTTCATGTCTCTAGGCCTTACGGTTTGGCCTGCACGATGCGTTTTACGAAACCTTACAATTACAATAGGGTTTCATTTCATGCTTGAACCCCTAATAAGAATGAAGGCTTTTTGCCAGTTATAGCGCCACCTATGGTCCGATCTCCATGAAACTCTGCATGCTTCCTCACCATGTTCTGACACATATGCTCATCAATTTTGATGGAGTTCTGAATTTACATTTGGGATTTATAGGCTTTTTAGTGTATTTTGCCACCCCTTTTCTAAATGACCCTGTTACAGCCACCCAAATGCAAAAGTTAAACTTTTTTTCAATAATTATTGATCTAGAGAGTCCAGAGAATTGTCCTAGACTGGTTTGGTTCCGATCGGGCAAAAAACCAGAGACTAGTTCGCAAAAGTAGGTTTTGGACAAAATTTGACATAGCAGAAAATGTTCCCTGCCTAAATCAAAATGGAGATAGCCATTTTATCCAACTTGAGCCAAGGATTCCAACGATACAAGACACTTGATCCTGGGACAAACAGTCTAATAGTTATGAGCAATTTTGAACTTTTGGTTGCTGTAGCGCCACCTATGGGCCATTCGGGGTCATACTCTGATAGGTTGTCCCCAAACTGAGGCCTACCATCTGGCCAGGTTTCATGTCTCTAGGCCTTACGGTTTGGCCTGCACGATGCGTTTTACGAAACCTTACAATTACAATAGGGTTTCAGCATTTCATGCTTGAACCCCTAATAATAATGTGGATAATGTTTTTTTAGCTTCAGTCTGCTCTGGCATTACGAGGGATCACTGATGTCAAAATGTCCTGGACAAAACTTCCCCAGCGAGAACATAAACGGGATGTAGAGGATGAAGAAGGTGAATACATTTACACAATGAGAAATCTATTTGATTTAGAAATCATTATGAGTTTCTTAATATGATTTCTTTTTCAGGTCCGTGTGAAATAATGCATTAGCCTGGATGAACAAAATGTCTTTAGGAGGAAACAAGATTCTAGATTGATGCTGCAAATGAAAATATAGTGAAAGGAAAAACAGTTTATTAAACATGTTATTAAAAAGTCAAATTACCAAGCATATTCTCTGTATGAACTTGAAATGATTAGTATAGATCACTCTCTCAACAACTTATCACAAACCCCCACAGCTTGGCGCTATATAAAGCACGAGTGTTTCTCTGTTCATTAAAGATGAAGTGTGTGTGATATCAGAATGTGAGATATCCTTATTTATTCATACGTTTTGAAAGCATTTTTAATGCTTACTACCCCGATACAACTGCGTGGAAAGTTCCATAATTCGCCGTGCACACCACCAAGTGAAAAGGGTATGACTGCGATGACTTAATTTTTTCCACACACACCTTCACTATTGTGGACTAGTGAAAGTCTGTACAGTAAGGATGTGTGATCCATTTGAAACAACACTTAAATGCTTGATTTTTTTTTTTTTGGTAGTATCATATTAAGCCAAATTATAGTGTGCCTTGACTTTACAGCATATAACGATTCATACTATGCATCAGCATCATAATATATATCGTTTTCAATTGTTCCAAGTGTGGCATCCACGAGGAGCAGACAAAAGGAAAAGGGTTCAAAAGCCAAAATAAATCATACACTAAAAGGGCAAAAACACTACATATGTTGATCTTCGACTACGCCACCCTGGGAATTTCACCCAGAGAATATGACCAGTGCACAGGTTCCCTACTAAAGAAAAGGAGAATGGAGACACAGGTATTTAATACAAAAGTTTATTATGATTTATCAGAATAAAATCTGAGGCACAAGAAATTGGACAATCCGCAATCATTCAATTATGATGTTTAGAAAGACAGAAGCTGCGGCCTCGCTCAAGAAATACCCAGGCAAAGTTCCCCTCACACGCACAGCACACGGTGTAAACACCACCACCAAAGAAGAGAAGGGAATCCAGGTGTGTCTGATTATTGTTGTTGTGACTACAGAGGTCAGGCACACCTGGATTAATCAGTTTGTCCAATAATGGCAGACAGGAAACAAAGGAGCTGGCTGAAGTTCAGGAAGTAGTGCAGCTGTGCAAAAAGCCAATTGCCTACGCAAGAAGGCTGCAGCTCCTAGAAACAAGCAAACTCTCCACACCATACACACATAATTAAAATTATTAATTATATAAAGAGACAAGTGAACCTCAGTTATTCATCCACAACTGGCCCTTGGTAGAAAACCTTACTGGCCCAGTTCAGTAAAGAAAACAACTGACAACAAGCGAAACAGAAGCAAACAAGGAAGATAGCCGCAGACATTTGAAGCAAAAACGTTAAAACACCACATTAAAACATTGAGTTGTATAGAGCCATGTTTTGTCATGTTTTGTTCTATTATAGCGCCACCAAGAGGCACAATCCTACCATTTTTTTTGTGTCCTCGGAGTGAGCCCATACATGTGTGTGTCAATTTTGGTGAAAATATCTCATTTCGTTTTGGAGTTATAGACATTTATATGAAAAAACATGTAAAAAAAGACTGACATCTGACTTTGATTGGATTTTACTACCCCTTACTATCAATATTTTGACATTTGGGCATTGAAATACTACTATCGACCTATGTTTCCGATTTTCTGGCACTGGTTTCGTCTCGATCAGACTAGCGGTTTCGAAGATATCAGCTAAAGATTTTTAAGCGCTAAATTACCGTGCTGCACAAACCATACTCCGAAATCTGGCAAGTCTGGTATCGTTGGACTCGGCAAGGATTCAGGAGACTAAAAAAGTTAGTCCCATGAAAATAAGTCAACCCCACCCAAAAAAAATTCTCCACTAGGTGGCGCTGTTTTGAAACTTCTCAGGCTACTTCTGGGCATCGTGCTGATGACCCATACCGAGTTTGGTAACAATCCGTTCATGCTTTCATAAAATACAGCATTTTAGCACATAATTCAAAATGCCCGACAGTCAAAAAGGCCGATATGTTAAAATTGGATATCAGACGACTCGTCATGCCGCCCTGAATCTAACGAGACCACTTTCAGAAGATATAAGCAAAAATAAAAAAATGTCGTATCTCCGGACCAGTAGGTGGCGCTGCGCCGAAACGCTGCATGTTGCCTCAAGTCATGCTTGTGATGATTTCTACCAAGGTTGGTTTGAATACGATAAAGCGTTGCAGAGATATAGCCTTAAGTGTATTTTCGCAACCGCTACGTAAAATTTGTTTGCACGTTTATCAAAAACAATTTAACGAATCAACTTTCATGAATTCCATGTTTTTTTTCAGCATTGTCTGAAGATGATCTGGTTCAATTTGCGTGTAAATCGGATGAACCGTCTAGGAAGAGTTTGCAAAAGTAGGTTTTTCGGAAAATTCAAAATGGCGGTGCAATCAAATCGGCTTGAGCCAAGGAATCAGAGGGAAAAATAATTTTGTTTTTAGCCCTTAGGGTTCAAAAGTTATTAGCATAAACATTAGTCAAAATTTGGACAGGTGGTGACACTAGAGGGATTGAGTTAGAGACTCCAAATTTGCTATGTTGACACTTCAGACTGTCCACTATGAGTGGGCCAAATTTCATAACTTTCCTGCAACGGTTCTATGGGCTGCCATAGACTCAATGGCGGAAGAAGAAGAAGAAGAAGAAGAAGAAGAAAAAGAAGAAGAATAGGAACGCTAACGGTTTCAATAGGTGCCTTTGCACCTTCGGTGCTTGGCCCCTAATAAAAATAGTAATGACACGAACAACCAAACTCAAATTCAACCAAATAGTCTTTGAATAGTCACAAAAGAAATCAGGATTCAAACAAACAAATTGTTAAATTTCACAAATCAACAATTTAAAAAAATATAATAAAATAAATCAGGATTCAAACTAGGGCTGGACGATTAATCGAAAACTAATCGGAACGAAATTTAGACTAAATTTCCCCATGTCGTTTATTTCGGTTTTAGTCACATGACTCCGCCCCGAACTACAAAAACACAATACAGGCGTGTTACTACCTGACCAGTTGCTATATTTTAAATGTTAACCACAATCCATTAAAACCAGTGAAACCCGCACCTGAAGGGCACAGACGCCCGCACAGCAGCCAGCTGATCCCGAAACCACGTCAGTGATGGAAGCTAGGTTGCAGCAGCTCACTAAATAAGCAAACCATTTAGTAGGGATGGCTGACGCGAAACTGACGTTTCGGCACTTTGTCGAGATCCTGAAGCGCAGATGTTTCGAAACACTGCTCCGAACAGTGAAACGCCCATGTCACGTGACTATGGCTAAATGAAACTTCAAGTGTTTCATCAGGTGGCGCCTGTCAAAACTGTGTTTGATTGAAAGGGGCGGGAACAAACCACACAGTCACACATCTGTATGAACCTCATTCCCCACAGTTTAAAAGTGAAGTTAATCCATCTTCACCTTTTTTTGGGGTTTTTGTGAGAGGAGAGAGATTTTGTGATAGAAGTGATTTTCCTAGCCTGGATGCCAGCCGAACTTAGCCCCGCCCACAACATTTTTTGCACGGGCAGTTCGGTCTGGACTTGATCCGTTGGGGAGTAATTATGCCCAAACAGAAGCTGTTCGGACCAATCAAATTGTCAGGACAGGCTTTATACGATGATTGACAGATGATCAACAGTAACGTAATCAGTCACGTCATCAACAAGCGCTTGTTTTGAATTTGTTTACAACGAAGATGGCTGCGGCTGGAGAACTGAAATGTGTAGATTCTGCATTTGTGTCTGTTAAAAAAGATATCGGCAGAGATAAAAAGAGGAACAGATAACCGCGATCAAGGCATTTGTCGATCGGAAAGATGTTTTTGCTGTACTTCCTACGGGATTCTGCAAAAGTTTAATTTATCAGCTGGCTCCGATGGTCGCTAAGAAGATGGGGTGCAATGAAAACCCAGTGGTCATTGTGGTTTCTCCTTTGGTTGCACTCATGGAGGACCAGGTGAAAGAAGCAACGGAAATGGGCATCACAGCGATGCAACTCGGCGTGCACGACGAGGTGGACATAACCAGCAGTCGTTGCCAGCTACTTTTCGGAAGCCCGGAATCCTGGCTGCTGAACAAGAAGTGGAGGGACATGCTAGGCTCCGATGTTTTTCAAGCCAATGTTATGGGTATCGTCGTGGATGAAGTTCATCTCACTTACAAATGGTAAGAGATGGTCTGACTGTCTGACATAGTAAATAACTCACAATGTCGTCATATTAATCAATGTTGTAAACATATCTTATACCTAGGTGTCGATGAACGTTTGCTAACATTGCTCTCATTGTAGCGAAATAACAAACAGTTCAAACGTTATAATGTACTCTATCTATGTATAATGTTCTATCAGGGGTCAAGCTGCAAAAGGGCAGATGCCATTTTGTGAGAGCTCTGTAGTTTGGAATCTGGCTTGTCAATGTTGAGGATATCAGACTAGCTTCAAATTGAGTAACAAACGTTTAACTTTAGGGATTTATTGACTGTCCTGTTGTTGTGCAAGTCTTTTCACCTCTGTTGCCTTAATACATTTGAATAAAATTGACATGTTTATACTTTTCAACTGGTGTTTGATGTTTTTGCATTTTAAAAGATGAACAATAAGACATATGTTAAAAGCGCTATATAAATAAAGTTGACTTGACTTGACTATGTTAATAAAAGACTTTTAATATCTCCACATAATAGGTAATGTATACACTTTGAACATATAACCAATAAGAAAACACACAAACGTAAAGGCTTCAAAAATGTTATATAATATACACTCACCTAAAGGATTATTAGGAACAGCATACTAATACTGTGTTTGACCCCCTTTGGCCTTCAGAACTGCCTTAAAGGTGCCCTAGAATGATTTGAAACAACATTTTAAATTGTTCTCTGGTATCTACATAGAGGGTATATGGCTTATTTAAGGTCAATAATTGTTCAGCTACGGTTTTACAGGTCCATTTACAACTCTAGAAATCTTCCCCAGGATGAAATGGTCTGTTTTTGCCTTATTTGGAAGGGTCATGAATATTAATGCAGAGTTCTGCTCTGATTGGCTGTTTCACTGCGGCTCAATGATAGCAGGCACAACTTTACTGACCGTCTTAACGATGGAGAGATTAGGCATTCAACCTTATATATATCAATCAGTATATAATCATACTTCAGTTGTCAAAAATATAAATAAATAAATATCAAATTACTATCGTTTCAACTTAAATGGTGGAGGTGGTGACGTTAGCTAGAAGGATCGTGTGAGCTATGTGTAAGCAACTAAACTAACATAGTATGTTACGTATCTATGGTTGCATTTACTAATCTATGACAACACTGGCATGAAATAATATTAACCTGTCATTAGACATACTATTTAGTTATGTAAGCCACTGGATTATCCTATTTTTACCGTATAGCATCTTGCGTTGGATATAGACAACAACAGGAATATTATCGTTAATGTTGTCTCTCTAAGAAACTTTCGATTTAATCAGAAATGGTTTAGACAGTCAAGAAGCGGGTAAAATCACTGCTTGCAGGAATATGGTTGGAATTGCCCCTTTCTTCAGTATCAGACGCTGAGCAAAGCCTGCTTGATATTGTCCCAGGTTTGAAAAACTGTCCGTGGTGAAATGGTCAGAGCAAACTAACAACTTTGAATTAAATTGTTGCGATATCCGATTATAAATAAACATCAGCCATGCCTGTTGACATGTTTTATCTGTGGGAAGAGTATGAAACGTCTTCACATCCCCTGCACAGCCTGGAACATTACATTTGTTTCCATGATCTGCCATTTCGCTATCCTCGCGTGACGCTTGTTTACCTGCAGAGATGATGCGGCTGCGCAGTTTCGCCAGATAGTGAACATGTGCTTGCTTATGAAAATGTTGGGGGCGTACATATTAATGATCCCGTGTATTGCATCACTGCTGGCGTTACGTTGCGATTTGCCTGTTTTTCCGTGGTGTTTTTCACAAACGAGATTTACATATGAAGGAGGAGGCAATGGTGTTTGAGACTCACTGTATGTGATTTACATGTACTGAACTCCTGTTATTTAACTATGGCAAGGTTAATTAAATTTTTCATTCTAGGGCACCTTTAATTCTACGTGGCATTGATTCAACAAGGTGCTGAAAGCATTCTTTAGAAATGTTGGCCCATATTGATAGGATAGCATCTTGCAGTTGATGGAGATTTGTGGGATGCACATCCAGGGCACGAAGCTCCCGTTCCACCACATCCCAAAGATGCTCTATTGGGTTGAGATCTGGGGACTGTGGGGGCCATTTTAGTCCAGTGAACTCATTGTCATGTTCAAGAAACCAATTTGAAATGATTCAAGCTTTGTGACATGGTGCATTATTCTGCTGGAAGTAGCCATCAGAGGATGGGTACATGGTGGTCATAAAGGGATGGACATGGTCAGAAACAATGCTCAGGTAGGCCGTGGCATTTAAACCATGCCCAATTGGCACTAAGGGGCCTAAAGTGTGCCAAGAAAACATCCCCCACACCATTACACCACCACCAGCCTGCACAGTGGTAACAAGGCATGATGGATCCATGTTCTTATTCTGTTTACGCCAAATTCTGACTCTACCATCTGAATGTCTCAACAGAAATCGAGACTCCTCAGACCAGGCAACATTTTTCCAGTCTTCAACTGTCCAATTTTGGTGAGCTTGTGCAAATCGTAGCCTCTTTTTCCTATTTGTAGTGGAGATGAGTGGTACCCGGTGGGGTCTTCTGCTGTTGTAGCCCATCCGCCTCAAGGTTGTGCGTGTTGTGGCTTCACAAATGCTTTGCTGCATACCTCGGTTGTAACGAGTGGTTATTTCAGTCAAAGTTGCTCTTCTATCAGCTTGAATCAGTCGGCCCATTCTCCTCTGACCTCTAGCATCAACAAGGCATTTTCGCCCACAGGACTGCCCCATACTGGATGTGTTTCCCTTTTCACACCATTCTTTGTAAACCCTAGAAATGGTTGTGCGTGAAAATTCCAGTAACTGAGCAGATTGTGAAATACTCAGACCAGCCCGTCTGGCACCAACAACCATGCCACGCTCAAAATTGCTTAAATCACCTTTCTTTCCCATTCTGACATTCAGTTTGGAGTTCAGGAGATTGTCTTGACCAGGACCACACCCCTAAATGCATTGAAGCAACTGCCATGTGATTGGTTGATTAGATAATTGCATTAATGAGAAATTTAAAAGGTGTTCCTAATAATCCTTTAGGTGAGTGTATATGATTATTAATATTATAATTTAGAACATAAGAACAAAAACAATTAAACTTAATAAAATGTGTTTTGGGTTTTTAGTCAAGGACTTATTTGATCTACATTAAGTCTGGAACAATGTCAAAATTATATATAAATAAGAAAATGGTGTATAACCTGCTTGTTTCAGGGTAAAATTATTGACATTCCAATATTGTTCAATAATAATTTGCAGTCGTGCAGCTATTGTTGTATTAAAGTGGAATACAATTATAATTTTTATTAGTATACAATTATTATTTATTGCATGTGATTATGGATCAATCTTGACTTCTGGCGGTTTATCGCTGCTTGTGTCCTGCTCAGTCTAAAATAGTCTGAATATAATTATAGGCATACCATATTGATTCAGGATAAGACAAAAACACAGTTTGGAAGATGGATTCATGATCATTATATACATTTTATATACAAGGTTAGCCTACATAGTGTACCTTACCTTTACTCGTTCACACCAAGAACAATAACTATAATGATAAGGGTAAAGAGTTTTAAAAATAATCCAAAATGTAAAAGAATAGCAGAGTCAACACACCACAACTAGAGGAAGGATAGCGTTGGAATCAAATTCAAAACTATTTTTTTCTAACTGACTACAGATAAAAGATTGACAGCCAATCAGAATCCATTCTCGAAAGGAGCATTTATAGCAGCAGCGCGTACTTAGAATAAACAGAGCGTTATCATGCATTATCGTTCTTAACTCTTGTAGAGAATATTTCAATCACAG
Source organism: Romanogobio albipinnatus (assembly GCA_023566225.1). Classification (NCBI taxonomy): domain Eukaryota; kingdom Metazoa; phylum Chordata; class Actinopteri; order Cypriniformes; family Gobionidae; genus Romanogobio; species Romanogobio albipinnatus. The sequence continues at coordinate 4,497,947 of CM042239.1, forward strand.
GAGAAAGACTGTAGATTCATTCAAGCTTTACTTACGACCTTAATAATAAACCACCACAGTGTGGCGCTAAAAGCATTTGAGAGCATGTAAAACCTCTCTGATGAAGAACAGCTTATTCTCTTCACCTTCACAGGACGAAGCTTAATAATGGTGTCATTTGAACTTAAAGATGTGTTATGTCTCGTTAGAATCATATGCAATTTACAAATCTAATAGCAAACTAAAAATATATGATCAATCTGACCCCTGATGTGTCCTTTTGGATGAAGATGACGTTGCATTTTTTAAGATAACATTAATAAATTATTGTTGCCTCTGATTTTTACACATTAATAAACACCTTTGGATAAAAGCAATCAATACACATGATTGCTAAATAAATAAATGCATATGAAGGACTGTTAAATAAATTAAATAAAATTATCTAATGTACAATTGTGTTTATTTTTATATTAAAAATATAATACTGTTTACTGTTCCTTGATTAGTAGTAAATCGCCATCACCTGCTTTCGGATGGAGCGGCATTGACTACACAGAGCCGTAGTTCACTGACAAGCTGAGCCATATCGCATTAATTATCACGGACGTATCGCCTTCTACGTATCTGCCAGTTACTACGGCTCTGTAAAGTAAATGCCGCTCCATCCGAAAGCAGGTGATGGCGATTTACTACTGATCAAGGATTAAGGATTTTTAGAGTGTATTTAATAACCAAAACCTCAGGAAACTCTCAAATAACACAAGTATATACATTGACGTTGACGGACAAACACTGAGGGAGAACTGAAGGCTAAATAAACAGGGCAAATGAGATAATTAACAAGTCACAGGTGATTGAAATAACTAATTCGACAGACTGGGGAAAACTAGGTCACAGGGACTGAACTAAAAACACAATGAAAACAACAGACAGAGAATACTTGTAACATTAGCTCCTCTCGGTAGGCGTGTCCTCGCGAGTCCATCTGAGGAGGGGGGGAGGGGGCTCTGGAGGAGGGCGTGGAAAGAAAAATGAAATAAACAGTCCAAGGGAAAGAAAAACTGTCCATGGAGGAGCCAGGAGCTGACGGCTGACCAAAGTGAAGCCAGAGAGACGAAGGAGCCCGGAGAAGCCGTATGTCTGAAGGTGTCCGGTGGAGCCGAGGGTGGGAGGAGCCAGGGCGTAGCCGAAGTGTCGACGGGCCGCAGTGGAGTGCAGGGTACAGAGACTTGCGGCGACGACAGGGGATCCTCTGCGCTGGATGGAGCTGATGGACTGAGGACACGGGGCGGGTCCACACAGCATGTGGGCGGAGCAGAGGGGCTGAAGGACAGCAGCGAAGGTAGGGCTGAGGAACTGACTGACTGAGGAGGTAGGTGAGGGAGGCTGGGTAGGAATTCTGGATACAAAGGAGACGTTGGAGAAACAGGGGTCACTGGAGAGACGGGGGTGCTGGAGAAACCTCAGAATGACAGTCAATCAAATTCACCTCAATATCAAGCAGTTCCTCCAAATATCCACCAAAGGCCTTCACTATCTCCACCGCGGCAGGGTGGTGGGCGAGGCTCCTTTCCCAGCCCTCAAGCTCCACGAGTACTCCCTCCACGACACACGATGTTGCCGGCTCACGCACCTGGTCAGAATCTCGCTGTGGTCCGGGCTCTGGGGCGATGACTCCACTCAACCTCTTCCTGGGTTCGGGCTCATCTATCACGGCAGGCCGGTCTCCACAGTCTGAGGTGGGCACAGGCAGTTCTCTTGTGCCGGTCGAGGTCGTGGTGGATGGCTTGTCTCTGGCGGTGGTGGAGTGGGACTGGTAATGCTGTCCTCCTCATACGGGCCGACGGTTTAGGCCAAGCCCAGATTTACCAGCAGCCACTCCACGTAGGCAGTGAACTCCTCCTTGGGACCGTCCACTGGAACATGTGCCTTCAACCACTCAGGCTGGCATAGTAAAAGACACAGAGCGAGTGGTCGGTGTAGTGCGTCAGCCACGCAAGATCTAGGAAGTCCCGTGTATGCGCTTCCTGCTCCAGGTAGAGTATCTGCACAGTGGGGAGATCCATGATGGGCATTGGGAAGAAGAAACAAAAAAAGGGGAAAACGGCACAAAAACTGTATTGGTCCGTCGATTTGTCACGTAACATGTTGATAAAAAATCATGAAGATGATGAAGAACTTGAAACAGGAACTTTAATAACCAAACCCTCAGGAAACTCTCAAATAACAAGTATATACACTCATCTAAAGGATTATTAGGAACACCTGTTGAATTTCTCATTAATGCAATTATCTAATCAACCAATCACATGGCAGTTGCTTCAATGCATTTAGGGGTGTGGTCCTGGTCAAGACAATCTCCAGAACTCCAAACTGAATGTCAGAATGGGAAAGAAAGGGGATTTAAGCCATTTTGAGCGTGGCATGGTTGTTGGTGCCAGACGGGCCGGTCTGAGTATTTCACAATCTGCTCAGTTACTGGGATTTTCACGCACAACCATTTCTAGGGTTTACAAAGAATTGTGTGAAAAGGGAAAAACATCCAGTATGTGGCAGTCCTGTGGGCGAAAATGCCTTGTTGATGCTAGAGGTCAGAGGAGAATGGGCCGACTGATTCAAGCTGATAGAAGAGCAACTTTGACTGAAATAACCACTCGTTACAACCGAGGTATGCAGCAAAGCATTTGTGAAGCCACAACACGCGCAACCTTGAGGCAGATGGGCTACAACAGCAGAAGACCCCACCGGGTACCACTCATCTCCACTACAAATAGGAAAAAGAGGCTACAATTTGCACGAGCTCACCAAAATTGGACAGTTGAAGACTGGAAAAATGTTGCCTGGTCTGATGAGTCTGGATTTCTGTTGAGACATTCAGATGGTAGAGTCAGAATTTGGCGTAAACAGAATGAGAACATGGATCCATCATGCCTTGTTACCACTGTGCAGGCTGGTGGTGGTGTAATGGTGTGGGGGATGTTTTCTTGGCACACTTTAGGCCCCTTAGTGCCAATTGGGCATGGTTTAAATGCCACGGCCTACCTGAGCATTGTTTCTGACCATGTCCATCCCTTTATGACCAGCATGTGCCCATCCTCTGATGGCTACTTCCAGCAGGATAATGCACCATGTCACAAAGCTTCAATCATTTCAAATTGGTTTCTTGAACATGACAATGAGTTCACTGGACTAAAATGGCCCCCACAGTCACCAGATCTCAACCCAATAGAGCATCTTTGGGATGTGGTGGAGAATGGGAGCTTTGTGCCCTGGATGTGCATCCCACAAATCTCCATCAACTGCAAGATGCTATCCTATCAATATGGGCCAACATTTCTAAAGAATGCTTTCAGCACCTTGTTGAATCAATGCCACGTAGATTTAAGGCAGTTCTGAAGGCGAAAGGGGGTCAAACACAGTATTAGTATGGTGTTCCTAATAATCCTTTAGGTGAGTGTACATTGACGTCGATGGACAAACATTGAGGGTGAACTGAAGGCTAATTACACAGGGCAAATTAGATAGTTAATAGTCACAGGTGATTGAAATAACTAATTAGACAGACTGGGGAAAACTAGGTCACAGGGACTGAACTAAAAACCCAATGAAAACAACAGACAGAGAATACATGTAACAGGTTTAGCGTTTTAATATTATTTTTTGTTCTTCTCAAAAGAAGAAACAGAAGAAGAAGAATAACGCCAACGGAAACAATAGGTGTCTACGCACCTGTCTAAGTTAAATTACTTAGACACTTAGTGTGAGTGTTGCACATTTTATTGGTGCAGAGCCTGTGTATTTTGCAAATAAATTGCAACTGTTTATCACTTAAAGGGATAGTTAACCCAAAAATTTAAATTAGCCCATAATTGACTCACCCTCAAGTCATCCAAGGTGTATATGACATTCTTCTTTCAGACGAATACAATCTGAGTTATATTACAAAAGTCCAGGCTAATCCAAGCATTAGAATTGGATTCATAGTTGCTCTGTTTTTGAAGTCCATAAAAGAGTGCATCTGCCCATCATATAACTGCTCCACGCGGCTCTGGGGTGTTAATAAAGGCCTTCTGAAGCGAATCGATGCATTTGTGTAAGAGAAATATCCATATTTAAAACTTTATCAAGTAAACTTTCGGCCGACCGCCTTCCCTGTTCAATTTATGGAAAAATTGTTGAAAGTTCCCCAGCCGATCGAAAGACTAACGCGACCAGGTCGGCTCGTCATGACGTCACGTACGCATCTTGAGTTTCACTTTCAACATTCAACACTTTTCCACGGAAGGCGGTGGGCCGAAAGTTTACTTGATAAAGTTTTAAATATGAATATTTTTCTTACACAAACGCGTCGATTCGCTTCAGAAGGCCTTTATTAACACCCTGGAGCTGTGTGGACCACGTTATTTGAAAGTTCTAAAGGACATAGATAATCAAATGCAGTGTGATGACATTGACATGTGAACATTTACCTACTCATTTACATGAGTCACGTTTTTTGAGGTTGTGTCTGTGTGTAAATTATAATTTCAAGTTTCAACAACCTTAACTTCTCAAGACTAGCTCATCATTTCTACTGTTTGTAATGTTTTTTTATGCACTTGATTGTGCAAATCATTTGACTATACATACAAGTAGCTAAAATTCTTTTGCCTATGTAAATAATGTTGACCTCGTGTATTGTGAGTAAAGAAATAAGCTAAGAAAATAACTGTGACGTGCCAAAAGACGTAGCCTGACGTAGCTTGCACATTTTCCTTTTCTTTAAAGGTGTCATGAACTGGCTTGAAAAATATTTTAAAAAAAATGTATACTGTTGTCTGAGGTCAACTTATGACGTTCGCATGGTTTATACATTCAAAAACATCATAATGAATAAGTAATAGGCTATTTTCTGCCTTGGTTTTGAGGCTTTCTGAAAAACAATCGGTTTTGATGGACGTGCTGCACTGAAGACTTGGAAGTCAACGCCCACGGCTAGGATTGGATAAGATTTGCATATTTAATGAGCTTCCACTCCCCTGTCAGTGACAGCGTGTATCAAATGGCAACCGGCATGAATCACCCAGCCCACAGCGAGGGCTTGCAAAATGTCTTTATCAAACAAACAATGATTAATCTCTTATTCACCCGTGATTGATTGGAATGTTATTTCTGTATCATTTCGCTCGATCATCAGTGAATATAACCGCAAACAATACACACACACACACACACGCGGCTTTGCGAGCACTGGCGTTACAAGTCTGAGTCTGATCACGAATTAAGCAATAACAGCTTCTCCAGCCTGTGACAGCGTGCTAAGGTATGTAATCAATAGATATCAAACGATCTGTAACAATGCAATATTAACACATAAAAACATGGTTTACTCACATAAGTGTGTTGCACCGTTCCTGTCGGATCCAATATAGAAGGCACAGCATTGTGTTTTAATATTAATATGTCTGAAAATCCAGTTTCGACCTAGCCTGACGTCGTCATATTCAATTCTAGTCAGAATTTGAGTCTGATACTGCTCCGTTGGGCTGTGATTATGGGGCGTGTTTAAACCGAACCAGGAAAGACCTCAATTGGATAGACCTACAACCAATCAGAGCAACGGAGCGACGCATGACGTTAGTTGTCAAATGTCAACAGAACTCAACTGCACTGTGTTGCCAAGTCCGCGGGTTGAAGCGACCCCAATTATGTGATAGACAGACCCAGGAATGCAAATTTTAGCAATAAATAACACATATTTTACCCCCCAAATGCCATTTTTTTTCGGAGACCCCCCCCCCCCCCCCCCCCCCGGAAAACTATTGGGCTTGTTTTTGGCTAGTTTTGAGTAGCAATTGGGCTGGTTTTGTTGTAAAAACTTGGCAACCATGTCTGCCCGCACGCTGGAATAAGTAAGATGAGTGTAAACGATCTTTGCCGGCGTTGTAAAAAAATAATTGAAGGATACACAGTGTACTTACCAACACGATCATCATTTCTGTGAGAAATAGTAAAGGTGAATGCGAACAAATTCTCCGTTTAGGATTAGAACAAATTCAACCCAAGCGCTCTTTGGTGACGTGGATGATTACGTTACTGTTTATCATCTGTCCATCATCGTATAAAGCCCGCCCTGATGATTTCATTGGTCCGAACAGTTTCTGTTCAGGCATAATTACTCCTCTACGGATCAAGACCAGACCGAACTGCCCAAGCTCAAATGTTGTGGGCGGGGCTAAATTCGGCTGGCATCCAGGCTAGTCTCAACCTCTTATCTTGTTTACAATAAATTCCGCTTCATTTAGCTCCAAGAGTCGGTGGGCGGGCTTGAGGTGGTGCTTCTGGGTCCTATTACGTCAGTGGTCGACATATTCTGAGATCTCTCGTTTTCTGGGTCTGGTGTCTATAAAAACTTTTCTTTGACTAACAAGGACGTTTTCAGCTCTGAAACTTGCAAGATATTCTTATATCACGATGAACTTTTATATACCAAAGTCTCGAAGGAAAGATGATTTCTCAATTCATCACCCCTTTAAATTAACTCTTGAAACTCTTGAAAGTTAAATGGCCACCTTTAACACTGGCATGGAAAGAGTCAAATGTAAATTGTTTTTATTATTATTATTATTATTTTTTATATCAATCTATGCACACATAATTCATCAGCAGATCACAGCGCTGATGCTCTCCTTGTAGTTTGGTTTGCAAAGTCACGGGTCACGGCACATTTAATGGCCCATTTTCACAGGGAAATTCTCTAGCTGATAAAGTGGCAAAACGAGCCGCCACACGTCAACCACAGACGCAGCGGCTGTTTGTCCTGTTCGATTAAATCATCTGATGGGAGAAATGACAAACGTCAGACTAACTATTTGGCACATCACAGGTTAAAATGCATACAAAAATCAACCAAAAATCATGCATAAGAAGAAGGTGAGACTGATGCTTATATTCTCATAATAAGAACTTCACACATCTTTCATTCACACATCTTCAACCTAATGTTCTCTTATTGGTTTTCAGTATGAGCAACAAAATGCATTGGGGATGTTTTCAAATGTTGCAGGGACCATTTGCTTTACATACATGAGTTTGTGAATTCACTTTTGCATATGAAAGTGATTGTAGCATTGAAAAAGTACCAAGTGGGTCCATGCTTGTTTCATTTTAATTTCTATTTATTCATCACTCTCAGTGAACAGATCTTAAAATAACCTTTTTTTGTGAACAGTGAACATTTTAATAACTTTTTGTGAAAAGCCTTTTTTTTTTTTTTAAGTGTATGTGAAAGAAAAGAAGGTTGAATGACTGTTTGAGGTTTGATCAGGGGATGGACTCCTGTGGAACTCAAGCATTGATTTACATTATTCAAATCCCCAAAAAACAAAGCTGATCCAGATGGAGTGGAAATCAGGACGGGTTCAACATACATGTGCAGAAGATACTAACTTCACACACAATACAATCCATCATTTGACAAAAAAAGAAAGGCATATTTTTCTACACTATGTTCCTGGTATAGAATTTCAACTGTCTCTGTCATATTATAATCCAATTCTATTCTATTCAATGAAAAATCAGTTAAAAGCTTGAGTTTACCTCTGTCTTTGTTTTAGTGGTGGGCATAGAGTTTTCTTTTTAATCTAGATTAATTCCAAAATGAATCTAGATTAATCTAGATTAAAATGGCTCATTTGAATTCTGCCGAAGGCATTCAGAATATGTGTGCTTGTAAGTGATCGTTTGTCTTTTTGTAGTTTGAATAATAAATAACTTCTGTCCCTTTAAGACCTGACGCACACATGGATCCCAAACACTGTTCCTGTGAGCTGCTTACGACTGTGTTTACGTTAAAACTCACCAAGATGGGCGTTGAGACATTTGTTGAGTGTATTTGAGCATTAATAAGCTGGAAAAAGGAGCTCATTTTTGCACTTGTATGTCAGAGGCGGCTTTATTACGGTATGTTTATGTGTGCTTCAGATGCGAGCGCGAAATCTGCAGGAATTAGTAGAATTAACGTTATGAGCAACCCCGCGGGAAATTCAGACCGGTCACACCAATACTAACAAAAGTCCAGCAGAACACCCGTTCGCCATGTTCAGAGGATTAACCGGACTGAAGGAGAGGAGGCGGTGCGGGTCACTCGCTGGAGAGGAGAGGAGAGCGCAGCTGATATCCATACTGTAGAAAATGAGTATTGTATCGTTTCAGATATTTCAGTATCGATACATAGCGAAATATGGATATTTTTGACAACACTAGTAGGCATACACACAGGTTCAAAGACTCGTTCTCTCGCCCCCTACAGTGCAATTCGGCTAGGTGTACATCCGCGCTAAAATATCAAGGTGAAAGTCATCATAGCTTGCGTAGAACAGACCCAGCTCCCAACCCAACTTTGAGAATAGATTAACGGCGATATTTTTTTATTGCCCTATAAGAGTCTCACGTTAACGCAGCACGTTAACACTGATAACGGCCCACCACTAGTTTGTTTATTCTTCTTTGTTTAATCAATTTTCCACCACTGGCAAAGACACATTCTGCTGGACGCAACCTGCGGCAAAGCAATAAAAAGGCTTTTGAAAATGACATATTAACAGGATATGAATGGTCAGTGTAAACAAATGTTGATCATCTGGAAATGCTTTATACAATATCATCTACACTGAATTAATCTGCAGGAGAACACAACATTTAAAACGTTTCTGTTGATAAAAAATTCAAAATCAAATATTATCCCAAAGAGAAAAAGTTTTGTTTTTTTCTCACACGCTCGTATCTTCTACGAGCCCCTCAAACAATTGTGGTGAGTTGGATAATTCAGCAAACACAATGAGTCATGTCATCTCCTGTTATTGTCACTTGCACTGCCTGTCACATGTCTAGCATAACCTTCTCTGTCGGCAAACAGGGCTTCACATGTTATAAATGCAGGGAGATAGTTAGGCAGACGGAGAAGATTTCATAAGTAGAGACACGCATCCAAACTTTATTTGAGATTAATAATGAGAATGTAAGAGCTTTAGACACCATTTTGGATGTGAATAGCTTAGTGAACTCTGTACATTGTTTGGTTCCAGCAGTAGAGCCCGTGCAGCAGGGCAACTGGGTGACTGTGAGACAGCATAGTCGTGGATCAAAACACCGCTCTTCCGTCCCGATTAGAAGATCAAACAGGTTCTCCCCACTCAGTGAGAATCCTGTTGAAAGTGCCCTAGTTATTGGTGATTATATTACACGGAATGTGAAAATAGAGACACCAGCCACCATACATTCTCTAAGATTATTATTTACGTCGGCACTAATGATGTTCGACTTCGCCAGTCGGAGATCACCAAAATTAACATTAAAGAGGTGTATTAACTCGCAAGTACGATGTCAGCTGCTATATTATACTCTGGCCCTCTTCCTGTTCGCTGGAGTGATGAGATACTTACCAGACTATCATCAGTCAATGGCTGGCTGTCTAAGTGGTGTCCACAGAATAACATAGGGTTCATAGACAATTGGAAAAGCTTTTGGGGCAGACCTGACCTGATAAAAAGAGATGGTATTCATCCCTCCTGGGGTGGTGCCACTTTTCTCTCTAGTATATTTATACATTATATTTATATTTACGCATTTGGCAGATGCTTTTATACAAAGCGACTTACAGTGCACTTATAACAGGGACAATCCCCCTGGAGCAACGTGGAGTAAAGTGCCTTGCTCAAGGACACACTGGTGGCGATTGCTGGGATTGAACCAGCAACCTTATGCATATCAGTTCCATGGTTTAACCCACTGGACCACCATCTCCACATCCATGGTCAGGCAGACGGAGAAGATTTCAGAATTAGAGACACGCATCCAAACTTTATTTGAGATTAATAATGAGAATGTAAGAGCTTTAGACACCGTTTTGGATGTGAATAGCTTAGTGAACTCTGTACATTGTTTGGTTCAGGCAGTAGAGCTCGTGCAGCAGGGAAACTGGGTGACTGTGAGACGGTATAGGTGACATATTCAAACTGGGTGACTGTGAGACGGCATAGGTGACATATTCAAACTGGGTGACTATGAGACGGCATTGTCCTAGTAATTTGGAACATAGTCTTAGAGCTGATCCTTGACTAACTGGGGCTCAGGTCAGGAAGCAGACAGACTGGCTAAACAGACCATCTGTTAGCTGTCTCACGTCACAGAAGTCAGATAAATCACAACACATCCGAGATAGCGAATTGGCTTTGGGCCAGATCTGGCTAAATTTCGGTTGAGATTTTGGCCCACACACCACATGGAATTAAGGTCTAAGGTTGGCCCAAGTGACCGAAAGTCAACCAGAGCAATGCCGGAAGCGAACCAAAACTTGCCCAGAGCTTTACAATGCACCCAGAAATGACCCAGAACTGGCCCACAACAAAACTGTAATCCCCAGATGTCACCCAGACAAGAGCAAAACTGCCACCACCTTTTCCCCAGAACTCAGCCACAACTTTTCCAGAAGCTCCAGAAAACAGTCAAGAGCAAAACTGATTATAAAAGGCAAATAAAGGCAAGGCAAGGCAAGGCAAGTTTATTTGTATAACACATTTCATGCACAGTGGCAATTCAAAGTGCTTTACACAGAAATGGAATTAAAATATTCGTAAGTGCCATCCATTCATCCATCTTCTTCCGCTTTATCCAGGGCCGGGTCGCTGGGGCAGCAGTCTAAGCAGAGATGCCCAGACTTCCCTCTCCCTAGACACTTCCTCTAGCTCTTCCGGGGGGACACCGAGGCGTTCACAGGCCAGCCGGGAGACATAGTCCCTCCAGCGTGTCCTTGATTTTCCCCGGGGCCTCCTCCCGGTTGGACATGCCCGAAACACCTTCGCGGGAAGGCATTCAGGAGGAATCCGGAACAGATGCCCGAGCCACCTCAGCTGTCCCCTCTCGATGTGGAGGAGCAGCGGCTCTACTCCGAGTTCCTCCCGAGTGACTGAGCTTCTCACCCTATCTCTAAGGGAGCGCCCAGCCACCCTGCGGAGAAAGCTCATTTCGGCCACCTGTATCCGGGATCTTGTCCTTTCGGTCATGACCCAAAGCTCATGACCATAGGTGAGAGTAGGAACGTAGATTGACCGGTAAATCAAGAGCTTCGCCTTACGGCTTAGCTCTTTCTTCACCACGACAGACCGGTACATCGACCGCATTACTGCAGAAGCTGCACCGATCCGTCTGTCAATCTCCCGTTCCATCCTCCCCTCACTCGTGAACAAGACCCCTAGATACTTGAACTCCTACACTTGAGGCAGGAACGTAAGTGAATAAAATAAAAAATATATATAGTATAACCCCTATCTGCAGTGGAAAAAAATGGAGAGTCAGGTTTGCTTTAAAAATATTTGTCAAGTAACCTTGCAGACAAATCTTCTTGGCCTAACTGGAGGGCTATCTCAGAATGTTTTTCCTGTCAGAGCAGATCTAAACGGGTCTTCCTCGCACCCGAGGGAGTTCTCAAAAAATATTTGTCAGGTAACTGTGCATTTAAACAATACCCTTACAGACAAATCTTTCTGGACAGGAACACAAGGGCTATCTCTACTTTATTTGACCATCAGAGCGGATCTACACGGTTCTTCCTCTCGCCACCAAGGCTATACAGATCTATCCGTCAGAGCAGATCTAAACGGATCGTCCTCGCGCCGGAGGGATTTCGATTTTATCGCTCTCCCATCTCACAACCTCTTCCACCCAGACAGTCTTAACAAAATAATAAAAGTATAATTAAAACAGTTATTATAAGAATAACATAAAAATAAAAAATGATACAGGTATAAAAGAATGAAAAGAGTAAAATGATGCAAAGATGAAATGCAAAGTTAAATTGAAACAAAATAACGTGCAAGCAGTTCGGACAAAGCACAGAGCTCATTCAGTAAATGCATAAGATAAGGTGCAATCAGTCGGACGTACAGTAGCACAGCTCATTCAGTAAATGCACAGCTAAACAGATGTGTTTTGAGTCTGGATTTGAAAGTGGCTACTGTTGGAGCACATCTGATCTGTTCAAGAAGCTGGTTCCAGCTATGGCTGACATAATAGCTAAAAGCAGACTCTCCTTGCTTTGAGTGAACCCTTGGTATTTCTAACTGACTTGATCCTGATGATCTGAGTGATCTATTGGGTTTGTATTCTATCAGCATATCTGCAATGTATTGAGGTCCTAGGGCATTAAGTGATTAATATACCAGTAATAATACTTTAAAATCTATTCTAAATGTAACTGGAAGCCAGTGTAAAGACCTGAGGACTGGTGTGATATGTTCATTTGTTCTGGTTCTGCTCAGCGTGCTGTATGAGCTGCAGCTGTCTAATGGTCTTTTTGGGAAGGCCGGTGAGAAGACCATTACAATAGTCCACCCTACTGGTGATAAAAGCATGAACGAGTTTCTCTAAGTCTTGTCCGGAAACAAAGCATCTAATTCTTGATATATTTTTGAGATGATAGTAGGCTGATTTAGTTATTGCTTTGACATGACTACTGAAACTCAGGTCTGACTCCAGAATCACACCCAGATTCCTGACTTGATCTTTAGTTGTTTGACCCCTAGCTTCAAGGTATGCATTCACCTTGAGAATTTCATCTTTATTTCCAAATGCAAGGACTTCAGTTTTGTCTTTGTTTAACTGAAGAAAGTTTTGACATATCCAGTTGTTAACTTCATCAATGCATTTGCACAGAGAGTCAATGGGGCTGTAGTCATTAGGTGATAGGGCTAAGTAGATCTGGGTGTTGTCAGCATAGCTGTGGTAAGCAATTGTGTTCTTTTTCATTATTTGGCTCAGTGGGAGCATGTACAGGTTGAATAGGAGTGGTGCAAGAATTGACCTTTGTGGGACTCCGCATGTCATGGATGTCCACTCAGACTTATGGTCACCTATACTCACATAATAAATTTCCCCTTTTAAGTATGACCTGAACCATTTGAGGACCATTCCAGAAAGCCCGATCCAGTTTTCTAGCCTGTCAAGAAGTATGTTGTGATCGACAGTGTCAAATGCAGCACTGAGGTCGATTTATTTTATTTATATGAGTGCTGTCTCTGTGCTATGATGCGGTCGGAAACCAGATTGAAAATTGTCAAAGTATCCGTTTGAGCTCAATAATTAGTTCAGCTGATTGAAAAAACTTTTTCAATGATCTTGCCTATGAAAGGAAGATTTGAGATTGGTCTGTAGTTGCTCAATATGGTCTTATCTATAGATTGCTCTTTTTCATAAGGGGCTTAACAACTGCGGTTTTAAGGGAGTTTGGAAAAGTCCCAGAAAGAAGTGAGGAGTTTACCACTTCTAGGAGATCTGCTTCTAAACAGTTAAATACACTTTTGAAAAACGAGGTGGGGAGTGTGTCAAGGGTGCAGGTTGATGTTTTAAGGGCCTGTACCGTTTCTTCTAAAATTTTAGAAATTGTCAAAGTATCCGTTGTCAAAGTCCCTAGCGGAAGCACAGCACCTGGCGACGGGACGTACGTCTCTGTTCCCTTCTTCAGGAAACGAGGGTTACATACGTAACCAAGACGTTCCCTTTCAGTCGTCATGTTCGACGTACATCAGAACTGACCATCCTGCTTGAGCGCACTGGACCGTCTTAGATGTTATGGAAGTCAGGGCTCCAAGCAGGGAGGTGGCAAGACCCATTGAGTGTGACTATTGGACAATGCTGGGAAAGCGTGCTCGTCTCGGGAGATGGCACGCTGCGGAGCCACGTCCTTCAATGGAAGGAGAGGTGGCGGAATACACATAAGGACTAACCTAGCAGGGTAGTGCAACATATGACAGTCTCTGGGGTGGTTCCAGCCTGGTTCCAGGGGGGAAAGAACACGCCCAGAAATGACAGAGCGGACTCTGTCAAGGGAAAGACACGGGGCTAGCCAAGTAGGGTAGCAGGTACCGTGGAAGAATACACATATGGGGTTGCCGTGAGGGAACCACTACATATGGAACCCAGCCTACACACACGTTTCACAAGCATACGGGTGTAGGCCTGGCGTCAGACGGCCGCAACGTCTGGCACCGAAGGGGTGATGGTACGGATAAGCCAGCGAGACGGTCTGGGGAGCTGTAGCCAAGCCCCCGGAGGACGCACAAGCGGGACCAACGGCACTACAGACGTACCCGGGGTGGGGCAGCGAGGTGGAATAGACAGACCCGACTCGGGAGGCCCGGAGGCGGCCCGGAGTGTTGTCTGAGTATTCCAGGGTGAAGCAGAGTGTGGGAGAGAAGGTCCGGGAGCGTCCTCGAGCCGCACACTGCTTCCCCCTGGCGAGGAGAGGGGAGGAAATGAGTGACAAGGCCCGGAGGCCTTTTATTGGAAATGTGGGTACTGCTGGACTCCGGAGAGAATGTTGTAACCAGTCGGGACCCCCGGTCCTCCTCCAGGGGGTGGGGGAGGGGTGCGGACACCATCTCCCTCAGCGCAGCTCCTGATCTCCCTGGGCTGCCCGTCTCAAGGCCGCTTGCCCTTCCGCTTGCTTGGGGGTTTAGCGGAGCCCTCCCTTACGTCTGGCACCCTGCTTCCCAAATGGAGGCTGCTGCTTGGGTTTCGCAGGGGTGGAGGCAGACGCAGGGGGACGCCCTCGGCGACGAGCTGGCGGAGGCGCTGCGGCCGATGACTGGGTGGAGGCAGCAGCAGGTCGCCTCTGTCTGCTTCTGGGCCACCGAGAACTGCTGGGCGAAGCTCTCGATGGTGTCGCCGAAGAGGCCGGCCTGACAGACAGGGGCGTTGAGGAACCGCACTTTGTCGGTATCACGCATGTCTGCCAGGTTCAGCCACAGGTGGCGTTCCTGGACCACAAGTGTGGACATCGCCCGACCCAGGGAGCGTGCAGTGACTTTCGTCGCCCTGAGAGCGAGGTCCGTCGCCGCATGCAGTTCTTGCATAACGCCTGGGTCGGAACTTCCCTCGTGCATTTCCTTGAGTGCTTTGGCCTGGTGGACCTGCAGGAGCACCATGGCATGCAGAGATGATGCGGCCTCTCCACAGGCAGTGTAAGCCTTGCCCGTTAGTGCGGACGAGAATTTACATGCCCGGGAGGGGAGACGCGGAGCACCCAGCTAGTCCGCAGCGGTGTTGGGACACAGTTGCATCGCCACAGACCGCTCGACTGGGGGGATTTCCACGTACCCCTTAGCCGCACCACCATCGAGGGTAGTGAGGACGGAGGAGTCAGTCGATCGGTTTCTGGTGCTGTAGGGCGCCACTTCCGGGAAGAAAGGTACTGGGGCGGGGCGCTGAGGACCAGCACGGGCCGTCCCAAGAAACCAGTCATCCAACCGCGAGGTTTCGGGACACGGTGGAGGGTTCCACTCGAGCTCAACACTCGCGGCGGCCCGGGAAAGCATAGCCGTAAGCTCTGGGTCAGGCTCGGGCAACGCTACCACACCCGAAGGGGGCAGCGCAGCCGAGTCTTCATCCCCGGAGCCCAATCGACATCATGTCCTCAGCCAGAGCCCCAAAAGTAACGACTGGCCCCCCATGGGAAGGACTAGCGCGCTCTTCTGAAAACTCCACCGGCGCAGCGGAGGGGGGAGGGGCCCGAGGAGCCGTTTGACCCGTCGGGGAAGCCCTCACAGTAACCCTCAGGTCTCCACCAAGGCCATCAGCCAAAGTAGACCGTAGCACTGCGATGGTCATGTCCCCGCAGTGGGAACATGAGTCATTCACGAACGCCGCCTCAGCATGCTGAATGCCCAAACACGTGAGACAACGATCATGACCGTCAACCGGGGACAGAAATCGACCGCATCCAGAAACACACGGTTTGAATGACATCTTGAAAAAGACACAGGGTCAAACGTGTTGCTCTTTTAGAAAAGGAAACTGCTCTTATATAGTGCTGAAGCACTCAAAAGGGAACGCCCAGCCAACCGACAGACTCTCTCTCTCTCTCTTTGAAGCGACCACCCGCTGAAGCGCGCCGTCACACCCGCACTGGAGCAGCAGTAGACCTTCTCACAAGACTCGTAGAAACACTCTTCCTAGAAACAGGAAGAAACATCCGCTGTTCGGCTCCGAAGTAGAAAAGAAATGATCAAGCATTCCACTTCCATATTTATACCCGCACCGCGGGGCGGAGTGTGGAATGCGTGAATCGCATGCCAATCTTCATTGGGTCGTTTTTAACACTCAAAGTAGATTGGTCTCTGAAATCAGATCCCCAATTCGTCGGTCAGTTCCGACGTATGTCGAACGTGACCGACTGAAAGGGAACTGTCTTAAAAAATTTTAATCAGTGTATTGTTTTATGTGAATGAGTAGGCTCAATGATTCTCACATCAGTTTGAAGCAAAATCCCAATGAAAATACACCATGGAGTCAAAAGTCTTGTGAACACATATATCTATTGTGTGTTTTGAGGCCTTAATTTAATTTTTTTTTTATTCTTTATTTTTTTAATCATGCATAAACATTTTTCTCTCAAAAATACAAGCATGTACATACATGTTGCTTAGATATTATGGTAGCCCAGTTTGTGCGGAATACAGTGTAATTACACTTATGCCATTAATATGTTTATAAGCAACTGAAAAAAACACAAATGTAAGAGCATGCCAAAACTTCGAAATGGCCCCAAAACAGCTCAGACTCCAGAGGGTTAAAGGAGTCAAGGAGAAAATCAACAGAGTCTGCATTTTTTTGCTTGGTGTTAGAGATATAGCCTTCATAAACAGCACACTAGTGTTCTCATTTAAGCATCTCCCCGGTGATAGCCTCATCGACATCAACAAGCGCGTCTCCTGCGTGATGACTCTTCAACCAACTACTCTGAATGTTCCGATCTAATATGACTTCTGATTTGTAATGTTGCCTGTATCATAATCATACACCGTTTGTTCATTTGGCCAGAGGAGAACTGACCCCCCCCCCCCTAAAAATCATCCAAAATTTAAAAGAATAGCAGAGTCAACACACCACAACTAGAGGAAGAATAGCGTTGGAATCAAATTCAGAAAAAAAAATTCTAACTGACTACAGATAAAAGATTGACAGCCAATCAGAATCCATCCTCGAAAGGAGCATTTGTGTCCATTTTTTTTTTCATGTACATGTTATAAATAATTGCTTTCGTCATGTTATAGATCCCTTGTTCATGTGTAAACTTTAAATTAAACTGAAGGAAAGTACACAGTATTTTCTGGTAATCAAATGAAGGCATACAACATTTATCTTTTATTCCAATGAAAATTAAACATTAATTTTAAGCCTAGCCTACTGTTCAAATTGTTACATTAAGACATACATTATACTCACTTGCTTGAAGACCTTTTTCTGTGTTTATATGTTATAATGATAGTTTCTCTCAAATTAAACAGTGCAATGCTTGTGAAGTGTAGGGCACTATGAGTTCAGCAATGCAGAAAATGTGAATAGCGGAATCCAGTCATAGAACAGTCAATAGAGTTTTAGGCCTAGCCTACTGTTAAAATTGTTACATTAAGACATACTGTCCAAACTTTTATTTTGACGGGTTGCTTGAAGACCTTTTTCTGTGTGTATGTTATGATGATAGTTTCTCTCAAATGAAACAACACAATGCTCGTGAAGTAGCCTGGCTCTGCCCTCCTACGTACTTCTGCTCAATTTTGTGGGTATATTCTCTGGTTTTCAATCAGCAAACAGAGGGAGTGGCTGAGAACGATGACGTTGATGTCGTGCACTAGTTTGAGATGACATACGTCACGACCGAATGTTAATGATTGGTTACGGCAGATCCAGAGTGGCTCTGGGCAGATCCAATAGTTTTAAACTTCAACAGAGTACCTGCCTTCAAGGAAGTTAACACTTGTCAATGGAGAGTGGCCAGACTCTCTGAACATAGGACCAGGATACTCGTGAAGTGAAGGGCACTATGATTTCCGAGATGCAGAAAATGCCATCAGAATAGCAGAATCCAGTCATAAAAATGGAATTTACTGTTTAACACGGAATTTGTCAAATTTTGGATGAAAAAATCCAATGCAAGCCAGCACACCTCAATCAAATCGCGATATGGACTACTAGTGTATGTGAATATTAAACGGCAAAAATACTATTTAAATATGAATCCTGTATGTTTTATGTCTCAGTGTGAATGAATTGGTCAGGCGAGTGTTGCACGTGCTTCAGTACTAAACAAAATTGTGTGTCTGCGCCATTCATTCCGTGACATTCTGTTTTTATGAATGGATTCGTGATCCTATACGCGTTTTCTGAATTGCGAAAATCATAGGGCCCTACACTTTCTACAAAATGCACGTTCAACGTGGACGCGCAGGTGGTTGTCGTGGTAATGAACATCACACCGCTGAACTCGCATCTCGTATATAAAAAACATTTAGGGGGCCCTTGGCTTTCGGGGGCCCCAGGCGGTCACCTACCTTTGCCTAATGGTTAAGTCCGCCTCTGATCACAGGAGAAAGACTGTAGATTCATTCAAGCTTTACTTACGACCTTAATAATAAACCACCACAGTGTGGCGCTGAAAGCATTTGAGAGCATGTAAAACCTCTCTGATGAAGAACAGCTTATTCTCTTCACCTTCACAGGACGAAGCTTAATAATGGTGTCATTTGAACTTAAAGATGTGTTATGTCTCGTTAGAATCATATGCAGTTTACAAATCTGATAGCAAACTAAAAATATATGATCAATCTGACCCCTGATGTGTCCTTTTGGATGAAGATGACGTTGCATTTTTTAAGATAAAATTAATAAATTATTGTTGCCTCTGATTTTCCCTCATTTATAAACGCCTTTGGATAAAATAAATCATTATAAATGATTGCTGAATAAATACATGTATATGAAATTAAATGAAATAATATGATGTATCATTTGGTTTATTTTTATATTAATGTAATATTAACAGAGATGACATGATAGCCTACGATACATAAAAAGAAGAAAATGTAATAAAATAAAATAAAAATTAAGTAAATACTAAATTGCAGTAAATAGTTCATCTACATTGTGAGGAAAAGAGAACATTCAAGGAATAGGCTATTAATGAAAGATGAAGATCATCAAAGCTGATTCGAAGAGCGTTTCGGTATTCCCGTCATCACCTCTTTCTTTGAGCACATTGAGCTGTAAATGAAAAGTTCATCACATCATAAAGACGTTGTTACATTTGTAGTATATGCATTAATTTTAATAAATCAGAATTAATTTTTCCAGTGTATGAACACACTCACCTGGCACAGCTTCCTCCTTCATCACTTCCTGTTCGGGCAGTTGAGACCAGCGCAATGCCACGGCAGAAATCCCACTTCGCGCTAGGGCAGATTCCAGCTGAAACAAGAACATCTCTTAAAACCTCTATGTCTCTCTCTCTCTCTCTCTCTCTCTCTCTCTCTCTCTCTCTCTCTCTCTCACCTGTGTCAGGAGCTGGGCTCTCACTGAGGCATCAGACAGACTCGAGCTGGACTTCAGTTTGAGCTTCAAAAATGTTTGCCGTAAATAAAGACCTGAAACACACACACATAATGTCACTTTATCGTTTAGATCAGTGGTTCTGATGGGTTACACACAGCAGGGGGAAACAAAGATACATGCAAATAACCATATAATCATGCATTTTTAAGATCCCAATATCTACAGTATTCTGGTGAAAATTCATCTGTCACTTAAGATTAAACAGATGCAACTTGCACAGATCCTCAAAAATCATCAACAAAACTACATGATGTTTTATTAACAAAGTTCGGGAGGAGCACATTCAGATAATTGACACAAGTGGAGAGCACTCAGCTAATCATCAATAGAGGTATATATATATATATATATATATATATATATATGCAGCAATCCTACCTCTGTTTGTTGACAGTTATCAGCATCCCTCCACCACCCCTTCGCCACACTTTTAGTTCTAACCACTTGCATACACGGGGGTTTCTCTGGGTTCGGGCCAAATTCCGAGCTCGAAGCCCTCCGGACAGCACGCCAAATACACATTACATTTATTCTCTATAAATTATAGTTAAGTGTGAACTCGTGAAACAAAGTAAAACATCTCGGGTTATGCTTGTAAACCTTGTTCCCTGTCCTTGGTGAAGTCAACACTATGGGGAAGGCCTCTGCATGATAACATCTGAAGCACGTGTGAAACTAAACCAATCCTGATTGGTGCTACGTCGTGACACAGCGTGTGTACACAGAAGCTTACAAAGGCAACACAACAGCGTTAGCTTCTTATAGGATGATGCAAGCCGCTCTCAGGCATTCAGGAGGTGTGGCAGAGTGATGCACTTATAAATTAAAAACTAGGAACTATTCTGATACAGACTCTATGGGTTCAAAATGTGCCAGGGATAATCCTTCTAGAACCACAGACAGGTCCCAAACTGGAACAGTTGTCCCCTGACATGAGCTGCAGGCATCATCCTCAAGGCACCACAAAAGAAGTGGAAGGTAGCTATGGCTGCCACGTAAACCTTAAGTGTGGATGGGGCAAAACCACCAGAGAAGTGGTCTTGAAGGAACTCCAGTTCCTCGTGGAGGGAGTTCTAGAGTTTAGGATGGTTTCAACAACTTCAGCTAAGAGCTGGTCCCCCTCAACGGCCAGACCCATAGCTTCCACAGTTCCAGCCGGGAGTGATAGATTGTGCCCCCAGCCTGTGAGAGAAGGTCCATCCTAAACGGAATCTCCCAAGGCTGACCCTCTCTCTAGAACTCCCAGGACCAGAGTGATTGGGGAAATGTGTACAGGCGCCACCTCGGCCACGGCTGTAGGGGAGAAATATGAGGGAGAAACATAGCGGACAGTGGGTTGTCTTTTGAGACGCAAGCAGATCCACTTTTGCTTGGCTGAACACTAGTGTTGTAGTACTCAAGACCGGACTTGGTCTCGAGACCAGTCTTAAGACCATTTTTGAAGGTCTCGGCTGCATTTCTCCTCGGTCTTGTCTTGATCTCAGACTTACAACTACGAGATACAAGTTGTATCAGAGATACAACCACGATCGTTTTAGTAGCTTAGTCGGTGTAGGGTCGAGCATACATGTTGTTGTTTTAGATGATTTAACGAGTTTAGCCAATTCTTCTCCTATAACAGGGAATGAATGGATTTTTTCTTCAGTGATACTACAATGCACTGTATTATGTTAAAAAGGTATTACGTTAGACACTGCTGCCAAAAGCCCCAACAATCTGGAACTGTTTTGGAGCTGCTGTGGCCTGGCCTAGCTTGATCCTGGTAACTTCCGCCAGGATACACTCGATATGAGTGGGAGACAATTGTGTCCGCATCATAGTCGAATCCCATACCACTCCCAGGAACATAGTTCGCTGCAGGGGAGACAATTTGGTTTTCTTGGCATTGAGCTTCAACCGCAGACACCTTATATGGCTAAGGATGACACCTCGATGCCGAACTGCCATCTACTGCGACTGAGCTAGAATCAACCAGTCGTCTTTGTAATTGAAAACACAAATGTCCTGGAATCTCTAGGGAGCCAGTGCTGCATTAATGCATTAGGTAAAGGTGTGAGGGGATAGTGCTAGGCTGAATAATACCCGATATTTGAAAGCTTCGCCCCAAAAGGGAACTGCAAGAACTTCCTGTGTTGTTGAAGGATAGTAAGCCACCTTTAGAGCTATCGTGATAAACTAGTCTTCGGACTTGATCTGACTCACGATGAGCGGGATGATTAATATCTTGAATAGGAGACCGATTCAAGTGCTGAGGATCTAAAATTGGATGCAACCCTGAAGCATACGAGAAGGCAGGGAAACAACATTGATTTTCTGAGGGCTCCGCGAAGGAGCACATTTTTGTCAGAGGCATGTGCAGCCTCACACACTCCTTGGATTGCCTCTGGTCTGCCATGACTAATACATATTTTTGTTTTAGGACAGACAACAATAAATATGACAGACAGTTCCACACACAGAGTGCTTGCTGAAGAGCTGAAGCTAACACTGGTGTGTTTTGGCGTGCCTTCATAAGGTTCCATGTACACGTCACACGCTGAAATCAGGATTGGTCTAGTTTCACAGATGCTTCAGAGGCTCTCACGCAAAGGCGTTCCTCATAGTGTCATCTTAGAAGCAGTGAGTTCCCTCGAAAGGGAACAAAATATGACCCATATAAGCAATGAAGATGAACATGGTTTAGTGTCAACCATATGTGTGTTTTATTGGCTGCTGAGAGCATGTATAATCAATAAAGAGATAAAAAATAAATGGCCATTTTTTAACATAGTGTGTTTGTTCAGACCTTCTCCATAGACCTCCACCTCACACAGAGTGAGAATCCTTGAATCTCCAGGAATGATCAGATTCACATATCGACCCTCCATACCGTTACAGGCGTAGGTGGACGAAACACCAGCTGGAATACTAGAAATCACAGCACATCTACAGAGAGACAGAGAAAACTTAATCTAGACTTTATTCTTTCTGCACTTGTGTTTTCAGCTTTGAGGAATCAGAGATTTGTATTGATATTAAGCCACTGCCAAGTTAATACATTTATGTTCTAAAAATGTTGTGGGAACAGTGATTTGCAATATTCCTAAAATGTAAAATTTGCAATATTCCTATTTTCTTGTCTTAATTTTGTTTTTGCTCTATATTGATTATTTGTCCCATATTCTCCATTGTTGCGTGTCTGTCAGTAACGCTCTGTTTAGTTCCTGTCTCTATGAAGCCCCTCCTTCTGAAAAGCACAATGTTCTCTGATTGGTCGGCTGGTGTGTTGTCGCATCCAGCATGTTTGGGAAATGTCCCACTCCTTACCATAACCGTCAGTTTCAACACACTACTTAATTAAATCAGGCCCCGCCCCTTTATTCTGCGTATGAATTGTTTAAATGAGGAATATTGTGACGTGTTAGTTCCTGAAGGAAAACTCGAGACTACAATGGAGCCGTTTCAGGGAGTTCAGAATCAGTGACAATGATATAGAGATATCCTTTGGGGGGACTTTGGAACTTTGCAGAGCTTTTTCTTGCTCAAACAGTAACATACAGACTAATAAAAGATGCACATGAAATTGTAAAAAAGCATAATAGGTCATCTTTAAAAGATTCTGATAACGTTATAATATTCTCAAAATACTCTTGTACAATACACTTTTGCTGGGTGAAAGAGGGTCTCACATGGGATTATTGTTGCTGTTGTTCTCCAAAGAGTTTCCGATACGAATCTCCGCTCCGTTTATTCGTTCCGGACAGCAGTCTAGTCTGTTAGTGACGACCACTTTACTAACTCTGTAAATCTGACCCAGATCCAGCCTCCACCACGGGTTAGCCTGATGATCGGTTGACGCGCATGCGGACCACGACGCCATCAGACCTGGATCACCGTCAACGGACCTTTCAGCATCCCAGTCGCTGTATGTCGATGACTGCATGGCATTTCTTTTTAGTGCCACGTTTCCAGGAGAAACAGATGCCGAAAACCTACTGTATGTTATCTTGCAGATTTATGCTGCTAATAAGAATCCCTACAACTGTCACATACTCTGAGATAAAATACTTTTTTGTTGTACGTGTTGATCTTATTCTTATTCTGACGTGTTGATCGTATTCTGATTAGATCAAGTGTGTGAAACAATTTATTACTGTTGTACAGAAATTCTGGTCACTTTAGAATAATGGTCTGTCATTAATAAATAACTATGCAGGAAGTAATCTGGTGAAAATGAGAAGTTCTACATTAACACAACATGGAAACAAGCTTAACTAATCAGTAAGTAATCACACATTTAGGACTGGTATTAAATTCACTCTTATTAGGTAATCAATAATTGCTGAATGAGATTAGCCTCATTAATAACGATCAACTAACCATGACAAATTATAAAGAATTGATCTAATCTCAACATTATTGTGTGTGTAGGTGCCAGGTATGGTGGTCTCTTATTTTGAAATTGTCTTTTATTTTGAAATTGTTATTTTCTATTTGGGTAACCTCACTTGTTGTGTAGGTGCATATATTACCTGTTCGTTGTGGCTGGCAAGCAGGGAGTGGGTGAGTAGCTGGGACGCTCACTTTTTTTTGACCGTTTTCGTACACTTTATAGTTTTGTATTGT
Source organism: Romanogobio albipinnatus (assembly GCA_023566225.1). NCBI lineage: Eukaryota > Metazoa > Chordata > Actinopteri > Cypriniformes > Gobionidae > Romanogobio > Romanogobio albipinnatus. Next base: position 4,521,956 of record CM042239.1, read on the forward strand.
TATTTTTTTTTTATTTTATGTTTTTCTACTTTATTGTCACTATACATCACTTGGCTGTTCCTTTCTACATGTATAATTAAACCATCTTAATTTGAAACGAAACGTGTCATGGATGTTAATCCCACTGCTTAGCCTCTCAGCGGCAACTTCCGCCCGCTATAGTGTGTCTGAGACGTAATCAATCATCTTTTGCTCTGAATATAGTCATAAAATGCATCACTAATTACGCAAGTGTTGCTTAGTCACTGCAGGAACTACTAATGATCTGGACCATTATTTTAAAGTGGAAAAGATATTTGTCACTTTAAAATAATGGTCAGTGGTGGAAAGAGCACTAACAAATTGTACTTAAGTAAAAGTATTGCTACTTGCTACTAGTAAAAGTTCTGAAAAATATGATGAGATAAGAGTAAATAAGTCGTTTTCTGAAAAACTACTCAAGTTACTATGTTACAAAGTACTTTAGTATTATTTTTCTATTTTTACCTAAAATGAGGCGATGTTAGCAATATGCTAACACTCTTGTGCAATTTCTGTTTCATTCATACTGGAAGCCAGAGTGCGCCCTCACACAGAACGTCCACAAGTGAGATTCCTAGAAGTGTTAAACTTATGACATTCCAGGAAATCCCTTATATAGACATCAGATATCGCTACAGCTGGATAACATGCAGATAGAGACGTTTCTGATTAAAAATAAAGACATTAGACACAATTGCGTTGATACTGTGTTTAACTATGTTCTTCAAGCCATCTCGGGTATTTTCATAAGAATGATGCACATGCGCGACTGGAATTGTTATTAAAAATGATAAACAGCAGAAAGTTTGCGATTCTGTTTGATATAATTGTAAATATATGCATTAAAATACTGATATTCTGGTCTATGACTCCTCCCCATCCCTCCCACTGCCCTGTATCTTGCTCTCTCATTGGCTGTCGGTCATCGTCGATGTTTTTTCAGTCAGAACTCATTTCACACAGCAGGAGTTTGAATCGCAGACAGGTCCAGATATTTAGCATGCCAAATATCTCATGGGCGCCGGCGACTCATCTGCGATTTTCTCAGATCGCATCTTTTTTATAATTCACACTGTGTGATTGTCCCTTGCGTGCATGAGCACCGATTTGCCTATGATTTTGGGCATTTGTCAGTGATTTCCCAAAACCTTGGCTACTTATATCTTCCCATGCACTCTTTCACTGTAAAACTTCACACTCATTTTCAGAGAACATTAAGCCCCGCCTTCTTTTATCTGATTGGCCATCATTTTGACTCAAGTGCTGTTATACCGTTGAGGGAGACCAGCCTAAAAATTTAAATTTCTAAACTGTCTGCCACCCAGAGCGATGTGTAAATGAGAGCAGCATTAAGAAATATCAAATATTGGGAGGGACAATTCGCCATTACAAATTATTTTGGGGGATTTGTCCCCCTCAATGCCTATGGTGGTTACGGCCCTAAATCAAACCTGTCTGTGATTGGCTGAAGCGAGACAGACCTGTCTGTGATTGGCTGAAGCGAGACAGACCTGTCTGTGATTGGCTGAAGTGCAGGGCTCCACTGCAGGAGTTTGAAAAGTGCCTGTAAAATGCCAGAAGGCACAATGACAGCACCTTTGTCAAAGTACTTTTGGTGAAAAATAAATGTAGCGGTTTAACTCAAGTAAAAGTATAACAATTTAATAAAATGTACTCAAGTACTGTAACGAAAGTATTTGTAACTAGTTACTTTCCACCTCTGATAATGGTCCCGATCACTAGTAGTTCTTGAAGCTCATACTACACGACCTTTGGCTGAATTTTGCCGTCCTAGACAGATTTCCAAGGTCCTTTGACAAAACTCTACCGGATCTCTGCCAAATCAGCGACAAGAAAGCTTGTTGGGTAGTCTAGTTACCCAACTAGACTCTGTAAGTGTTACAGAAATTATTTGACACACTTTTGGCTTGTTCTTCCAGTGTTTTTGGAAACGGCAGCACAATTATTTGAATTAATTGACTTTATTTCAACCCTAAATGACATGAATAAAACAAATGAACTATGGATGCTTTACATGTTTCATCCAGACTCTGTTAAGACACAGTCAAATATTTATTCAAAGTATCGTTTTTAACACGCCAGTGACTCTAAACAGGAACGAATATGGCTGATGTCATAAACCTATATTACTTTTGATGAATAATATAAGAAAATAAGTGTTCATGGATGGATTGTGGTTAGATTAAAATGAGTTAATGTGAATTAGACATGTAATAGTGACACTGTTAACTCCCAAAATCTTACCTTGTGTTCCGTCCACCGTCATTTGAACTGAGAAAAACCCTTTTGAAAAATAAAAAGAGAAACACAAAACAAAACTTTTTTTAATTGAAGCATGAATTGTCAGATTAACACTTAAAACACACAATTTGCCATTAAGTTATGAAAAAACGTACACAGTCGTAGTAAATGTATTTTGTTTCGTGTTTTAGGAATTAGAAACTTTTACTGAAAAAAAAAAAAACCTAAATATTTAGTAACATTTTCCAGTTCTCGCAGTAATAAAAACATCACATTAGATTGTCTTTCGGGATCTTATAAAAAGTGTTCCTGCGTCTAAAAGAAAAAATGAACTGAGACGTTGAAGATGTTGTACTCACCCAGTAAAAGCCACAGACTCCCGTTCAAGTTCATTTCAAGCGTTCCCTGATTCTTTCTGCGTTCAGCCGAGGATGTTCGAATGAATGATTACCATGAGAGACAGAGATGAGAGGCACATTAGTTCATTTACATATCAGTGTGTCTTCTGTCTGTGTCATTTCAATCACATGATACTGTTTCTCCTCCTCCATTTTCACATTTTAAGTTTAAAATGACATTTCTTAGAATAAAAAAAAAAATCAAGAATGCAGATTGTTGAATGAGCATCCAGCAATTATGCACAATTCTGACTGTCATCTGGGGAAAAAATACATTATTATTGATAATAACTGTCTGTTGCTGACACTTTAATCCAAAGAGATGGCAAAAGAGTCAGCAATATACAGCACAAATTACATAATGCCAAGTTAAGTTGGTTTTGTCAACTAACGTGTTGATCAAAACTCACGAAGACAATGAAGAACTTGAAACAGGAACTTTAATAATAGGGCTGAGAGATATATCGCATGACATTGTTAAGCTCATCTCATCAGTAAAGCCGGTTCCTTGATTAGTAGTAAATCGCCATCACCTGCTTTCGGATGGAGCGGCATTTACTTTACAGAGCCGTAGTTCACTGACAAGCGGAGCCATATCGCATTAATTATCACGGACGTATCGCCTGCTACGTATCTGCCAGTTACTACGGCTCTGTAAAGTAAATGCCGCTCCATCCGAAAGCAGGTGATGGCGATTTACTACTGATCAAGGAACCGGCTTTACTGACGAGATGAGCTTAACAATGTCATGCGATATATCGCCCAGCCCTATTTAATAACCAAAACCTCAGGAAACTCTCAAATAACACAAGTATATACATTGACGTCGACGGACAAACACTGAGGGAGAACTGAAGGCTAAATAAACAGGGCAAATGAGATAATTAACAAGTCACAGGTGATTGAAATAACTAATTCGACAGACTGGGGAAAACTAGGTCACAGGGACTGAACTAAAAACACAATGAAAACAACAGACAGAGCTTACGTGTAACATTAGCTCCTCTCGGTAGGCGTGTCCTCGCGCTGTAAAGAGTCCATCTGAGGAGGGGGGGGGGCCTCTGGAGGAGGGTGTGGAAAGAAAAATGAAATAAACAGTCCAAGGGAAAGAAAAACTGTCCATGGAGGAGCCAGGAGCTGACGGCTGACCAAAGCGAAGCCAGAGAGACGAAGGAGCCCGGAGAAGCCGTATGAATGAAGGTGCCCAGTGGAGCCGAGGGTGGGAGGAGCCAGGGCGTAGCCGAAGTGTCGACGGGCCGCAGTGGAGTGCAGGGTACAGAGACTTGCGGCGACGACAGGGGATCCTCTGCGCTGGATGGAGCTGATGGACTGAGGACACGGGGCGGGTCCACACGGCATGTGGGCGGAGCAGAGGGGCTGAAGGACAGCAGTGAAGGTAGGGCTGAGGAACTGACTGACTGAGGAGGTAGGTGAGGGAGGCTGGGTAGGAATTCTGGAGACAAAGGAGACGTTGGAGAAACAGGGGTCACTGGAGAGATGGGGGTGCTGGAGAAACCTCAGAATGACAGTCAATCAAATTCACCTCAATATCAAGCAGTTCCTCCAAATATCCACCAAAGGCCCTCACTATCTCCACCGCGGCAGGGTGGTGGGCGAGGCTCCTTTCCCAGACAAAAAAAAAAGGGAAAACGCCACAAAAACTGTATTGGTCCGTGGATTTGTCATGTAATGTGTTGATCGAAACTCATGAAGACGATGAAGAACTTGAAACAGGAACTTTAATAACCAAAACCTCAGGTAACTCTCAAATAACACAAGTATACATTGACGTCGATGGACAAACACTGAGGGAGAACTGAAGACTAATTACACAGAGCTAATGAGATAATTAACAAGTCAGAGGTGATTGAAATGACTAATTATACCTTGGTGAAATCAGCAGAATTCAACAGAACTTACAGAACAATGTTCAGAACATCACAGAAAGCCAAGTTTTTATGTTAAATTTTGGTATGAAAGCTTCTTCTTTCCAGAGAGGAAATATCCCTGAGGAAAAAGGGCACCTCCTGCTGGTAGATCCTGTAACTACATTATGGCAAATAAAGCATTTTTTCCATGATAAAAACAGCCATCTGCGGTATTTTGACAAAATAACAGTTCATTAAGCAACAGTGAATTCACAAATATTTCTAAATATTGTAGTATTATCATAAAAAAGAGGCCTATACAAAGACATATGAATAGGAGTCAGTGTATGCTCAGAATATGCTCAATTGTTGCGGAGATGTAGCCTCGCACTCATTTTGGCGCGCTCTTCATCAAATTAATTTCCTCCACATGGTCTGAAGATGATCTGCTTCATTTTTTTGTAAAAATCGAAGCAATGGCCTAGGCAGAGTTGGAAAAAGAAGGTTTTTCTGAAAATTCAAAATGGCAGAGAAATGTTGCTATCGAATCGTCTTGAGCCAAGGAATTAGAGGAAAAGAAGTTTGTTTCTAGCCCATACGGTTCAAAAGATGTTTGCATAAACATATGTGAAACTTTGAACAGTATGTGGTGCTAGAGGGATTGAATAATGCCCCATTTACACTGGATGGTTCAAGTGACCCAATTACGATTTTATTCTCTCATGTGGCACAGATCGGATATGACATGTGAACGTGTAAGCAGGAAAAAAACGCATGAATTCCGATATCCTCAGATCGGAATCAGGCCTCATTCATATGTGGTAATAAATCCGATATGATTCGGATACGTGCATTTGTGTCTGCCATGTAAGCGGTCAAATCGGATATTCCCCAGTAAATGCACGTCGTACGTCATTGAAAAAGGGATGGAGGTGAATGACATCAACTCAGGTGGACACGAACTACCTGCGATCAGTGGCGCAGAAAGTTGGTATGCGCTATATGCGGCGCATAGGGGAGCAGCACCTTGGGGGCGCCAAAGCGATGGGAATAATAAAAAAAAATATTCTATATGTAGGTGCTGTTGTGCGTTTCTAAATAATTTCTGTATTTCCTCAATATTTTATAACATTTTAGAGGACTAACAGGCTAGAGTAGGCGCCCTCATAAGATTCCATAATAGAATTTTGGATAATAATGGAATATCGCGAGTGGGCGCGTCTGGCGGGGGCGCGGCGATTTGACAGCAAAACGCACGTCCTTGACGCGTGATTTACCACAAAAACGACAACGTTAAGAACGCGCGCTTATATGGTAAAGTCAAGGACACGCGCTATGAGTCGGACAAAACGCATGTTAACGTGTAGGCTAAACAGGTAAACCAAACAGGCAGTGCAAACTTGTGTTTGAAGTATCCAAACAGACGAAAAGAATGTGCGCTTTCCTTGGTGTTCTCAAGATTACATGCTCACTTTTTAGGGCACACCTCTTATAAAGTAAAGTTACATATTGTTGACCATCTTTTTAAGTAATTACACTATTTACCACGATACACTATGGCTGTTATATACAGAATTAAATGAAATCAGTATCAACAAAATCCATTTTACCATTTATCAAAATCCACTTACACTGTAATTACAATTGCCTAAATAATGTAATGAGAATTTTAGATTTATGTCCATCTTCTTCCGCTTTATCCGGGGCCAGGTCGCGGGAGCAGCAGTCTAACAGAGATGCCCAGACTTCCCTCTCCCTAGACACTTCCTCTAGCTCTTCCGGGGGGACACCGAGGCGTTCCAAGGCCAGCCGGGAGACATAGTCCCTCCAGCGTGTCCTTGGTCTTCCCCGGGGCCTCCTCCCGGTTGAAATGTTGGGAAAAGGTAATTATTCCAGGCCTATGAAACTATAAAACTGCCTGTAGCCTATAGTTGGCGGCGTAAATTATGTGAGAACGAAACCTATACTTTGTTTGAATCTATTTTTGTTGGAAAAATAGAGCAAAACTGTAAAAAAAAATGACCACTTGTTGTTTATTGAACTGTTGTATAAAATTGATATAGCATTTTGCAATCGTGCTGATATAGGCTACTCTGGAAAATAGCACTCTTGCTCGTGTGATATTGCTTAACTCATAAATTCGTCATTAATTACTTTTTAAACTAATGTTTAATTTTTTGTGAAAAATTATTTTTTATGAAAATACAACAATAAAATAGTACAATAAAAAAAACGTATATTAAACTTTTGTTAAAAAAACGAATAAGACGGATGACATAAAATTGCTATACCTGAATTATAACAAATAAATAAAAGATATTTGGAAATTCCCCTTTAAAACCCCTTTAAAACTCAGTTTGTGGTTTGTGTTTTTTTTTTATTAACAAAAGTGATCTTGCGCGTGTGCCTCAGCTATCGTCATGTCAATCATCTCGCTCGCGGCTATGATTACAGTTACAGTAAAATTTAAATTTACCAACATTGGTTCCCATCCTCAGCCGATCTGCATGACAGTTTTTGCAATGACTATCAATACTAGATTAATGGGCAAGTGAAAATGCACGCCATGTCACAATTTAGTAGGAACTAAAGAGTGCTCTAGAATGTTTGGTACTCCGATTCTTTTCTTTCTTTTCGTTTCTTTATTGGAATCCGATCATAATGTTAATGTTTGTCAATTTGAGACTGTTTTTTTATTTGTTAACATTGTAAATAATATACACTCACCTAAAGGATTATCAGGAACACCTGTTCAATTCCTCATTAATGCAATTATCGAATCAACCAATCACATGGCAGTTGCTTCAATGCATTTAGGGGTGTGGTCCTGGTCAAGACAATCTCCTGAACTCCAAACTGAATGTCAGAATGGGAAAGAAAGGGGATATAAGCAATTTTGAGCGTGGCATGGTTGTTGGTGCCAGTTGGATGCCTGGTCTGATGAGTCTGGATTTCTGTTGAGACATTCAGATGGTAGAGTCAGAATTTGGCGTAAACAGAATGAGAACATGGATCCATCATGCTGGCGCTTTAAAAAGGGGGAGAAGACTGAAATAAACTCTGGGTTTACAGAAGAAAACCTGCTCCTGACCTGGTTAGGTTCACAGAGTAAGTTACCCTGATAACCTACCCTTAAACTTACCCACACCACCACACCTGTCCCTAACCCTACCCTTAAACGTACCCATACCACCACACCTGTCTCTAACCCTACCCTTAAACTTACCCATACCACCACACCTGTCTCTAACCCTACCCTTAAACTTACCCATACCATCACACCTGTCCCTAACTTTACCCTTAAACTTACCCATACCACCACACCTGTCCCTAACTTTACCCTTAAACTTACCCATACCACCACACCTGTCCCTAACCCTACCCTTAAACTTACCCATACCACCACACCTGTCTCTAACCCTACCCTTAAACTTACCCACACCACCACACCTGTCCCTAACCCTACCCTTAAACTTACCCATACCACCACACCTGTCTCTAACCCTACCCTTAAACTTACCCATACCACCACACCTGTCTCTAACCCTACCCTTAAACTTACCCATACCACCACACCTGTCTCTAACCATACCCTTAAACTTACCCATACCACCACATCTGTCCCTAACCCTACCCTTAAACTTACCCATACCACCACACCTGTCTCTAACCCTACCCTTAAACTTACCCACACCACCACACCTGTCCCTAACCCTACCCTTAAACTTACCCATACCACCACACCTGTCTCTAACCCTACCCTTAAACTTACCCATACCACCACATCTGTCCCTAACCCTACCCTTAAACTTACCCATACCACCACACCTGTCCCTAACCCTACCCTTAAACTTACCCACACCACCACACCTGTCCCTAACCCTACCCTTAAACTTACCCATACCACCACACCTGTCCCTAACCCTACCCTTAAACTTACCCACACCACCACACCTGTCCCTAACCCTACCCTTAAACTTACCCATACCACCACACCTGTCCCTAACCCTACCCTTAAACTTACCCATACCACCACACCTGTCCCTAACTTTACCCTTAAACTTACCCATACCACCACACCTGTCCCTTACCCTACCCTTAAACTTAACCATACCACCACACCTGTCCCTAACCCTACCCTTAAACTTACCCATACCACCACACCTGTCCCTAACTTTAACACCTCAATATCAGCAAATGTGTTTTGCAATACAATTTGAACACAGTAAGTACATTGTACTTATTTTTTTATGTAAGTACATAGTATTTAAGGCCACCTAATATAAAGTGGGGCCATATTTTTAGCTTCATTGCAAGGCAAGTTTATTTATATACCAAATACAAAAAATACAATGTATTAAAAAAGTAAGAACTAGAAATAAAATTATTTAAATTAGAATTGATTACCAGGAGATAAAATAGTTAATTAAATGGGATGGGGATGTTCTTTTATTCTGGGCGGCAAGGGCAGTGATTGCATGTATTTTGCAGTATTAAACACGTATTTGTATCGATTTCATCAGGCTCCGAAAATTCTTCAAAAAGAACACAAAGAATGGCCTTCTCAGCTGCCATAGTTGCAACTCTTGCGTCATCAGAACAGGGTGTTCAACGTAGCACCGTTTCCATTTAAAAAACGTTTTGGTCGGGGCTGAACGCAGCCCAGGTCGCATCGGATGCTCCTTCCACATACTAAAACATCCAACATTGACTTGCTATTAATGATAATGTTTAGTAAATGTTCTCAAGCGTCTTATTTAATATGGTTTTCAATATCTTGAATGGTACTGTAATCAATTGTTTTGTTCTAAAGGACATAGATAATCAAATGCAGTGTGATGACATGGACATGTGAACATTTACCTACTCATTTACATTGAGGTTTCTGGAAGATGCCATCTTCGAAAATGACTCAAGAAAGGGTTTTGTCCACCTGAGTCCGTTTCTTGAGGTCATTTGACTATACACACATTTTGCCTATGTAAATAATGTTAAATGTAAATAATGTTGACCTCATGTATTGTTAGTAAAGAAGTAAGCTAAGAAAATAACCAGAGATGTTTTGACGTGCCAAAGGAACAAAACACGTAGCTTGCACATTTTCCTTTTCCTTACATTAACTAAATTGCCACTTTTAATGTTGGCATGGAAAAAGTCAAATGTAAATTTTTTCTTTGAAAAATGTCAGCAGACCATCACAGGCTTTAGACAACCACTTAATATCAATCTACGCACACATAATTCATCAGCAGATCACAGCGCTGATGCTCTCCTTGTGGTTTGGTTTGCAAAGTCACGGGTCACGGCACATTTAATGGCCCATTTTCACAGGGAAATTCTCTAGCTGATATTCTAAAGAACTTTTTTTTATACTATAACACTTTTAGTGCAAAAGAAAGATTAAGTGGATGATAAAGGTTCTTCATGGAACCATTGACTCCAGTAAAGAACCTTTATTTTTTAAAAGTGAATGTGAAAGAAAATAAGGTTGAATGACTTTTTGAGGATTTACATCATTCAAATCCCCAAAAAACAAAGCTGATCCAGATGGAGTGGAAATCAGGACGGGTTCAACATACATGTGCAGAAGATACTAACTTCACACACAATACAATCCATCATTTGACAACGAGCGAAGACATATTTTTCTACACTATGTTCCAGAATTTCCACCGGCTCTGTCATATTATAATACAATTATATTCTATTCAATGAAAAATCTGTGAAAATCTTGAGTTTACCTCTTGTTTATTCTTCTTTGAGTAATCAATTTTCCACCAGTGGCCAAGACACATTTTGCGACAGAGCAATAAAAAGGCTTATGAATGGTCAGTGTAAACAAATGTTGATCATCTGGAAATACTTAATACAATATCATCTGTTCATATGTGATAATACACATTCAGCACACTGAATTAATAGTATTTTTAACTAGGCCTATAACAAACATATTTCATTGTAATCTTTTTGACAAAATTAACCTTCTAATGATGTATAAAAGATGAACCAATTAGCACCACATCTTCACGGCTGTTTTACAGTACAGCACATTCATGCCAAAGATCTTTTATTTACTCTTCGGCTAACCAAAATCCTGGGTTTTAGGTGCCATTAAAGGCTTTTAGCAGTGTTCATCCCATAGTAACTTACGCTCCAGGGCTGACCTGCTCCAGGGCAGGTTATGTTCTGAATAAGAGATCTCAAACTGAAATTGGACCAATCAGCTGTGAGCAAAGTGACACACCTCTGATGCAATGAAGCCACTCCCCCTGTTTCTACTCCAAATTAAAGGTCACGACATAGCAAATGGTTTTTAAAGACTAAAGTGTCTGGCTTTTAACAACGCTTATTTATTATAATGATAATTTTGAATGACTTCGATATAATTTAAGTAATTATTATACCCTTAATCAATTACACATGTATCATTTTAGTTAATCAATCATTAATAGGCACATTGTTAAAATTAATATAAGTAGCCTATATAAAGGTCAAACAAATAAGCTTTAAAATCAATAAATAAAGCTATAAAAAGACTACATGTGAGTTTAAATGTTCAATTCTCTCTATATATCAACTAAACTAACTTCATAACTTTTACTTGCACTGACTAAGTAAGATTTTTCTTAAAGTTGTCAATTTTTATAGACAGCTCTTTTCTTCTTCCTGTGTAAATTTGTTTAAATTCTTAATATTTTCAATCATGTAATATTCTGCAGAAGAGAGAAAGGAATCTCACTGATTCTCTCGCGAGAAGTGAATCTCAGTTTCACTGATCGCAGCGTGTGATTGGCTGTTCACTACTAGTCACAGCTAAACTCCTAAACTCAGGATCAAAGTCTGAGTTGACAGAGAAAGCTGATGATCAGCATCATGGTTTTGTCAACTCTAAACTAATCCTGTAACCCTGAGTTTGTTAAACTACCATCATGGTGCAGGCCCCTGATCTCAGCCAAATATTTTCTTATTCTGGCGGACCGAACTCAAGCCAGGGCTCAGTCAAACAGATACAAATTGCTTTTTGTGTCTTTTGGTTAGCCAGACTCCACCCATAGCTCAGTCTAATGTTGTTTGACACAAGACTTCCATTTATGTCTAAAATACTAGAACAAGTTGTGTCCGCTCAATTGTGCTCTTTCTTGCAGGAAAATGATATCTATGAAAAATTTCAATCAGGATTCAGGCCGCATCATAGCACAGAAACTGCGCTCGTTAAAATCACAAATGATTTACTTCTAGCTTCTGACCAAGGCTGTATCTCAATACTAGTTCTACTCGATCTTAGTGCTGCGTTCGATACTATAGATCATAAAATACTCATAGATCGACTTCAAAATTATACTGGTGTTCAGGGACAGGCATTAAACTGGTTTAGATCGTACTTATCAGACCGCTACCATTTTGTCTGTCTAAATGGGGAAAAATCCAGGATGATGTCAGTAGACTATGGGGTGCCGCAAGGATCCGTGTTAGGCCCTCTGCTATTCTCAATATATATGCTACCACTTGGTAATATTATAAGAAAACATGGAATTAATTTCCACTGTTATGCTGATGACACTCAATTATATATTTCATCACGACCGGACGAAAACGCTAAATTATCTAAACTGACAGCGTGTGTTGAAGATATTAAATACTGGATGACGTGTAATTTTCTGCTATTAAATTCAGATAAAACGGAGGTATTACTTATTGGTCCAAAAAACTGCCCACAAAACCTCTCACAATACAACTTTACCTTGGAAGGATGTCCTGTCACTTTATCCACTACAGTAAAAGACCTGGGTGTTATATTAGACCGCAACCTGACATTCGAAAATCATATTTCATATGTTACAAGAACGGCATTTTTCCACCTTAGAAACATTGCTAAGCTACGTAACATGCTATCTATTCCTGATGCAGAAAAGTTAGTTCATGCATTCATGACCTCGAGATTAGATTACTGTAATGCTTTATTAGCTGGTTGTCCTGCATCCTCAATAAACAAACTACAGTTAGTCCAAAACGCAGCTGCTAGAGTTCTTACTAGGTCAAGAAAATATGATCATATAACACCAATTTTATCATCTCTACACTGGTTACCTATTAAGTTCCGTATCAATTACAAAGTATTGCTACTGACCTATAAAGCCCTAAATGGTTTAGCTCCAGTGTATCTAACGGATCTTCTATCGCCCTACAATCCATCGCGCTCTTTAAAGGGTTAGTTCACCCAAAATTGAAAATAAAGTCAGTAATTACTAACCCTCATGTTGTTCCAACCATGTAAGACCTTCGTTCATCTTCGGAACATAATTTAGTATATTTTTGATGAAATCTGAGAGCTGTCTCACTCCTCCATAGCCTTTAGAGGGAATGAAACTTGATGGCCCAGAATAGTAAGTAAAAACGTCATTTAAGGAGTCCAAATGACTACAGTGGCTCTGTATTAAGTCTATCATGCGACGAAAATACTTTTTGAGCGGAAAAACAACAAAAATAACGACTTTATCCCACTATTATTGTTGTTCAATTTGAGCCTGAGATTACGGCGTTCTTCTTCTACTACTACTAATCTCAGTTTTCGCGCATGCGTCGTGGCACTCCCGCGAACTCTCGTCAGAGGCTCAAATTGAACAACAATAATAGGAGTACTAAAGGAGGGAGGGCTTTTTCACATTTGGCTCCTAAACTCTGGAATAGTCTGCCTGATATTGTTCGAGGTTCAGACTCGCTGTCCCAGTTTAAAACTAGATTAAAGACGCATCTCTTTAGCCAAGCATTCACATTATAATTACCTTTTATACTACAGTTAAATCGGATCAAAAGCATTAATATAATATTCTGAACAGCAGCTACGCTAATTATTTCCCATCTGCTTTTCTGTTGTTATCTCGGGACACTAGTCCCGAGGTAAATAGTTCGTCAGCTCCAGTTTGTATCCAGCCTCTCATGGAGACTTCGGATGCCCCAACGCCTGTGAAGAGACGACTCAACGCCTGTGAAGAGACGACTCAACGCCTGTGAAGAGACGACTCCACGCCTGTGAAGAGACGACTCCACGCCTGTGAAGAGACGACTCAACGCCAGCGTTGTTATGGCCTAAATTAATACACGACTATTATTCTTTAACATTGTCTTTCTAACATTTTTACTGTACATCTATGAAATGCACTTTCTGTAAAGCTGCTTTGAAACAATGTGTATTGTGAAAAGCGCTATACAAATAAATTTGAATTGAATTGAATTGAATTGAAGAGTGTGAAAAAAACAATGCCAGAATTAAGCCAGAAATGGGATAGAGACTCTTTCACCTATAATACAGAACTCCACACTGTGACCGTCTCAGGACATTATTGGAACGTGATTTCTACTGGGGTAATGATTGGCAAAACATTCATGCATTTAAGAGTTAAATAATAACCCCTTTAATTACAAAAAGTATTACATGTAGAAATAATAACTCAAGTAACATGTCACTTGGGGCCTTCTGTTCCAAATCTGGGTGGCTCATCTTACCCCAACCATCTAATTTTATCTTTTTATTTTAAACTAAAAACTATACTTTTACTTCAGAAATCTAAAAACATTGATGTGCCCTTTACATTCAACCTCATATTTTTACATTGCTTTATCTCATCAAAATCATTTAGATGGATGTAGACAAGCCAGGAAAGAAAAACTGTATGAAAATGAATCCGAAGTATACCAGTCATTTGTTTTCTCTTCTGACGCCTGAGATTCTTAAAGATTCTCACTTTCATTTGCATTTTGGCAGATTTGTTTTGTAAATCAGTCTTGACCTGAGAAGGTGCAAAGAGAAAAGCAATTCTGGAGGTCCAATGACGTGTGAAATATATTCAGCAAACGGCCAGAGAGGATCTCATGAGGGTGGAGACTGAAGCTGCAAAGAGAAAGACAAATAAAAAGAGGGATGCATGTTTAAAGAGAGAGAGAAGACGGAGAAACTCTTGGTATCTGACCATCACAGGTGCAGTCATTCTCACATGCAGAATCTCGCCTACCCTCAATTACATTGTGCTCTGGAGAAGTCCTTTATTCCAGTGACCTGTATCTGGTTAATGGCCTTTAAAGACAAGATGGAGGGACTCGGTTACCTGTTTTTACTTTTTGGTGAGTATTAATGACATGCATCAGTCTGATGATGTAAAATTGTAGATGCTGTTTAGCAATTCTCCATGCAAATATTCAAAGAATCAAATGCGACATTAATCAGCTTCTTCATTTTTGTTTTCGGAAACAGGTGTCTTATCCAATCAGGGCAGTTCAGAAAACTTGAAAGGTAAAAACTTTTGGGAACACTTTAGTTGACATGCATTAACTAAGCAATACAGTATGTTTGTTACAGTATTTATTAATATTTGTTAATATTAGTTAGTAAAAATACAACAGTTCATTCATGTCAGCTCAGATGCATTAAATAATACACTGTAAAATCCAACAGTGATTCTATCTAACACTTTTTAGTTAACTTTACTTAATGGCTTAACTTAATTGAACAAATCTAGTAATATGTACTATTAACATACTATGCCTTGTTTACTCAGAAAACCCAAGTAAAGAATAATTGATTGGTTTGAGTGCCATTTTGTCAACAAAAAAGTCACCATTATGGTATTCAGTGTTCCCTTTGGTTGCGCACTTGGAACATTCATATTATTGCAATTGTCTCCCAGCTATAATTGATGCAGCTATCAATCAGTTATTTGGTTTAAAAGGAAGATAAGTGGTTGCTTTTAAAAATTGATCTAGCTTCTGACAGAATAATTAATATAGTTAACAATTTAGTTGGAAATAAGGTCACCTTTTAAAAGCAACCTATGTAACACTTCATTTCATGTCGTAAAATGATCGTTTACAATTTTGTAGCTAATACTTGCATCATAAACACCTTGTGAAACTTTTAACTTGATCATGCTTGAGTCACACACAGACTTTCAGCATCGAAACACAACAATGGTGACAACAATCATAGCTATACTAAGTCAAGATGATCAAATGATCAAATACTCTCTACAGTTCTTGTTTAGTCACTAGAGCTCTTGTGTGAGTGAACTATACTAACTAAGCCTTTGTCAGTACAACATACTGTTTCCTATTCCACTTTATTTGTATTTTTCGTTTTGCATGATTTTTTAGTAACTAGATAGTGTAGAATCTACATAGTGTAGATCAGGGGTCTCAAACTCATTATACCTGGGGGCCGCTGGAGGTAGACTCTGGGTCAGGCTGGGCCGCATCAAGTATTACACATAAAAAGTGTTTCAAGTATTAAAAAAAAAACTGATTCAATCTTCTCAATAATCTTTATTATTAACAGTTCTTCAACATGAATGTTTCTTCTGAACATGAACTGTTCCTCTGAATTTGAACTAAATATAGCCTATTAAAATTAAATCATGTAATATGATGGTTTTAATTTTATTTTAAATAATAGAATAATTCACAGCAAGGCCTTAACCAGGTCAAACAGATCAGTGAGCGAAATTCTAGGTCTAATTCTAGTTGGGAAATAATCTTTTTGGGACTATTTGTAAACAATATTTGCGTCAAATATATTATTAGTCCCGATATCCTTTGCATGAGTGAGTGAGTGAATACATAGATCCGCGAAAGACTTTTGAATTCTCTAGCGGTCTGGTGGTAGAATTTTTGTCAACCGTGTCAAAGGTTCCGGGGTCTAATCCGCCCTCATGTAGTTTTTCTTCATTAAAATCAAAGATGTTCATCAATGATTGTATAATAAGGCCATGGACACGTTTGCATTTTGTTTGGTGATTTCACCGGAAAGAATAGAGTCTCTCTCAGCAACGGCATGAAGCGATAGATTGACGCGCTCGTCTGTGTGTGAAGACCAAAAGAGAATGTAAACCCTGCCTACTTTGATTTGATTGGCCATCTCAATCATTTTGACATTGACGAGCGCTGTTAAACCACATTCGTTTCAACTGTCTGATCAGCTTTGTTCGTCGGTTCCTGTCAATCACGCGGTGTCAACCAATTATACTGCACGAGGGAGGGGCGAGCCAACTCACTCACTCTCTCTCTCTCTCACACACACACACACACACACACACAAAGGAGGTGGCAAGCGCTGCACACGCAAAGACTCAGCAAAAAGGTGCTTTTCAGAGCAACGCGCGGGCCGCACTAACACTAAACTTTGATGTCAAGAAGGGGGCCACAAAATATCACCCTGCAAGTGGCCCGCGGGCCGCGAGTTTGAGACCCCTGGTGTAGATTAATAAATGCTTTAGAAGTAGTTGTCATTGTTAACTCATGTTAAAGGGATAGTTCACCCAGAAATTAAAATTCGGTCACACTTTAGTTTAGGGTCCAATTCTCACTATTAACTAACTATTTACTACGATGTTTGCCTCAATAAACTCCTAATCACTGCTTACTGTCCTCATTTACTCACCTTCAAGTTGTTCCAAACCTGTATGAGTTTATTTCTTCTGTTGAGCACAAAGGGAAGATATTTGGCTACCGTCAACTGGTTACCGACATTCTTCAAAACATCTTACAGGTTTGGAACAACTTGAAGGTAAAAAACAAAATGGGTAAAAAAATCCCTCTAGCAAATGGCACCTTATTTGAAAGTGTTTCCAAAGTTCAATTTAAGTTCACACATTTAAGTCTTATTTGTTATTGGCCCTCTGTCTCTTTTTGAATAAATGTTTTTAGAAAATTTGGCATTGAAAGGAACAGCTGTCCAGTCGAGCACATATTACCACTGGGGAGCCGCATCTGCCATCGACGGGATCAGATACGCTCCAGGTGAAGCCTCGTACTGCTCCATCACATTAAACGAGCTCAACCCGTGGTGGAGGCTGGACCTGCAGGGTTATTACTACATCAACAACGTGACCATCACCAACAGAGCAGACGGCTTTTCTGAGCGCATGACTGGAGTAGAGATCCGCATCGGAAACTCCCTTGAAAATAACGGCAACAACAATCCCAGGTGACATGGCTCGCTGAGCGCGTCCTCAGATGAGGATTTGAGCAGGTCATCTGATGTGTTGTGTTTTCTCTCTCTCTCTCTCTCTCTCTCTCTCTCTCTCTCTCTCTCTCTCTCTCTCTCTCTCTCTCTCTCTCTCTCTCTCTCTCTCTCTCTCTCTCTCTCTCTAGGTGTGCTGTCGTTTCTTCATCTG
The DNA here is from genome assembly GCA_023566225.1 of Romanogobio albipinnatus. NCBI lineage: Eukaryota > Metazoa > Chordata > Actinopteri > Cypriniformes > Gobionidae > Romanogobio > Romanogobio albipinnatus. The sequence goes on from CM042239.1 coordinate 4,539,668, forward strand.
TTCCAGCAGGTGGTACTGTCAGTTTCTTGTGCAGAGGAATGGGCGGTCGTTACGTCAACATGTTCCTTCCTAAAATCCAGACTTATCTTACGCTGTGTGAGGTGGAAGTTTACGGAACAGGTCAATTATTTCTGACATAATTCTACATTAAGATGCGGTCTCATTTAATGTTGTTCACCAAGATTTCACAGGCAAAATCCAGGCATGTAAATAGGAATCCGTGTGATTGGGAAAATCATTTCTCGCTTATTTCACAACCGGTTAAAGTTTGCTTGGTTTGAAAGTGACTGTGTAATCTGTTGTGCTTCATATATATCGCTACACTTATTGGAAATGAATTAATCATTTTTTACCTGCTAAAAATTTTGCTATTGTGACCACTGTTCCACTAGGACGATTTATCAGACGCAAGTTGCCCAGATAGAATGTGACCTGATTTTTTAAGTGTTCATTTAAACATGACATTTAAGCGCCCATGAGCTGAGAGTAGCTAAAAGCATCATCAAACCCACATCCCTGCTTCTCATACCTGTAACATATCCTTCCCTCATGGGTCAAAATGACCCGAAGCCCTAAAATGATGTTGTGCAAATTTTTTTTTTTATTTAACTAGATTTTAGCAATAATTATATTTAATAATATAATTCAAGCACATTCTTCACATTTTTTCAACATAAGTAACTCCAATACATGCAAAAACTTGTAACATGTAAAACAGCCCAAAAAGTCTCACATTGGCTGTCTACGGAAGGATTAGGGCCAAGCAGTAATACAAAAATAAAACCATCTTGAGATTAAACTCATTAAATTTTGAGAAAAGTCAAAATAAAATGTTGAGAATTAAGTCATTGTGTTTCAAGAAAAAACTCGTTAAATCTTCTAAATAAAAAATCTAAATAAAAGTCTAAATAAAATGTTGAGAATAAACACACATTTGATCAGTGTCATGTTCTTTGCATACTGATGACATTTCACCACTTAGTCAAGATATATTTTAGGCTTTCTTTCAATAAAGAAATACTATCAGCTTTAGCTAATTATAACCGAATAAAAAGTAGCATATGAACTTCTCTTTTTAGAAGAAAAAAACATTTGCGTGATGTACTCACTTTTTTCCAGCATGAAATAACAACCAGTGGACAAATGTAAGGTTATCGCTGGCTTTACCTACGCACAATTCATCAAGGTTCCATGGTTTCCCAGCTGGGAAAAGCCATACCTATCCTAGGATACTATAGACACATTATTAATCTTGTTGATCCTCGAGGTGTGAAATATCGACAAACGAGACGCTTGAGAAGCAGTGGTGGAACTAGACCTTTATACATTGGGTGGCCAAGGCTACTTTAGGGGGTCCATAGACTGTATAAAAGTATCATGTTGTAATACTTATTTGATTTTACTGTTTTGATCCATGAAGCATTGTATTCTAATAAATAAGATACCATAATTGTAGATACCAGTGAAATTTCACAATTCTCGGTTCCAACTTTTGCCATGCCTCACACCAGGTGTGTCACGTCCTCAAGTTCAAGGCAGCAATGCAAAACCGTGAATCTAATCACCATACAGACAAAAAGTTCAGTTCAAGAATGGAAAAAGTGGCATTGATATGTTTTACTGTAAATGTGCAAACGGAAACAGAAAGGACAATCTATATTAGCCTCTATAAGCATAGACTTTATTAAATAGTCTTACAAAGAAAGAAACATATCGAAAAATGTCTACTCCAGCCAAATGTAACATTAATCCACTGAGAGGCAAGTTAAAGAACCCAAGTGCAGTTTATTCCAAAATCAAAATTCAAAACATAAAACAAAGATTTGGCTTGGCAATACAAAAACCTCATGCAAACACTCATGCAAACACTCATGCAAACACTCATGCAAACAGTGGTTACACCATCAATATCAGGCAAAGACACACTGCAAACATGAGGGCTTAAATACACATGGACTAATGACCGGCCGAGGGACACCTGTGAACACTGAGGAGACAATGAACCAATGACATGACACAAACACATGAGGGCATGGAAATCACATGACAAGACCAGGAAGTGCATAGCAGTGAACAAAACAAAATGAGGCGTGGGCGGAACTGGACCCTGAGGCGTGGGCGGACCTGGACCCTGAGGCGTGGGCGGACCTGGACCCTGAGGCGTGGGCGGAACTGGACCCTGAGGCGTGGGCGGAACTGGACACTGAGGCATCGGCGGACCTGGACCCTGAAGCGTTGGTGGACCTGGACCATGTGGCGTGGGCGGAACTGGACCCTGAGGCGTGGGCGGATCTGGACCCTGAGGCGTTGACGGACCTGGACCCTGAGGCATGGGCGGACCTAGACCCTGTGGCATGGGTGGAACTGGACCCTGAGGCGTAGGTGGACCTGGACCCTGAGGCATTGGCGGACATAGACCCAGGAGCAACATGGACGGGCCTGGACCCTGAGGCGTGGACGGACCTGGACCCTGTGGCGTGGGCGGACCTGGACCCTGAGGTGTTGGCGGACCTGGACACTGAGCCATGGGTGGACCTGGACCCTGAGGTGTGGGCGGACCTGGACACTGAGCCATGGGTGGACCTGGACCCTGAGGTGTGGGCGGACCTGGACCCTGAGGCATTGGCAGACACAGACCCAGGAGCAACATGGACGGGCCTGGACCCTGTGGCGTTGGCGGACCTGGACCCTGAGGCGTTGGCGGACCTGGACCCTGAGGCGTGGGCGGACCTGGACCCTGAGGCGTTGGCGGACCTAGACTCTGAGGCGTTGGCGGATCTGGGCCCAGAGGCGTAGGCGGACCTGGACCCTGAGGCGTGGGTGGACCTGGACCCAGAGGCGTGGGCGGACCTGGACCCAGAGGCGTGGGCGGACCTGGACCCTGAGGCATTGGCAGACCTGGACCCTAAGGCATGGGTGGACCTGGACCCTGAGGCGTGGGTGGACCTGGACCCTGTGGCGTGGGTGGACCTGGACCCTGTGGCGTGGGATGCCATGGTGGATCAGGCAGTTCAAGAGGCCATGGCAGTAATGGCAGTTCAGGGGGTCACAGACAAACTCAAAAACACAAACATGAAACACAACCCAAAACACCCTGTGACACCTAGGGTGAAGACATTATGCTTATCTACACATAGTATGGTTTGTTAATAGGTGTGTAAAGAATTTGAACTTTAATACCACTGTTTTATACATTGAGACACGTTAAGCGTTTTTCACGTTAAGTGTTTTAGAATGTCCGGTTTTCTTGCGAGTAAATTGTGCAAATTGGACTTTTGGTTTGAAATGAGCTGTTTCGCTGGGTCAATTCTTCCATTTTTCTCTTCAGTATGCATTCAGGTATACACCGATCGGGCATAACATTATTACCACTGACAGGTGAAGTGAAGAACACTGATTATCTCTTCATCACGGCACCTGTTAGTGGGTGGAAAAGATTAGGCAGCAAGTGAAAATTTTGTCCTCAAAGTTGATTAGAAGCAGGAAACATGGGCAAGCGTAAGGATTTGAGCGAGTTTGACAAGGGCAAAATTGTGATGGCTAGACGACTGGGTCAGAGCATCTCCAGAACTGCAGCTCTTATGGGGTGTTCCCGCTCTGCAGTGGTCAGTCTCTATCAAAAGTGCTCCAAGGAAGGAACAGTGGAGAACCGGCCACAGGGTCATGGGCGGCCTCATTGATGCACGTGGGGAGCGAAGGCTGGCCCGTGTGGTCCGATCAAACAGACGAGCTACTGGAGCTCAAACTGCTCAAGAAGTTGATGCTGGTTCTGATAGAAAGGTGTCAGAATACACAGAGCATCTCAGTTTGTTGTGTATGGGGCGGCATAGCCACTGACCCAAAGCACCAACAGTGGCACGAGCATCAGAACTGGACCACGGAGCAATGGAAGAAGGTGGCCTGGTCTGATGAAACACGTTTTCTTTTAGATCACGTGGCCGGGTTTTTATATATTTTTTGAGAAATAAAAAAAACAACCTCTCATTCCATTCATTCCTATCCCTCCCTTTTTGTGTGTGTCTGTATTCCAAGGTCAAGTGCAACATAAGTCCTAAGGTCTTGGCCTACTCCGATGAACACTTTTTTTTCAAAATGACCCGAGTATAGGATGAGGGTTTAATCAAAATATTGTAGAGATGTGGATCTGCTCAATTGTGTTTATTTGTGTCTTTGATGTGCTTGTTGTTTTGCGTTTTTTCAGCTTCTAGGAAAAAAATATTTCTGAGGATGAAATTATCGTCCAGTGTTGATGCAGCTGCAGTGAACAACACATTTCTGCATCAGGTAAGAAAATGAGCAGATTGAAGAATTAGAGGGAAATGGACAAAATCAAATATAATATGATGACACTTCCTGTTGTCGATGATGTTTTCCAATCCACATGAACAACAGTGAACGAAACTAAAAATCAATTTTGCTAGTCTTTATCAATATGGATGGACTTTTTGCGTCTGGTGCTGTTTTTGGTCTCCAGCTGATGTCAAAACCTGGTTTTGGTGTGTTTTAGCTACAGTCTGCTCTGGGGTTGAGTTTCGATTCTGAAGTTAAACTGTCCTGGTCGAGACTCCCGTACCAGGAAGTAATGCACAAGGCGAAAACAACAACAAGGTAAACCTTCAGTACAGAGCAGGTTTATTTCTGAAAGCATGTGTAAACATACTGTCCAACATATAGACTACAACAAAAACTATAAACTTGCTAAACATATTCAAAGCTTAAGAAAATATATTTTCACATTTTAAATGCAACATGTATGTACTTTGATGGGCAAGAAAATACATTTTGTGGCTCATTCCTGGGATTCGGTGCCGTTTGTGTTCCCAGTAAAGATCATGATCTTACTGCCTTAAAATGGTGAACAACATTGAATGGTGAACAACGTCTTAAGGCCCTTTTCACACTGGACGCGTAACAAAAAAGTGAAGCGGAAAAACAAATATTTTGTATGCGAATAGTTCGTGTCAAAACCATTCACATCAGCCGCGACGCGAGTTTGTGACGTCTGTGACGTTTCAGAGCTCCAACATTCCAAAACATTCGCGGTGACAGCTGAGAAAACAGACACTTCATCCTCCAGTGAAGACAAGCTTTTCATTTTATTTAAAAGACTGAAAAGAAGGGATTGGGTGCACCCAGTCTTAAAGAACAGAGAGTCTGAAGGGGAGTATGCTAATCTTGTACAGGAGCTAAAACTTTATCATGGCCGGTTCCGCACTTACTTTCAAATGTCCGTGGATCAATTTGAGGAGTTTATCCAGAGACAGTAGCACCGCATCTGATGCACACTTCAGGAACCAATCCACCCGGAGCAGCTGTGTTTCCAGCTATGTTTCCAGTTGAGTCATAATGTAAACATTTAAGTGCCACAGTCGTACTGACGGAAACACATTGACTTTCCATAGTCAGGGACACAAGGTTTAGAAAAAAATCTACGAGTTTTAACTCAAAAGGTTAATGTTATCATTGTCTGTAGTCTACAGTGGGCAAACAGAACTGCATCTGTACAGCTGTAAACACAACTACTGTAATCTCGTGAGAAATGCGATGCCTGGCAAAGGTTAATGTTGATTGAATAGCTAATGACATCACCTGGACATTTCGTGACCTTTGTTTCCTTGTATGTGATTGGTTTAAGCCTTTTCTGTCGTTGCGAATGTTAAAAAAAAATCGACATTGAAACTAAAAAAATAAACTTAGTTTTTTCACCGCAGCACATTTCCGTTCGGTGTGGAAGCACTCATTACACAAACAGCTGATCAAAAAATAAAACCATTGTGCGAATTATTTGCGCGTCAAAATCGCATCCAGTGTGAAAGGACCTTTAGTCATAAGCCAGCATCCAAATCACCCTGTAGCTCAAGACTGGTTTCCCACTGAAGCTAAGCAGGGCTGAGCCTGGTTAGTACCTGGATGGGAGACCAACTGGGAAAACTAGGCTTCTGCTGGAGGAGGTGTTAGTGAGGCCAGCAGGGGGTGCTCACCCTGTGGTCTGTGTGGGTCCTAACGCCCCAGTATAGTAATGGGGACACTATACTGTAACAAGCACCGTCCTTCGGATGAGACGTTAAACGGAGGTCCTGACTCTCTGTGGTCATTAAAAATCCCAGGATGTCCTTTGATAAAGAGTAGGTGTGTAACCCCGGCATCCTGGCTAAATTTGCCCATTGGCCCCTGTCCATCATGGCCTCCTAATCATCCCCATATATATATATATATATATATATATATATATATATATATATATATATATATATAATAGTGGTGGGCATAGATTTTTTTTTAAATCTAGATTAAAATGGCTCATTTGAATTCTGCCGAAAGCATTCAGAATATGTGTGCTCGTAAGTGATCGTTTGTCTTTTTGTGGTTTGAATAATAAATAACTTCTGTCCCTTTAAGACCTGACGCACACATGGATCCCAAACACTGTTCCTGTGAGCTGCTTACGACTGTGTTTACGTTAAAACTCACCAAGATGGGCATTGAGACATTTTTGAGTGTATTTGACCATTAATAAGCTGGAAAAAGGAGCTCACTTTTGCACTTGTATCAGATATTTCAGTATCGATACATAGCGAAATATGGATATTTTTGACAACACTAGTAGGCATACACACAGGTTCGAAGACTCGTTCTCTCGCCCCCTACAGTGCAATTCGGCTAGTGTACATCTGCGCTAAAATATCAAGGTGAAAGACATCATAGCTTGTGTAGTATAGACCCAGCTCCCAACCCAACTTTGAGAATAGATTACAGGCAATATTTTTTTTATTGCCCTATAAGAGTCTCACGTTAACACAGCACGTTAACGCCGATAACGGCCCACCACTAATATATATATATATGATTGGTATCATCACTCTATCTCCTTTCCCTGTTATTATAAGTTTGTCCACCCTTTATTATCAGTTTGTCCACCCTGTTTTATCAGTTTTTCCACCCTGTTATTATAAGTTTGTCCACCCTTTATTATCAGTTTGTCCACCCTTTATTATCAGTTTGTCCACCCTGTTTTATCAGTTTTTCCACCCTGTTATTATAAGTTTGTCCACCCTTTATTATCAGTTTGCCCACCCTGTTTTTATCAGTTTTTCCACCCTGTTATTATCAGTTTGTCCACCCTGTTTTTATCAGTTTTTCCACCCTGTTATTATAAGTTTGTCCACCCTTTATTCAGTTTGCCCACCCTTTATTCAGTTTGTCCACCCTTTATTATCAGTTTGTCCACTCTGTTATTATCAGTTTTTCCACCCTGTTATCATCAGTTTGTCCACCCTGTTATTATCAGTTTGTCCACCCTGTTATTATCAGTTTGTCCACCCTGTTATTATCAGTTTTTCCACCCTGTTATTATCAGTTTGTCCACCCTGTTATTATCAGTTTGTCCACCCTGTTATTATCAGTTTTTACATTTCATGAAGGCCAAAAGGCACTGAATATCAGGAATGACCCGTGTATAATATTTTGAATATCTTTTACACATATCATCAGGTTTAGTTTATGTTTATGATTATAAACAGTAATGTTATAAAAAAAACTTTCTAAATGAGAAAAAAAAATATTATCTGAACACTAAATAATTTTATGATTGAAGCATTATATTTATGTTTCATTTACAGGTTTTGTGCTGATAAAAAATAACCTGGATACATCTTCCAAGCAGACATTTCTTTATTTTTTTAATTGATTGATTTATGTAATTGTTCCTAATTTATATTAATTATCCTGTGGATGAATAATTCCATATAAATATGCATAAGTAATTTGATAAATGTATCAGTGTACAAACAGTATGGATATTATAGTCATCAACATAGTGGATAATTCAAATGATTTTCAGTCAATGATAACTGCTGACAATATAAGTATATTTTTATCGTGTATCCTGTCATCAACTTCTTACAGTACCATATTCATTAATGCAATTATGATGTCCAAGAACTATTTTACTACACTGTATATTTATCCAGTACATACAACCGAAATATGACCATGATTGTTACATTTATTAACCCTGAACACCCGATATATGAATGTTACTGTGTTGACTACTGTAAAGACTTCACTGAAGGACTCTCTTTCTCTGTCTGCAACTATAAGCACTAAACTCTGACACATAAAACAGAGAATTACACAGTTGTGTTATGAGCTATTTATGAAGACAATGGCAAATGTCTGATCCAAGTGCAATATTAAGCAAAAACAAGAGTGAAGTTAAATATAAGATAAAAATGTTACATAATTTTGTTTAAGCACTATTTAACCCTCTGATGCATGATGTCTACTACTGACAGGTTTTTAAAAGCTTTTTTAAACATTTCAGTTTGTGAAGTTACATCCTTACTGATATAAATCTATATCACTGTTCTCTTGTTTTAGTATTTATTTATTTATGACAACATCAAATCAAAATATCTTATGAAAGTGGTGAAGTATTTGCAATTTGTAATATTATATTTGTTATCTTGCTCTCTCAAAATACTTAATTTTGGGGGGAAGTATGTGAGCAAAATAGCTTAATTTTATATTTTAAAAAATATGCATTACATAAACATTCTGTGTATTTATTTTTTTTCAATAACAATGTTAACATTAAACATACATTTTTGTCATTTTATATGACATATTATTTGTTAAAATAATCATATTTCTGGAAATATAGGAGAATACAAAATACATAATTTTAGTGAGAGAAAAGTTTAATGTTGATATTTATTGATTTATTAAAAGACATTGCTTTTCCTTTTCTTTCCTGATGTAATCACTCGTGTTTCTGAGGGTTAATAAAAACGGCATCTTGCAGTGACTGTATGAATAACTGCCATGCATGAATGATGAACATAATGAAGCTCAGTTGCACCTGAGATCTGCTTCAGGAACCTAGAAATGAAAATCACAGAGCTTCAGGTCTTCCTCATCATTTACTGTGTTTCTCCTGGATTCACTCAAGACTCACCGCCGCCTTGTCTTCTTCCTGAGGTGTTTGAGACCAGCTCAGCGTCACATTGGTGATTCCTCTCACAGCCAGCGTTGACCTCAGCTGCAGTGAACACTTGTTAATATCATATTGATGCATCAGAACAGGATAAGAGACTCACGTCACGCTCTCACCTCTTCAAGCACTTTCTCCATTACTGTCGGGTCGGTCAGATTGGAGCTGGAGTTAAACGCTAGCTTCACAAACGATCGTCTTAAATGTTCTAAAGAAACAAAAACATTCAAAAATTGCATCAAACAAACACGAGTATCAGTCACACATACTCTATCTTTATTATTTCTATCTATAGGATTTCCAATCAGGATTTAGACCGTATCATAGCACTGAGACTGCTCTCATCAGAGTTACAAATGATTTACTCTTATCATCCGATCGTGGCTGTATCTCTCTATTAGTGTTACTCGATCTTAGCGCTGCATTTGATACCATCGACCACAACATTCTTTTGAATAGACTCGAAAATTATGTAGGCATTAGTGGAATTGCCTTGTCATGGTTTAAATCATACCTATGTGATCGTTATCAGTATGTAGCAGTAAATGAAGAGATGTCACACCGATCACAAGTTCAGTATGGAGTACCGCAAGGCTCAGTGCTAGGACCGTTGCTCTTCAACCTGTACATGCTACCACTGGGAGATATTATTAGGAAGCATGGCGTTAGTTTTCATTGTTATGCTGACGATACTCAGCTCTATATTTCTTCACGCCCTGAAGAAACTTACCAATTCACAAGATTAATGGAATGCATAGCTGATATAAAACATTGGATGACCGGTAATTTCCTGCAACTCAATTCAGAAAAAAATGAATTTTTAATTATTGGACAAAAAAGCTCCACAAGTAGTAACCTAGAATACTGTCTAACACTTGATGGCTGTTCTGTCAAGTCCTCGTCGTCAGTGAGGAACCTGGGTGTGCTCTTTGATACCAATCTTTCATTTGAAAGCCACGTTTCGAGTATCTGTAAAACTGCATTCTACCATCTTAAAAATATATCAAAATTACGGCACATGCTCTCAATGCAAAATGCTGAACAGTTAGTTCATGCGTTCATGACCTCAAGGCTAGATTATTGTAATGCTCTATTGGGTGGTTGCCCTGCTCGCTTAATAAATAAACTCCAGCTGGTCCAAAACACAGCAGCTCGAGTTCTTACTAGAACCAGGAAGTATGACCATATTAGCCCAGTTCTGTCAACACTGCACTGGCTGCCTATTAAACATCGCATACATTTTAAAATCTTGCTTATTACTTACAAAGCACTAAATGGTTTAGCTCCCCAATACTTGAGCGAGCTCTTAACATATTATACTCCATCACGTCTACTGCGGTCTCAAAATTCTGGCCAGTTGTTAATACCGAGAATATCCAAATCAACTGCAGGCGGTCGATCCTTTTCCTATTTAGCTCCTAAACTCTGGAACAGTCTTCCTAACATTGTTCGGGAAGCAGACACACTCTGTCAGTTTAAATCTAGACTAAAAACACATCTCTTTACTGTGGCATACACATAAAACACTTTTTCTTTGAAATGATTGTTAGGCTGCATTAACTAGGTCAGCCGGAACCGGGAACACTTCCCATAACACCTGATGTACTCGTTACATCATCAGAAGAATGGCATCTACGCTAATGATATTCTCTCTGTTTTATCCCGAGGTTTACTGCAGTCAGCCGGATCCGGGCCATATCCTGATCAGATGATGGACCTGCGCCCAGAGAAGACCAACACAGGACCCCGAAGTGTCCGCAGAGACCGTGTCAATTAGTCTCCCCCTGCAACTGCCTCATCGACACGGCATCTTAATAAACCTGTCTCCAGTGTGATGAGTCCAATTGTTCGAATATTACAATTAAATAATACTTAAATCGATATGTCATCCGCAATAAACCCGTCTCCAGCGTGTTGCCTCCGGTCCTTCGAATATTCTGATCTATAATGACCTCTGACCTGTAAAGCTGGCAGAATAATAATAATAATACGTTGTTTGTAAATTGGCCAGAGGAGAACTGGCACCCCGACTGAGCCTGGTTTCTCCCAAGGTTTATTTTTCTCCATTAGGTCACCTGATGGGGTTTTGGTTTCCTTGCCACTGTTGCCTCTGGCTTGGCGTGCTCAGTTGGGGACACTAACATTTTTAAACTAAACATCGAAATAAATCTAATTAATAAACTAAATGAACCATATAATAATGAACCATATATTACTGATCTAATTATTGATCTAAAGCCCACACTGTCACCGTATGGAAATTTAAACTGATGACATCAAATGACTATACAGCTTAATAAAATTATGCTGCATTATTTTCCTGTTTAACACTGTAAAGCTGCTTTGGAACAATCTACATTGTTAAAAGCGCTATATAAATAAAGTTGACTTGACTTGACTTGACTTGACTATTATTATTTATTTTTTTAAATATGCAAGCACAGTCACAACCATCTACGCCAGGGGTGTCAAACTCAGTTCCTGCAGAGTTTATGTCCGTGTAACCGGTCCTACTCCACCCGCTCCAAGCGGGATTCAAACCGAGGTCTCCGGTGTGGGAGGCTGGCACTCTAACAAGGACGCTAAAGACCAAAGCCTCTAGCATCAGTCACTGGTGCGCCTCTTGAGATCAGGGGAGTGAGGTTTACATGTACAGCTCATACTGGCCTACGACAGTTGCATCCGCACCTGATTCAGCTGCCCAAGTCCTTCAGGCTCACAGTTATTTGTGTTGGAGCAGGTGGGAATTAAACTATGCAGGTCTCTGGCCCTCCAAAAACTGAGTTTTGCACAGTTTATCTACGCAGAAGCTTGTATATGCATTCAACAGGTACAGTATATCTGCACAGAAACATAAATCATGAATGATTGGATTTGTGTGTGATCACCTGTCTCATATACCTCCACCTCGCACACGGATATAGTGCCCCACCATGTAAAAATCGTGATGTACTGTCCCTCCAGTTCACCGCAAGAGTAGGTGATGGCTGCTTCATTACTTGGGATCTTGGTACATCTACACAATCACACACAATCAATATTACCATTGTTCTTTTTCTTCACATTATTAACCAGTACATTTATCCAAAGCAACTTACAGTTTGTTTTCATTACACCAGAGAACTTATTACAGGGACAATCCCCCTGGAGCAACATGGAGTAAAGTGCCTTGCTCAAGGACACACTGGTGGTGGCGACTGCTGGAATCGAACCAGCAACCTTCTGAATTATAAGGTCCATGGTTTAACCCACTGGACCACCATCTCCTTACCAAGTCTTATAATCACTCACTCACTCACTCACAGACACACACTAACTCACTCACAGACACACACTCACTCACTCACATACTCACACACGCACACACACTCACTCACTCACACACACACTCTCACACACACACACACTGAGTACTGAGATAAAGTTATTAGTTCAGATGTAAACACTGACGTCTACAGAAGCAATCAAAATGCATCAAATCACCTTTTGAAAGTAACTTGACGCTTCAAATACAGATTGTATCGATTATATAATTACACCAGTAGGTGGCGACAAGTGACTGTTAAAAATCAACTGAATCTTTCATTCATGAGATTCATTCAAAATCGTAGATTCATCCAGTAATGAAGCAAGTGCAGTCTGCTTCCAAAATCGCATACTTCCCTATTATTGTCACCGTTATGTTCAGTTAGTTTCTGTTTTCATGGACTTTCAGTTAGTTTTCATTTATCACGTGTCTTCCTTGCTCAGATTCCCGCCACCCATTTGTCTCCTTTGTTACCGTCATTATTAGTTAGTTTTTTTCAGCTGTGTTTGATTAATATCTTCTTTGAGTTTGTTATTTATATGGTACTTTCTCCTGCACTCATAGTCTGGTCACGTTTATGCATATGTGTGTGTTATACTGCTACCTGTTTTGGATTATAAATTAACTTTGTGTTGGGACCTTACATCTCTTCGTCTGCCTGCCTGCACATAACGTTACAGATGACCGGACCTAAATAAATGGATTGGAATGCTAAGTTCATCCAAGTGGCTCAGGAGAACACAGATTTTCTCTCATTCACTGCTGTTTTTTTTGTCTTGCCGTCACCAGCCCATTCAAAAACTTGGTTCTGGATCAGGGTGACCTTTCACCACCCAATTGACCTCCTAGACATCACTGGAATTAACTGGAGGAAGGCCATCGTTAGGAGTCTGGAGAGTGTCCAGCCCTGATTTAAAGCACAGAGCCGGATTTGCCATCTTTGACCAAAGGGTGTGACCCTGCAACACCAGTGGCCGAGAGAAGGGGAACCGAGGACTGGCTGATGGACATCAGTGAGGAAGGATCGACGCCCACCCAGCATCTACTGCTTCATTGCCGTTTAGGGATAGCACTGAGAATGATAACTCATCTGTTGTACCTTCATCGCTGTTTAAAGACAGCATTATGAGCGATATGGACGGTGATTTACTCATTTCATTGATCTTTGTGGACTCTGTCTCACTCACCATCATCCTGTCCAGTCTCATGTCACAGAGCTCAGCCAGTCCTCCAGTCTACCACTGCTAGAATCTTGCAGCCCTGCGGTGTCTCTGGAGATGCCCTGCCGGGATGTCGAGCCGAACCTTTGGCCTCAGATCCCTTCGCTCCATCCCGGTTCGTTGACTTGTCGATGTCATCCTGGCTCCTCCCTCCTTTGGCTCCACCAGAGACCCTCGGCCTGGTGGCTCCACCGGGTTCCCTCGTCCCACCGAATCCCCCTTGGTCAGTCGTTGCACTACCTACTTCACGGACATACTGGCTGTCCACTTCACTCCATCCCTACGGCTGCAGCGGACTCCTTCCTCCCTTCAGTTGCGCCTCTGTCCTCAGTCACAAAGGCATCGCTCCAGATGGCTCCGCCTCCACCTCTCGCCGCCGTGGCATCGCCTGGGTCTCCATCGATGTTGCTCAGCTCCATCGGCCCTCCGTCTGTGCCATCGGATCCTGGGTCCTCTTCTGCCATCACCATCCCATAGCCACATCCTGCCACCATCCCTTCGCCATATCCTCATCGTCCTCCTAAACCCCCTCCATCCCTCCCTCTGCCATCATTCTACTACAGTGCGAGGTTGCGCCTTGCCAGAAGGGGGTGTGATGTCACCGTTATGATATATAATATAATAAAAGTAAACTTTGTGTTGGAACCTTAATCTTCTGCATCTTAGTCTGCCTGCCTGCTTACACCGTTACAATTATATAGTAGGCATTATGTAACAAAATAAATATGTCCGAACACACAGTCCTCATAAAAGAGCAGGCAAAAAGTCCCCGGATGACCTACTACTTCCGGCGGGATTCTGAAGTGTGCATATGATGGACACTTTACTATCCCATGAGGCCACATGAGAGGATTTATGAATGGAAGTGAAGTGACGCAACTGGCTCTGGTAGCTCACTTGATAATGACATGGCGAATGCAGTACGTCAGGATCACATTCATACTTTTAGTGCTTGCAATTAAAATAAGTACATTATCATGAGAGTATGCGATTTCAGACACAGCATGCATCTTTATAAGTCACTGAGTCACTGAATCATCCATTTCAAAGTGAATGAATCAAAATGAAACATTTTTAAACAGACTGCAGCAAGTAAATTACATGTTTTTTTAGTTTTGTTTAGATTAGTTTCATTTTTACTACTGTACAATTTTTCTCTCATGGTAATTTGAATTAATTTATTCATTTGCGATTTAATTATGGTAACACTTTAAATATTCTACTGACTATAAGTGACTTTGCAAGTACTTGTCAACTTTTTTACTAATCCTATCCCTAATAGTCTTGTAATGCTCTCAGTGCCGATCCTCCCTATACACAAAATATGCACGTTGAGTAGGGCCCCCGAGCTATCAGAGGGCCCCCTTGCTCTCAAGAATGATTTAGGGCTGTGTTTTAGTTTTGTTTGTGATTTTGGCTTCCAACGATTATGAAGGCATGCTGTTAAAAAAAAAACAAGACAAGAGAATTATTTACTGTTTCTCGCTGAATAAAATTAGTACATTTAATAAGAATCAATATATATTGAATACAGTGATGCATTTTGTTTTAATTGTTTTATATTTGATCACTAAAATAAATTTCTGTACAGTAAACTATTATTTAATAGTAGTCGGCTAAATTGGAATTGTAATAAAACTTTTTTTCCTGTTGTATTGTATTGTTTTTCTGAACGTTTCAACTAATCTGCTCTAAAAGAACAGATTAAGGGGTTGGAGGTCATTTTGGGGGTTTTATGAACGCACTGACAGAGGTCCCTGGACAAAATTTTCCTTAGGCGCCACAGAAGTCTAGGACTGGCACTGAATTCTCCAATAAGAGTTAGTTGACAAGTAGTTGCCACGATACTTATAGTTAGTAGAATGTCTAATGAAATATAAGTATATCTGAAGCATCTCACTTAATCCTGTCATCCCAAAAGTATTCCAGTGGTTTTCCGGAAAAAAATATGAATGGTTCATTCGTTCCTGGAAAGCTGCCTTCTCTGTAAGTGACACCCACGTTGATCGCTTTATGAACTGATTGGAGATCCAGCCTCCACCACTGTTCACTATCCTGAATGGTTGCGGTGCAAGAACTAGAAGATGTAGAGAAATCCTTCTCGCCATCGATGGCGAGGTCCGCGGACTGACCATTGTATGTCGTTGACTGTGTGGCATTTCCACTTTGCGCCAGATTCTCTGGAAAAGGCAGATTATTTTGATGTGGAGAAAATCAGGGAACTTTCATTTAAAATAACTTTTAATTTGAGTGGATCTTAAGGTGAAAATGAACAAAACTCCAATGAACAAATGAACAAAATGAAAAAAAAAAAATCATAAAGTTTATTTAGATACATTTGTGTGTGTGTAGTTGAAAACCTTAAACGACATATTGCAGGTTAGAGACTCCAGTGAGTCAATGTATAGAAAAATAATGTAGGAACTAGATTTTCTATAAAATATACTTATAAATACACTATTACGGCTTTTGGAGTCGTTTTTGTGAGAAAACATCTTTCGCATCTAAAAATGCCAAAACCGGACGTGACGTAACGAGAGGGAGTGCGGTGAATTTCAGCGATAGGAAAACAATGGATCGCAATGACAGTTCGGACGCCGAGGACTTTATAAATGTTTATTAATACTCATATGGAAGACCACAGCCATACAATTATGACACAATTAGGGACAGACCAGGATTAGACAGAACAACGATTAGAGGAGACAAATTGAGTATTTGTGTGAGGAGAAACAGTGGAGAACAGCGCAGGTGTCTCGGTGAGAGACCAGTGTTTGCTTATAGATATATACATGCTAGCTAACGATATGAACACTGTGCTCAGATTACAATACTGTACTGATTATTATCATGTATCAGGCAGTAGCACAGCGGGTCACGTTATTGTCATCTAGTATTGATACTTACCAATAACAGAAACTAATAAGCTTTGACCATCAGAAAAAAGTCACACTCGTTAATATCCGTCCACACTAAACGTTATTTGATATAACGTTAGCGGTTTCTCATCACAACTGATTTGGTAATTAGCAAACGTTTAAAAAAACAAGACTCACGTCACGGTGCACAGTTCACGTTTTCTCCGAGCTGCATCTCTGACGGATCCGTGACCATCACATCTCCCCAGTAGCAGTATTAACATTAAGTGACATGACATCGGACGCACACATGCCAATGGCACATGTCACTATGCGTATTGGCACATCCGGTCTTCATTGGCATATGCCAGTACATAGTGGCATGTGCCACTGACATTATCGCGACACACTGACACTGACATGACACTTGACTTGAACCGAGTCGCGGAACATCTCGCCATGTGTCGTGACACCGCCAGTAGTGACTGACAGATTAATCGAGCACCTATACTGACGTAATTTTGACACAAAATCCTACATGAATAGCATAATTGTGATATTTTAAATATCAATTAAAGGCAGTAATATTTTTTCAAACTTGTTCATAATTGCCTATTTCCGCGTGCAAAATATGCGGGGATAGCATGAATTCATAATCCCTGCATTTTCATTGCAAAAAAGTCATATATTAGCAGAAAGTTGAAAAATGTTAGTTTACTTCACACAAGAGCCGCCATTTCCCCCTGTTGCCATGGGAACGTTTTGAAGTGACGTAATTACCTGACGCGAACGTCATCGAAAAGCTGCAAACCCCGTGGAGAAACCATAGATATCGGTGAAACCATGATGAAGCACGCAAATTCCTATTTGCCAGCAAAAATAACAGCAAAAGACGCGCAAAGCAGTTTCCCAGTGTGCTGACCGATTTCAAAACACAGCATCATGAAGCTTTGAAGCATTATGAATCAGTGAGTCGATTCAGCGGTTTGAAGCGTTATGAATCAGTGAGTCGATTCAGCGGTTTGAAGCGTTATGAATCAATGAGTCGATTCAGCGGTTCGGATCGCCAAAGTCACGTATTTCAGCAGTTTGACACGCGATCCGAATCATGAATCGATTCACTGATTCATAACCCTTCAAAGCTTCATGATGCATTGTTTTGAAATCGGTCCAAATTGAGCCATGTGTTTATTAAGGTCTTCAATAAAACAAGATGAGAACTTAAATATTCAATTAAAAATATTCGCTTTTTTTCTCTTTTTCATCAAACTGCAGTTTTTGCAAGTTTTATCGCATAAAACTGCATAAATATCCCGCATTTTCCATCACATTTTTTAAGAAAACGTGCCGCATAATCAAGGATTTTTGCCCGCAACAATCACAAAAAAAGCCGCATTTTTCTGGAAGGACTGGTATGACGTTATGAGTATGTACTTGAGTGAACTTGAATGTACATACATGGCATGAATAAAATATTTACATTACCAGCACATAATTCCAAACTTTTTTTTCGAAAAAGTGTGAGACTGTATTAATTTGTGTTAATGTACATACTTTGTATTCATCAAAGTAAACACGACGGCAAAGAAGCATCGCGTGTGGTTGTTTATTCATTTAATATCATAGGCAAGCTACACACTGGCTGTGTACTAACACGCGAGGCTCGAGCCACGCCGAAAGCACATGCTAGAAATAGAACCGATGCATAGAATAGAATAGGAAAAGCTGTTTGTAATTTTGACACAAATACATATTAATAAATGACATTTTGATGTTTGAAAGTCTCTAGGTTTTGACATAAATGCAGATATAATTGTAATTAAGAAAAAAAAAAATCTTGATCAAATATTGCACCTGTCAGAACGAAATATTCTGTAGCCTATTTTGTCGTCAATACTGGCGACATTGGGAGCATCTCTGATCAGGGAGTCAGCCCATTGACTTATGTTTCAAGAACTGATTGAGACACACCCGTGGTCTTTGCTGTATCAGGAGGCTATATATTTATGTTTAACATGAAGTATAGCCCTCCCTGTACGTCACCTAGCAGCAGCAGCGCCGCGCCAGACACGCTTCTGGTGTGTAAAGACATAGAAAACGCCATGCTCACGCCACGCAGCCAGTGTGTAGCCGGCCTTACATAAGTATAACAATAGCTGCGTTTCCATTACAGATTTGCGCAAAACTTTTACGATATTTTCTAAAAGTCGATAAAAAAATTTTTGCGAAATGACGGCGTTTCCATTAACTGATGTTATGCGACTAAAACCATTTTTTTCCTCTCGTGATAAATCATTCCAAAAATCATGCTACGTATGTTGTTAGGTTTATTTATTATTAATGAGACGTGTGTGTTATCCAAGCATTGATGGCAAGGAAAGCACCTTATACTTGAGAGGCACACATGAGGTGTTATGATAAATTGTGGCATTTGTTATTCTATTGTTTTTTATGAGTTTAATAAAGAACTTGTCTTCTGTCCAAACATACCATCATCTATAAAGAATGATCGACATTTACATATGCCAGGTTATTGTGACGCATTGCCACATATAGAGACGAGCGAAAAGTTTTAATTTGCATGGTGTAACTCAAAGGTTTTTTTTTTATCACTTTGTTATTTTGGCTTGGAATTTCGTTTGTTGTAAATATAAACTGAATTTAGAAATGCTTTTGAAATGAAGAACTTTGCGTTTAATAAACAAAATATATTTTTGAAATGAAGACAGCGTTTGGAGTGGAGTGCAAAATAATCCACGGCCTTTGCTGTTATTGAGTGTACACAAATAAAAGTAGACAGTTTACTGTTTATAATTATGTCTCGCACTTAGCCTATCTGTATGGCTAAAAATGACAGAGTATTGTGAGTTTCCGCTGGAATAAGGAAAAAATCCATCAAAAGGTGCCGACGACTTCGTCGGACAGAGGGTTAAAGAAAACGTAGCCTATTTAGTTTCATATAGTTGTCTAAATATTATAATCTTTTAATTTCATATGTTGATTATGAAAAGTGAGCAGCATGAGTAAGGCACATAATCAGATGCGCATATGTCTGGGGACATGGATTTTGAGCATTTCATTGAATTGTGTTTTCTAGAAAGTCTTTCTTTAAAATTAATTTTGTTTTGTATAAATTGTATTTTAATTTTGATCAATGTTTAATCAGCTATTTGGCTGGATATTTAATAAATAAGAAGCAAACCAAGATCGTCGGGAATGGATTGACGTGCTGGCCTGTTTCCTCAGTCTTTGAGCAAGGCTGAAACTATAGCGTCTTTCAGTTTTAATACATTTCTTGAATATATGTCTTAATTACAGTAGGCCTAGATAGTTATGATATTTGTGGTTGCACCGGGGTCCGTCATTATAAAATTACGGCACTTTCCTTATTAGGAGAAAATATATGTCGTTTTAACGTGGAAAAAAAATTATATGTAGGCCCAATGTGAGAGCAATGCATGACCGTACCAGGTGACCTGTAAATGCGAAAAAACTGTTTCCATTGCAGTTTTGCGAAAATTTCCTTTTTCGAATGGCCTGAAAAACCACCTCATGCGAGCGTAAAAACTTTTTTGCAATATATGGGAGTTTTTGCGAAATTGACGCGTTTCCATTGGACGTATTTTCAATTCACAATTTGAAGGGTAATGGAAACGTCTCGGTTACGGATGTAACCCTCGTTCCCTGAGGAGGGAACGGAGATGTACGTTAGTGACTAACGAATGGGGGTTTCGCTTAGAAGCCTATCATCTTCGAGCATATAGAAAACGCCCAATGGGAATTTGCGGAATTTGCATACGTAACTCCGCCTCACCGCGTGAGTATAAAAGGAAGTGCGTGGCAATATCGCATTATGTTACCTGCTGAGGAGCCAAGACTGAACTCCGCGTTCCAGGTACAGCTGATGTGGCAACGGAACGTACGTCTCCGTTCCCTCCTCAGGGAACGAGGGTTACATCCGTAACCGAGACGTTCCCTTTCGTTCAGTCACTACGACGTACGTTAGTGAATAACGAATGGGGGTTCCAATAAAATCCCGCCACTCAGCTGTCTTCCAGTGCCCTGCGTAAGTGTGAGTTCCCTGTCGTAAGACTAATACAGACGAAGGACTCACGCCTATCACAGGAATACCAAGGTACACTGGGAAGCATATCCCAGTGAAGGAATGCAAAGATGCCTGCCCGTAGGGAGGACTTAAGAGTACACATATGACCCGCTAAGGACTGCATATGGAAAAAATCTAGGGAACCAGCCGCAGGTGGAATTTTCCAGGAGGCTGAGGGGAACCATGCACACAGGGCACCTGGCCGGACATGAGGATCTGGGCTCGTTTGAGGGCAGACACACAGGTATCGGCGTAAGCAGTGCTGGAGGAACTCTCGGGGAAATTCACCTGAGGGAAAATATCGCACGTATCCAGTCCGTGGAGTGGAATGGCGAGCAAGCGAAGACACCTGAGCCTGGCCCATTACCGGCCCCTCAGGGGAGCGAGTACATAGTCGGACACTGGCTCCACTCGGAGATTGTAGAATCTGGCGAATGTGTTCGGTGTCGCCCAGCCTGCAGCTCTGCAGATGTCTGTTAGCGAGGCGCCATGCGCTAAGGCCCAAGAGGAGGCCACATTGTGAAATGTGCCCTGACCCCAAGGGGACATGGTCGACCCTGCTGCTGGTAAGCCAAAACAATGGTGTCCACTATCCAGTGAGACAGCCTTTCCTTTGAGAGATCTCTTCCCTTCCGCTCTCCACCATAACAGACAAAGAGCTGGTCTGAGGTCCTGAAACACTGCGTGCTGTCTACGTAAGCGCGGAGGGCGTGTACTGGACAGAGCAGTGCCAAGGCTGGGTCTGCCTCCTCCAAAGGCAGCGCTTGCAGGTTCACCACCTGGTCCTTGAATGGAGTGGTGGGAACCTTGGGCACATATCCAGGCCGGGGTCTCAGGATCACGTGAGAGTTAGCCGGCCCGAATTCCAGGCATGCTTCGTCAACCGAAAATGCCTGCAGGTCCCCGACCCTCTTAACAGAGGCCAATGCGGTCAGCAGAGCCGTCTTCATCGACAGGAACTTAATATCAACCAACCGCAAAGGCTCAAAGGGAGGCCTCTGCAGAGCATTCAGAACTACTGCGAGGTCCCAAGAGGGTACGAGAGGAGAGCGAGGAGGAACCTGATGACCAGGTCGTGCTGACTTACCTTTTTGTCCCCCAAGAGATCGTGGTAGTCAGATATTGCGGCCACATAAACTTTAAGGATGGAGGGAGACAGCCTTCGCTAAAACCCCTCTTAGAGGAACGAGTGCACGGACCCGATCAGGCATTTCCAGGGGTCTTCTTGGCGAGAGGAGCACCAGGTGACAGTTCCACTTCAACGCATAGGCATGCCGAGTGGACTCAGCCCTAGCGGAAGTGATGGTGGCGACCACCGGAGGTGGTAGGCCACTCAAACCTGCCGCGTCCCATCCAGGAGCCACACGTGGAGGTTCCAAAGATCGGGACGCGGGTGCCATAGGATGCCCCGTCTTTGAGTAAGGAGGTCCAGTCTCAGAGGAATAGGCCAGGGAGGGGCTGTCGCAAGGAGTATGAGTTCGGGGAACCAGGTCCGGCCGTGCCAGTACGGGGCGACCAGAAGGACCTGCTCCTTGTCCTCCCCTCTGAAAAAGTTTCAGTGGAACCGCACTCTTGCTCTCGATTTGACGGAGGCAAGTCAGCAGAGACTGCGCGCGCGCTCGAAAGCTGCGCGCACATTGCGACCGAGTCGATGTCCATACCGAGAAAAGAGATCCTCTGCGCTGAGCAGAGTTTGCTCTTCTCCCAGTTGACCCGACGGCCCAGACGGGCTAGGTGTTGGAGCACCCGATCTCTGTGTCCGCAAACCTGCTCCCGAGAGTGGCCCAGTATGAGCCAGTCGTCGAGGTAATTCAGGATGCGAACCCCGTGCTGCCGAAGGGGTGCAAGGGCTGCCTCGGCAATCTTCGTAAAGACGCGAGGGGAAGCGCCCAGGGAAGCACACACCAGCTGTCAGACAGACCACTGCGAGATCAGCAGGCAGGAAGTATGTGATCACTGGAAAGCGCTGTCACACCAACACCAACTGTAAAGCTGCTCGTCTCGAAGAAGCTGACAGAGTCTCAGAAGGCTTGTGAGGAGTGAAGAGAGGTACTCTTGGCTCCGAAAGCAGAAACATAATGCGATATTGCCACGTACTTCCTTTTATACTCACGCGGTAAGGCGGAGTTACGTATGCAAATTCCGCATGCCCCATGGCATTGGCACGCCATTGGGCGTTTTCTATATGCTCGAAGATGATAGGCTTCTAAGCGAAACCCCCATTCGTTAGTCACTAACGTACGTCGTAGTGACTGAACGAAAGGGAACGCGGCTATTGTTTGACTCCATCATATCGCCGGGATGATAATCCTCTGGTCTAAAGCACCACACACACCACTGCGTGTTTTACCCTTTCATATGGTATTTTCATACAAGGTTATATATTAATCTCGAAAAATATTTAACCTGCAATATGCCTTTTAATTTTTGGCCCAAAACAAGCCAAACAGTTACTGTACCTTTAGCGCCATCTGCCTGTTCCTGAGCACAAAACAGCCCTGCAGGTGCAAACAATATGCTATGACAATCAGACATGATGAGGCAAAGAGGCAAATGAGCATCCAAATGACATTAGATTTGTTTTGTAAAGCAGTGAATGAGCAATGAATCATGCACTGATGCACTAAAGTCAAAGTACAACAAACTGAAATACTTGATTAATGTACATGGTGATTTTCTTAATTCTAATAAAAAACACATTTATATGCACAGATAAATGTGCTCATAAAAATGATTTGAATGAGCACAATTTAAACTTTCATATCTTCAGAAAGACCATACAAATCTGAACAAATACTATGGAAGTCAATGGGGCCCATCAACTGTTTGGGTACTGATATTGCACAAAATATCTTCTTTTGTGTTCAGCAGAACAAAGAAACTCATACAGGTTTGGAACAACTTGAGGAGTAAATGATGACAGAATTTTTATTTTTTCATTTCTTTAATGCACGTTCACACCAAGAATAACTATAACTACATTAGCGTCCACACCAGTGCACAATATTAATCTGTTTATTCTAAACACGCGCTGCTGTTTTGACGTCTGCCGCTTTACATCACATTACATTTCACATTCGTTGAGTTGAGCGGGAGTCATTCTGATTGGCTGTCAATGTTTTTATCATAAAGCTTTGTTCTGAAAGTGATTCCAACAACATCATTCCTCTGTGCTGTTATCATTAAAGTTGTGGTGTGGACTCTGCTATTATATTTTTGAAAGATTTTTACAACAATATATTTATTGTTATAGTTATCATCCTCGGTGTGAACGGGCCTTTATTCTTTTACTGTCAATGAAAGTCTTACGTTACCGAACAATAACAGCCAGCGCTCGATGATCCCCATCCTCTCACAGAGATGTAAAAATGTATATTGCTCTGTAATGTTGGGACAAAAGACAAAGATGTGAAATATGACCAGTCCTATAGTAGTCCGTTACTGATTACAAATGACATGACAAACATTGTAGTTTATAACGTAATGGGGTGATGTATTCTGACTTTTGACAAAACTCATTTATCATATATATATATATATTTATTTGAATATAATAATTAATTATTATATCTTTGTACATCCATTCCAAAACTGGAAGATTTTCCCAATTATAAGCATTAGGGAGAAAAGAATCAGGGAGAATCAATACATTTGTCTGATTGATATGTAAGTATGTAGTCAATAAAAAATAACTAATCTGATTATGTGCATTTAAAAATGTAAAATAATCTACGACGTCTTCATTTTTTTTAAATCTGGTCATATAGTCCAGATTACATATAATCAGTTAGTGCCCAGCATTAATTATGACAAACAATAATGGGCCATCTGTAAGTGTTTTACATGACAGTTAAGTCACAATATCATTGAAACCCCATTAAAAACATGTAAAACTTTCTGTAATACAAGACACGGAAAAAAAACAATAAGTAAGATTTACTTAATTTTTCTTTGGCAAGTTTTTGCACGCATATTTTTAAAGTAAATTTCACTTATGAAATTAAGTAAACTCTACTTAACCAAGTCAAGTAAAATTAACAAAGAAATTAAGTAATTTTAGTGAGTAAAATAATAAGTAATTTCTACTTAGGTGAAGTTGCCTTTGCAATACATTTTACTCAAACAAACATAACAGTGAATTAAACCACACTTGTGTATGCTTTACCTAGACATAGATACTGTGTAGAAAGACCAGTATCAGAAAGGTTGAGGCTTTAATTTCTACTAGCTTGACTTGAGTACTAATGTAGAATTGACTTACTTTTTTAAAAAAATTTGTCTGAACTAACTTTTCATGTAGAAATGACATTAGTTTTTTTCTGTAGTATTTACTTCACCACAGAATCATTTTATCATTGAACAACAACGATGAGAACGAAACATTGTTGCATTTTTTTATTAATGTAATCTTTTAACCCTTTTTTAACAGTTTATTTTATGGTTTGACACTCATTAATCATGAACTGTCATCACTAATGATATGCAGTCATGTGTTTTAATTAAAAATGAAGCGAACTGACCTGTCCTGTGAAATCCGTACGTTCTGGATCAGCAGCTTCTGTCTGCAGGATGATGGAGTGGTTTATAATCTGATGATGATTCCTGACCACGACTGGTTTTCTTTCAGTGTGTGACGTCACAAGGCAGGGCAATTTGGGCTGGGAGTCGGATTGAGAGATTCTGTTCTGAGAGACCAGATTCCAGTACTAGACAAATAAAATACTGGAATTCTTGTTTATAATCATATGTTCTGAATCACAAAGATATATTGATATTAAGATACATTTTAAAAATATGTAAATGGCTTTTTGCATGTGAAATCGTTTAGGGACATTTGCAAAGATTTAACATATTTGTACCATTTGCATAAATGAGTCATGCGACTTGTTTGTACTTTAACTCAAGCATCTGGACACATTGCAGTTGGACGTTCGCCTAGCATTTTTTAAATGTCACGAATGTTCAGAAAACAGTCACATAATGTTTGAAGAACGACAAAATGGAATGTATCACCAAAAAAGGTTTTTTTCTGTTCTTTCAAACTGGACCTTTTTGAATGGTCAGAAATAACATTTTCATGGGAATGTTATCAAAATGTTTGTCAGCTGAGGTTACGACTCAGTCACAGGTTCAGAACTTTGTCTAACATTTTGGCAAGGTTCTCTCAAAGTTATGAACAAACATTATTCCACTAACAAAAAAATATAAGTTATTTGTTCTTTAATAATGTTCTCAAAATATTACCTCAAAAACATTAGACTATTCAAATTCTGAAATGTTTTAGTTGGACATTCGTCTGGCACAGTGGTTCTCAAAGTGTGGTACTGCCTCTAGTGGTACGCAGAGGAATCACTAAATAAATCAATGTTAAAACACATTTAATCTTTCTTTATTTGAGTACAGGTTTTTTTACATTTAAGTACAGTACAGTTTTAATTTACACATTTTTATTTAATCATTATTTTATTATTTTATTTACCAGTATGTAAGCACAGTGCAGTGTTAAATGTACAAACTGTGTATTTACAATGTTAAAGTGGCTGACAATTAGCCTGACGTCGTCATACTCAATTCTAGTCAGAATTTGAGTCTGCTCTGCTCCGTTGGGCTGTGATTATGGGGCGTGTTTCAACCGAACCAGGAAAGACCTCAATTGGATAGACTTACAACCAATCAGAACAACGGAGCGACACATGACGTTAGTTGTCAAATGTCAACAGAACTCAACTGCACTGTGTTGCCAAGTCCGCGGGTTGAAGCAACCCCAATTTTGTGATATACAGACCCAGGAATGCGAAATTTAGCAGCCGTGCCAAAATAACACATATTTTACCCCCCAAATGCCATTTTTCCCGGAGAACCCCCCCCACCCGGAAAGCTATTGGGCTTGTTTTTAGCTAGTTTTGAGTAGCAATTGGGCGGGTCACGTTAGAAGAAGAAGAAGATGAGTGTAAACGATCTTTGCCGGTGTTGTAAAAAAGAATTTTTTACTTTTTACTTTTAAGAGTACTTACCAACACAATCATCATTTCTGAGAGAAATAGTAAAGGTGAATGCATATACGAACAAGTTCTCCGTTTAGGATTAGAACGAATTCAACCCAAGCGCCTTTGATGACGTGGATGATTACGTTACTGTTTATCATCTGTCCATCATCGTCTAAAGCCCGCCCTGACAATTTCATTGGTCCGAACAGTTTCTGTTCGGGCATAATTACTTCTCTATGGATCAAGTCCAGACCGAACTGCCCGTGCAAAAAAATTGTGGGCGGGGCTAAGTTCATCTGGCATCCAGGCTAGCTGACAACAATAAATAGGAATAAACTGCCTTGTTTTTGAACTGTGCAGAGCTATAGCTGAATAGTTAGGCCTACTACGCTACTGTATTTTAATGTTGGTCATTATGGTGGTACTTGGAGAGCCAAATATTTTCTGAGGTGGTACTTGGTATGAGACTTCAGAGATACTTCAAAAGTAACTCTCCCATAATGTTTGAAGAATGTTAAAATGGAATGTTCCTTTAACATTTGCCTAACCTACCGTATATACCCGAATATAAGACGACCCTGAATATATATCCAGACTTATTTTTGGGGAAAAAAGAGATTTTTGTGGAAAAGATCTGGTTTTCAACAGAAAATAATTTTATTTGAAAATTCTACTGATAATTCATTGGGAAAAAAAATAAATAATTTAACACCATTCATTAAATAGTTTGATTAATTTGTCACAAAATAAAGTGCACTCTGTCAATGAGTTCAGAAATGAACGAATGAGTGACAAAAATGAATAACTTTTTCACAAAAATACAATTATTATGTAGGCCTATGTATGTATGTATGTAATTGTGGTACTGTGAAGATAGATAGAAAATAACCATCTGCTTTTAATCAAACACATCTGACATTAAAGTCTTGAAACAAACCAAACTGTGGGGTTGCAATAAGACCAGCAGTGCAAATGGGCCTTAATGCTGCACATTAAACTAGGCCTATTCCTCGCAGAGATCCAGTGTTAATTTCGTTGACAAATAATTTTCGTCATAATTTTCGTCAACAACCTTTTTTCACTGACGAAAACGAGACGATAACTAAATAAAAACTAGTGATGGATGACAAAAACTATAACGAAAATCAACTGTCATTTTCGTCAACAAATAATAACGAGACGAAAATGTTAGGGAGGGACGATTAGGGAAGAGATCCAGTCAGAACTGATTGTTATGATCCTGGGCTTCTATTTCCTTTCTCTCTGTCTCCCTCTTGTGGTCATTCACGCACTCATTCACTCATTACGCTCACTCATCTCTACTCATTATCTCTTACAGCTGTTTCCCCTTCCCGCTCTGTTTCCCCACCTGTTCTCTCTTTTCCCTTGATTGTCCCAGCTTCTTATTCTCTCTCCTTCGAGGTCTTGTTGTCGGATTATTCATTCGCTACAGATGAGAGACGTTTGTTATTTCTCCCTATCTTGTCTTGTCTTATCCCGTGTATCGGCTCAGACTGTGCTTGTGTGCAGAGTACCTGATCGGCGCCTGGCTGTTCACCTTCTCTGCTGCCGTGGTCTTCCTTGACCGTTCGTAGACGTTACTGGGACCTTTCCTTCGTCCTCGTGGGACCCTGAGTTACCTTTATCCAGCCTAGTGGCAGTCTCTGTTCTGGCCCGGATTTCGGCCAGACGTTAATGTTCTGTTTGATCGTTGAGGACATTTTCCTTTTGTTTAATTAAAGACTGTGAATTGCATTACATTTACATTTAGTCAATTAGCAGATGCTTTTATCCAAAGCGACTTACAAGTGAGAGCAATAGAAGCAACTAGAACAGTCAAAGGCTACAGTATGCAAGTGCTGTAACAAGTCTCAGTTAATCTAGCACAGAACACACAGGACAGAATTTTTTGTTTTCATTTTTTTTTTTTTTAAATAAATTAGACAGACAGAAAATGAATAGAATGTTAAGTGCTATTCTTTATTGGTCAGGTGCTGCTGGAAGAGACGTGTCTTTAGCTGTTTTTTGAAAATGGCTACAGACTCGGCTGCTCGAATTGAGATAGGCAGGCCATTCCACCAGGTGGGGGCGGTCCAGGAAAAGGTCCGTGAGAGGGATTTCACGCCTCTTTGGTATGGCACCACAAGGCGTCGTTCACTGGAAGAACGCAAGTTCCTGGAGGGAGTGTAAGTCTGCACAAGCGAGTTTAGGTATATTGGTGCAGAGCCAGTGGTTTCTTTGAAGGTGAGTACCAGTGTCTTGAATTTGATGCGAGCGGCTATTGGCAGCCAGTGGAGACTGATGAAGAGAGGCGTGACATGCGCTCTCTTCGGCTCGTTAAAGACCACCCTCGCCGCTGCGTTCTGGATCATTTGCAAGGGTTTGAATTGCACCCTCCCTGGTTTTTGCATCTTCCTTACCATAACAGAATAATCCGACCAGAAGGATGGACCAGACGAGTAGCAATCCCTTTCACAAGGCCGTCGAGTTCCAGGGTGCTCTGCTGGGCAAGCATGAGGAGGACCTATCCGCCACGAGACAAGCTGTGGACTCCCTGACCGCCCAGCTTTCTGATCTGACCCAGCAGCTCCACTATTATCGCCATGAGGCCACGGGTTCGGCCGGAGGGCGCGATCCGCCTAGCATCAACAACCCACCATGCTACTTGGGTGAGCCAACTCAATGCTGATCTTTCCTCACCCAATGCGAGGTTGTGTTTTCTCTCCAGCCCTCGGCTTATGCCAAGGAATGGGCTAGGGTGGCTTATGTTATCTCTCTCCTTGACGGACGGGCTCGAGAATGGGCGGCTGTGAATTGGGCAGCTGAGGCAGATTGTATCCAGAAGTTCTCTCTTTTTAAGGAGGAGATGATTCAAGTCTTTGATCGCTCTGCTCACGGAGATGAGGTGTCTTGTCTTCTATCCACTCTGCACCAGGGGAAGAGGTCAGTCACTGATTACTCGATTGAGTTTCGTACTCTGGCTACCACCAGCAGATGGAACGATCCTGCTCTCCTAGCCCGCTTTCTTGAGGGTTTGTGTTCAGAGGTCAAGGATGAGGTTTTTGCCCAGGAGGTACCGGACAACCTCGATTCCCTGATCGAGCTGGCTCTGCGAATTGAGAGACGGTTCGAGGTGCGACGAAGGGCCCGCAGATTGGAGGCTTCTTTGTTCTCCTCTTCCACACCAAGAGAGCCGCTACTTCCCTCTTCCACTGATCCCAAGCCGATGCAGCTTGGGGGCCTTCGTATTTCTATACGGGAACGTCAGCGCAGGATAATGAATCGCCTGTGCATGTACTGTGCTGCCGCTGATCATTTTGTCTCCAGGTGTCCAGTAAAAGCCAACGCTCGTCAGTAGGTGGAGGGTTACTGACGAGTGCCACTTCATGGGTCTCTCCTTCTAAGTCCTGCACTTCTCTTCCAATACACCTTCGCTGGCCAGGGTCGTCAGTTTCGTGCTCTGCATTGATTGACTCTGGGGTGGAGGGAAACTTCGTTGATGAGTCATGGGCTCTGGAACAAGGTATTCCCCTCTCTGACTTACAAGACTCCACCCCCCTGTACGCTCTCGATGGTAGCGCCCTTCCTAGGGTGCAGAGGAGAACTGTTCCATTGACTCTTACTGTTTCTGGTAATCACAGAGAGACTATTTCTTTTTTTGTTTTTCATTCTCCCTATTCTCCAGTGGTTTTAGGCCACCCTTGGCTAGTGCTCCACAATCCCCAGCTTAACTGGGTGGAGGGATCTATTTTGTCTTGGAAGTTGTCATGTCATGTTGATTGTTTGTCTTCTGCTGTTCCCCCTGTCTCGTCTGTGACTGTTTTTCAGGAGGAGCCGGGTGATCACGAGTATCACGATTTGCGGGAGGTATTCAGTCGTTCTTGGGCCACTTCTCTTCCTCCTCATCGCCCGTATGACCACGCCTCCTCGGAGAAGACTATACTCATTGTCTACTCCTGAACGTAAGGTGCTAGAAGGTTATCTGTCCGACTCGCTTAACGCCGGTACTATCGTTCCCTCCTCTTCTCCAGCGGGAGCCGGTTTCTTCTTTGTTAAAAAGAAGGACGGTTCTCGGCGTCCCTGTATAGACTACCGAGGTCTGAATGACATCACTGTCAAGAACTGTTATCTGTTGCCACCGATGTCATCGGCCTTCGAGCTCTTGCAGGGAGGCTAGGGTTTTTACTAAGCTCGATTTGTGTAACGCCTATCACTTTGTGCGTATCAGAGAGGGGGGCGAATGGAAGACCGCGTTCAACACGCCCCTCGGGCACTTTGAATATCGAGTCCTTCCTTTCAGGTTAGTAAATGCACCCGCTGTATTTCAAGCCTTAGTCAATGACGTCCTACGGGACATGCTCAACGTTTTCGTTTTTGTCTACTAAGACGACATTTAGATTTTTTTCACCGTCACTCCAATTACACGTCCAACATGTTCGTCGTGTCCTTCAGCGGCTATTGGAGAATCGACTTTACGTAAAGGCTGAGAAGTGTTCTTTCCACGCCTCCTCCGTTACTTTTCTGGGTTCGGTCATCTCGGCAGAGGGGATAAGGTTCAGTCACTGACTGGCCCGTACCCGAGTCCCGCCTGGCGCTTCAACGTTTTCTCGGTTTTGCTAATTTTTACCGTCGTTTTATATCTGGTTTTAGTCAGGTGGCCGCTCCGCTTACCGCTCTTACAATTTAGGTGGTCAGAGTCTGCACAGTCTGCGTTTGAGGTTCTAAAGTCCCGATTCACTATCGCGCCTATCCTTCTGACTCCCGACTCCTCTAAACAATTTATTGTCGAGGTCGACGCTTCCGAGGTGGGGGTCGGGGCTGTTCTGTCCCAGCGTTCCGCCGCTGACGGAAAGATACATCCCTGCGCTTTCTTTTCCCACCGGCTCTCTCCCGCTGAGCGTAATTATGACGTAGGCAACCGTGAACTGCTCGCCATTCGTCTAGCACTAGGCGAGTGGCGACAGTGGTTGGAAGGGTCTCCCGTTCCTTTTCTGGTCTGGACCGATCACCGTAACCTCGAATACATCCGTAAGGCTAAAAGACTCAGCGCTCGTCAAGCCCGCTGGGCTCTGTTCTTTACCCGGTTCAATTTTACCATCTCGTTTCGCCCGGGTTCCAAGAACGTCAAGCCGGACGCGTTATCTCATCTCTTTGATTCGTCCTCTTCTTCTGAACCGGAGGAGATTATCCCCTCAGGTCGGGTAGTCGGCAAGTCCATTTGGGGAATAGAAAGGCTGGTTAAGCGCTCCCTCTGCCGAGTCACGGTTCCACGCAATGTTCCTAGGGGACTTCTTTTTGTCCCCGTATCTACGCGACGAGCTGTCCTTCAGTGGGGACACACTTCTAAACTGACTGCCCATCCTGGCGTTCGGGGCACCCTCGCTTTTATCCGCCAGCGCTTCTGGTGGTCCTCGTTGGAGCGGGATGTGCGTCGATTTGTTTCCTCGTGCACGCAGACTAAGGCTGGTAATTCTCCTCCAGCTGGTCTGCTTCGGCCGCTACCGGTACCTTCACGCCCTTGGTCTCACTTGGCCCTTGACTTTATCACCGGGCTTCCCCCGTCGGCAGGTAACACCGTTATTCTTACCGTGGTAGACCGCTTTTCTAAGTCAGCCCATTTTATTCCACTCGCTAAGCTTCCCTCTGCCAAGGAGACCGCCCAGATCTTGGTTGATCATGTTTTTAGGTTACATGGTCTTCCCTCTGACATAGTGTCGGATAGGGGTCCTCAATTCTTGTCTCAGTTTTGGAGAGAGTTTTGTCGCCTGATTGGGGCATCCGTCAGTCTCTCGTCCGGGTATCATCCCCAGACTAACGGTGAACTAACTTGAAGAAAGTCAAGTTTCATTGAAAAGACTTGATTCAAGAAAGTTTCGCTAACCTCGTCGGAAATGGCGGAAGGCTTCCGAAGACCCGAACCGCTAGTGTTTGATGGCAACATTAGTGAGAACTGGCGAGTATTCGAGCAAGAATACGGTATATATATAGCGGCTGCTCACTCAGACAAAGATGCCAGGACGTTTATTCTCCTTGATTTGGCCGGCTCAGAAGCCATCGAGCGGGAGCGCGCGTTTGTGTACGCACCAGCTGTATACACGGGAGAAGGAGAGCAAAGACGGATGATCACGGAGGCTGAATCCAGAGAAAAAACAGAATGTTTAAAACGAAAATCCCGTGAGTTATGCAACCCACAAACAAATGTAACTATGGAACGACATGACATGTACAACATTTAAAGCAGCATCAGATTACACATCTGATGCGCCCACAATTACTCACAGCACAGTATACACTACAATAAACAATAAATAATTTACACAATGTGAGTGTAGTTCTCACAGCTTTAACCAATATACACATACTTACAATATACACATACTTTAAACAATATACACTAAACATACATTAACCCCTTACCAGTCACCCCCACTTTTGGCAAAGGAGTGCAAAATGACATACCCAAAATAAAATTGTTGCTGCTAATGAGTCCTTCTGACTACACACAAATCAAAGGTATCATTTGAAAGCTGACACTTGACAGTTTACCATGAAAGACTCAAAATTACTCTAGAAATTACTAGTAGAGAGATAAATAAGCTCAAACACAATGGACAATTGAAAAAAAAATTATAACGGTTTATGAACAAGAAAAATACATAAGGCAGAAATATATATGGATCTGGAAACACAAGTAAACTAAAGCCACATGTCTTTTAAATGTACGTTTCAAATTTGAAGTTGATACAAGCCAAAATGACTTTTT
Source organism: Romanogobio albipinnatus (assembly GCA_023566225.1). Classification (NCBI taxonomy): domain Eukaryota; kingdom Metazoa; phylum Chordata; class Actinopteri; order Cypriniformes; family Gobionidae; genus Romanogobio; species Romanogobio albipinnatus. The sequence continues at coordinate 4,572,900 of CM042239.1, forward strand.
TACAAGCATTTAGTTCGGAGTATGTCTAGGCACCTTTCCAAAAAGGCCACTTGGAGACTCCAAAGGGACACTTGGTAACCACCTTTTACCATGAGGTATAACCGGTTTGTTTGATCATTTCAATCTATTTTCTCATTACAACATGACAAAGCTCAATTTATATACTTTCTCTGGTATATTTTTCACCCCTAAATGTTTATAAAAATGCATGTATGTGCATATTTACTGATTTTATATTCAAATTCAAAGAATCATTCACATACAGTGATCTACCTACATACCCACTCTATTGTTGCCCTGATGGCACATTTACACAAGCTTACAAATTTTCTATTCAAATTCAAAGGATCTTTCACATACAGTGATCTACCTCCATACCCACTCTGTTGTTTCCCTTATTGAAACATTTACACTACCAGCTAATGACTCAGACTGTAATCAGACAATAATCATACCCCAAAACAGTTTCTTCTCTCAAGAAACATTACTTGCTTCACATTATTTGCTTACCACAAAGTACTGCGCTGTCTCTGTCTTCCTTTCTTTCCTCCTCCCCTGGATGAAAATAACTTCTGTCCTCGACGTGGATCCATTGCAGGCGAATGCTGACAGAGCGAGCGCTAGTGAGCAAGTGTAGCAAGGGAACCTCTGTGCGTCACGAGGGGCGTGCGTGAGTAATTTTCCAGGATGCAAATGGTTACGCAAACAAAAATACAATGTGATACTCGCGAGATTTATGCTAATCAACACATCGGCGTATTCGTTATTGCATAGACTACATGTTAGATGACAACACAAGACTTTCCCATTGCTGTTTTTTTTTTTTTTTTACCAAACACATTTGCATGTGGATAATCATGCGTCACCAAAAGTGACTGTCATCTTTCAATCTTTTCTAAAATTGCGTGGCTAGTTTTCATCAGATATCTTCTGGGTGGTTCTCATTCAGTTCCAGACACTCTACTAAATACATTGATACGTTATATTTCATTGAATAATGCGCTTCATGCGTACAGTTCATCAAATAAACAGGACAGCGTCCTCATGATTAGTAAACTTCAGGAAGTAAACAACAGAAGTTCTATAGCTTTTTTTACCAGTTTGCTTGTTTTTGGACAAATATTTACTATGGACATCGTACACTGGACTCTTCCCATGGAAAAAAGGTCGAAGTCACCATTATTCTGCCAAACATTACATTTCCAAAGCACAAAAAGGTAAGGGACATCCTCTCTCTTTGTTGTCATATCACATTGTTTAGATTCATACAGAATGACAAAAAAACGTTGCAAAGTTATCTTGATTGTATAATGCTTATACAGATACGAATCTGCAGTCTCTTATCTTTCAAACAATGCACTGGTTGACCTTATTACTTGACAAAATGATATTGTAAACTAGCGATCAATGTAAACACTATCAAACGCGGGGCCGTCGGCGATCTCTGAACACAAAGGGGTTAAACAGCATATGTGAGTGATTTAAAGAACAAAGCAAAGAAAAAATTTGGTGATCTAACAGACAAACTTATAAGAGACAGACACGTGTGCGGCGTGACCAATGATGGCATGAGGAAAATTCTACTGAGAGACAGTGAATTAACACTAGCCAAAGCAATAGAATTGTGTCAAATCCACGAGCTGACTGATCTGCACACAAAGACTCTTGCAGCGCCTAAAAGCAACACTAACGTGGACAGTGTGTACCACAGGACAAAGACTAAAGTGACACAAGGACTTAAACAAAGATCCAACTCTGATCGCACTGGCTTTCAGGTCATTGTGAATTGTAGTAGTTGTGGAGGCAAGCATGAAGCAAAAATGCTTAGCTTATGGTCAGCAGTGCCATAAATGTAAAAAATTTAATAATTTCAAAACGTGCTGCAAAACTAAACCAAAACACATGTCAAATAGTCGGAGAAAAGCAATAGACCAGCCCAAACCAAAAGAAACTTCCACAGATAGCTTGGATGAATCCTACTATGTGGATGGAGTGTCAATTAAGAAGGCTGCTGCACAAACGGTGGAAAAGAAAACTCCACAAAAGACTGAGCTAATAAACATTGTGAACATCAATGGGCATTCAGTTGATCTTAAAGTAGACACAGGGGCCAAATGTAATGTCATTTCTGAAGCTCTGTTCACAAAAATAAAAAATGGAGAGGAATTAAGCTCATCGAAGAACACCAAGCTCATAGTCTATGGAGGTGAGGAGATACCCACAGCAGACTTTTCTACTTTCACCTGCCACTCATCAGAAAGGGCATACAACCTCTCGTTCTACGTGGTAAAAAGAAATGTACAACCATTGATAGGTTTACCAGACTGTTTACAAATGAAACTGGTCTCGTTCAACAAAGAAATTCATCAAGTGACAGCAGATGAAGTTTCAAGCTTTGCAAGCCAAATTCATTCTGAATATTCAGACCTCTTCAAGGATGAGATTGGTAAGCTTCCAGTAACATATTCAATGAAACTGGACCCAGCAGTACACCCAGTTGTAAAACCTGCACGCAAAATCCCAGCAGCCATGCAGGGCAGGGTCGAAGCAGAGTTAAAAAGAATGGTCAACATGGGTGTTCTAACCCCAATCTCGGAGCCCACTGAATGGGTATCATCAATGGTGGCAACCCACAAAAAGAATTCAGAGGAGATAAGAAAATGTATCGACCCAAGAGACCTTAATAAAGCTCTCCTATGTCCACACCATCCAATGCATACTGTAGAAGAATTTGCATCTCAAATGCCGAATTCTTCCTTCTTTTCTGTTTTGGTTGCAAAAAGTTCCTTTTGGCAAATTGTTCTTGATGAAAAATCATCAATGTTGACAATGTTCAACTCCCCATTTGGGAGATACCGATTTCTACGCATGCCATTCGGAATCAACACAGCGAGTGAGGTGTTCCAAAGAGCCATGGAACAAATATTCGCAGGCTATCCATGTGCTATTATAGTGGACGACATCCCAGTAGGAGGACAGGACATGAAAGAACATGACGAGAACCTAAAAAAAGTGCTGAATTGCACATGAAAGGTCAACCTTAGACTTAACCCACTTAAATGTAAGTTTCGGCTTTCAGAAGTATGTAGGACATGTGTTCACAAGTGAAGGACTGAAACCGGACCCTTCAAAGATAAAAGCCATTACAGAGATGGAAGTCCCAGAGAATGTCACTGCCCTACAAAGCTTTCTAGGGATGGTTAATTATCTGGGAAAATGTATTCCTGGTTTCAGCGACCTCTCAGCACCCTTGCGTAAGCTGACTCACAAAGATGTAGAATGGTGCTGGCTTAAACAACATCAAGATGCATTCAACAAACTGAAAGAGGTCATAACAAGTCCACCAACTCTGAGATATTATGATGTCAAAAAACCTGTCACACTGACATGTGACACCTCACAGTTTGGACTTGGTGCGGCATGCCTTCAGCAAAATACTCCCATAGCATATGCCTCACGAACCCTGACACAAACCGAGAGACAATATGCTCAAATTGAGAAAGAGCTTCTTGCAGTGGTATTTGCATGCGTTAAGTTTCACGACTACATTTATGGACAAAAAAAATCCACATTGAAACAGACCATCAGCCATTAGTGACTATACTCAACAAGCCACTCCACATGGCTCCAGCGCGATTACAACGCATGATGTTGAGGCTCCAGAAATATGACTTCATGATAAGTTACAAAAAAGGAAAACAAATGTATCTGGCCGACACTCTTTCGCGAGCCCCCATGAAAAACACAGACGTGGCAAGCAGTGAAAAGGCTGACTTCGAGGTAATGTAGAACACATCTCGTCATCAAGGCTCGCAGGGTTGGGAGAGCACACAGCCACAGATCCAGCATTGCAACAACTTTGCAGGACAATAAACCAGGGCTGGCCAGACCGGCAGGCGAAGCTTTCACTTGAACTACGCCAGTACTACCCATACCGAGATGAGCTGATGACAAGGGATGGGATTGTGATGAAAGGCCCAAGCTTTCAGTGGACTTTGAGGTCCATGGAAAGCTTTCCTTTGGCTGTTGGTATTTTTTAGTCGTTCTTTTTGTGCTCACCACCTCCGAACGTTGCATTCTGTGACTCCAAATTTTTTGGCAGCTTTGCAATTATTAGATGATTCTGCCTCAATCATGATCATAAGTTTAAAGTTGGTGTCATAACTGTTTCGAACGTGTTGATTTATTTGATCAACTTTTGAAGCTCTTTTCTCAAGATGATCTCTTGACTTCTCCATGGCGGCACTTTAATTTTTATTTAATTCATAACACTGTCACTAATTCCCTGAAGGTGGGAACTGAGACGTACATCAGAATGTGAACCGATGAATTAGGATATCGCATGAGAGCCCTATCCCCTTCGAGTGTGTACTAAATGAGCCAATGAACATCGGCGTGCGAGATTTGCATGTCGCACTCCAGTAAAACACATATGGTCTGGCCAGAGGGCAGAGCACATATGGAATGTCCCTGGGACGGCTCCGACCATAGGAGGGAGACAATATCTGGCAGGGACGACAGGAAAAACACAGGCTCGCAGAAGGGAGCCTCGCCGTGGAAGAATACACATATGGGGCCGCCGTAGGGCTTTATGTTCTGTCCATGTATACCCACAGAGCGCGGATGGGACAGAGCAAAGCTAGAGCTGGGATTGCCTCCTTCGAGAGCAGTGCTTGTAGGTTCACCACCTGGTCCCAGAGGGGGTGGTGGGAACCTTGGGCATGTATCCGAATTCCAGGCACACTTTGTCGACAGAGAATGCATGCAGGTCCCCTACCCTCTTAATGGAAGCCAATGCAACCAGGAGAACTGTTTTCATAGACAGAGTTTTTAACTCAGCTGACTGCAAGGGCTCAAAGATTGGTCTCTGCAGTGCTGTAAGCACCAGAGGCAAATCTCAAGAGGGTATAGAGAGAGGGCAAGGTGGATTTAGTCTCCTCACCCCCTCAGGAACCTGACGACTAGATCATGCTTCCCCAAGGACTTCCCACCAACTGCATCGTGATATGTGGCGATAGCGGCAACATACACTGTTAGGGTGGAGGGAGACAGGCTTCGCTCCAACCCTTCTTGCAGGAAGGAAAGCACTAACCTAACCAAGCAAGTCCGGGGGTTCTCCTGTCGAGAAGAACACCATGTGACAAATAGGTTCCACTTCAATGCATAGAGGTGCCTCATAGAGGGAGCTATAGTGGAAGTGATGGTGTCTACCATGCCCTGTGCCAGAGGGTGCCCCGTCTATGAGTCAGAAGGTCCGGTAACACTTTAGAATAATGGTCATTAGTTAACATTAGTTAATGTATTAACTAACATGAACTAATCATGAGCAGTACATTTGTTACTGTATTTGTTCATCTTTGTTAACGTTAGTTAATATAAATACAGCTGTTCATGGTTTGTTCATGTTAGTTCACACTGCATTAACTAATGTTAACAAGATTTTAATAATGCATTAGTAAATGTTGAAATTAACATTAACAAAGATTTATAAACGCTTTATAAGTGCAGTTCATTATTAGTTAATGTTAACTAATGCAGTTAACTAATGACCATTATTCTAAAGTGTTACCGAAGGTCCTTCCTCAGAGGAATGGCCCAGGGAGGGGCTGTCGCGAGGAGCTTCAGTTCCGGGAACCAGGTCCGGTTCGGCCAATAGGGCGCAACTAACAAGACCTGCTCCTTGTACTCCCTGACTTTGTACAATGTCTGTGTGAGAAGGCTCAATGTAGGAAACACATACTTGCGTAGATCCCGGGGCCAGCTGTGAGCCAGTGTGTCCGTGCCGAGGGTGCCCTTGGTCAGGGAGTAAAACCACTGGCTACAAGACTACAATAAAAGACTACAACAAAAACTATAAACTTGCTAAAAATATGCAAAGCTTAAGAAAATATATTTTCACATGTAAAATATTTTTAAGCATTTAAATGCCAATTAATTGACAATTACCATCAAGATGCCTGATGAAGGCCATCAGACTGAAACGTTGCTAATAAAGCGTTTATGATATCTTCTGCAAGTATCGATAGTGTGCGGGATTTCCTTTAACTTTTAATTAATAATACATTTCCTATCTTGAAATACATTTTGTGTGAATGCATAAGGTATTTTGTGGGTCATTCCTGGGATTCAGTGCCTTTTGTGTCCCCAGTAAAGATCATGATCTTAATGGTCTCAATTGTAACACGTTGGTTAAAAAAATTATTTAAAACATTTTACAGTATGTTTGAACCACCACATATCACCACTTTTCCTCTGTCCCCATTTTGTGATAAATACAACACTTACTATACATGAATTTTTCAATGTTTTTTACATTGTTGGGTATATCAGTAATGAATTATTAAAGGATTAGTTCACTTCAAAATTAACATTTCCTGATATTTTACTCACCACCATCTCATCTAAGATGTTCATGTCTTTCTTTCAGTTGGACTGCTTCCTGCTTCGCTATTGTTCGGACGCTCTTGCTTACTGCTCCGCGCTTTGCTTTTTGCTTTTGCTCTATATCGCTTCTATATTTTATCTCATAATTTCAACTTCAGCAAATCAGCACAGTGCTCAAACGACAAAGCTTGACTCCAATGATAAAATGAGAAACTCTGGTGACTGGATTACTAAACAAAAAGCGGAATATTTCAACCGACCAGCCTCCCACTGCCTTCAGCTTACATTCCGGAGAAGGGAAAACACAGCTGCTTACATTCAAAAGGATAAGAAAATGCCTCTTCTAGAATCTACTTGCTGCACAAACTGCCACAGACTTTTACAAAGGATTGCAGTTCTTTGCGGAGTTCTTTGCGGGGCCATCCAACCAGACGAATCACACAGCAGAGCTTCATAATGAACGCCGTCTGCACACTGCCAGTCCCATAAATGTAGTGCTACTCAACAGGTAGAGAAACAAGTAACTGATCAACACACTAATTGATGGCACAAACAGGGAGCAAGACCCAAAGGATTGTCACGAGCATCACATATTGCCGCAGTAGCATGCTCTACCCCAGACACAAGGATTGCAAACACTAGTTTCCTACCACCAAATATACATCTTGAAAACAGATTTGAAGTATTAATGAATGTGGGTGAGGAATCCCCAAACATGATGAATGTGACCGAACACAGATAGAATCAGCCCCTAGCTAACACTGATGCTCCTTAAGAGGGATTTCAATGAACTTTTTGAAACACTTAGAAAACTGAAAGTTCAGCCGTTCATCAGTGGACCACTTCCAGCAAGAGGAACAAATAGGTTCTCACGGCTACTTGGGCTTAATACATGGCTGCAAAAAACCTGCAACATGAAGGGAGTGAACTTTATCGACAACTTTAATCTCTTCTGGAGTCAGAGACAACTGTTTACATCAAATAGCCTCCACCCAAACAAACTCAGTGCAAGAGTGGTAAAAATGGACACCATCGGGGGTCAGACTGGTGAACTTTTACACCTTATGTGTGGTCTGAGCATGAAGCTGGAAGAAATGTCTAAGTCACTCCATGAACCAGACAATAACATATTGCAGCTTCCGGCAACACCAGGGCAACAGCACAAGAGCACCAGACATGTTATTCCTCTTTACAGCATCCCCGCTTCTGAGCTTCTCAGAGAAAATGGATTTTGTTTATACTGGAACCAGACAATCACACTCACCTACAGTAAAAATCTTAGAAAGACAATGTTAAAGAAAAATGTTCGAAAAAGTTAATCAATCGTGTATTAATTTAGGCCATAACAATCCTGGCATTGAGTCGTCTCTTCACTGGCATGGAGTCATCTCATCACAGGTTTTGGGGCATCCAAAGTCTCCATGAGCGGCTGGATACAAACTGGAGCTGACGAACTATTTACCTCGGGACTAGTGTCCCGAGATAACAACAGAAAAGCAGTTGGGAAATAATTAGCGTAGCTGCTGTTCAGAATATTATATTAATGCTGTTGTTCCGATTTAACTGTAGTATAAAAGGTAATTATAATGTGAATGCTTGGCTAAAGAGATGCGTCTTTAATCTAGTTTTAAACTGGGACAGCGAGTCTGAACCTCGAACAATATCAGGAAGACTATTCCAGAGTTTAGGAGCCAAATGTGAAAAAGCCCTCCCTCCTTTAGTGGACTTAGATATCCTAGGAATGACCAGAAGCCTAGAGTTTAGTGACCTTAAAGAGCGTGATGGGTTGTAGGGCGATAGAAGATCCGTTAGATACACTGGAGCTAAACCATTTAGGGCTTTATAGGTCAGTAGCAATACTTTGTAATTGATACGGAACTTAATAGGTAACCGGTGTAGAGATGATAAAATTGGTGTTATATGATCATATTTTCTTGACCTAGTAAGAACTCTAGCAGCTGCTTTTTGGACTAACTGTAGTTTGTTTATTGAGGATGCAGGGCAACCAGCTAATAAAGCATTACAGTAATCTAATCTCGAGGTCATGAATGCATGAACTAACTTTTCTGCATCAGGAATAGATAGCATATTACGTAGCTTAGCAATGTTTCTAAGGAGGAAAAATGCCGTTCTTGTAACATATGAAATATGATTTTCGAATGACAAGTTGCGGTCTAATATAACACCCAGGTCTTTTACTGTAGTGGATAAAGTGACAGGACATCCTTCCAAGGTAAAGTTGTATTGTGAGAGGTTTTGTGGGCAGTTTTTTGGACCAATAAGTAATACCTCCGTTTTATCTGAATTTAATAGCAGAAAATTACATGTCATCCAGTATTTAATATCTTCAACACACGCTGTCAGTTTAGATAATTTAGCGTTTTCATCCGGTCGTGATAAAATATATAATTGAGTGTCATCAGCATAACAGTGGAAATTAATTCCATGTTTTCTTATAATATTACCAAGTGGCAGCATATATACTGAGAATAGCAGAGGGCCTAACACGGATCCTTGCGGCACCCCATAGTCTACTGACGTCATCTTTGATTTTTCCCCATTTAGACAGACAAAATGGTAGCGGTCTGATAAGTACGATCTAAACCAGTTTAATGCCTATCCCTGAACACCAGTATAATTTTGAAGTCGATCTATGAGTATTTTATGATCTATAGTATCGAACGCAGCACTAAGATCGAGTAGAACTAGTATTGAGATACAGCCTTGGTCAGAAGCTAGAAGTAAATCATTTGTGATTTTAATGAGCGCAGTTTCTGTGCTATTATGCGGCCTGAATCCTGATTGAAATTTTTCATAGATATCATTTTCTTGCAAGAAAGAGCACAATTGAGCGGACACAACATTTTCTAGTATTTTAGACATAAATGGAAGATTTGAAATTGGTCTGTAATTTGCTAGGTTATTATGATCTAATTGTGGCTTCTTAATGAGAGGTTTTATGACTGCCAGCCTGAATATTCTTGGAACTTGACCTAAAGATAAAGACGAGTTAATAATATTGAGAAGAGGCTCTTCCACTACAGGTAACAACTCTTTCAGTAGTTTAGTGGGTATTGGATCTAATAAACATGTTGTTGGTTTAGATGCAATGATAAGTTTATTTAGCTCTTCCTGTCCTATAGTTGTAAAGCGGTGTAGTAGTTCTTGAGGGGCGATAATTGCGGTTGAATCATAAGACATCATTAAAGATTGTACATTTACAATTTTGTTTCTGATGCTTTCTATTTTCTCAGTGAAGAAATTCATAAAATCATTACTACTAAACTGTAACGGAATATTTTGCTCAGGCGATGCTTGTTTATTTGTTAGTCTAGCCACGGTGTTAAATAAAAACCTTGGGTTATTTTGATTATTTTCTATTAGTTTGCGGAGATGCTCAGCCCTGGCTGCTTTTAGGGCTTTTTTATAACGTGACATACTATCTCTCCACGCGATTCTAAAGACCTCTAAATTAGTTTGTTTCCATTTACGCTCTAAGTTACGAGTTTCTCTCTTGATAACATGTGTAGCACTGTTGTACCACGGTGCTTTAGTTTTCTCTCTAACCTTTTTTAATCTAATTGGTGCAACAATTTCTAATGTGCTTGAGAAAATGTTGCTCATACTGCTAGTCATTTCCTCTAGTTCATCTGTTTGTTTGGGTTCACTGAGCAGCTGAGACAGATCAGGTAAGCTATTTGAGAATCTATCTATAGTGGTTGGAATGATTGTTCTGCCTGGTCGATAACGTGGCGCAACATGACAGATTTCAGCAGTACGCAGTATGCAAGTTACCATGTAATGGTCAGTGACATCATCACTTTGCGGTATAATATCTATATCGGTTGGGTTGGTTCCATGTGATTTAATTAAATCTAGTGTGTGATAAAGACGATGAGTGGGACCAGTGACGTTTTGCTTGATCCCAAAGGAGTTTAATAGATCTGTAAACGCAGCCCCTAATGCATCATTTGTGTTATCTACGTGTATGTTAAAATCTCCAACAATTAATGCTTTATCGACGTTGACCAACAAATCTGAGAGAAAGTCTGCAAACTCTTTTAAGAAATCAGCGTAGGGCCCTGGAGGTCTATACACAGTAGCCAAGGCTAGATATAATACGGATTTCTTTCTTACGTCTAAGAGCGTAACATTTAGCACTAGTACTTCAAACGAATTAAACCTGTGACCTGTTTTCTGAGTAACATTAAGAATATCTCTTTAGATTGTTGCAACACCGCCGCCACGACCAATCAGACGGGGCTCATGCTTATAACAGTATCCTGGCGGAGTAGACTCATTTAGACCGAAATAATCATTTGGCTTAAGCCAGGTTTCAGTAAGGCAAAGTACATCGAAACTATTATCTGTGACCATTTCATTTTCTGGTTTAATCACAATTAGATTTTCCTGGATCCTACAGTAGATTTAATGTTTGACCTCACTAAACGAGGAATAGACACAGTTTCTATATAATGTTCTACATTGGTACTTATGTCAATTAAGTTAGGACAGCAAAGACTGTGATCTGGACTTTGACTTACTAGTCATATGGTGGTGTGTAACGCCCTGGAGATGTTGTCCGACAGAAGAGCCGCTCCGATTCTGCTGGGGTGAAGGCCATCAGGACGGAAGAGCCTAGGTCGCTCCCAGAACAGATTCCAATTATTTACAAAGAGCAGCTTCTGTTCATTACACCATGACATTAACCATTCATTTAGAGCAAGTAATCTACTGAACTTTTCATGTCCTAGTCGGTACGTGGGAAGGGGTCCAGACACGATGATCGTTGCTTCAGGCGATGTTCTGCGCACCGTCTCTACCAGACTCTTATAGTCCTTCTTCAGAACCTCCGTCTGCCGCAGCCTGGTGTCATTCGTTCCCGCGTGCAACACGACAGCACTGATGCGCTCGTCACCGTTCAGGATCTCGGGAACCTGCGCAGTGACATCGAGAACACGAGCACCAGGAAAGCAGTGAGTGATTACCTTGCCTTTACCTGAGGTAGCGTGGACATGCCGGACGATGGAAGTACCGATGACCACAGCGTCGCGTTCCGTCTCGCGAAGAGGGGAGAAGCGGTTCCGGGTGGAGATCTCGAAGACCGGGAGGGGCGGAGAGGTCCTAGCTCTGGTCCTGGCTCGCGTCTTCCGCTGTGGAAAAACCCAGGGTCCATGGTGCTGTGTCGGTGCCGGAGTGAACGAAACCAGGGATGATGATCGCGTCCTGGGTGCTTGTGTCCTGTGCAAAGAAACACACGGAGTAGACGAGGTCGGAGTCAAGCGGTTACTAACCACTGACTTGTGCGCATCGGCGCGTGATGTTTCAAGTGCTGATCGTCGCTCTCTCAGCACGGCTTGTCTGTCTAGTAGGTCGCAAATCTGCTTCTCCAACGACTCCAACTCCAACTGCACCGAATGCAGCTCGAACGTGTCCTCGCCTGCACTCAAAGGTAACATTAGACACACATCCGAGTTATTCGCCATTGTAACAGATGTGCTACGATGGCGAATTGTAGGTTTCAGTGGTGACGGGTGTAAATAAGTTACCACACGTGCAATGCTAGCGGGCTACGGCTAGTAGCGGAAGTTCGGATATAAGTAGCGATATCAAAGCAATCCGATTGTTTTTTATAGAGAATCGTATCGGAGATATATTCACACGCTGTAAATAATAGAAAATATTCGTTTGTAAGCGGGTGTTAAGGAGAAAATCAAGGATTATGAATCAATTCGACAGAGCTTTTTTTGCTTCTAAATGAAACGTGGCTAGAAGACAGTTGAAGTGCAACAGTCCTCAATGAAACAGCCCCTCCTAACTTTACTTTTATGAGTGTCTGCAGAACAGTCAGGAGGGGTGGAGGTTAGCTGCTCTATTTAAAGATGTCTATCAATGTAAGCAAGTATCATTTGGTGACTAATTGTCTCTAGAATATCTGGGCATTATGCTAAAATGTGCTCCACGCATCCTGCTTATCATTATTTATAGGCCTCCAAAATATTCTCTGGCCTTTATTGAGGACTTTGCAGAGCTGTTATCAGCAATCTCTTCTGAGTATGACTGTTTTGCTATTGCTGGGGATTTTAACATTCACATTGACAATGCTGAATCCAGTACAACAAAAGATCTTATGACTGTTCTTAACACTTTTGATTTGACACAACATGTACACTGACCCACACATGATCGTGAACACACTCTAGATTTACTCATCAGTAAGGGTCTAAACATTTCATCGATAGTTATTAAGGATGTAGCACTGTCTGATCATTTCTGTATTTTCTTTGATATATCAATCTCTCCTGCCATTGAAACTAGATCTGTCTCTGTCAAAAAGAGATGCTTACACTAGAGAACACTAGTGTGCTGTTTATGAAGGCTATATCTCTAACACCAAGCATATCTGCAGACTCTGTTGATTTTCTCCTTGACTCTTTTAACTCAAAAGTTAAAGGGGTGGTAAAACACATTCTTTCAAAGGCTTGATTGTGTTTGTGGGGTGCACTGTAACATGTGTTCATGCTTCGTTTTCGTCATATATTTTACCTTTAACGGTCTGATGGTTTCCGGGTTGTATGAAGCCGGTCCCTCAAAAATACGCAATGGGCTCAGATTGGTTAGCTGGCCCAGTGTGTTGTGATTCGCTAACCGCCTAGTGCACGTTTGTCGGAAACGTCACGCCCCTTACCTTTACGGGTAAACTATGCTTGGGTTAGTACAATGGCGTCAATAAAACCATACCAATTTGAGCCCGAATCAGACCCAGACAATTTTAGTGAAGATGATCGAGCAGAACCTGTTCAGTCCTCAAGAGTAAAGACTGCGGATCTATAGTGATCGCTACTGAATGGCACCGTTACTTTTGTATTTTTAGAACGATTTGCCAAATATCTGTCACAAGAACGAACACTAAACATTGGCTTTACTATAGTATCCAAATCAAACACAGAACCATGTTTAGCATGCCTGTAGATAAAAAATACATAAAAGCTCTAATCAAAGAATCATTTACACTAATGCCAAGTTCGCTGTTGAGATTTTAAAAAGTTTGTAACGTGAGGTGTTTGTCGGATAACGTTAAGTATGAATGCGCATTTAACAAACTGGTTTGCAGAGCCAAATGAGCGTTGTCATCTGTGTACTTCCTTGCTACAACGTACAATTAACAATACAAACTATTACAGGAAAACACATAGACGAAAAATAAATCATACTTACAGGTTGTGGCCCGTAAACAGCTTCTGTTTTTAAATCCATCTTTCAGGACAAGCCGTTGTAAGAATCCTGCATTGAACTCGTGAAGATTGTGGAAGCTTTCCTCCGTGAGATGTGCAGCGCGCGCCCGTCTCACACTGGCAGTGTTTGTCTCGCGCAACTGAACCGCGGCTCGTGTATTGCAAATACAGACGAATATTGTCCATTATGTCACATTTTCCGTCTTCTCCTCCGACCCCTGTCTGTCTCGTGCTTTGATTTATGATGGGCAGCATATATCTGCTGCAAATGCGACCGTGTTCCCCTCTGTCTCATACACGCATGCATATAACGTTGTATGTTAAATGCACTGCAACGCTCCCCCGTCCCTCGGAAGGCTGAACAAAGTGGACCTGCAATCCGGATGAAAATAACAGCGTTTCGTCGGCATTGGCAACAACACTCCAGCCGACTAACTAGCCTACCACAACAACTATCCCCCGTGGCGATACAAAATGGCCTCGCCCCCCTTTATTTCATATTCTCGGAGGAGGGGTTTATGTAAATATTGGGGCTGGTGATGTCGGCAACCCTGGAGGAATGTCTGTAGTCCCTACCGGCCGTTTGCTGTAGTCCTTAGAAATTGATTTCTTTAAAGTTGAAGAAATGTATTTAACGTTCTTTGGCAATGTTTTACATATTGTTTCCTATCTAAATCCAGTTCAAAATAAAGTAAAATTGTAACTGCTCGTACATGAGCAATAGGAAATTATCCACCCATTTTGTCCTCCCTGCTATTATTTTACCCACCCTGTAAACATTAGTTTTTCCACCCTGTTATTATCAGTGTGTCCACCATGTTATCATCAGTGTGTCCACCCTGTTATCATCAGTTTTTCCACCCTGTTATCATCAGTTTGTCCACCCTGTTATCATCAGTTTGTCCACACTGTTAGTTATGCTTTTGTCCTCCCTAGTATCATCAGTTTGTCCACCCTGTTAGTTATGCTTTTGTCCTCCCTAGTATCATCAGTTTGTCCACCCTGGTATCATCAGTTTGTCCACACTGTTATCATCAGTTTGTCCACCCTGGTATCATCAGTTTGTCCACCCTGTTAGTTATGCTTTTGTCCACCCTGTTAGTTATGCTTTTGTCCACCCTGTTATCATCAGTTTGTCCACCCTGGTATCATCAGTTTGTCCACCCTGTTAGTTATGCTTTTGTCCACCCTGGTATCATCAGTTTGTCACCCTGTTAGTTATGCTTTTGTCCTCCCTGGTATCATCAGTTTGTCCACCCTGTTATCATCAGTTTGTCCACCCTGTTAGTTATGCTTTTGTGCACCCTGTTATCATCAGTTTGTCCACCCTGTTAGTTATGCTTTTGTCCACCCTATTATCATCAGTTTGTCCACCCTGTTAGTTATGCTTTTGTCCTCCCTAGTATCATCAGTTTGTCCACCCTGGTATCATCAGTTTGTCCACACTGTTATCATCAGTTTGTCCACCCTGGTATCATCAGTTTGTCCACCCTGTTAGTTATGCTTTTGTCCACCCTGTTAGTTATGCTTTTGTCCACCCTGTTATCATCAGTTTGTCCACCCTGGTATCATCAGTTTGTCCACCCTGTTAGTTATGCTTTTGTCCACCCTGGTATCATCAGTTTGTCACCCTGTTAGTTATGCTTTTGTCCTCCCTGGTATCATCAGTTTGTCCACCCTGTTATCATCAGTTTGTCCACCCTGTTAGTTATGCTTTTGTGCACCCTGTTATCATCAGTTTTTCCACCCTGTTAGTTATGCTTTTGTCCACCCTGTTATCATCAGTTTGTCCACCCTGTTATCATCAGTTTGTCCACCCTGGTATCATCAGTTTGTCCACCCTGTTAGTTATGCTTTTGTCCACCCTGTTATCATCAGTTTGTCCACCCTGTTATCATCAGTTTTTCCACCCTGGTATCATCAGTTTGTCCACCCTGGTATCATCAGTTTGTCCCAGGGCTCTGAACCGGTTCAAGGAACGAAAACGAAAACCGGAAACGAACAAAATTTTAAGAGGAACAAAAACGGAAACGAAATCAAAATCAATTTGAATCGTTCTGAACAGAAACGTTAATTTGAAATGACCATTAACCGGTTAATAACGTTATTTTATCGTTCTCTTTAATATTTTAATTTGGCAGTGACCAATCATGAAATGAGTAGTACAGCATGTGACGTTGACGGATCAAGCGTGAGTGAAATGCCCGCGCACCATCATCTATGAATCTACCGGTAACGCAAGTCAGTGTGAGCGCGCATTTTCATGCCTCAAGTACATTTCTTTCCCCGCTGAGGTCTACAATGAATGTGCAGGTATTGGAGGACATTCTTTTCGAACGTTTAAATAAGCAGTACGGACTTTAAGCTCAAATAGACTGATTTAGGATAGTTTATGGATTCCGTTTAAGCCTATCCAAGTAGGCTATAGCATCTATCAAACATTTTTCCTATAGTCTTTCAGATTGCCAATACAGGACAGGTCAATGTTTTCTATATAGACGATTGATGCTTCGTATTAAATGGTATGTTATATTGCATTAAATGCAAGCTTTATTAGCTGACTGAATTTGATTATGTGATGCAAGAACGTGTTGCGCAGTGTTTGCTTTGAAATTAGCAGTTGACGGTGCATTAAAAGAGCAATGGTTATCCAGTTTATTTATTCTTTATTCATGCATTTTTTAAAACAAGTCGTGTTGAAAAAAAGTTATGTACAAAGAATGTTATCACTCTTCTGAAAATAATTCGGCATTAGAGGCCACTTTCGATTGTCTAACGCTCCATTAAAACAGGTCCGCTGTTTATGCCTTGTAATTAATGCATGTATTTCTGGTTTTAAAAATGTTATTAAATAAATATTCAAGTTTAATTACCATGTGTTATATTATTATTGAGTGAAAATAAGTCTATTTATACATATTTGTTTAAAATTTATACATATTTGTTTAAAGTATAGGCTTAATTAAAATAACGTTATTAACCGGTATTTTTTCATATCAAACCGTTTTCGGAACAGTAATGTTTATTGAGGAACGCAAAAACCGAAACGCTATAATATCGATTCTGCTCGGAGTGAACCGATTGATATTTTTTTCCGTTTTTAAGCCCTGGTTTGTCCACCCTGTTATCATCAGTTTGTCCACCCTGTTAGTTATGCTTTTGTGCACCCTGTTATCATCAGTTTGTCCACCCTGTTAGTTATGCTTTTGTCCACCCTGGTATCATCAGTTTGTCCACCCTGTTATCATCAGTTTGTCCACCCTGTTAGTTATGCTTTTGTCCACCCTGTTATCATCAGTTTGTCCACCCTGTTATCATCAGTTTTTCCACCCTGGTATCATCAGTTTGTCCACCCTGGTATCATCAGTTTGTCCACCCTGTTATCATCAGTTTATACACCCTGGTATCATCCGTTTGTCCACCCTGGTATCATCAGTTTGTCCACCCTGGTATCATCAGTTTGTCCACCCTGTTATCATCAGTTTGTCCACCCTGTTAGTTATGCTTTTGTCCACCCTGGTATCATCAGTTTGTCCACCCTATTAGTTATGCTTTTGTCCACCCTGGTATCATCAGTTTGTCCACCCTGTTAGTTATTATCATCAGTTTGTCCACCCTTTTATCATCAGTTTGTCCACCCTGGTATCATCAGTTTGTCCACCCTGGTATCATCAGTTTGTCCACCCTGTTAGTTATGCTTTTGTCCACCCTGTTCTCATTATTTTGTCCACCCTGTTATTATAAGTTTGTTCACATTGTTATTCTTTTGTCCACCCCGTTATTATTTTTTCCACCCTGTTATTATCAGTTTGTCCACCCCGTTATTCTTTTGTCCACCCTGTTATTATCAGTTTGTTCACCTTGTTATTCTTTTGTCCACCCTGTTTTTTTACAATAATTTCTTAAAATCAGCAAAAAAGCATACTGATAATTCAGTGACAAAAAAAAAATCAGCCAGAGTATCAATAATGCAGTAAAAAGTAAACAACAATATTTTTTATTGAACTGGGATTATGTGTACTGTCATTAACGTTATTATAAGTTTGTCCACCCTTTATTATCAGTTTGCCCACCCTTTATTCAGTTTGTCCACCCTTTATTATCAGTTTGTCCACCCTTTATTCAGTTTGCCCACCCTTTATTCAGTTTGTCCACCCTGTTTTTATCAGTTTTTCCACCCTGTTATTATAAGTTTGTCCACCCTTTATTATCAGTTTGTCCACCCTTTATTATCAGTTTGTCCACCCTGTTTTTATCAGTTTTTCCACCCTGTTATTATAAGTTTGTCCACCCTTTATTATCAGTTTGCCCACCCTTTATTCAGTTTTTCCACCCTGTTATTATCAGTTTGTCCACCCTGTTTTTATCAGTTTTTCCACCCTGTTATTATCAGTTTGTCCACCCTGTTATTATCAGTTTGTCCACCCTGTTTTATCAGTTTTTCCACCCTGTTATTATCAGTTTGTCCACCCTGTTATTATCAGTTTTTACATTTCATGAAGGCCAAAAGGCACTGAATATCAGGAATGACCCGTGTATAATATTTTGAATATCTTTTACACATATCATCAGGTTTAGTTTATGTTTATGATTATAAACAGTAATGTTATAAAAAAAACTTTCTAAATGAGAAAAAAAATATTATCTGAACACTAAATAATTTTATGATTGAAGCATTATATTTATGTTTCATTTACAGGTTTTGTGCTGATAAAAAATAACCTGGATACATCTTCCAAGCAGACATTTCTTTATTTTTTTAATTGATTGATTTATGTAATTGTTCCTAATTTATATTAATTATCCTGTGGATAAATAATTCCACATAAATATGCATAAGTAATTTGATAAATGTATCAGTGTACAAACAGTATGGATATTATAGTCATCAACATATAGGATAATTCAAATGATTTTCAGTCAATG
Organism: Romanogobio albipinnatus; assembly: GCA_023566225.1. Classification (NCBI taxonomy): domain Eukaryota; kingdom Metazoa; phylum Chordata; class Actinopteri; order Cypriniformes; family Gobionidae; genus Romanogobio; species Romanogobio albipinnatus. The sequence goes on from CM042239.1 coordinate 4,591,445, forward strand.
ATAACTGCTGACAATATAAGTATATTTTTATCGTGTATCCTGTAATCAACTTATTACAGTACAATATTCATTAATGCAATTATGATGTCCAAGAGCTATTTTACTACACTGTATATTTATCCAGTACATACAACCGAAATATGACCATGATTGTTACATTTATTAACCCTGAACACCCGATATATGAATGTTACTGTGTTGACTACTGTAAAGACTTCACTGAAGGACTCTCTTTCTCTGTCTGCAACTATAAGCACTAAACTCTGACACATAAAACAGAGAATTACACAGTTGTGTTATGAGCTATTTATGAAGACAATGGCAAATGTCTGATCCAAGTGCAATATTAAGCAAAAAAAATAAAAAATGAAGATCTTACCACACTACCAGCCAACTACATAATGAAAATCACAACAAGGCATATATATATATGATATAAATGTTATGTTAATTTTGTTTAAGCACTATATAACCCTCTGATGCATGATATCTACTATTGGCAGTTTTTTAAAAGCTTGCATCCTTACAATGTTACATCCATCATAAATCTATATCACTGTTCTCTTGTTTTTGTATTTTGTATACAAAACTATTTTGTATACAAAATAGCTAATGAAAGTGGTGATTCATCAAGTATTTTCAATATCATATAAATGTAATAATCTCAAAATACTTAATTTCTTGGTATAAAATGAAGAACAATAGCTTAATTTTATATTTAAACAATATGCAGTACATATATATTCTGTGTATCTATCAACAAGCTATTTGTTTTTCCAATAACGATGTTAACATAATTGTTGGGAGAGAAAACATTCATCTTTGTCATTTTATATTATATATTAAAATACCCCCCCCCCCCCCCTCCATTTATCCTATAACATCAAAATGCATAATTTAAGTGAGAGAAAAGTTTAATTTTGATATTTATTGAATTATTAAAAGACATTGCTTTTCTTTTCTTTCCTGATGTAATCACTCGTGTTTCTGAGGGTTAATAAAAACGGCATCTTGCAGTGACTGTATGAATAACTGCCATGCATGAATGATGAACATAATGAAGCTCAGTTGCACCTGAGATCTGCTTCAGGAACCTAGAAATGAAAATCACAGAGCTTCAGGTCTTCCTCATCATTAACCACATCATCACGGAGGGATTTTACTGTGTTTCTCCTGGATTCACTCAAGACTCACCGCCGCCTTGTCTTCTTCCTGAGGTGTTTGAGACCAGCTCAGCGTCACATTGGTGATTCCTCTCACAGCCAGCGCTGACCTCAGCTGCAGTGAATGCTTGTTAATATCATATTGATGCATCAGAACAGGATAAAAGACTCACATCACGCTCTCACCTCTTCAAGCACTTTCTCCATTACTGTCGGGTCAGTCAGATTGGAGCTGGAGTTAAACGCTAGCTTCACAAACGATCGTCTTAAATGATCTAAAGAAACTAAAACATTCAAAAATAACTGCATCAAACACACTGTTTCAGACACACATACCAATTTGTTACTGTGATTACTTTATTAATGTTTCTGAAAACTAAAATAAAACTAACATGGGCCAACTAGTGGGGGAAAATACTAGTTAATGTACCGAAAATGAAATGGTCTCAAATTAGTTTTAGTTGTAATATACACACTAGTTCTGAGACATATAGGCCTACTAGTTAACATATTAGCTTTGGAAAAAAATAAAGAAATTAAAACAACAATAAGTGCAATTTCATGCTACCAACTTTGTGAGAACAGTTTGGGGATGGCCGCGAGTTTGGTGTGGAGGATCTGGACTGGCCTGCACAGAGTCCTGACCTCAACCCGATAGGACACCTTTCTGATGAATTAGAGCAGAGACTTCTTGTCCAATACCAGTGCCTGACCTCACAAATGTGCTTCTAGAAGAATCCCCATAAACACACTCCTATGTTGCACTTTATTCATTTTTGTGTTTGGTGTCATTAACTGCATATTACAGGAAGTTTGTACTGGGCTTTTCTTGTATTGACGCTCCCTTGTACAAACTCTTACAGAAAGAGCAGTGCTTTGTCTGGTCAGAGGGCTGTCAAAGAGCTTTCGATACTCTAAAACAGGCCCTGGTTTGCGCGCCCATTCTGGCACCTCCTGACCCCCACCTGCCCTTCGTTCTGGACACTGACGCGAGTGGGGATGGAATAGGTGCAGTCTTGCCCCAGGTGTACCCAGATGGAGAAAGAGTAGTGGCCTATTTCAGCAAGGTGCTCAGCAAAGCTCAAAAGAGGTATTGTGTCACACGGCGAGAGCTGTTAGCCGCAGTTTCCGCCATCAGGCATTTCAAGTACTATTTATGCGGTCGGCATTTCACCATACGCTCCGACCATGCCTCCTTACAGTGGCTGATGACATTTAAGGAACCCGAAGCCCAGGTGGCTCATTGGCTCTAGGAATTGCAGAGTTATGCGTTCACTGTGACACATCGTGCAGGGGAGCGGCATGGCAATGCAGACGCCCTGTCGAGACGGCCATGTAGTATGCAGGAATGCAAGTATTGTGAGTGCAGGGAAGCCCGGGAGCTGGAACTTAGTCGGCAAGTGGACAAAAGTGATGGACCCGAACTCGTCTGCAGGGAGCTACAAGAGGTGGATGTCACTCTGTGGGCAGAAAATCAGATGCGGGACCCAGACCTGCAGCATGTGATGCTGTGGGTGGAGGCACAGCAGCGGCCGCCTTGGGAGGAGGTAGCAGCCATCTCCCCATTCACCAAGGAATTGTCGGCCAAGTTCAGATGTTTGCGGCTTATAGAGGGTGTTCTCCAACAGGAGAAAAGAGATGGCAAGTCGTGGTTCCTGGGGACATGCAAGAGACAGTGTTGATGGCCATGCATGGCTCTGCTGGATCTGGCCATTTTGGGGTGACAAAGACACTTCGACGTCTTCTATTGGGGTTGGCTGAGGCGTGATGTGGAGGACTTTTGCAGGTGCTGTGATCTTTGTACGCAAAGGGCCACAGGGCCAGTCCAGGGCCCAGCTACAGCAGTTTCCGGTGGGGGAGCCAATGCAGCGGGTGGGGGTGGGCATCATGGGGCCATTTCCGCGTACCACGCAGGGGAATCGCTTTGTTTTGACTGCAATGGATTACTTTACTAAATGGCCTGAGGCTTTTGCACTACCTGATTAGGAGGCTGTGACTGTTGCCAACGCCTTGGTGGAGGGTATGTTTAGCAGGTTTGGGGTTCCCCAGAGTATCCATAGTGACCAAGGTAGAAACTTCGAGTCCAGGGTATTCTCTTCCATGTGTGAGCGGTTGGGAATCAACAAGACCCGCACCACCCACTCCACCCTCAAAGCGACGGGCTCGTGGAAAGATTCAACAGGACACTAGCTGAGCAGTTGTCCATCTTAACATCCACTCATCAACATGATTGGGACACCCATCTGCCGCTGGTCTTGATGGCATTTCGCTCTGCTATTCAGGAATCTACCTCATGCACTCTGGCCCTGCTTATGTTGGGTAGGGAGATTAGGACCCCTGCAGAGTTGGCCTTTGGGCAGCTCCCAAATGCTCCACCTGTTCACGCGGGACCAGAATATGCGAGACAGCTCCAGGATCGCTTAGACTCCGCCCATGTGACTGCTGGGGTGCAGCAAAAGAGAGCTTATGACCTGGATGCCCGGGGGCGTGACTTTGGGGTGGGAGAGCTAGTTTGGGTTTACAGCCCAGTGAGGAAGAGAGGGAGGTGCCCGAAACTGGACAGCCACTGGGTGGGGCCATGCCCAATATTGGAAAAGGTGGGGGAGGTTGTATATCGGGTGCAGTTGCCTCCTCAGAGACGCAAAGGGATGCTGCATCGGGATAGGCTGGCCCCTTACCGGGGCACTGCATCACCGCGGCCCAGCACAGTGCTTCCTTCACAAAACGTTAAGAATCCAGAGGAATCAGAGGGGGTAGCCGAATTAGCGGAAATGGACAGTAGTGGCCAGCAAGTCACACTGTTACCTGACACCCCTCTGAGCGATCGTTCTCAGGGCTCAGAGGAATCGGTACCTGAAGGTATAGCTCACACATTCCTCAGGGGGCGTCCAAAGAGAAGGAGGAGAACCCCAGTCAGATTTAGAGACTTTGTCCTCGGGGTCGAAGACTTCAGTAAGAGGAGGGTAGTGTAATATGTTCTAAAATGTTATTGTGTTACAGATGACAAGGAGTTTGATTTTTATGTTGCACTTTATTCATTTTTGTGTTTGGTGTTATTAACTGCATTACCTGTTATTGGATGTTCGGGTTAGATATGTAAAGAGACTCCACCCCTGGGGTGGTTTTGGGGGAAAAGCAGGAGGAAGGGGGGGGAAGAGTGCCTTGCTGTTTCAAGTGCGTTTCTCTGTTCAAGTCGGGGTGTGTACGGCGTGGGTTGTGGCCTACAACAGCCCAAATAAACACCCCTTTTCACTAGCATGTCTCGTTATTGCCTGAGAACGCTACAATATATATCCATTAAACCCTACGGATTAAGAATGGGATGACATTAAAGTAAAGGCAGGCATCCCAAAACGTTTGGCAATATAGAGTATTTTTTTTGCAATCATACACTACGGGACTAGTGAAAAGCAAAAAAAAGTTTTGTCTTTAGTTGTACCGTATTATGACTATTTTAACACAATTGTATTTGTCTACAAATGTTGAGCATCTATGCAGGAGCCTTTATAACAATAAGTTGTAATGATTCTCGAACACTGACGTGACCGACAGTTGTATCTGCACAAAAAAACTGGTTATTTGGAGTTCTGTGTGATGATCACCTGTCTTGTATACTTCCACCTCACACAGCTGGAGGGCGGCCAACGATCCATGAACGAGGACGTTTACGTACTGTCCCTCCACATCACCGCAGGAGTAGGTGACGCTGCTGGTGGTTGAATCAACTGAGATCACGGCACATCTGCAGGACCACACATGCATTTTCAACCAGTCTTTTACTTTACATTATGTACATTAAATTCCCCCTGTAGTCAATAATTTGTATCCCTTAAAACAAATCTTTAAATCAGAAACATTACATATTTAAACTTTTTTTTTCCTTTGAAACAAATTATTCATGCCTTAAAGTAGCTTGAAAGTAACACCCTTGCTTCAGTTAGTAGGGGTGTGCGATATTGATACAAAATAATATCTCAATATTTTCTGGGATTTTCTCGCTAACGATAATTAGACCATATTTTGCTGAGTTTGTTTATTGTTTTGCCAGGTTTAGGACTGCCGTGTACAGAGACTCCTAAAATTTTTTGATATACTTATTCTGAGTGATGGTCATTCACAACACTGACAGGAATAATATTTTCCAATCATTTAAATTGATTTTATGGGTATTTCTAGCTTTATAAGCCCATCTTTTTACCTAATTAAATGTATGTATCATCTTTTGTGTCAAATTCTACATTTTATCAGGAATTTTCCTGAGGCCACCGGGTGGCGCTCGTGTGCAAGGGCCCTTTCATTGTTGCTTGCAGCTTTAATCAGAGTTGAATTTACAATTATAATTAAAGCTGCAAGCAGCGACGAAAGGGCCCTCGCACACGAGCCGACACGAGCCGGGGGCCTCAGGAAAACAGCGAATAGTGAGCGGCATGCATTTAAGTGGGTAAATATAGGAGAAAAATGGCAACGTCATTTTGTTGTGCCACTCTTCCTGCTGCTAGCAGGTGGCGCTTTGAGTATAGCCGAATATTGGCATGTAGATGTCTTCAGGTCAGGACTCTTCTCAAACGTGAAGTTCAGAGCAGATCGGACATTGTATGCTTGAGTTACAACAACTTCCTGTTTTGTGGCATTAAACGCAATCATTAGCACTTAGCCAAGTGTTGCTTGATTTAATGCGTTTCTAGCATATTTGGGACTTCATTGCATATTTAAATGTGTTTCACAGGGAGTGAATTACAGTTTAAAGCATGCCATTTCCTTTTTTTTGCCAGCAGGTGGCGCTATGACTAACTGAATAATGGCATGTAGATGTCTTCTGGCCAGGACTCTTATCAAGTTTGCGGCGGATCGAACATTGTATGCCTGACTTACAACAACTTGTTGCAAAACATTGAATTTTGTCAGGCCGCCACATACCCCTTTTCCACCAAGGCAGTGCCAGAGCTAGTTCAGAGCCAGAGCTAGTCCCAGTTCATAGTTGGTTCGACTGAGGAGCCTTCTAAGAACCGTTTGCTTTTCCACATGCTGAGAGCCACAACAGAGCCAGGTCTTACGTCACTGTATACGTCTCATCTTTCTCAGCAACGCTAGCGAGGCAGAGGCAGTGTTGCCAAGTCCAAGGTTTTCCCGCGGAATTGGGCTCCTTCATCACTGTTGCCGCGGGCTGTTTTTCATGTCCGCGGGTTGAAGCGACCCCAATTATGTGATATTTATCCCTGGAAATGCGAATTTTAGTCAGCAACCATGCCAAAAAAACACATATTTTACGTCCAAATGTGATTTTTACCGGGGAAGCCCCCCTGAAACGCGATTGGGCTTGTTTTGAGTAGCAATTGGGCGGGTTTTGTTGTGAAAACCTGGCAACCCTGGGCAGCGGGAAACACACACACACCAGGCTTGTTCGAGACGCATAAGCGCTGCACAGACCGATCCACGTATGATATAAAAATAATGCATGAGTGAATCAAAAGCATAAGGAGTCATATGCTCTCGCTGGACTCATTATCAAACGGCGATCAGTTTCTGCAGAGCACCGCTGCCAACAAGCCTTCCATCAACAATGCAAACGTTGCGTTTTTATTGATTCACATGGCTTTACGATCCTACATTGGCATCAAAACACAACGAAAACACAGCGAATCCAAGCCGTAATAAAAAAAAACAGCAGTTCGCCGTAATTTGTATAGATGGAGATAACAAACGAGCAGCAGCTGTTAGCTCCATTAGCTGCTATTTCAACAATGGCGGATCTCAAGTTTGTGTTGGTCTTGTTGACCCCGCCCCCAGCGCCTGACATAATCGGTTCTTACTTCTAGCCCAGCAATGTTTTGGTGCTACTTAAGAACCACTTTTCCTGGCTCGGAGCTGGGGCTTTGGGTGTGGAAACACAAAGAACCGATTTGAAACTAGGCTCTGGCTCCAATCTAGCTCTAGCACTGCCTTGGTGGAAAAGGGGTACTAGACACGCCCTTCAGCGAAAACTCAAGATCTATGCAATGCAACGTTGCCAAGGCCTTTAGTTAGACCGCTCAAATATGATGTTGATCTGATTAAATCTCTAGGAGGAGTTTATTAAAGTGGAATCTGGAAATGGCAAAACTAAACATTTTACAGAGAAAATTCTAAATAACAAACTTCCTGTTGAGTTTTCAGATTTAGCTCCCAGGGACTTATTTTGTAGGTATGTTTAATGTAGCTCAGAGGGACAAGAATGAATTATACATGCAGAAATAATGTGTGGATGTTTTAAAACGTTAACATAAAACGTTGATTATAGAAATGATTTAAAAAATGAAAAGATACTTAAAATGTGAAATTAAAACCGGCAGTAGGAGGCAGCAAGTTAATGAGTGAGTCATTGGGTTTGAACCGATTCATTTAAATCGGTTGAATAAAAACTGATTCATTCAGGAACCTCTTAATCTTATTTAATCTTCCATATGATATAAGATGTGCTCGATTATTTTTATTAATTGACAATAAATAAATGTTTTGTTTAAGGCTGATGCAATAAGCATCCATATACTAGGCTGTTTTACTTATGATTAAAGATTTACAAATGTATGGGGAACGTTAGAATAACACTAAGATAACGTTAGTTTAATGTTATATTCCCGTTAAGAAAACGTTAAAAAATGTTCTGGGAACCAAACATTGTCAACTGGGGGTTACTTTAATTGACCTTGAAGCCGTGATGAACTTCGCCTTTTCTGTAGCTAATCTAATGTTATCATGCACTAACTAGTTAATGTTACCTAACCTACATCACCTGCTCCTGACCTGGGATTGTCATTTCCGTTGTTCTCCAGAGAGTTTCCGAAGTGAATCTCAACACCATTCCATCTATCAGGACAGCAGTCTAGTCTGTAAGTGACGACCACGATATCCACTCGATACGAAGCCTGGAGATTCAGCCTCCACCATGGGTTTGCCCCAAAATCGCTTACGGCACAAGAACTAGAAACTACGAAGAAATCCTTCCTGCCGTCGTGGGCACGGTCCGCGGACTGACCAATGAATGTCGTCGGCTGTATGGCAATTCCACTTCGCGCCAGATTCTCTGGAAAAGGACGATGTTTACATTTCATTTAAAATAGCAGTGGATCTTAATGTGTAAAACTCCTTGTTTTTTAATTGTAAAAATGCTGAAAGTTTATTTAGATAGTGTTACGTGTGTGTATTCAAAAAACATATTTTTGCCCAAAACAAGCTGAACAGTTACTGTACCTTTAGTGCCATTTGTCTGTTCCTGAACACAAAACAGCCCTGCATGTGCAAAAGACATTTAATGTCATGATTCATTGCTCATTCACTGCTTTACAAAACAAATTTAACGTCATGTGCAAGCTCATTTGCCTGATTGATTATTATATTCATGCACAAAAGTCAAAACAATATGCAAAGTACAACAAACAGAAATACTTGAATGTAAATGCTGATTTTATGATTCTAATAATAAAAAAAAACATTTATACTCACCAATAAATGTGCTTATAAAAATATTGAATGACTTAGTTTTATCTTCAGAAAATACTATGGAAGTCAATCAACTGTTTGGTTACTGACATTCCTCAAAATATCTTCTTTTGTGTTCAGCAGAACAAAGAAACTCATACAGGTTTGGAAGAACTTGAGGGTGAGTAAATAATGACAGCATTTTCATTTTTGGGTGAACTAACCCTTTAATGCACGTTCACACCAAGAATAACTATAACTATATTAGCGTCCACACCAGTGCACAATATTAATCTGTTTATTCTAAACCTTGATGTGAACGGGCCTTTATTCTTTTACTGTCATTAATGAAAGTCCTACGTTACCGAACAATAACAGCCAGCGCTCGATGATCCCCATCCTCTCACAGAGATGTAAAAATGTATATTGCTCTGTAATGTTGGGACAAAAGACAAAGATGTGAAATATGACCAGTCCTATAGTAGTCCGTTACTGATTACAAATGACATGACAAAAATTGTAATTTATAACGTAATGGGGTGATGTATTCTGACTTTTGACAAAACTAATTTATCACATATATATATATATATATATACTGTAAAAAACATATTTAAAAAGTAAGTTACCTGGTTGCCTTAAAATTTTGAGTTAATTGAAATTAAACATTTTAGTTAATACAATGAACATTTGAGAATCGACAACACCCTTTATTCAAATATTATTAAAAGATTTTGTAAGCATATTGCGTAATTGTGTGTTTTATTTGTAATAATGCAGTGAAACATGCCAAATTGTGCTATTTTCATGATTTATCACAACATTTTTTTTAAATGTATGTGGTTCAGATACAATAATATTTTAAGTTTCTATTTATTAAAACAATTTCCTTCATTCCTTCACTAAAAATTTGAATTTCAATGAACTCAAACTTTTAAGGCAACTAGGTTACTTACTTTTTTAAGTTAAACCAACAATATATATATATATATATACTTTTTATATTTATTTGAATATAATAATTATTATATCTTTGAACATCCATTCCAAAACTGGAAGATTTTCCCAATTATAAGCATTAGGGAGAAAAGAACTATAATCTGATTATGTGCATTTAAAAATGTAAAATAATCTACGACTTCTTCATTTTTTGAATCTGATCATATAATCCAGATTATATATAATCAGTTAGTGCCCAGCATTAATTATGACAAAGATTAATGTCATTTAAAATCTCTGACAGTAATGACCGAGGGCCATCTGTAAGTGTTTTACATGACAGTTAAGTCACAATATCATTGTAACCCCATTAAAAACATGTAAAACTTTCTGTAATACAAGACACGGAAAAAAAACAAAACAGATTTACTTAATTTTTCTTTAGCAAGTTTTTTTTTAACACATTTCACTTATGAAATTAAGTAAACTCTACTTAACCAAGTCAAGTAAAATTAACAAAGACATTAAGTAATTTTAATTTGGCCAGTAAAAAAATGCATAATTTCTACTTAGTTGAAGTTACATTTTACTCATAAAACAGTGAATTAAACCACACTTTTGAAGTGTATGCTTTACCTAGACATAGATACTGTGTAGACACCATATCGACATAACAGAAGCACCTGAACAAAGACCTCAATACTCGGTACACAATACACAATGACGGTAACATGTCATTTTGAGTAGAAAATTACCTCCAAATGTCACAAAACGGCAAGTTACTAAACCTAACAACAAAAGTAATGATAAAACATAGTGAATACAGCTGGAAACAGCAAAAAAATCAACCTCATTAATTACTCAAACCCCAGTGCATGATGGGAACACCAGTATCAGAAAAGTTGAGGCTTTAATTTCTACTAGCTTGACTTGAGTACTAATGTAGAATTGACTTACTTTTTAAAAAAAAATTGTCTGAACTAACTTGACATTAGTTTTTTTCTGTAGTATTTACTTCACCACAGAATCATTTTATCATTGAACAACAACGATGAGAACGAAACATTGTTGCATTTTTTTATTAATGTAATCTTTTAACCCTTTTTTAACAGTTTATTTTATGGTTTGACACTCATTAATCATGAACTGTCATCACTAATGATATGCAGTCATGTGTTTTTATTAAAAATGAAGCGAACTGACCTGTCCTGTGAAATCCGTACGTTCTGGATCAGCAGCTTCTGTCTGCAGGATGATGGAGTGGTTTATAATCTGATGATGATTCCTGACCACGACTGGTTTTCTTTCAGTGTGTGACGTCACAAGGCAGGGCAATTTGGGCTGGGAGTCGGATTGAGAGATTCTGTTCTGAGAGACCAGATTCCAGTACTAGACAAATAAAATACTGGAATTCTTGTTTATAATCATATGTTCTGAATCACAAAGATATATTGATATTAAGATACATTTAAAAAAATAGGTAAATGGGTTTTTATGTTTTACTTGTGAAATTGTTTAGGGAAATTTGCAAATCTTTAACATATTTGTTCCATTTGCATAAATGAGTCATGTGACCTGTTTGTACTCAAGCAAATTATGACTGTCAGTTGACCTTTTTGTCAATTCAACATTATCTTATAATTATGACTTAGACTTTTATAACACAACTTTAAAGTCACATTTTCATCTTTCATGACATAATTATGACTTTTTAAGTAATTCGACTTTTATGTCATAATTTTATGTCAGTAATTTTGAGTGACATAATTTGAAATTTTGTCAATTTCAACTTAGTCAAACTTGAAATTGTCAACCTGTCATAATTTCAGCTTTATGTAAATTTCGACTTACCATGTCATAATTATTACAATTTCAACTTTTGTCAGTTTCAACTTTTGTCAGTTTCAAAGTTGAACATAAAAGTTGAAACTGACATAAAAGTTGAATCTGACATAAAAATTGAAATTGACATAAAAGTTGAAACTGATATAAAAGTTGAACCTGGCAAAAGTTGAAACTGACATAAAAGTTGAAACTGACACAAAAGTTGAAACTGACAAAAGTTGAAACTGCAAAAGATAAAATTGACAAAAGATGAAATTGACAAAAGTTGAAACTGACAAAAGTTTAAACTGACAAAAGTTGAAATTGACATAAAAGTTGAAACTGACAAAAGTTGAAACTGACAAAAGATGAATTTTACATAAAAGTTGAATCTGACAAAAGTTGCAACTGACAAAAGTTGAAATTGACATAAAAGTTGAAACTGACAAAAGTTAAAATTGGCAAAAGTTGAAAATGACAAAAATTGAAACTGACTCAAAAGTTGAAAGTGACACAAAAGTTAAAACTGACAAAAGTTGAAACTGACACAAAAATTGAAACTGACACAAAAGTTTAAATTTACATAAAAGCTCAAATTGACAAAAGTTGAAACTTACACAAAAGTTGAAACTGACAAAAGTTAAAATTGACAAAAGTTGAAACTGACAAAAGATACAATTGACATAAAAGTTGAATCTGACAAAAGTTGAATCTGACAAAAGTTGAAACTGACAAAAGTTGAAACTGATATAAAAGTTGAAAGTGACAAAAGTTGAATCTGACAAAAGTTGAAACTGACAAAAGTTGAAACTGACAAAAGATGAAAATGACAAAAGTTGAAACTGACAGAAGTTGAAATTGACAAAAGTTGAAACTGACAAAAGATGAATTTTACATAAAAGTTGAATCTGACAAAAGCTGAAACTGACAAAAGTTGAAATTGACAAAAGTTGAAACTGACAAAAGTTGAATCTGACAAAAGTTGAAACTGACAAAAGATGAATTTTACATAAAAGTTGAATCTGACAAAAGTTGAAACTGACAAAAGTTGAAACTGACAAAAGATGAATTTTACATAAAAGTTGAATCTGACAAAAGCTGAAACTGACAAAAGTTGAAATTGACAAAAGTTGAAACTGATATAAAAGTTGAAACTGACAAAAGTTGAATCTGACAAAAGTTGAAACTGACAAAAGATGAATTTTACATAAAAGTTGAAACTGACAAAAGTTGAAACTGACAAAAGTTGAAACTGACAAAAGATGAATTTTACATAAAAGTTGAATCTGACAAAAGTTGCATCTGACAAAAGTTGAAACTGACAAAAGTTGAAACTGATATAAAAGTTGAAATGACATAAAAGTTGAAAATGACAAAAGTTGAAACTGACACAAAATTTTAAACTTACATAAAAGTTCAAATTGACAAAAGTTGAAACTGACACAAAAGTTTAAACTGACATAAAAGTTAAAATTGACAAAAGTTGAAACTGACAAAAGATACAATTGACATAAAAGTTGAAACTGACATAAAAGTTGAAACTGACATAAAAGTTGAAACTGACAAAAGTTGAATCTGACAAAAGTTGAAACTGACAAAAGTTGGAACTGATATAAAAGTTGAAATTGACAAAAGTTGAAACTGACAAAAGATACAATTGACATAAAAGTTGAAACTGACAAAAGTTGAATCTGACAAAAGTTGAAACTGACAAAAGTTGAAACTGATATAAAAGTTGAAATTGACATGAAAGTTGAAATTGACAAAAGTTGAAACTGACAAAAGTTGAAACTGATATAAAAGTTAAAACTGATATAAAAGTTGAAACTGATATAAAAGTTGAAATTGACATAAAAGTTGAAACTGACAAAAGTTAAAATTGGCAAAAGTTGAAAATGACAAAAGTTGAAAATGACAAAAGTTGAAACTGACATAAAAGATGAAATTTACAAAAATTGAAACTGACTCAAAAGTTGAAACTGACACAAAAGTTAAAACTGATAAAAGTTGAAACTGACACAAAAATTGAAACTGACACAAAAGTTTAAATTTACAAAAATTGAAACTGACACAAAAGTTGAAACTGACATAAAAGTTGAAATTTACAAAAATTTTAACTGACAAAAGTTTAAACTGACACAAAAGTTTAAATTTACATAAAAGCTCAAATTGACAAAAGTTGAAACTGACACAAAAGATGAAACTGACATAAAAGTTAAAATTGACAAAAGTTGAAACTGACAAAAGATACAATTGACATAAAAGTTGAAACTGACAAAAGTTGAATCTGACAAAAGTTGAATCTGACAAAAGTTGAATCTGACAAAAGTTGAAACTGATATAAAAGTTGAAACTGACAAAAGTTGAATCTGACAAAAGTTGAAACTGACAAAAGTTGAAACTGACAAAAGATGAAAATGACAAAAGTTGAAACTGACAGAAGTTGAAATTGACAAAAGTTGAAACTGACAAAAGATGAATTTTACATAAAAGTTGAATCTGACAAAAGCTGAAACTGACAAAAGTTGAAATTTACATAAAAGTTGAAACTGACAAAAGTTGAAACTGACAAAAGTTGAAACTGATATAAAAGTTGAAATTTACATAAAAGTTGAAACTGACAAAAGTTGAAACTGACAAAAGTTGAAACTGATATAAAAGTTGAAATTGACATAAAAGTTGAATCTGACAAAAGTTGAATCTGACAAAAGTTGAATCTGACAAAAGTTGAATCTGACAAAAGTTGAAACTGACAAAAGTTGAAACTGATATAAAAGTTGAAATTGACATAAAAGTTGAATCTGACAAAAGTTGAAACTGATATAAAAGTTGAAATTTACATAAAAGTTGAAACTGACAAAAGTTGAAACTGACAAAAGTTGAAACTGATATAAAAGTTGAAATTGACATAAAAGTTGAATCTGACAAAAGTTGAAACTGATATAAAAGTTGAAACTGACAAAAGTTGAATCTGACAAAAGTTGAATCTGACAAAAGTTGAAACTGATATAAAAGTTGAAACTGACAAAAGTTGAATCTGACAAAAGTTGAAACTGATATAAAAGTTGAAACTGACAAAAGTTGAATCTGACAAAAGTTGAAACTGATATAAAAGTTGAAACTAACAAAAGTTGAATCTGACAAAAGTTGAAACTGACAAAAGTTGAAACTGACAAAAGATGAAAATGACAAAAGTTGAAACTGACAAAAGTTGAAACTGATATAAAAGTTGAAATTGACATAAAAGTTGAAATTTACATAAAAGTTGAAACTGACAAAAGTTGAAACTGACAAAAGTTGAAACTGATATAAAAGTTGAAATTGACATAAAAGTTGAATCTGACAAAAGTTGAATCTGACAAAAGTTGAATCTGACAAAAGTTGAAACTGATATAAAAGTTGAAACTGACAAAAGTTGAATCTGACAAAAGTTGAAACTGACAAAAGTTGAATCTGACAAAAGATGAAAATGACAAAAGTTGAAACTGACAGAAGTTGAAATTGACAAAAGTTGAAACTGACAAAAGATGAATTTTACATAAAAGTTGAATCTGACAAAAGTTGAAATTTACATAAAAGTTGAAACTGACAAAAGTTGAAACTGACAAAAGTTGAAACTGATATAAAAGTTGAAATTGACATAAAAGTTGAAAATGACAAAAGTTGAAACTGACAAAAGTTGAAACTGATATAAAAGTTGAAATTTACATAAAAGTTGAAACTGACAAAAGTTGAAACTGACAAAAGTTGAAACTGATATAAAAGTTGAAACTGACAAAAGTTGAATCTGACAAAAGTTGAAACTGATATAAAAGTTGAAACTGACAAAAGTTGAATCTGACAAAAGTTGAAACTGACAAAAGTTGAAACTGACAAAAGATGAAAATGACAAAAGTTGAAACTGACAAAAGTTGAAACTGATATAAAAGTTGAAATTGACATAAAAGTTGAAATTTACATAAAAGTTGAAACTGACAAAAGTTGAAACTGACAAAAGTTGAAACTGATATAAAAGTTGAAATTGACATAAAAGTTGAATCTGACAAAAGTTGAATCTGACAAAAGTTGAATCTGACAAAAGTTGAAACTGATATAAAAGTTGAATCTGACAAAAGTTGAAACTGATATAAAAGTTGAAACTGACAAAAGTTGAATCTGACAAAAGTTGAAACTGATATAAAAGTTGAAACTGACAAAAGTTGAATCTGACAAAAGTTGAAACTGACAAAAGTTGAAACTGACAGAAGTTGAAATTGACAAAAGTTGAAACTGACAAAAGATGAATTTTACATAAAAGTTGAATCTGACAAAAGCTGAAACTGACAAAAGTTGAAATTTACATAAAAGTTGAATCTGACAAAAGTTGAAACTGACAAAAGTTGAAACTGATATAAAAGTTGAAATTGACATAAAAGTTGAAAATGACAAAAGTTGAAACTGACAAAAGTTGAAACTGATATAAAAGTTGAAATTTACATAAAAGTTGAAACTGACAAAAGTTGAAACTGACAAAAGTTGAAACTGATATAAAAGTTGAAATTGACATAAAAGTTGAATCTGACAAAAGTTGAATCTGACAAAAGTTGAATCTGACAAAAGTTGAAACTGATATAAAAGTTGAAACTGACAAAAGTTGAATCTGACAAAAGTTGAAACTGACAAAAGTTGAAACTGACAAAAGATGAAAATGACAAAAGTTGAAACTGACAAAAGTTGAAACTGATATAAAAGTTGAAATTGACATAAAAGTTGAAATTTACATAAAAGTTGAAACTGACAAAAGTTGAAACTGACAAAAGTTGAAACTGATATAAAAGTTGAAATTGACATAAAAGTTGAATCTGACAAAAGTTGAATCTGACAAAAGTTGAATCTGACAAAAGTTGAAACTGATATAAAAGTTGAATCTGACAAAAGTTGAAACTGATATAAAAGTTGAAACTGACAAAAGTTGAAACTGACAAAAGTTGAAACTGATATAAAAGTTGAAACTGACAAAAGTTGAATCTGACAAAAGTTGAAACTGATATAAAAGTTGAAACTGACAAAAGTTGAAACTGATATAAAAGTTGAAACTGACAAAAGTTGAATCTGACAAAAGTTGAAACTGACAAAAGTTGAAACTGACAAAAGATGAAAATGACAAAAGTTGAAACTGACAAAAGTTGAAACTGATATAAAAGTTGAAACTGACAAAAGTTGAAACTGACAAAAGATGAAAATGACAAAAGTTGAAACTGACAAAAGTTGAATCTGACAAAAGTTGAATCTGACAAAAGTTGAAACTGATATAAAAGTTGAATCTGACAAAAGTTGAAACTGATATAAAAGTTGAAACTGACAAAAGTTGAATCTGACAAAAGTTGAAACTGACAAAAGTTGAAACTGATATAAAAGTTGAAATTGACAAAAGATGAAAATGACAAAAGTTGAAACTGACAAAAGTTGAAACTGATATAAAAGTTGAAACTGACAAAAGTTGAAACTGATATAAAAGTTGAAACTGATATAAAAGTTGAATCTGACAAAAGTTGAAACTGACAAAAGTTGAAACTGACAAAAGATGAAAATGACAAAAGTTGAAACTGACAAAAGTTGAAACTGACAAAAGATGAAAATGACAAAAGTTGAAACTGATATAAAAGTTGAAACTGACAAAAGTTGAAACTGACAAAAGTTGAAACTGACAAAAGATGAAAATGACAAAAGTTGAAACTGACAAAAGTTGAAACTGATATAAAAGTTGAAACTGACAAAAGTTGAAACTGACAAAAGATGAAAATGACAAAAGTTGAAACTGACAAAAGTTGAAACTGACAAAAGATGAAAATGACAAAAGTTGAAACTGACAAAAGTTGAATCTGACAAAAGTTGAAAATGACAAAAGTTGAAACTGACAAAAGTTGAATCTGACAAAAGTTGAAACTGATATAAAAGTTGAAACTGACAAAAGTTGAAACTGACAAAAGTTGAATCTGACAAAAGTTGAAACTGACAAAAGTTGAAACTGACAAAAGATGAAAATGACAAAAGTTGAAACTGACAAAAGTTGAAACTGATATAAAAGTTGAAACTGACAAAAGTTGAAACTGACAAAAGATGAAAATGACAAAAGTTGAATCTGACAAAAGTTGAAACTGACAAAAGTTGAATCTGACAAAAGTTGAATCTGACAAAAGTTGAAACTGATATAAAAGTTGAATCTGACAAAAGTTGAATCTGACAAAAGTTGAAACTGACAGAAGTTGAAATTGACAAAAGTTGAAACTGACAAAAGATGAATTTTACATAAAAGTTGAATCTGACAAAAGCTGAAACTGACAAAAGTTGAAATTTACATAAAAGTTGAAACTGACAAAAGTTGAAACTGACAAAAGTTGAAACTGATATAAAAGTTGAAATTGACATAAAAGTTGAAAATGACAAAAGTTGAAACTGATATAAAAGTTGAAATTGACATAAAAGTTGAAATTGACATAAAAGTTGAAAATGACAAAAGTTGAAACTGACAAAAGTTGAAACTGACACAAAAGTTGAAACTGACAAAAGTTGAAACTGACACAAAAGTTTAAATTTACAAAAATTGAAACTGACACAAAAGTTTAAATTTACAAAAAATGAAACTGACACAAAAGTTGAAACTGACAAAAGATGAAATTGACATAAAAGTGGAAACTGACAAAAAAGTTGAAATTGACAAAAGATGAAATTGACATAAAAGTGGAAACTGACAAAAAAGTTGAAATTGACATAAAAGTTTGAAACTGACAAAAGTTGAAATTGACAAAAGTTGAAACTGACATAAAAGTTGAAATTTACAAAAATTGAAACTGACTCAAAAGTTGAAACTGACATAAAAGTTGAAATTTACAAAAATTTTAACTGACAAAAGTTGAAACTGACACAAAAGTTGACAAACAATCTGTAATACAAACAATCTCATTCCTGTAATGTTAGCTATGGAAATCCGGCAGGACTCTCAAGCCGTTTTGGCTCTTTTCTGTGTTTCTTTTGTTTAGATGTGAGGTTCACTTTGCATGGCCTTTATCCCTCGGCTGGATCTTCTGCTTTGCTTTGCCTTTTTACATGCAAAACTTCCCAGTCTGGTGGAATAGATTAATGTTTC